>OX463846.1:47210619-47836648 GCA_949825065.1 Odontocerum albicorne | reverse complement strand
CTATTTGCCTTTGCCCGCTACAAAGTATACGAAATTTAATAACGAAAAACCACAATTTTGTCTAAAAAGTTTTTTTTTAATAATATTGTTTATTGAAATCGTAAAAATATAAACATTTATGTTATTCTATGAAAATGTTTTAATTCCACTGTCTGTGAGTTCAAGGGTTACCAGTGCCAAGTTGGTAAAGTTTAGTCTAAATACAGTGTTGCGGCCACATCACGTAGTGTGACCGCATTTCATTTTGTCTCATAAACATTTTACCCTAAAATGAGTAATCCAAGTAAAAAACAATGAACCTATCAATTCAACAATGGTTGGGAAGAAGACTACTGTTTTATCCAAACTAGGGAGAAATGTGTTTGCTTAATATGCATTTTTTTTAGAAATCCGGCTTTCGCCCGCCACTATTTTTCTAAATCTTGAATGTACCCGTGACCACAATTAGGTTGACAACCCTTGCACTAAATAAACGGATTGTAAGGCTTAGAAATAAATACCACTAAATAAACACTTTGTAAGGCTCAGAAATAAATATATCAAGTCTGTTAATATGAAACCGGAATTTGCTCATAGATGGCTCTAGTTGTCAATGTAGTGACTGTCAAACCGCGTCATTGGTGCCTTTTTCTTGTGTTTACATTTGTCAAAGACTTTTAATTCACAACAATACAAGTTTTAATACAACTACATATGTTTTCATAGCGTTGAATATATCTGTTTTTGTGCCTGAAAACTACGATTTACGGACGGCATTGATTTTCTGTTACCATTTGAAGAAAACTGCTGCAGAATCGCATCGAATGCTTGTTGAAGTTTACGGTGAGCATGCTCTTGGTAAATCACAGTGCTTTGAGTGGTTTAAAAAATACAAAAGTGGCGATTTTGACGTATGAAACGAAGAACGTGGAAGACCACCGAGAAAGTTTGAAGACGCCGAATTGTAAGCATTGTTGGATGAGGATGTCGCTCAAACACAACAACAACTCGCAGATCAATTAAATGTGACACGAGAAGCCGTATCCATACGTTTGAAAGCCATGGGAAAGATCCAGAAGGTGGGAAAATGGGTTCCACATGAACTGAATGAAAGACAGCAGGAAAACCGAAAAACCGCTTGCGAAATGCTGCTCGCCAGGTACAACAGAAAATCATTTCTCCATCGAATTGTGACTAGTGATGAAAAATGGATATATTTCAAGAATTCTATGCGTAAAAGATCATGGGTAACTCCAAGCAAACCAGCGACATCGACTGCAAGGCCAAATCGCTATGGGCGGAAGACAATGCTCTGTGTTTGGTGGGATCAGAAGGGTGTTATCTATTATGAGCTGCTAAAACCATTAATACTAAACGCTACCGACAACAAATTATGGATTTGAACCAAGCATTACGTAAAAAACAACCAGAATATCAAAAGAGGCAACACAAAGTTATTTTGCTTCATGATAATGCACCATCGCACACAGCAAAACCGGTCAAACGATTGAGGCGTTTAGTTGGCAAATATTTTTGCATGTGGCTTACTCACCAGACTTGGCTCCATCTGATTACTATTTATTTGTCATTGATGGGACACGCACTTGCTGAACAGCGCTTCACTTAACGAAAATGTACGAAAGTGGCTCGATGATTGGTTTGCCTCAAAAGAGCAACAGTTTTTTTGGCGTGGCATCCACAAATTGCCCAGAGAGATGGGAAAAATGTATAGCTAGCAATGGGCAATACTTTGAATAAAATATTTTTTTCCAATTTTCATACAATAAATGTGTATTTTTCTATAAAAAAAAATCCGGTTTCATATTTCCAGACCTGATGTATCACTAAATAAACTATTTTTTTTTTCTTAAAATTTGTTTTTGGTTATTAAATCTTTTGCAATCATCTCCATAATATTGAGATTTCAAAGTATTTTTTATTTATTTATTTAAAGTTGTATTTTTCTATCAACAGATTCTATACTCATGGCAGAAGTCAGACACCCTGAACCCCGAGTTTGTGGACCGCAGAAGGGCGGGGCTAGAGAACTTCCTGCTGCGAGTGGCGTCCCACCCGGACCTCTGCTTTGACCACCACTTCATTGGGTTCCTGCAGATGGAGCACGGCTGGAAGGAGACAGTTATGGAGTCGGGTAATACTCGTATAGCAATGGCATTCCATTTATTGAACATAGTTTTATTCAATTATTACAAGCCTTCTGCATCTATTTAAAGGGACACGACCTGTATAATAATTGCTATTCGAACTAGATGAATTCATCCAATGATTGAAATTTTCGCCCTTGATGCATTCTAGATAATGAATAGGCGATTACTGTAATTTGCGACAAAATAATTAATCAAATTCCAGAAATTAAAAGCCCTTTGTTAAGTTATGTGCTTAACACATCGATCAATAAGTCCCGGGACTAACTACTAAAACAACATTTGTTTGCCAAAATTCTTCTTTATTCATCAACATAGTCTCCTACAAGAGCAATACATTCATTCCAACACTTTTCTATGCCAGCCGTGTAGAACGATTTATCTTTGGTTTCAAAATAGGCGTTAGTTTCGGCAATCACTTCTTCATTGGAGCCAAATCTCTTTCCCTAGAGCATCTTTTTGAGGTCTGCGAACAGCCAATAGTCGCTGGGGGGCAAATCTGGAGAATACGGTGGGTGCAGAAGCAATTCGAAGTTCAACTCATGCAATTTGGCCATCATTACCATCGACTTCTTCATATGGGGCCGTTTTTTTGCAATTTCTGCCTTCAAACGCTCCAATAACGCTATGTAATATTTGCTATTGATGGTTTTTCCCTTTTCAAGGTGATCGATGAATATTATACCATGCGCATCCCAAAATACGGAGGCCATAACCTTCCCGGCTGACTGTTGAGTTTTTAGTCGCTTCGAACGACTTTCACCGGCTGCTCTCCACTCAGCTGACTGCTGATTTGATTCCGGAGTATAGTGGTGGATCCAAGTTTCATCCATTGTCACATGCCGACGCAAAAACTCCTGTTTATTTCGCGTAAACAGTGCCAAACAGCGCTCAGAATCATCGATGCATTGTTGTTTCTGTTCCATTGTGAGCAAACGCAGCACCCATTTCGAAAAAAGCTTTTTCATGACCAAATGTTCATGCAAAATAGTGTAAATCGATGTGTTATGTGTTTCAAATTACAGTTTTTTTGTTTAAATTATAAAACAAAATTGGTCAAATAGCAACTAGAGGCAAGAATAAAACACAAGAATTTGCCAGCAACAAGTAAGCTAGATGGTGGCATCCGAGTAACGTTTAAATTTTTTGATAGTTTAAACGCATAAAATTGTACGTCCTTAGATACTACATACCCACTGTCCAACGCATAAATTGTACGTCCTTAGATACTAGATACCCACTGTCCAACGCATAAATTGTACGTCCTTAGATACTAGATACCCACTGTCCAACGCATAAATTGTACGTCCTTAGATACTAGATACCCACTGTCCAACGCACAAATTGTACGCCCTTAGATACTAGATACCCACTGTCCAACGCACAAATTGTACGTCCTTAGATACTAGATACCCACTGTCCAACGCACAAATTGTACGTCCTTAGATACTAGATACCCACTGTCCAACGCACAAATTGTACGTCCTTTGATACTAGATACCCACTGTCCAACGCACAAATTGTATGTCCTTAGATATTAGGGTGTGGGCTGAAAAACATCTGGTGTCCCCGTGGCTGGGTTCGCCCTATATTGGTGGGGTGTATTTTGGCCGAGGGGATGCTATTAGATGAGCCCAGACCTTTTGACAGCTTCTGTGTCTGATGTATTGTCTGCAATTTATGTGTTTTAGAAGTGTTATTCAGGTGTGATCTTGTACATACTATGTTGCTGTCAATAAACCTAATATTTATTTATTTATTTATTTAAGATACCCACTGTCCAACGCACAAACTTTTAAGAGTGTCGGTTCATTATCAAACCATGTCACTATTGGAGTAGGCAGAGAGAACATATCTCCATTTCATTCTATCCTGGTACACATAAAGCTAAAGTGCTTCTGCCACATTCATACACCTCGTCATGCGTTCTCTCCTAATATAAAAGTTTTTCACACTTCCCTATTTCAGAATTTGATTTAATTATTCATGTCCATTTTTTCTAGAGCTTTCCAAACTTATTTATCTTTTATACTATGTACTTGTATGGATTATTTTTGTAAATTTGTCATGCTGCTTTCTTCATCTTAATAACACACATTACATCTTTCAATCCGCATTATTTTCTCATTTCTTATTCTTTCATACATTGTTCTTCCACGTATTCTACGCAACACTAATTTCTATCAAATTTATCTTACTTTCATCACTTTTTTACCATCTCCAAGTTTCACTTTCACATCCTAACTGAAATGCTCCAGGCGTGCAGGCTAAATTTAGTCAATCACTGATTTTATATATAGCGTGTCCACTTTCACAAAATTATAAAAACAATATTCACAAAAAGTTAATTTCAGTTTAACGTAAATTATGTATATCCTACTCATATGTGAAAAGCAACTCCCAAGGGTGCTTTACAGTCCAAGTCAGTAGATATCCTTACCTGATAAGGCTTATCATCTTTGTGTATTTGTGCCGCCGTATGCACATGCATCAACAAGATATTAAGTTCTTGTAGGAGGGTTGCGAAGTGTTAATTTTTTTAATCATTTGGGGGGCTGCAACAGTTGAGAAACAATATCCTACATCGTGTGAATGGATAAAAACTAAAAAAATAAGTCCATTAATTGAAATCCAAAATGTTTTTATTGTATTGTATTGTATCGCAGGTTATATGGTGATTGCTGAGAAGAAACTGAAATCCTTAGCCACCTCCATCAGACTCAAGTCTCCGGATGCTAAGTTCGAGATGATCAAGTCCTATGGGAAGCAGTTGGAGTCTAGTCTAAATAATTTATTATATACCAGGTGAAGGCATTTCTTCTTAACCTATTGACAACCCACCCTTATATTGGTAATCTGACCCCTCACGTCCAGATTACATGTCTGTTGAACCAATTAAAATACTTAAATAGACTTCGAAGTGGATACTATACTCAAGAAAATGTAGCATGGTCCCTGTGACGTTTGAAATGTCATGTCTCAAAGGGATGGGGTAAAATCGTTAAATATTAAAGTTGATAAAATAATTAAAATTACTGAACGTCGTTACAAGGTTGTATCGGGGCAAATTTGTGGAACGTCACAGGGACCACGCTACATTTTCTTCAGTATAGCGATAACTTTTTCAAGGTGTAAAATTTCAATTTCAATTTTTACTTGAACAAACAAGTTTAAATATTGAATGACCACAGTTGTTTCAGTTGGTTTTAGTAGTAATTCTCCAATTTTTACTTGAACAAACAAGTTAAGATATTGAATGACCACTGTTGTTTTAGTAGTAATTCTCCAATTTTTACTTGAACAAACAAGTTAAGATATTGAATGACCACTGTTGTTTTAGTAGTAATTCTCCAATTTTTACTTGAACAAACAAGTTAAGATATTGAATGACCACTGTTGTTTCAGTTGATTTTAGTAGTAATTCTCCAATTTAATAAAAATGCACCGCGGAATTAAACCTTACGTTTATTTAGTTTTCATTTATAAAACTCTATTTTACAGATCTAGGATGGTAGAGAAGCAGTATACCCTGTGCAAGCTGCACGCCAACTACGGGAAGCTCTTCAGCGAATGGAGTGTCATCGAGAAGGACATGGGAGACGGATTGCAGAAAGCTGGACATTATTTTGGTGACACATTTATTTAATTTTTCTTTATTTCCCTTTATCCTATTTAGGTTGTCAGTGAGCTATCTATCACATAGACTGATGTTTTTATCCTGAGCTGCATAGGTTAGGTTGCTTATGACCACTGCTTCTGTAGCCTACCTTTGTACGCCTCTCCCCTTGGCTTCACATTTTAGTAGATTGGAACATAAACTCCCTCCAGACCCAGTCAACTAAAATTAGTTCAGAGATCATGGATCTATGTAAGAATTTATGCCAAATTTCTTTCTAAAAAGTGTATATGGCGAGTAGATGTTATTGAAGGTTATTACATTTTAAAACAAAATTTAAGGTTTTTTCTTTGAAATCAAAACTTGACCTCTACAAAAATAAATATACTTCTCTTATTTACAAAAACTAATTAGCCTTTTATTTAAATATCAAAATAGGGATGTTTTTACGAAAAATATGAGATTACCGATAAAGGAACACCACACAAAAATTGCCTTTTTACTAAATTAAATCTTACAATGGGATGAAGAGAAAATTTACAATATTTTATGTAATTCAAGCAATGCTTTCAATACTTTTTTTTGAGATAAACAATGAAAAATGAACTCAAGGCTGGTTTTTTTTGTGAATTTGGTGCAAAAGCGATATAAATGGTTCTCTCTCCGTGGTTGCAGTCCTAAGACTGGTTTGCAGCAATTTCAACTCTTCTCCTCCATTCTCCCCTGTCCTGTGCGGCTCTTTTTAAATCTGTAAATGTTGAGCAGCGCACGTCCACCAACAGGTCCTCCAGGTACTCTCGGCGTGGGCGTCCCCTAAAGTTTGTTCCCTCGATCATACCCTCCATTATGGCATGCAAGAGGCCCTCTTGTCGTATTATATGACCGATCCATCCTGCACGCCTTTCGGACAGGATCCTGAGCAGGTGCCTTCCTCCTTCGATTCGTTGGAGAACCTCTTCATTTGTGATGCGGTCTCTCCAGGGAATTCCTAATAGTCTTCTATAGGACCACATCTCAAAAGCCTCTAGTCTTCGTCTATCTCTTTCGGATAGGCACCATGTCTCGCAGCCGTACATCAAGATACTCCATACATAGGTCTTGATGAGGAGTATTCTCAGTTTTAGGTCTATATTATTTGATTCTATTATTTTCGACCTTTTATTAAATGCAAGTCTAGCCTGATGTATACGGCTGTCGACCTCGCTCTTGGACCGACCGTCCCATGTTATTTTGCTCCCGAGGTAGACAAACTCCTCGGTGTTCTTTAGTGGTTTACCCGACATCACTATTCTCATCTGGTGTTGCGCTCGGCCTACAGTCAGCAGCTTTGTTTTGTCTTTATTTATCTTCATACTGTAGTTATTTTGAAGAATGCTTTCCATGGTTGTTAAGGCCTCTTGTAGTTCCTCTTAAAGTTTCTAATAAATGGTTAAAGAATCAGAAATGAGCATTTTTTTGCACAAATGTAAACTAGTAAATTTTTTATAGGAATTTGAAGGTAAATAAAATATGCTAAAAAATAGCAATGACCAAAAATTTGTCATATCGAGACAAGTTTTAATTTTGTGAATAAAAAAGCCAATAACAGTAGGATTACTTTGTTCTAAATGAAGAAAATGAACTAATCAGTTAGAATTTTAACAGAAATAATGGGAGAAAATATGTGAAACGAGTTTGACTCATACCAAATATTAAATTAAAAATAAATGAGATGATAGAAGAACAGTACTTAGTAGATGAAAATATTTTCTGGGGTTGTTATACTGTACTTTCAATCTGTAAAATGATTATAAACAGGTAACTTTTTGACAATATTAAGTAACTGCAATTCCTTCGGTTAGACTCCATAGCCGAGAGCATTGACAGCATCCTGGAAGACGAGGAGCAATATGCGGACCAGCTGAAGGAGTATCTATTCTTTGCGGATGCACTGCAGACCGTCTGTCGCCATCACGAGGCGTTGCAGCTGGCCCTGGAGAATGCTGAGGACTGCCTCACTGCTAGGTAATATCTCAACATGAAGAGCTACCCAAGTAAATGAAACATAAGCTTATGGTGGTCGATTCTCATGATTGAGGTAGATTTTCAATTCATCCTGTAAATAGATGATACCTGTACATTCGTCTTGTGTCAAAAGTGCTAAATTATTTCCCCTCAGAATTCCGTCAACTAAAAAGTACTGGGCGTTTCACAAATCAATTTCTTTTTGGTGCAAGACACCGGGCTCTTCAGCAAGTGTTGTATGGACTGCAGCTTATCACGAGTACAGATAATAATAATAAAAAGAAGATTTATATAGCACCGTTAACAGAGCACTCTCATCAAGGGTGCTTTAACTTGGAATTCGAACCCACTATTATTGACAGATTAAAAATATTACAAAATAAATATGTATAAGTTCAGTGTAAGGATAGGAAGGTGGTGGCTGTGGACATTAGATTGTGCTGTGATAGGACTAGGCTGTGGCCCCGCATCTGCATATATTTAGAATAACATATTTGGTTAGAAAACTTACCAAGGAAAGACAAACTACTTAGAAACCTTCGACAGAGAGTCGAACCATCACACGACATTCCTCATTTTGAAATGTTATACGTTTTCCTAATTCCTATTCGGAGCCTGTTAAGATTTTATCAAGTCCTCCGGGGCAGTTCACAGCAAAATCCACCTACTGGACCCGATGTTCTTCTCCGTTTGTTCATCCTGGCAACATCACATTGTAGTTTCAGGCTTAGTGGCCTTAATAAAGCTGTACTATAAAGGCTTTATAGTTTGTAACCCGCTGCATTCAACAAGCATACACTCTAAATAGATTCAATCTGAGGGTTTTATCACTGCAGCCTTTTTATTTAGATTTGTTTTATTGCTATTAACTTTAAACACTTGTTCCTTAGAATTCACGATAGGTAACTAATAAGTTATTGAAAAATAAAATAAATTATGAAGTAGTTGAGGATAGTCATGACAAATGTCTTGACTTATCTGTCACCTGGACCATGTCATGAATAAAAAGTCTGTGTGCACAGGATAGCAGAACGGGAGAGGGCTGCTCAGGGTAAGTCGGGGCTGATGTCACGACTATTCGGCACCACGGATCCGGACATAGTGCGGGACCAGACCTGCCGCTCGCTGGACTCCAAAATTGCTGCCGATAGGACTGCCATACAGAAGGCTCGCCAAGACCTCAGGTATAGACACTTTTCCATGTCTTGTAGACCTTCTTCTTTTATAAAATCACAATTTATTACATTTACATACAGATAAATCCTCTAAAATTGTTCCAGTTTAAGTTGTTTCCACAGCTATGCATTAAAAATTTTATACATTGGATTGTTACAATAGATTTTGCAACGAACTAAAGAAGTTATCTTGAAGCCTTTTCCACATTCATCACTAATCACTTGATTCAATATTCTGTCATACATTGTCACCCCATGTATTATTCTAAGTGCACGCATTTCTTCAGGATTTATTCAGCTCCTATCAGTCTTTCCACATCCACATTTCACTCTTGTACATCAAAGATTGTACTAAAATACTGTTATAGACTATCATCTTAGCAGATTTTGATACTGTTAAGTTCGAGTATATATGTTTTAGTACCCCATTGATTTTATTTTCTATCGCTACAAGCCATTCAGTTTCACTCCCATACATCGAATATGGTACTAAAATATTGTTGTGAACTTATCATCTTAACAGACTTTGATACTATTCAGTTTGAGTATCCGATAATACAGTGCGATTCCCCTCGATATCCCTCGTAACTCTTCCATCACCTAAGTATCCGATAATACAGTGCGATTCCCCTCGATATCCCTCGTAACTCTTCCATCACCTAAGTATCCGATAATACGTTGCGATTCCCCTCGATATCCCTCGTAACTCTTCCATCATCTAAGTATCCGATAATACAGTGCGATTCCCCTCGATATCCCTCGTAACTCTTCCATCACCTAAGTATCCGATAATACAGTGCGATTCCCCTCGATATCCCTCGTAACTCTTCCATCACCTAAGTATCCGATAATACAGTGCGATTCCCCTCGATATCCCTCGTAACTCTTCCATCACCTAAGTATCCGATAATACGTTGCGATTCCCCTCGATATCCCTCGTAACTCTTCCATCATCTAAGTATCCGATAATACAGTGCGATTCCCCTCGATATCCCTCGTAACTCTTCCATCATCTAAGAAAATATATTGAAAGTATTAAAAGAACATATACCAATCTGTTTCTTTCTGATAAAATCAATAAAATTTGTAGTTGTTCTTGCAAAATATTGTAATATGGGTTTGTTTGACAAATATTATTTTCAAATAATAATTTTTTAGAGAAATAATAATTTAAACATTGTATTTCTATAAAATTAGGAAATAATGAATTTAAACAACTGTCAAGATTGAACTTGGCACATTTTTCATTTTCTAAAGAATATTACATCAAAATCTCGTAGTGTGAGCTATGTGGCAATTGAGATTATTTCTAACAGCATTCGAGTTTTGTCACGTAAGCTATGTCGCCTTGAAACGTTCCTTCTCTTGGCTTTTTTTAGCTTTTTGAGAATTACTCGTAAATATTTAGATTTATGCTTATGAAAAGTGTAGCGTTGAATCACTCTTAAGTTGAAGGACTAAGAAGGCTTGCATTTCGATATAACATTGATATTAAGAAATTATAACCTTTATTGCATATACTATAAGCATTCTAATGAAGAAATTATAGTTTTGAAGAGAATGTTAAAGTATTAAGCAAATTAAGTTTCAGCAAACGATTTTTTATCTTGACAAGATGCAAGAAAAAAACAAAAACTATTTATTACATAGTACATTGCAAGATTAAATGTTTCTATAAAGGTCGCATTTTTGAAAACTAATAAAGGTACGATGAATGATGATTTTAAACAGAAACCCTTGATCAATTTTTTAAATGACTACTAGTGAATTTTATTTTTTTAGCATTGACAAAATGTTGTGATTCTATATAATATAGTTTTATGTATCTCCTAAATTCTATTTATCAATCTTTGGATGCCCTCTTTGACTTGGCAAATGCCCGGGTTTGCCTGTTAGCAAATGAGGCTCTGCATGTAATAAGGTAATTCTGTCGATATTTAAAGAACGAATCTCTGCTTGAAGTCACTAAAATAAATTGAATAAACTTACATGAAATCTTATTTTATATCCCATAATTATATATGTATATAATATACAGTGGAACCTCTCATAACGAGAATAATTCGTTCCAGAATCTTACTCGTTATGTGAAACACTCGTTAAGCTAAACAATTTTTCCCATATAAATCAATGTAAAATACGATAATGCGTTCCATGCTGAAAAACATACTCAATTTTTTTTATTTTTAACGTTTATTCAAATAAAATTACATACTTATAAATTGTTAAGGAGCGTAACAACCCGGAATGCGAATTCGATTTGCAAAAAACAATTAAAAAATCTAAATAACAATTTTTTTATTTCTGACAAATAATTATTTTTTACTACAAGTAAAATCTGGTAACCCTCAGAATCTACGAGCTTCTTATAGTCGCTGATGAAGTTCTCTGCTACCTTTGTGTCAGAGCTTGCTGCTTCACCGTGCCTCACAACGCTGTGGATGCTGGTTCTTCTCTTAAATTTCTCGAACCATCCATGACTTTCCTTAAATTGTACTTCTTTTTCGGCAGTTGATGATCCTGGCGTCTTCTTAACGAGGTCGGCGAAAATAACTTTCGCATTCTCACAAATGATGTTTTCGTTAATAGTATCGCCTTGCAATTACTTTTCGTTTATCTATATGAGAAGCAGTCTTTTCAACGTCGTTAAGAATAGGTAACCGTTTCGTAGACATTCTTGACACTCCCTTTGAAGCATCTATCTTCTTAATTTTGTCCTTGTTCTTGAGGATAGAGCAAATCGTTGATGTAGACCGATTGTATGTGCGCGCTAGACCAGCCACGCTCACACCTCGTTCTCGTTTTTCAATGATTTTAAGTTTCATTTCTAGTTACTTTTATTCTCTTCTGGCTGTCTTCTTATGGCTTTTTCTTATTAAACTTTGCACAAAAAAATTACAAATAATGTCTGAACACAAGTTTGGAAAAATGTGTGATCACATGTGACACTAAGGTGCTAGCAGAATAAGTGCTAACCAGAGACTGACGCACTGGTGCGGAAGTCCCGGCTCACAAGTGAGTGACGTGAATATGGGACTTCCCCTTTCTGCGTCACTCGTTATGCGAAATGTCGCTCGTTAAGGGAGCATTTTTTTCACAATCTGTTTAGCTCGTTATGTGAATTACTCGTTATGAGAGGTGCTCGTTATGAGAGGTTCCACTGTAATATGGAATGCCACAGAGAAGTTATGGCTGGGAAAAGTAAACTTAATTTACAATGGTGAAGTAAAATGATGATACAAGATAGACCGTGTGTAGGATTGTGGATTTGTCCGAGATGTTTGCAAAGTAGTTTTATGAAGTGTGCGCAATATTTTTGCAGGGACTTCTCAGAGAAGGCATTGGTGGACATAGAACGTTTCCAGAAGCAGAAAGATAAAGATTTACAAGAAACCATATCCGGGTACATACTGCTGCAAGTCAAGAACGCCAGAAAGGTATGTCGTATCCGTGATATTATCTTTAATAACATTCACAAAGATTCCGCACTGTAAAGTGCACTCTTGCCATTCGCCTTGTTTTATTTACTCTCTCCGTCTAATCGTTCTTTTGCATTTCTTTTATTGGTGAACAATGAAAATTATTTATATATTCCAATATAAATTATTACTACTGGGTAAAAAAGTTATTTTTTAGTAACTACATAAATATAAATACACTCATTACTTCAGAGTGTACGGTGGACTAGTTGATGAGACTGGTGCCTTCCTATCAGGGGATTGCAGGCTCAATTCCTGTTGGTACCCCACACTTTTTAAAAAGGGTTCTGGTCTGGTTTTCACTTAAAGTTTATTTAAACATCTTTCTGATTGGTTCAAAGAGATTGCCATATGACAATAAACTGATAACCTTCATAGCCTAGCCTGTAAGACGCCTGTTTTCTGACCCGGAGGTGGCAGTTCGATTCCCATTGGAACCCAGATTTTTAAAAGGATTCCAATCTGGTTTTCACTTAAGGCACTTTTAATATATTTTTGGTTAGTTGGAAGATATTGTCACATGGCAATAAACTCACCTGTAAATAAATACAATGTATGTAGGTATGCCATCAGTCACCGACTGCAAAATGTATGATGACTGACCAGTCCAATGGGGATCGACTAATTGCTAATCTTCAGAACATGGTCCGTAAGTGTGAAGGTATCATTTGAATCCTTTTTTTATTTTTTTCAGGGTCTTCAAACATGGACACAAATAAAAGATTGCTTGGAGAGTATTCCCTAAGTTGGATATTTATCACAAAGCCTCGATGAGCGTAACAAAGTTGGTCTAACCGAACTAATCGTGCTCTGTGGACCGGCCGAGTCGATATAGCCCTAATGACCGACCGAACCTACAAAGCCCTGTTGATCATTTATAGAGCACTATTGTTTAACCGAGCCAAAGAATCGCTGTCGGTTAACCGAGCCTATGCCGCGCTCATCCGCACCGATCCAAGAGCCTTAAATAGGAACAAGTCCTTGTCATTTGTTTTCAATCAATACACATGATATTATTTGTTATGTGCCTGTTGTATATTTTGTTATTTTTCTTGTAAATATTTTATATTTTTTCTTTCCCTTTGCTTAAATTGTACAATTTGTTTATTTATTGAAGATAAATGCATTTTATATATTTTGTTAGTAAGTAAGGTCCTCCTACCTATTTTATCTGGTAACCAAACATGTTGTTGCTGTTTTAAGTAGAGTTCACTGCTGCGACTTGTGACTTGCGGAGCCCGAGATTTATGTGTATCATTTAGTGCAGATATACATCCGTCAATCGGTACACTTTGACTTGTACGTACTTTTGTATAGGGATTTTAATAAACCTTTTTAAACTGTCAGTTAAATCTAGTGTCATTCAAGCATGTTTTGTTGATGAATTTAAACTTTGTTCAAACCTGCAGAAGAAGATATGTATGGCCTTTGGAGAAAACATGTAAAAGAACGTACCACACAGAATTGGTTTAAAACATTTGTTCCGGTGATTAATCACTCGAAGGTTCACCCCGTTTAGGAGGACCTTGCATTATTCATAATGAAGAATTATGTTATTGAAAATAATTCAAAAGTAACGTATTAAGAACTTTTTGAAATGTTAAACGTCAGTGATGAAAAAATTGAATAGGTGCCGCGAATAAGGTAGTAATTAACAAAACTTGTATTTTACAGTATTCAAGTAAAACACTTTTTTTATTAAGTGTCGATATTTTAATAGTTTTTTTTTAAATCAAAATATATATTTTCATACACACATTTTATTTAAAAATTACCAAACTATATTCAAAACAACGAAAAAAACATGAAAAACATTACGACAATGTGGAATAACGTGGTCCGCGAATGCAGTTACAACGTTATTTCACAACTCTTATATAAAACAAACAAGTTGTGTTGTTACAACTTTTATATGAAAAATCAATCATGTACGTTAGTTGCCACGTTATTCCACTAACCTCTTCTAATCTTCTTTTACTCGTTACTTCTTTGCCTTTTCCGCTTATATAGGATTGTCCGCTGTTTCACAGTTTCTTCCGTTTATTATCTGATCATTCTGCAACCCTTGCTTGTCATTTTTTTACCGAAATTAAGTTTATTTTCTACATGAACGACGGGTGCCTCTCCAGACATGTTGATACTGGAAACCACGTTATTCCACTGAGTGCGCGAAAAATCCAACGGCAATGTTGACTTATCAGTAGAAACGAAAGAGACAGAGAATATTTTTATAGAGGGGACGAAGGGCGTAACCACATACTCGTAGTATGTTATTTCACAAAAAACTGGATTTTGAAAAAATATTAGTTACCACCTTATTCGCGGCACACATTCAATTAGTTTACATTTTCATCAAATTGGAAAATCATGGCGTCACGACAAGATACAAGTCGCTGCAGCCAACTCCAACTCGAAAACCGCATGAACTGTTTTGGCTACCTAATGTATGCTGACATATATATAATATAGCTTTTGTTCCTTTGTAAAATTATAATTTATTTAACTTTCCAAGTAGTCGAAGAATATTGAATACTTAAGATATTATGAAAAGAAATAATATTTTAACATTTTTATATTATATTGTAGAGGTATAGGAGAGATAAGGACGTGTGTGCGTGTACGTGCGCATGCGTGTGTTGTATTCTGATGGAGTTATGGTTGAAATGGATGTCAGTTTCGTGTTATTTAATAATGACTGGATTAAATTATGAGGAAACTGGGAACAACTGATATTTTCAATTTGCTATAAAAAATACTAAATGCATTCGCACAAGTTTTAAAAATCAATGGGAATAAATTCAAAAGGCAAACTATACTAATAATTTCTATACATTTACTGTGTACAAGTATGTCTTATTGAATATGTAAATTCATATTTTTTTTTTGCTTTCATACATTATTTTTTTTATTTATGTACAATTTATGGCAGGGAAATATTATCCTTATTGCCAGGTTCGTACTTTTCTTCCACTACGGAGAGTTAACTTCTTTCTGTAGAATGGCGATGAGCACCCTCGGCGGGGAAAACAACCTCTCCATAACAACTTCAACAATCCTTGTATATCGCTTTAGATAACGTTTTCTCGCTATAACAATTCAATCCAATGAGGAGACATAGACAGTGTCTCTATAAAAGCAAAAAACAACCGGCCAAGAAGAAAAAAAAAGAATTTTCAAAGCTCCAACATAAACGTCAACCTATCGGATTAATAGGCACCTCGCCACCCTGGCTTTCATACTTTTGGATATTCTCGCCACGTATAAGAAAGAATTTTAGTTTTGTTACTGATTTAATGAATTTAAATAGTCAGAGACTGATAAAATCGATTTAATATTTTGTAATTTTTTAAATATATTGTTTTGTATATTAGATGGTTTGAAACTCCTAACATTTTAAATTGTTCATTTAAACATTGATCATAAAAGGTTTCCGACCCTTAGACAAATCTGTGCAGCGAGAAAACAGTAACTACATAATAAACTAAATGTAAGTTATACATGTCATCGGAATCTATTTAAAATTTTCTGTCGTAACACTACAAACTGCCAAATTTATATTTTTATTTAAGAAATTCCATATCAAGAATACTTCTGTAATGTCTTTGGTTCTTATTTATAGCAAAAAAGTGGTAAGTGGATGATTTCAAACGAGAGAGTCGCAATTACACTTACAGCTTATTGAATGAGATTTTTTTTTATTAACTTTAAATTTAAAAGAAACTTAAGTCTTTGTTATAACTTATTTACTTAAACGGCAGTATGAATCCTTAGTATGTTACATAAACTAATATTTGATTTCCCATATTGCTCGTATGTTACATAAACCAATATTTGATTTCCCATATTTGATTTCCTCTATTGGTCTAGATTTGATTTCCCATATTGCTCGGCGGAACCCTGGGGTTGGGTTCAGTGTGGCCAAATTTTGGGTCCTGTGATAAAATAAATAAAAATACACGTTAAAAGATAAAAATACATGTTAAAAGATAAAAATACATGTTAAAAGATAAAAATATTGTAGATACGTTTATATCTGGTGGACGTGACAATATTTGGGAAAGGTTGCAGTGCTTTTTCTGCACAGTTTGTGTACTAAACGGCCTCTGTTATTGTAATCTAGAACTTGCACATTACATTGACTATACTACAGCTGTTACCTTCCTAAATGCTTAGAAACAGCTGTGATTGGTTACACTCCAAGTTTTGATCTGTATCTCGCATAGTAAAAAACCGCCTTTACCATATTTATAATTTTATTAATAGTAAACCTTACTTTGTATATATTTTTTCCTAAAAAGCATGTACGCAGTATGTAGGTGCTCCGCCCTGGAAAATGTAACTTTCAATTTAAAGTCATTTGCCCTTGAACCGAGAACATTTACTTTTTTTAGGGCTATGCTTAAAATATTAAAAGGGTTCTATTATGTTGCGTAAAATTCAAAAGGGTTCCATGGCTAAATTTAATCGGGAATGGCTTGTCTAGATTACGAGAATATACCTAATTTGACCAAAAATAAGTTATCGTCACCTTCAGCCTTAACTCCACGTATGCTAGTGACAATGTATAAATATGAATGACGCTGAGTGATGCTGAGAGGAGAGGAGAAATGGACAGATAAGAGTGTGCTGGACAGATCAAAGCTAGTAAGTAATATAATAATGTTTAGGTATGATGAAAATAAACATGAAAGACTGATATAACGTTAACAAACCGAGAGAGAATTTTCCAAATATTTTTATTTACTCTTGTTTTGTGGATGAGGAAATACTTGAGAAAACCACGATATTATGAGAGTCAGATTCAAGTAGTTTGATAGTCCATCCTCTCTCATGTTTGCTAATAAATACTTGCCCATGTCTGTCGGTTACCCCCGTCAGTCGTCAGTCGTTAACAAGTCTTCCCGCTCAGATATTGAAATATTTGTTAATGTAAGTAGATTTTTATGTTTCAATACAAAGTATTGTACCATCATTATATCCGTATCTGTATAGAATTATTTCACGAGTAGACATTGTTATCTTTTTAACCAAATATTTTGAATACCAGTATCCTTAGCTTTAAAAATATTTTATCAAAGGTTTTGACTTTAAGTTTGTGGAACTCCGTATTAGAATATTTAACAATAAATTGTTATGATGTTAACACAGGTCTCGTAACAAATCTGGATCATTCCAGCTGAAGAGAGCCTCGGAATAAAAGGTAAACATTATTGTAGCGGGGATTAATGTAATTGTTAAATATTCTGACAAAATATCTTCATTTAATGCAAAATATGTCCATATATAATTTTTAAACTTACTGAAAAATTCTGATTTAATCAATTCTAACACATTATTTTCTGGAACATGACCATGACCATGTTACCGTATGCTCATGTTGGCGACTTTGATTTAGTCAATAGATGCTCTGAATAAGGATGTGCTAGATTCCCTGTGCCATTATTTCCAGTTGAGCATTGCTCGAGAGTACAAATTCAATTATTTTATCAATAAACAAAAATAAAAAGTTGTATATTTTTTTCCATTTCATATTGTGACACATTTCACATTTAAAAGTGACACTTTATTTTTTTTTAAATACCTGAAACATTATTTTCAGAATGCTTTAAAAATCTATTCTTTAAAAAAAAAAAACTAGTACATTTTTAAAGATAGTTTATATCAAACTTATTGTTAATACCTGTTTTGTTAGCATGTTTTTATCTTATAATTTGAATATTTCACCCAGATATTCCTTTGTTAAATAGTGCATATATTATTTAGTTATTTATTAAGGCTTGAGGGAGATGGAAAAGTCTTTTATTATAAAAGTTTTATTAAAAAATATGAATACTTTGAAGTTTATTTTTACAATACTATTTATTTTTTATTTATAACAAGGGTCACCCCAGTAATGTGGGTAAAAACGTGATTGGAAAATAATCATTTCCACTCATCTAACAACAATCTCAGTGAATATCTCAAATCTTTCAATGTGAGAAATTTAAAAAGAGATATGTAATGCTCTGTAATGTCTGCCAATTACTTGTGTGTAGCGGTTTGTCAATTAGCTCAAATATCAGTCAGACAAAGGTGTCGCATGTGGAAACAATTCTGTACCCTAGAGGATAAACCACAGAAGTCACTCTGTACCCTAGAGGATAAACGTCATATGCGTCATACATGAATTGTATGATGCAATGTCGTTTATCCTCTAGGGTAAAATGTGACTCCCGTGTTTTATCCTCTAGGGTACAGAATTATATATTGTGTTTCATAATAGACAATTGTTTCTCCATGTCTATTGTGCATGGGGAAACTATTTTCTATTACATTAAATTTATTTTAAATATTTCCTTAAAATGCAGTTCTATATATTAAATATGAACTACTTCAATACAAGTAAAAGAATTGATCAATTCTCAAAAAACAAATTTATATTGGATATGATTCTTTATTATTTATGATATTAAATGTTTTAGTTATTTTTAACTAAATATTGCGCTATTTTTGATAATTTTAAAACTAATCAAATTCAAGACTTGAAATAAACATTTAACTTTAGTTAGGTTAGGATCTTGCGCTATTATTTTTTCTTTAACCTTTAATTTCCTCAGCCATAGATACACATAAGTTTCCAAAGATTTTAGATTTATTTAAGTTGTTAAATCCTTTAATGAGTGTTAAAAATGCAATCCAATGCAAATAAGGATTTATGAATATTATACTTGTGATTTATTTTGCTACGCACTCTGAATACTCTATTTGTACAACATATTCTGTAATACTTCTTTCAAGGCTGGATTCCCTCTTGAATGCAGTCAGACTGCACACAAATCCACGCCCACTTCACTTCAATCTACAAATAATCAAAATTGAATCTCAACAGGCGATCCTTGCTAGTCATATGTCTCGATACACCATCAGAAATATTTGTTTGCAAGTTCCGGCATATCGGGAACATTCTAATATCAACCCAAATTTAGCCCACTATTGATAAAAAATTACCCACGGTTTGGCCACGGTCAAGCGGCAATCCAGCCTTAGTGCTTTACGTTCTTCAAGAAGATTAGTAAAGTAATTATGTTATATTAGTTAATTATGGGTGTATATATGCGCAAAAGATCCATTATACTAAATATCTTCATTTTATTGGAAATTTTGAATAAGTTTCTCGCCATTTACCTGCTTATTAAAATATTTTTGCACAAATAAAAACAGAACAATAGTAAAAAGTACAAAAGAAGGACAATTAGTGTAACAAACAACACAGGACAAAACATCTGAAAAAAAGGACTGTCTTTCCCAAAGGAGGACGGTTGCTAACCTTAATCATAATCTCAACCACATGAAAATCACATCCAACAACTCTCATAACACATTATTTACACTTACACCAGGGGTGGGCAAATCTTTTGGTTGTCGGGCCACGATAAAAAAGCGCAAAATTAAATAGTTTTTCTTATTACAAAGCATACCTGTGGTTCATGTTCACTGGTGCGGTAAATCCTGCTACAACCCCCCCCCCCACATTTTGGAAGTAAAAAATTGTATCAATGCAAAATTAAATAAACATTATCAGGGTCAAACTTAAAAATTGATGCCCCACTATTTATAAATTTTTCTTAACATTTCGGTTTATTAACAAAGCAGCGAATTTTTTAAAATCATATTTTTGGCTCCGCGGGCCGGATAAAACTTCACTGCGGGCCGCCATTTGCCCAGGCCTGATTTACACACAGTTTAAATTAAATGAAGTTTAAATATGTGGAGACATACACGTATATATCCTGAAAATATGTGGATACATACGTGTATACATCCTGAAAATATGTGGAGACATACGTGTATACATCCTGAAAATATGTGGAGACACGTGTATACATCCTGAGAATATGTGTAGACATACGTGTATACATCCTGAAAATATGTGGAGACATACTATATGTGTATACATCCTGAAAATATGTGGAGACATACGTGTATACATCCTGAAAATATGTGGAAACATACGTGTATACATCCTGAAAATATGTAGAAACATACGTGTATACATCCTGAAAATAAGAGACCTTACAATTCAGCTATTGCATATTTTTCTAAACTTGTATATTGAGTGTTATTTTCTATTTTCACTTCAGCCCAGGGAAAAAAATTTAAGGTTGTAAAAAATATTTTCATCATGCTTAAATTCAGTCTAAAAACAAAGTGACTTTCCATATAAAATTGTACTTGTCCATCTAACATTATCCCAAAAATTTCAAAACAGGGAGAATGTGTTTTGGATCTTTTTTGCATAAATATGTCCGCGTTTGGTATCCCATGCAAATTGGAATTAATGCAAATTCCATAATGTGTACAGATATCAAATGTCATGTTTCTTCTCCAATATATTATGTTAATTCAAATAAATTTTTAAATATCAAAGTTGAATTTTGTTTTTTTTTTCATGATTTATTTTATTTAAGAAATGTGGATAAATTATGTTATTGTCTTTTTGTGTGATGTGTTTTACCTTTGTATCTGGTGTAAATACAGGTGAACTGTTAATACCAATTTGATTTGCTCTTGATAATATATATGTAAATTCCAATTAAATTATTTAATGGATTATTGATGTCATGTCTTGTATTCATAAGTGGTGCATTTCACTGCAGTGATATAACAAGAAAAAGGTAAGATTTACGTAAGTGTAATTTTATTATTCCTAGAGCCCGCTAGACACAATACAAAACATCCTAATTTCCCTTTGTTTCTATTCCTTATCCTTGAACTAATTCCTTTCCTTTAGTTCTACCATTATTGATAGAGAATAGTCATTTGTTTGTTTTTAATTCTTAAATTTTATTGAATTTTTTTTGTAAAATCTATCGGGAATCGAAATGTGTAATGTATCCACGGTGAGCTGGTTGGTCTATGTTTAACCATGTTCACAAAAGAATTGTAAAAAAAATCTTATAGAATTGACCGAATTGAATATAACTATACGAAACATGATACGAATATATTTTCATATAATATATGCGTATCCAGAAAGTAAGTGTACTGAGGCTCTCACGACCGGATGGATTTTATTTTCGACATGTTGGCTACACTTCCGTGTAGCCTGACCCTTCCCCTCTGCAAGGAGACCGGTTCGAGGTCAGTACGTTGAGAAGTGTCGACGCGACAACACGTTTTGTGAAAAATGTTAATCCAATCTCCCGCCAAGTGCGAAATACGCGGCGTCATTCGTTATCTCGTTTGGAAGGGAAAACCTTCGGTTGAGGATTATAATGAGGTGAAAACTGCATATGGTGATAAAGCTATGAATCGTACGAGTGTGTACAAGTGGTGTCGCGAATTTAAAAACGCTACACTACACGCCTGAAACCAAAAGGCAGTCTCAATAGTGGCGTCACACCTCTTCACCCTCCGCCAAAAAGTTCAAAACCACAATTTCAGCCAAGAAAATCATGGCATCCATGTTTTGGGACTGTCAAGGCATAATTTTAATTGAATATATGCCTCAAGGGGAGACCATCAACTCTGCAAGATACTGTGAGACCCTAAAAAAATAGCGGAGGGCGATTCAGAACAAGAGGAGAGGCATGCTGACAAAGGGAGTCTGTCTGCTGCACGACAATGCCAGACCACACACGGCCAACGCCACGAAGGAACTGCTCGCCTCGTTTAAATGGGATGTCCTGAACCATTCCGCGCATTCCCCTGACCTAGCACCTTCAGATTACTATCTCTTTACCTCCCTGAAGCTGCACATGGGTGGAAAAAGGTTTTCAACCGACGCGGAGGTAAAGGAGGAGGTGGAGAAGTGGACGGAGGGGTTGGCAGGAAACTACTTCGAGGAAGGCATCAAAAAGTTGATACCCCGCTTCACCACCTGCATTGAGAGGAATGGCGACTATGTCGAAAAATAGCTTACATATGTACTATGGTAACCACGTAATTTTTTTGTTTAAATAAAAAAAATTGTAACCTACAAAAATTCAGTACACTTACTTTCTGGATATGCCTCGTATTATGTACAGTCAACCGATAGAATTCAAGAAGTGGTTTATTGCCATGTGGCAATTTCTGCCAAACTAGAAATATATTAAAAGGCTCGAAGGGAAAACTGAACTTATATTGTTTACAAACGGGAATCGAACGTGCGACCACCAGGTCAAAAGACCAATTATGTTGTGGAATTAGTTTTCATGCAGGATTAAACTTTCAACCGATATTCAATCAATGAGACTCCTTAAATTGCATCTCACTCAGTCTTGTGTAAATTTGGATAGAACAGAACAGATTGTCGTTCGGTCTTGTTTGTTCTCGAAAGCTATAATTTCATTGCATTTATCAAAATAATTTATTTATATAATAATGGATAAAAAATATGGATTGCTTTTTGCTTGTGTAGTTTTTCTATTGTCCAATATCATTGTTTAAATCCATTACAAATTGGAAGAGATAGCACTGTTGGCAACAGGTGTTAATAGTTAGGTTCACACTAAGCAAGTGGGCGTCCCAGGTTTATTTCCTGGTATATTCACTTCTGAACTGGTTTTACTCTTGCACCATTTTACAGCTGATTTTATATTTTTCTGTAGTTTGCTACTTATTATAAATTCTTATAGTGCTACTAAACAAAAACAAAAATGTCACAATATAATACTTGGACAGCAGATGAAACCTGATCAACTTGGAAATTTAATCTCCTTGCCATCGGAGCTTTGGGTGTGATCTGTCAAGAATGTGTGCTTGCTGAAGTGCAACAGCATGCACACAATAAACCAAGAGTTCCCAAACTTTTTTCGGACGCAGACCCCTTTACCAAAAACTTTTAAAACCGTCGACCCCCTAGTAATTTACTTTTCTTACTCAAATTAATAAGTTTGTACAGTATTCGATGTTAAATATTTCACTAGATATCAAACTTTTCATTTTAATCACTTGTAATTAAGGATTGAAAAAGATAAAAGACTGAGGGTTATGCGTTGCATTATCTTGCACAACATTTAATATTGAAATCTGCGCTGACGAAAATTAAAGCAAAAAAATTGACTTTTAATGACACATTTTACCTTTTCATTCACAAGTTTGATATTTAATGTGTTATTATCAAAAAAGTGTTTTATTTTATTATTTTACTTTAGGTACCTATTGAAATCATAGATATTTTGAAGTAACAAACAAATAGCACTAGTAAGGGGGTCCATTTTTACTGTCGTCGACCCCCAAATTTTTTTATTGAAACTATCGAACGCTAGAAAAATGGAATCGACCCCAGGGGGTCGATATCGACCACTTTGGGAACTCTTGCAATAAACCAATATACGTACAGGCATCTTCCACCCACAGCACAGCACAGGATGGCTGGCAATCATACTGTTTCTCGAAGGATAGCCTATCGTAATCGCAATTGCAACGTGTTCAAGGCACATAAAAATGTATTCATATCGGTGCTTACCTATACCTGGCGGATCCTTAGAAACAGTTTATGTCCTTTGTTCCTCGTGAGTCGGAGACACCATGCTCGGTGAAAGCAACAAGTTCCGTAATTGATTTTGGTATTGGTGAAGATAGGTAAAGATATTGCGTGTAAATAAAAGTATAATATATATTATTATCCTGATTATTTAATATTTTTGTAAAAAAAAACAATGTTATAATAGTTATATAAAAAACCTTTTTGTGAAATATGGATTTTCATGCCTTTTGTGTACAAAACTAATTATAATATATAATATGTAAACTGTATTAAAACTCATTACGCTATATACAATGCAATGGGGGAGCAATGAAAGATCAGTGCAATTTGAGAATTCTGCTATTTGGGTAGTATTTACTCGGGTGATGGAAGAGTTACGACAGTTATTGAACAGCGTGTAGGGATAAGAAACAGTTATTGGTGCACTAAAACATATATCAGCTCTGTAAATATCAAACCGAATTTTTTTTTATAGAAAATACACATTTATTGTATGGAAATGGCAAAAAATATTTTAATCAATGTATTGCCCATTGCTAGCTACACATTTTCCCCATCTCTCTGACAATTTGTGGATACCACGCCAAAAAGACTGTTGCTCTTTTGAGGCAAACCAATACATTTTCGTAAGAAGTGAAGCGCTGCTCAGCAAGTGCGTGTCCCATCGATGCAAATAAGTAGTAGTCAGATGGAGCCAAGTCTGGTGAGTAAGCCGCATGCGAAAGTATTTGTCAACTAAACACCTCAATCGTTTCCTTGCCATTTTTCATCGCCAGTCACAATTCGATGGAGAAATTATTTTCTTTTGTACCTTACGAGCAGCATTTCACAAGTGGTTTTTCAGTTCTCCTGCTGTCTTTCATTCAGTTTATGTGGAACCCATTTTCCCACCTAAATCTTTCCCATGGCTTTCAAACATATGGAGACTGCTTCTCGTGTCACATTTAATTGATCCGCGAGTTGTTGTTGCGTTTGAGCGTCTTCCTCATCCAACAATGCTCTCAATTCGGCGTCTTCAAACTTTCTCGGTGGTCTTCCACATTCTTCGTTTCTCACGTCAAAAACGTCACTTTTGAATTTTTAAAACCACTCGAAGCACTGTAATTTACCAAAAGCATGCTCACCGTAAGCTTCGACAAGCATTCGATGCGGTTCTGCAGCAGTTTTCTTCAAATGGTAACAGAAAATCAATGCTGTCCGCAAATTGTAGTTATCAGGCACAAAAACAAACATGTTCAACGCTATGAAAACACATGTAGTTGTGTTAAACTTGTATTGTTGTGAGTTAAAAGTCTTTGACAAATGTAAATACAAGAAAAAGACGCCAATGACGCGGTTTGACAGTCACTACATTGACAACTAGAGCCATCTATGAGCAAATTCTGTTTTCATATTTACAGACCTGGTACACTTGAACTGGACTGTATCAAGATCTGCTAAGATCTGATAGTCCATTATATTATATTATATTGTTCTAGTGCCAACTTGGATGTATGGAAGTGAAGCACTGGAAAGGATAAATAAATGCTGTAAAAATGCTTGCACTTAGAAGAATACAAGGGGTAATAATGTATGACAGAAAAGGGAGTGAAGTTAAGGTTAATGTTTTCAGTAAGATACAGGAGAGTGCTCTGAGATGGTTTGGGTATGTATTATATAGCAAAAGTATGAAGAAAGACTTGACAAAACAATATACAGTGCAAATGTGAGTGGAAGGCAAAAACCTAGGAAAGTATGGTTGAATAAAGTTATAGCTATTTTGCAAGACAGAAATGTAAAAAGTTAGAGAAATCGTGGGAGTTGTATGAGAAGGTGAATCGATATATAGAAGAGGGGAAAAGCCTGGCACTCTTTCCTCTCTGTCTACTCCAACAAGGAAACGGCACGATGGTATGTACGTATGTATGTAAAATGTATTTACACTTACTATATTTTAAGAATAAAATGATAATGCTTTTTGAGGGTTGATTCTTTTCGTTTCTTCAGGAGTATACTTGTATGGGAGTGACACAAAAGTCCTCCATCCATGTCAGTTTGCAGCCGGTACTCGGCCTCCTACCACGGCAAACCAAAACTTAAAATCTACACCTATGGATCAAGTAAACAAGTCCCTGGTGGGTAATAAAACAGTCCAACTTTTGGCCAGCACAACCGGGCGACATTCTTCGTACGTGACTCGACCACTTCCAGTGTGCCCATCCATCACGTGGTCGTCATAGATTGTTGCGGTGTCTGAAGACGAACTATTTCATTTGGCTCATCTTCAGATTCTGCAGCAATCTATGCCATGGTCATACCACTTGACAACAGAGAAGACAGATTGAAGTCTATTATAGCCTATTTTTTTATGTATACAGTTAAAGTCTGTTAATAAGAACAACCATAATTCGTAATTAATATTTTTCACCATTTTTCAGGTCCCAAAATCGAATTTTCGAAATTAATTCTACTGATTATTTGAAAATTTACGCATTTCGTATTCTTTAGTTTACCTTTAATAAGTTCACATTTCTGAATATTTATTTGTCAAAAACTTTGATCATAGAGTTAAGTAATTAGATCTTTCCGATCAAATAAAATCATATTTATACCACGCATGCAAATATAAGCAACTTAATGTGTATTAACAAGTGACCATCTCAAAATCAAATATGTGACAATTATAGTGTTTTTTTTTTAAATTTTGTATATTTTGTCTTAAGAAAAATAATACGTATTTTTCTTATTTATTTTACAATTAACACGTTCCGTGCCGCAGTACATTTTGAGAAAATAAGTACCTGCACCACTAAACAAATTATAGTTTATATTATGTATACATATATAGGCTTCATAAATAATGATTTATTTTTAAAAATAAACTGATTTTAGGTGATATTGCGAGCGTAGGTCACCGGTGACCTACGCGGCGTCGTACGGTAATACATGTATATACAACATTAACTTTTGTGGTCGAAACAAATTGTAGCATGCCTAATTTATTACTTATTATATTTTTTATTTATTTATGTAATATGCTATAATGTTACGCCATAACATAATAATCTCTTATGATTACTGAGACAATAGCTCCAAAAAAGGGTCACAATGTTGCATAGACAATGCACCCTCATAAATTTCCAGAGTGTGACAAATGGATGGTCCCATTCATTATGTTATCCCTGGAATCTCTTCTATACCTCCTAGCCTAATTGTAGAGGCTAGTTTATCCTTGAAAAAAATAAACCGTAATAGCTTGCTCATGTACACCTGGAGGTTTATTAAAAATAATTGCATTTTCAAACAAAATTTTGGAAGTTTTTATGTGCATTATATTCAGGGGCGCCGTATAGGTCACATTCAATGTTAAAATTCGTAGTAAATGTGACCGCTGGCGCACTGGGACTGTTTATAAAAAAAAAAACACGTAGGTCACCGGTGACCTATGTGGCGCCCTGGTCAAAAACATGGTAGGTCACCGGTGACCTACGCGGTGCGGAACGTGTTAATGTGTTATTATGTTTCAATATTGCAGAAATATGTTGAAACTTAACTAACATTTTTACAATAAGCAGAAATAACCAGGATATTCCCAGCCATTAGGAAGTACCGCTCAAATTTAAATAGTTTTTTTTTGTGATCGCGTAATTCTTTTTTTTTTGTTAAATTTGGTCCCCTAAATTCCTAATTAACGGACTTTTACTGTATAAGAATGATTTGTGTTTTATTTATATTGTTCTTTGATATGAAGCGAATCAAGTGTACGGAGTATAGGGGACCCTGGAGAGGAGGCGTTCCTCAGAATTACACTCTCTTCAGATGACAATAACGATGATTTGAAATGAAATTAATATTTTAGATGAGGAACTCTGAATCGAATGTCCAGCATTCTACTAAGAGAAATCTCAGTTCAGTCGATTGGGCCATGTACTCGTGCATCTGCCACCGAGGTCACCTAAACAAATTATTTTGGCGGAATAGAATAGGAGGCATCAAGATAAAAGAATGAGAAAGGGCTGGAAAAAACAGACGAAGGGATTCTGTAGGGGAAAAATGCAGCTGGAGTGGATATAAGTCTTAGAAAGAATGCAAGATTCAGGAGCAAGTGGCAGTCCCTCGACCAAACCGAGAGATGCGGAGATTATTCCTCTTCCTCTGCCCTGCCTCCAAACTGCACTGTTTCATTGTTAAAAATAACTATGACAATTTAACCTGATAGCTGAATGTGATATTGGTGAATAGAGATATTGGTGCCTTAAACCTTACACAACAGGTCCATCCTCCGGGGAAGTTTCTGTTCAATACTGTTAGAAGTGGAAGAGAAGAGTACGGAGAGAGGAAAAGTATGAATATGATTCTGTATTCTTAGTAACTTTATGAGCTCTGACAAAAAACATAAAACGCTGCTTTTGGCTAAAAAATAATGCTCGGGAATTTTTGATAATTCAATATTTTGGTTTTCTGCTAAAGGATGTCTGCATTATTATGTATTGCATTATGTATCATAATATGTTTTCATTAATTGATTGCAGTTTTTATTTCACCTTGACATGTATAAATTAGGGTTAGGCATTTTCTATTTTTAATAAAAAAATAATTGATAAATCACACCATTGTTTATCTTTTTACAAAATATTGATACAAATAAATAGAATTAATACATTTTTTATAAATAATATAAAAGATAAATGCTGGTGTTTGTAAGTGAGAATCAAATTATTTCAATAATAAACTGAATGTTAAGTATAAAATAAATAAATAAAACGCTTATTTTGTATCTTTGTGTTCACCTCTGGTTTATTTTGAGTTTACTACTGGTTTTCGAAGACCTCTGTCTTCATCGTCATGACATAATGACGATGAAGACGGAGGTCTTCGAGACCGGTAGTAAACTCAAAATAAACCAGTGGTGAACACAAAAATACAAAATAAGCGTTTTATTTATTTATTTTATTACTTTTTTACATAAAACATGGCCCCACAAAGTGAAACTAAAGTATTTTCGTAGATTCAAGAAATTAATGCTAAGTTTTCAATAGTTCTTACGTATTCTTCATTTGGTTGTTTATAATACATATTCATTTATTTTTCATTTCTTCCTGTTTATATTGATCAAATAAGATTTTATAATCTTAACCCTTCAGGCACGTATGACGTGCACCGCACGTGCATCAAAGCCAAAACTCCCCACAGGGACGTATGACGTGCACTGCACGCGCACCAAAAATCCCACACAAGGATGGACGAAAACAGTGCCCTGTTTTATCATCTATTTATATGAGCAATAGTTTAACGATATCGTTAAAAACAATCTCCATAAAAAAAAAAACGTCTTTGGGACTGAAAAAATGTTTTAGGCATACGGGCCTGAAGGGTTAAATATTTAAAAAATTTCATGCTTTTTGTTTCATTTTTGTTATTTGTAATATGAGAGTAATTTAACTTTTACTTAAAACATGTTTTTTAATGCGAAACAACCTGAACATTGAAAGTTTAACTATTTTTAACTTAAAACTGAAAAAGTAATTTTTTTTATATTGTAGATTACGCCATTTCCACATTATTTTGGTTAGAATAAAGTAAATCAAATACAGTAAACCCTCATTTATTCGTAAGTTTGGAGATAAATATTTTAGGAATTATGAGCCAAATACTATAGGCACTTGTTTATTAATCATTTTTCAAGCTGTACCTTCAAATTCCATTCGAAAAGAAGAGACATTCGGAGGGGAAGATTTTATTAACTTGTATGCATCTATTAACCTCTCCGTGCGTACCGCCCCAACCCTGGGGCCATGAAATACTGAGTCAGATAGCGTATGGCCCCGTGGTTGGGGCGCAGTGATTATTTCTCGAATATTCACAGATCATGTCAGGATTTGGAGTACCAGTGACATCTATTTATGATACAACACAATTTAATAATTTATCGGCTAGTTACATGTTTTACCAACTGAACAAACGATGTTTTAATTTTTTTTAAATATCTTCTCGAGAGGTTAATCTTAAAGAATATTTAAAACAAACTTTTTATAAATAATTTAAAAAGACTTTTTTAATAAATTTTTTAAGGTTATTAGAATTATGGAAAGTTTTGAATGTATTTGGGATCAATGGAATTTTTTTTATTTATTTGTTCTTGTGCATGTGTAATAATATTATAAATATGTGCTACAATTTACTATAACTATTGAGAAATATTAAATCAATCCGACTTTGTGGCATTTGGAATATTTGACTGACTAACTGGGCTTTATATCCTTTTGAAGGCATTTCAATAATCCTCGCTTATACAGTATCAGATTATTTTCCTTTGAGTTCAGACAATAATCATTTCCTCAAAAGAAAATAACTATGAAAACCTTTAATTTCCTTAGTCCCAACTCACCCAACCAAACATCTAAAGCTCATTTGATTGATTGAATAAGACAATACTGAACTTTTATTTTGCCCCTGCATTCTTGTTTTCTCTCGATTATTCATTAATAAAATCAAGAAGACAGGAACACATTTTTTAAATTTAATATAAATAATTGTATTATAATATAATATTAATGCTGTAAATATGAGTTAAGTCACGCTATAGGAGCCCTTCTCATTGAAAAGGGGAGTCGAGTCGGTGGGAATAACTCGAGGCTTGGTGTACTTATTGAACTAGTTGAGCATTGGTATCTGTCGCAGGAACATCTCAATGCTTAGGGACCATTCATGTTACTGTACTATAAGTGTGTTTTGTACTCAAAATTATAAATAATAAAGACCATCTCATTATTGTTATTATTTATTAAATCCCTCATGACATAAACACAGTCCCCTAAAGATCCTACTATTTGCAGACGATATCGTATTAATAAGTGAAAAACATAAAGACCTGCAAAATAGTCTGGAAAGGTGGAGAGGAATCTTGGAGGACGATGGATTGAGACTGAGCAGAAAGAAAACAGAGTATCTGTACCTACCATTCGAGAACACAAATGCTGTTACTCCCGTAATGCGAATGGATGGAGAAACATTACCAAATTGTGACTCCTTTAAGTATCTTGGGTCACTCATCTATAGCGATGGAGGATGTGCAGCAGATGTAACACATATAATTAGTGTGGGATGGATGAAGTTTAGATCAATGACGGGAATTCTATGTGATCCGAAAATGCCAGTAAAGTTAAAAGGAAAAGTATACCAAACGATTGTCAGACCCGCACTCCTCTAAGGCTCTGAATGCTGGACGATGTATAACTCTTACTCTAGGCAACTAGAAACTGCTGAAATGCGCATGCTAAGATGGTCAGCTGGTGTGTCCCTAAGAGACAAAATAAAAAGCTCACGCATTCGTGGAAGCCTGGGTGTTACAGACATCAACAGTAAGATCGAGGAGAGGCGATTGAGATGGTATGGGCACGTTGGACTCAGAGCACCCGATCATATTGTGAACCAGGCAATCTTCATGGATCTTCCTCGAATAACAATCAGAGAAAGACCAAAGAATTCATGGGTGGTGCAAAAAGATAACCTGATGCAGAGGCATGGCCTGGGGGACGTAGTCCGGGACAGAAGAGCATACAACCTGAGGACGAGGAGAGTTGACCCCAACAGTCTTCGCAGACAGTGAGTTGGGATGGAGCCAGGGAGAAGAAGAAGACATAAACACAGTGGTATAGCCTATAAAAAATATGAGAAACTGGCTTTATCAAATTATGCAAACTCAAAAATAAATACCTGAGAATACATCATTTTATATGATATTTAGAAAAACAATGTAGCAGAGTGCATAATGGCAGCTTTAGGGGTTAATATAGGTTAGTCAGTGATTTTCGATTGACCAATGAATAAGTTGGAGAAAGGAACCTTTGTAGAGAAAAGTTCATGGAACATCAGTGGTTGAAAAGCATCATTGAGGCTGAAGCTCCTGAAGAGATAGTTGCATAGCCTTCGGAAGTTCCCCTTAGTTAGAAACATAGTCAAACCATCATAGCCTTAAATATTTTAGCACTTGACTGCAATGTAAGAGGATTAATTTCTCGAGACTGAGGAAAACAAAGCGTTGATAACATTTCTAATTTCTCTTATCTTTCGTCAATTTCTGATGAAAGAAAAATTGACCAAATTTCTAATAACAGCTAAATTGTTGGAATTTCTGATAAGATTAAAATTGGCCAAATTTCTGATAAGAGTTAAATTGTGTAAATCCTTACAAGTGACTGTGCAATTAAATTGTGTAATTAATTGTGTAATTTCTTACAATTCATTCTAAAAAGTAATACTTTCCTTAATCGATCAAATAATGAAATGACCTATTGTAGAATTTATCTGATATATAATACACGTGTATCAAATCACCATATTGTCAATAGTTTGTTATTGAATAAAAAAAACACCATTTTCCATTTGCGTTTATATATCGAGTTGTCTAGAAAGTTGTTTCGTAGTTCTCGGTAATTAATTTTAATTTTATTACAATGCATGGTCTTTTATCAACCATTAAAAATAGTTACAATAGTATTACTAAAATTAAATGTTTATTTCATTCCAAATGTGTATTATCACAAAAGGTTACGCTCATTTTTTCAGCCAATGTTTTCTCAAATTGCTCGAGCGTTTTTTTGGGGTCATTTTGAAGATGGAACGAAACAAATCGTTATATGGGTGTTTGTTGCTTTTTACCATCGTAAAGGAAAAAATGTGAGAAAAAACAAAAAAAATAAATGAACAATGTATGACGACAATACAGTAAGCGATCACATGTGTGTGATGTGTTTTAAAAAAACAGTAATGGTGATAAGACACTGAAAATGGTATTCTCTTTGCAAGATGGATTGCCGTTAATGATGGCCAGCATTGTACGACACGAGAAATTGCTAAGATACTGAAAATATCGAAAACCACTGTCCACGAGCATTTGGTTCAATTTTGTGTTTGAATTTGACCTAAAAATGTGAAATAACTTTTCGAACAATCTATTAGTTTTTAATTACAGTACTATCCACTACAAACATTCTTAACCCTTCCTGTTCTGTGATGTATAACTAGTACACATTGCTTCTAAAATCTTTAACACTTGCCGTACGGTGATGGATAGCGAGTGATCATGACTTATATTTTATTTAATTTCTCGAAATATACTGCTTGCAGGGTCTTCATACTTTATGTATTCCTCATCGAAACCTCTATGATTTGAATGATGTCATTAGGAAACAAAACATTCATAGTTAATTCAACAGAAATTAATGATTTTAAATCGCGAATTGACGAAATGTCAAACACTCATTCTTTTTTGACAGTTCTTATAGCGCCCGTTCCAGGGGATCGTTACCAGTTTTATAATCCTGATTGTTATTTTTTATTTTTATCTGGTATGTTTTTTCTATTATCATTTTTTATCTGGTATGTTATATTGTACCATTACTCTTTTTATAATAAATGTACATTTTATTTATTATTTCATTTTCAAAAATATAATAATTGAGATGGCGGGAAATATCGACGGCGATGATAGCGATTTGGAATTTAAGGCGACAGGCAATATATCAGAATCAGAAGATTTTGTCGAGGTACAGGATGAAGTATATTCTGATTTGGAGACGAGTGAAGAAGACGAAGAAATATTATTTACATCAAAACATGGATTCGAATGGAGTTCATTACGAGTACCACCTCAATCTTCGAGGCATCGGTCGGGAATCAAATATTCTCATCGAAGATTCTGGACTGAGAAATTCAAGTATAAATGTACATTCCATAAAAGATATGTGTTGTCTGTTTGTAAATGAAGAGGTGGTAAAAGTGATGTTTAAGAAACAAATCGTCATTTAAATCGAATTCATTCAGAAAAGAACCAACCAATATCAAAAGACGAGTTATATGAATTCATTGGAATATTGCTCGCACCTGGCAGAAATCGAACACGAAAGCTATCTTTGAGTGAATTGTGGATAAGTGAAAGTCCCTTTTGCCAGTCATTTTTCACAACAGCTCTGTCTCGAGATAGATTTATCTATATTTACAGTCATATTCGTTTTGATGATAAAGAAACCCGAGAAGAGAGATATCAGGGTTTTTTTCAGATAAATTAGAACCAATTAAGTGGATTTCAAAAATGTTTATGGATATGTGCAAAAGCAATTATTCTCCATCTTCGAATATAACTGTAGATGAACGTTTGCCAAACTTTAGAGAGAATTGTTCATTTCGCGTGTACATGAAGTCTAAACTTGGTAAATATGGCATCAAAATCTGGGTTGCTGCCGACTGCGGCGGCATATGACGCATAACAAATTTACAGGCTTATTCTGGTATGATAAATAATCGTAGAGAGAGATAAATCAAGGTAACTGAGTAGTTATAGAAATGGTTCAACCGCAGTATGGCACGAACAGGAGGATAACCACAGGTATTTTTATTACCTCCATCAAATTAGCCGATAATCTTTTATTAAAAGGTTTAACTCTAACTGGCACGCTTCGAAAAAATAAAAGAGTAATCTCACTTGAATTTATACCGTCTAGAGAGAAAACAATCCATAGTAGCTGAAAATAAAATACTTGTTTCGTGTGTACCACAAAAAATAAAGCAGTATTATTATTATCCACTCAATTCAATGATGCAGAAATTGATTATTCAGAAAAACAAAAGCCACTATAGTAATTATACATCATTATAATAATACGAAAATTGGAGTAGATACGGGAGACTAAATTACTTGAGAGTACTCTTGCTCAAGGTCAACGAGAAGATGGCCTTTCCGTCTTTTTATGGAAATTATAGATATGGCTGCATTGAATGCATACCTCTTATGGATAGACAAATATCCAGAGTGGAAACAAAATAATTAATACCACCGAAAACATTTCACAAGACAGTTAAGTTTGGAATTGGCAATGCCCAATATCTTAAAAAGGAAAAATAGCAACAACAAGATGCTTTTAATACAGTTTTAACATATTGTGGCGAGTCAATATCCGAAACATTAGTAAATAATACCCTGTTGGCACCCCGTGAGGTCCTCAAAAGAGGAAGTTGTGGGTTTTATTAAAAACATTCGAGAAAAAAAACCAGGCTATTCTGCAATATTTGTCAAACACCGGTTTCATGCCCCAATTGCGATAACTTTCTCCACAGGATTAAACTTTGATTATATGATATGTTTGTCCTATTTTCAAATTTTCTGTAGTGTTTATATTTTCCAAATTGCATATATTTTATTGATTTGAATTTCGTGTTTGTTTATATATAATTTTGAATTTCGTGTTTGTTTATACTATATAAATTTCTCGCCCTAAAACCTTGATTTTTGAATTTATATATTCATTTTATATTTTGTTTATATGTTATTTATTGTCTTTATTCGAATTATGGTTTTATTGCCAAAAAAATACCCGCTACATTTTATTGTATAATTTTATGAAAAAAAATTAAAAGGCTGGAAATCTCTTATCACGCATGCGCATTCTGAATGTTGCGCAGACCGAACGACGCAGCGTAAAAATAATATTCTTATAGAAATGCCTTTCTGTTTTAGCTCTTATTTTATCATTTCTTACCTTTATTTTATATTATTCGACATTTTATTACATAATAAAATGATGTTTATAGCTAATAACAAAAAATAACCTAGCAGATTTTGCATAATTTTAATTTGAAACATACATGTTTAGTGTACCCTCAGTGTCCAACGCCGTTACTGGCGTAATTTTTTAGCACAGTAAGGGAAGTGTTAAAAGGTTGGAGACCTCTTTTCAGTCATGCGCATTCTGAACGTTGCGCAGACCGAACGACGCAGTGGGAAAATTATATTCGTATAGAAATGTCACTTCCCTGTTTCAACTATTATTTTATCATTTCTTACACTTATTTTATATTATTCGACATTTTATTACACAATAAAATGATGTTTATAGCTAATTAAAAAAAAAAAAATAGATTTTGCATAATTTTAATTTAAAACATACATTTTTAGTGTACCCTCAGTGTCCAACACCGTAACTGGCGTAATTTTTTAGCACAGTAAGGGAAGTGTTAATATCTCTATAAATATAATAAATACTGGGTTCAGATTTTAGGTATTCCTCCGTAATACATTTACGCATTGAATGAAAAAAAATATATTAATAATAATTAGCACTTATCGGCCACATCAGAGATATTTTGTGAAAATCGGGAATAAATTCACCAAAACAATCAAACGTGTGACGTAGGTATATTCATTCTAAAAAACCGCTATGGGTGAGGAAGCGACGCTATTCACGTCTCACTCTCACTCTACTTCGGTATATGGGAACGCAAGAAATAGAATCTCAGTTCGCTCGCTTCTCTCGCTGTTTTTTCATGTTTTCAGCAATTAAATTTCAATTATCACTTTTTACTTCAAATTATTTAAGCGATTGGCTATGAATATTCTTATTTGTCCGTTTTTATATCACTTATTTTTACATGTGTATTGAATACACATCACCGGAACGGGCGGATTTTTTTAGCACACGAAGGGAAAGGTTAACTTAAGTGAATATTTGATTATGAAATAAAAATATTAAATTAGTATTCACATTGGGCATTCCGTGAATGCAGTCCTCTTCCGTGCAAGATATCAGGCTCCTCGAGCACTGCTGCAAGTGCAAATGCAAAATGCAAATACAGAGAATCAAGATTTTACATCATTCAACATTCTCCATTTCATCTATTTTTTCTTCCTATTCATTTTGGGAGGCTGTTAAGAGATTTCTAGTTTCTAGGCAGAATTTTTGGTGAAAATAATTAACTGTCTTTGACACGATAAGACACAGGCAAAACCACGTGGAAAAATGGATAACACGAGAATTCTCCACAACGCAATGCATGAAATACCTGTTGACAGCCGTCCCACAGGAAGGCCTCCAAGCAGATGGAAAGATAGCTGAGAATCAATATCAGAAGATAAGCAATTCTGAAGATAACATACTACAGGTTTATTACAGATTTAACTTAACAAGAAGATGACACGATAGGGAAAATATGATTACCTATTTGATAACCATTGTATTATTTCAAATGTTGATAGTGAAACCATAGTATGATTGTGCTTCTAGAACATATCCTGTATTGTCAATGAACGTAATCAACTCTTCAATGCTCACTGCCTGGGAACACCAAGAAACATTTCATGTTTAACCTTTCCCTTCCTGTGCTAAAAAAATCCGCGCTTTCCGGTGCTGTGTATTCAATACACATGTAAAATGAGCGATTTAAAATCGGAAAAATAAGAATATTCATAACCAATCGCTTAAATTAATTAAATTTGAAGTCAAAAGGGATAATAATTGAAATTTAATTGCTGAAAACATGAAAATAACATCGGCCGACGTTCACAAAACGGGTGAAGTGACCACCTCGAACGAAAGCGAGCGAGAGAAGCGAGCGAACTGAGATTCTATTGTTTGCGTTCCCATATACCGAAGTAGAGTGAGAGTGAGACGTGAATAGCGTCGCTTTCTCACCCATAGCTGTTTTTTTTAATTAATATACATACGTCACACACGTTTGATTGTATTGGTGAATTTATTCCCGATTTTCACAAAATATCTTTGATATGGCCGATAAGTACTAATTATTATTAATATTATTTTTTCATTCAATGCGTAAATGTATTACGGAGGAATACCTAAAACCTGAACCCAGTATTTATTATATTTATAGAGATATTAAAGTTTTTAGAAGGAATGTGTACTAGTTACACATCACAGGACAGGAAGGGTTAAAACTCTGTGAACAAATATGAATTTATAACTATGAAGTTACGTGATATGAGTGTTGCCTGTATTCAGGTGTATTTACCATCAGATTTATTATTCTACCCTGTGAACCATTTATATGCGCAGTTACGAAATAACGAATTAATTGGATTGTTTACCAAATTGTGGTCGAAAATAGAATGGAAACTTAAGAGAACATAGAGTTTCAGCCGGTACTCCTATTCCTGTTTTTTTAATTGGCTTGGGATTTAGTCAAAATATAATTCACTAAAAAAGTTTCTTCATATTCGTATTTCAATGGCGCTTTAACCGTCTATTATTTCGATTCGACAACTTATTCGTTCATCATTAAATTTCAACTCCAGACATAATTAATCGAGTTTTTGAGAAAAAGGCTTCTATGAGTAACGGAAGATAAATCACCACGTTGATATGAGTAAGTTCAAATAAGAGCAGTAATCGGCATTTAGGCAATATACGTAACATTTCGTACTGTGATAGATGTTATAGAAAATATTTACATGAAAACAGAAAGAAAAGTAAGAATTCACAAAACCCCTGTAAGGTTTATTATGACCTGCGAGTTCAAAACTAAAATTGACACAACGAAAATTACGAGTGTGTTATGAAGTATAGAGCTAACGACTCTCACGATTTAGTGACTAACTCTTAAGAGACATGATAAGAAACTCTTACTCCAGGGAAATGTGCGAAGGACGAGGTGTTGTTAGGGGGAAAAGGTAAATAAAACTATCCTGTCCATGCTAACCACAAGTAGAAAGGACGACGGACACTAAAATATTACACTACAACCTACATGTTATCATCTTTCCGAAATACTTTTGAAAATATGGATGGATAGTGCAGTAGAGATTGGAAATAAGTACGATGAGAAAAAAATCAATAAACATGATGGATCCCTTCGAGATGTGGTTCTAGTACTACATCTCGAAGGGATCCATCATATATCCTTATCCTATGGACTCTAAGGCGCACCAACGTCTCTATCATTCAAGAATTGAAGATAATCGTAAGACTTTCGACAACATGCATTAAAAATAATCATAACATACGAGGCGTATCCAGAAAGTAAGTGTACTGAGGCTCTCACGACCGGATGGATTTTATTTTCGACATGTTGGCTACACTTCCGTGTAGCCTGACCCTTCCCCTCCGCAACGAGACTGGTTCGAGGTCCGTACGTTGAGAAGTGTTGACGCGACAACACGTTTCGTGAAAAATGTCAACCCCATCTCCCGCTAAGTTGAATCGAGTGGAGGCCGGGCAAGAGTTTTTGAGGCGCTGCAAACTCCATGGAGATGAATTTCTCCACTCCATCGTTACTGGAGATGAAACTTGGGTTGCACACTACACGCCTGAAACCAAAAGGCAGTCTCAATAGTGGCGTCACACCTCTTCACCCTCCGCCAAAAAGTTCAAAACTACAATTTCAGCCAAGAAAATCATGGCATCCGTGTTTTGGAACTGTCAAGGCATAATTTTAATTGAATATATGCCTCAAAGGGAGACCATTAACTCTGCAAGATACTGTGAGACGCTAAAAAAATTGCAGAGGGCGATTCAGAACAAGAGGAGAGGCATGCTGACAAAGGGAGTCTACCTGTTGCACGACAATGCCAGACGGAACTGCTCGCCTCGTTTAAATGGGATGTCCTGAACCATCCCGCGCATTCCCCTGACCTAGCACCTTCAGATTACTATCTCTTTACCTCCCTGAAGCTGCACATGGGTGGAAAAAGATCTTCAACCGACGAGGAGGTAAAGGAAGAGGCGGAGAAGTGGACGGAGGGGGAAACTACTTCGAGGAAGGCATCAAAAAGTTGATACCCCGCTTCACCACCTGCATTGAGAGGACTGGCGACTATGTCGAAAAATAGCTTACATATGTACTACGGTAACCACGTAATTTTTTTGTTTAAATAAAAAAAATTGTAACCTACAAAAATTCAGTACACTTACTTTCTGGATATGCCTCGTACTTTGGGCATGCTACTAGAAAGCATGATAAAAGTCTAAAGAAGCTGGTGACGATGGGGACAGCTGAGAAAAGGCAAATAAGAGGAACGTGATCTAACATATGAGATGAACGGGTCAAACAAAGTAGTTAGCGTGATTGATTATCTTTAAGAGCTGCATTCAACATAGCCCAGGACCGGGAGAGATGGAAATACGAGTAGATGGTCCACCGAGTTTGAGATATAACATACTCGTACGTTAGCAGATGATTACGAAGTTCAGCAATAAGCACGAGATGAAGAAGTGGGGGCTTACGTATCTGGAAAAAAATCAAACACACCCTAAAAATGACAAAGAAGATAAAAAGGTCTACAAATACAACGACTTAAAGCTATCTCTCCTGCCTACTCCTTCATTTTAAATTTATTGTCAATCTTACCAGAGTGGTTATAATGAACGCTAGTTTCAGTTCAGCTCCAGTCTTAACGCCCGTCTCCACCCTGCGTAATGCAGAAGCACTCCTGAAATTATTTATTTTTCACTGTCTTGCTCAGATCCTCCAAATGGGCCGGAGACCAGCCACGACTCCGAATGCCTTCCATTCTACACGAAGAAAACTCGGTTCTTCAGTAAATAAAGAGTAATAAAGGAAGTATTGTAAGTAATGAAGCAGTAAAGTAAGTACAGTACCCGGTGGTAAGTAATACACATCGGACTTAAGAAAGAGACTGTCGGCCATAATTGGGTAATTTCGGCTTTGTAGAACGTCGCCTCTGTCGCACGATGCGCTTACAGTTCGATATCTAGAAAGAGTAAATCAAGGACGAATCGCGACGAAACACGTGTATGAATGACAGAGACGACGCTCTACAAAGCCGAAGTTAACCGATTATGGCCGACAGCCTCTTTCTTAAGCCCGATGTATATTACTTACCGCCGAGTACTGTATATGCTTACTTTATTGCCTAGTTGGTAAGACACTTGATTTCCATCCTGGAGGTTCGGGTTCGATTCACGACGGTACCCAAAAAAAAAATGGTTCCAGTCTGGTAAAAGAGTTCGTCTGATAAAAATACAGCCTAGACATGGTAATGTTGCCTCTTCCTTTGCTGGGTAGTATTGCCATCACGTGCGATGACGAACCGCGCGTTTCGTGCCTAGTTATGTGTCTTCTGGCCACGCTCTTAAATATACCAGAACCACCAATTGATATGTGCTCGGGGGTAACATATAAAAAGTAAAATTACATAAAGTGACTAAACTAATGAATTTTAATATAATGTGCTTTAATTTCCCAATTCCTCGAGTCGACCCTGCCCGCTGTCCGGTGGCAGAGTGGGGAGAGATTCCCCAATCGGTGCGAGGGGTTCCCCAGGTGGAGCGATTCGATATTGTGAGGGTATTGCCTGAAAAGTAGCCAAGTCCTCGTTTAAGATGTTTAAACTTAACAGATTACAAGTCTCTTTGACTGGTAAAATACATTATTTTTGACTGGTAAAATATTATCTTTGGCTAGTGTAATATTATTTTTGGCTGAATAACAATTCTGTTCAAGTGTATTAAAGAAAATGAATAAAGTTTGTGGAGAGAATCATTTTACCCTTTTAGCAGCATGAAAAACGTAAATTGAAACGTAGACCCTAACATGGAGTGAACACAATAAAAAACCGTACTTTTGTAGAAAAGAAGAATAAAAAACTGTCAAGTTGAAGTAAAAAATAGGAAAATAAAGATTTTTGAAGACAGCCCGTTATGTAGGTTAGTGATAAGTTGAAGACAGGAACATTACTAGGTCGCAATATTTCTGCATGGTGCTGAGACATGGATGTTAAGAGAAAAGGGATGCAAGCAGATAGCAGGGATGCAAGAAGATAGCAGGGATGCAACCAGATATCTTGGGGCATGAGAAGTGATGCTGGTGACGTGTGTTGTGTATATGTCACTATGGGCATCACGCAGGACACATTCATAAATTCTGAAAGAATTACATATTGAACAGCATCCTCAGGCACTTCAACTATATTTCCAGACAGGAAGACACAATGGAGGGAGGGACTGATGATTCAAAGGAAATATAAGGAGTTCGATCATCAGGCAGATCACCAACGCGATAGACAAACCTGGTAATCAATGCAACCAAAAACTCACTACAAAAGTGTAGTAATGATATTGAGACCATTTCTCATATTTTAGCAGTAAGCTCAATTCACATTAAGATCAAATACAATGATAAAACTGCTCTATAAAGAGCATAACTAATAAAAAAAGTCAATGATGAAGAACAAGTCTACTATCCACTAAACGATTGGTACCAATAATGCTGCATATGTTGTTTGAATACATACTCGTATGTTATTAGATTATTACGTTCAAATAATGGTGCAAGACAATAAGTCCAAAGTGGGTAGTTTAACAAATCTCGGAACAGTTTGTAACAGTCGCCACCTTTGGTTTTAAGGTTAAAAAGGTTCTCGGAACTTACCAAGTGTTGACAGTAACCCCGAGATATATACAATAGCTTCACTAATAATGTTCGGAAATATATTGATCCGCCTGTCCATTATTTATCGTGACATGACGTGTCGCACCGACAGTGGTCTACCTACCTTCCTCCTGCCGCCTGCCACCTGCCTCCTGCTGTCACGGCCTCTGCCGGCGTAGTAGTCCTTCTGGCCTGGTCACTCGCAGACCCTCGCATTCCGTAGATTGTTGCTTACAGAAGAATCCCTCAGAATCCAAGACTTCATCTTGCTTCTAGGTAATAGCTACTCGTATCTCAGGTCAGTCTTAAGTGACATTAAGAGTGTGGCTCAAATATACGGTGTAAATCAAACCCCTCTCATTAAACATATCCAAAGAGCTGAATGGAAAACATTTTGTTTTGCAAATGATCACCTGTGTTAAAATTATACTAGTGACATGGACATAATAAGTGACATTGATACAAATAAAAACAAAAGGAGGGTTACTAATAATTATGTAAAGAAAAAAATATACTTTAAACTAATTCAAATAAACTTAATGGAAGTGAATCTAATGTAAAATAAATAATGAAATCACGAAAACCTAACAAAAGCATTTAAATAATAACTAAATTACACAAATCTTTGTTTGCAATTAATTTTGTTGAAATAGAATTATATAAAATACATCGATATAATGTCCAAGGTTTCGATGTTTACTCTGATGAACTCCAATAAAATTTGATCAGACTAAATATTACTTTTTAGCTTACTTCATTTTGTAATCCCAACACGTAGTTTTACCTTTAATCCAATTTTAAGATTGAAAACAAATTTTGAAGACTCAAAATATAATACAAATAAGTGCGCGTAAGATACTCGAATGAGAAGTTTCACTTAGCATTATTGTAAATCAGAAATGATGCGAGGAGACTGAGTCTCGAAGAGCGGAGTTGACCAGGAGCGGCCTCAGTGAAGAGGTAGCGTTACGGAGGACTCGGGCTCCGGTCGCGGAGGGCATGAAGCACCAGAAGGTATCCGTGGACGTTTGGGCGATGATCCAGGGCATGCTGGGCTACCTGGCGCTGGCGGCGCTGGGCGGACTACTCTTGCGGCTGCTGGTGGCGGTGGTCACCCTTCCAGGACGGCTTTCCCGGCAGCGGGACGAGGTGCAGCGCGCCATGCACAAGCTACAGGTATACTTCATCAGGTTCAATTGGATCGCCAAATATCCCGTATTTGATGCCCCGTAAAGTACTGTGTTAGTCGGACGACCAATTGTCCTATATATTATATTTAGTTTTATTCTTTATAATTCGTTTAGTAAAACACTGTTTATTCCAATTAATATAACGGTATAACTCTACCGTTTTCACAAACAAGACTGAATTATATTCGAACTGGTACCGACAAACACCTGCATCTAACGGTAAAAATTGGGTTGGGGATTGTGGGTGGAGGGAGGCAGGAGAATTTATTTATAATTCTAAAACAATATATGATTTAACTATAAATATTATAATTTATAATTTTATTCTTTTAAATTAAATTTTAAAGTAATGTTTCACGTTGGGTACTTAACTCAAACCTACATTTTGCATACGAGTATATTAACATATAATACTTAAGCTAACTTACAAAAGTGTATATACTCGTACACATGTGTATGTCTATGCTGAGCATAGACATACATATGTGTATATACACATATGTATGTATATGCTGAGCATAGACAATATACCATTAACACAACATTATACTCGTACACATGTGTATGTCTATGCTTAGCATAGACATACATATGTGTATATACACATATGTATGTATATGCTGAGCATAGACAATATACCATTAACACAACATACACAACACACACACACTACACGACACATAAATCCGAATTTGTTACTATCACATATCGGAAGATCTATTATACGAAGGTTTCTTCAAGTTCATTCCTCGGTAAGTTCTGCGGTTTTCTTACCAAATATGTTTTTCTGAACAAATACAGAGATGCGGGGAAGTATCTAATCTAATGGCTGTAGCCACCACCTTCTTATCCTCACACTCAATTCCATATATTTATTTTATATTATTTTTAATCTATCCACTAATAGTGGGTTCGATGCAAATATGCCGCTACCTTCCTATCCTCACACTCTTCTTATGTTTACATTTATTTTGTAATATTCATCTGTCAATTATAGTGGGTTTAAACGGCACTATATAGATGGTCCTTTCATTAAAAATATTTTTATTACGCAATATTAATTTCAAAGTTGTGCCGAATAAACAAATTTTTCCACGTTGTTAGTTCGCAGAATTAGTTATTTTGTTCAATAATATAGTTTTTATTTCAGGAGAAGTATCCAGAGGCGTTCCAGGAGGCAATGGAGGAGGACCAAGAGAAAGGGGAGGGTGCGGAAGGCGCGGAGGTCACGGAGGGCACGGAGGACACGGAGGACACGGAGGGAGGGAGAGAGACCGAAGTCCCCAATGATGAGGACGAGAAACCCGAGGAGCTGAAGAAAACAGATTAAATATAAACTATCAGAAATCATTTCTAGACAAAACATCCTTCCCCCAAATTAGATTTTTAACAAATTTAAAAAAATTCACTAGTTGCGTGAAATTTGTTAAAATAATTTGATGATAACATTAGTGGTCTAGTGTTATTATCAAATTATTTTTTGATATCCCTTGAGTTTTAACTGGGGTTTTCGCGTTCAATTCTCGATGGTCACCTTCCTAATAATTGCAATGTGTATTTATTTAGTACTTTATTATGCAGTGTGCAATATGGGTCAATTGCCAAGTGGAAGTCTCTTCAAACTAATAATTATTATTAACCTATTGTTTCACAAAACTTTCAGTGTATAATTTCCATTTTAAATATAGAGGAAAACAATCCAATACCAAGATAACAAAAAAATCAAACGAAAATTAAAAGTTTAAAAAGCTATCGATTGCCAGGAAGAACAAAGGGATATTGGAAAAAAGCTATCGATTACCAGGAAAAACAAAGAAATATTGGAAAAAAGCTATCGATTGCCAGGAAGAACAAAGGGGTGTTGGAAAAAGCTATCGATTGCCAGGAAGAACAAAGGGGTGTTGGAAAAAGCTATCGATTGCCAGGAAGAACAAAGGGGTGTTGAAAAAAGCTATCGATTGCCAGGAAGAATAAAGGGGTGCTGGAAAAAGCTATCGATTGCCAGGAAGAACAAAGGGGTGTTGGAAAAAGCTATCGATTGCCAGGAAGAACAAAGGAGTGTTGGAAAAAGCTATCGATTGCCAGGAAGAACAAAGGGGTGTTGGAAAAAGCTATCGATTGCCAGGAAGAACAAAGGGATATGGGATAAAAGCTATCGATTGCCTGGAAGAACAAAGGGATATTGGAAAAAAGCACGATGAAAAACAATAAAAACACGCTGTCCACTGAAGGGAGATGTAATGTTATTAAATTATGCGAGTCCTATATTAGCCGTGAGCTAGTTTCAGAGCCTAACAGCGCCGACAGTTTAATTAAATGAAGCCTATTACGTTTTATTACATAAATCAAAATTGCAGTATGAGAATACAAAACCATTTAAACAGCTAATTAGCTAATTTAATAATTAAAACAAAGTTACCCCTAAGTGCCAGCACAACTTTAATTCCAAATGAAAAAGGGTCCGGAAAAAACAACTCCACTGTGAATCGAATCGTTGGGAATCGAACGCCGATGGGCAGGACGCCAGAATACAAGATAAAGCATACTAAAAGTTGAACCATCGAGAACAACAGTATTTTGAAAAATCTGTGTTTAGAGCTTTCGTTTAAATTACCCCAAAAGAGGTTCCAATGTTTTGCCACTTGGATTGGGAACGGCGTGGATACAGCACAAATTTAATCTTCATTTACACCACTGTAAAAATTGCCTTAAGTAATTATTTATAAAAATATGATTCATCAACTGATCACACTTCCACACCTATTTAACATTTCATTGTAACAATATTCCTACTCTTCTAGCCAACCAGAAAAAAGTTAAAACAGGACGTTATATGGCCAATAAATCAAATCTATATAAATAAAAATTTAAATGTTCGTTAATACAAAATCTCTAATCTTCGAAAGTTCTTCACCGATTGCTTTGAAATTTTTATAAAAGGTTGCATTCGTATACAAGCATGTTTATATATATTTTTTTTCGGTTGTATATAAAACAGACGAAATAACGGGAGCGCCCCCTGCAGCGACACACTCAAACTAAACAATTTTCATTGACAGTTATGTCACATTGCATTTTCGACGTTTCGGAATTAATATTAAATATTAAATAATTAAATACTAGCTGTACCCGGCCACGCGTTGCTGTGGCTCAGTCTGGTTAAATGGAAAAGAAAGAAAAGAGAAAGCACACGTTTCTAATATGTTTAATTTCACAATGCTTGTGGGTATACAATATTTTTGAAGTATTTCAGCCACTCTCAGCCTGTCGCGTTCATTATGTTGAGAACGAAGCAGATCTGAAGCTGCAGAATGCGATCGCCGTGCTCGCAACCGTGCATCCTCAAGTCTGGCTGCACGTCGCCCTGCTGCTTCCTCGGCATTTTGATGAACTAAAGCAGATCGATTGCACTGAAAAAGAAGAAAGAAAGTTATAACAAATACATATAGTTCGTTTACTCAGGCAATCGTGATTCCTATAATTGATTTGAATATTGGGAAATAACACAGTTGGTGGTCCAAGTGTTGTCAATTCGCTGTTTTGCTATTCTACAAAGGAGTTATTTTTCGAAAAACTTTCATTGTTTCACTTTTCAATTAATTTAACTTTAAAGCTGCCTTTAAAAATTTAAAAACACAAAGTAAACAAGGCTACCCCTAAGTCATCTCTGATTTATTGTCGTTGTTAAAATTATAAAATATGGTTTCTTTATTATTTTCAGCGTAAGAACTTCACGCTGTTATATCAAAACAATTGTTTCAAGTTAACAATTCTTCTTTAAGTAAAACACCAATTCTTTTTATCCATTAAATGTGATATTTATTGCTAAATTAATTTTTATTATTAGAATTAAAAGTTATTGTGTGATGTAATGGCTGTTATTGTAAAAGTGACCCACGTGAAGGAACAATCTAACATATAGAAGAGAGAACTTGTACACAAAATATTTGTTAGTTAAAATTGAAAAGATTCACTATAGGTAACATTCAACTATCATGGCTAAAAAAATAAAAGTTTTTTAAATAGTAAAAATGATACGTGTTGATAGTTCCATGTCACTTAAAACAATTATTTAGTGATAACCCCGTTACGCCATACCATCGCCTTGCTAGAGTTTGACAGGACAATTGTATGGTGAAAAAGTGATAACCACGTTACGCTATACCATCGCCTTGTTAGAGTTTGACAGGACTATTGTATGGTGAAAAAGTGATAACCACGTTACGCCATACCATCGCCTTGTTAGAGTTTGGCAGGACTATTGTATGGTGAAAAAGTGATAACCACGTTACGCCATACCATCGCCTTGTTGGAGTTTGACAGGACTATTGTATGGTGAAAAAGTAACTGATTAAATTAAAAAGTCTATAAAACTTATCAGCATTAATAAATGTGTAATATTAAAAATATAAAGTAAATTATAAATGTTAAATAAAAATGTAGATTCGTATGTATTTATTATATGGTATATGGTAAATAAATAAGGAAAAATCATTAGAAAGAATTTTTATTTAAACATAATATCTGTTATAGTTCAGAAAATGTAGGATGAGTCCTGTGACAGCTCACAAATTTACCCCAATACAACCTTGTAACGATGTTCAGTAATTTTAATTATTTTATCAACTTTAATATAAGCCTCAATTCTAATCAATAGCAAGTTATTTAGGTAAATACATTACATAAGGTTGTATTGGGGCAAATTTGTGAGCTATTACAGGACTCATCCTAGAATTTCCGAACTATAGTTATTGCAATAGCGTTATTTTCTTGGCAAATATGCATTTTACGAAAATATAACCAACGTCAGTATGCAACATTATATATTTTTTTAATTTGAAATCGAACTTTTATTTTGATTAATAAAAAACTATAAGAAATTCTTTGTACAGTGAAATATTTTTCGGACAAAAAATATCTTATAAACTTCTACAAAAAGACTACAAAACGTTGCAACCGAAAGTGCAGTCTAGCCCTTGGTTTGATTACTTAATATCTGTAAAACGTCGGATGCGCATTGGACACTTTCACAAAGGTGCACATGTCGGATCTCAAAGTTTTAAATTCTCGCATGTGCACATATGGTATGGCCTTAGCGAGAAAATGTTGGATCATACACGAGTAACATACTATATACTTTGAATGCCGACTTAATTACGCGTATCCCGCCTTTTATGAAGATCTATTTTTAACAAATAACTCAATTCCAACCAATATAAGAAAACTCATTACAGATAGTTCTTCCTCCTTTTGAGAAGTCTTAAGAAAGTTTATAGTTGTTAATGCGTAAGAGATAAAAACAATCATATTTAAAAATAAATTACTTCGTTATTACACTAATTACATTAATCGCCGCTACACGTGTTTCTACCTGCTATTTCGAGGCTATTTTCAGGCGAAATTAAGTTAAAATCATTAGATATACCATACACAAAGTCATAAGCAAAAATAAAAAGTTACAATATAAAAAATTAAAAAGGTATCACACCTCTAAAAAATATTTCCTGTGCATTAATATTGTCGAAATAAAAAAAAATACTTTATTAAAATTTAATCCACGCGTTAATATGAGGTGCTTGGCCGGGCGGTAAGACGCTGGACTTCCATGCGGAAGGTCGTCGGTTCAAACCCCGCACTGTGCTACTTCCCTCGAACGAAACAGGCAACACGTGTAGCGGGAATTAATATAATTAATGGAATAAAGAAATGATTGACTGTTAAATATTTGAATATGTTAAAGTCATAAGATTTGATGAAATAAGAAATGAATATGACAATTAGATTAATGTAGTATTGTGCCTTATGTTGATATCGAGAGATTACTGTTTGTGATTTTAGATTAATGTGGTATTATGCCTTATGTTGATATCGAGAGATTACTGTTTGTGATTTTAGATTAATGTGGTATTATGCCTTATGTTGATATCGAGAGATTACTGTTTGTGATTTTAGATTAATGTGGTATTATGCCTTATGTTGATATCGAGAGATTACTGTTTGTGATTTTAGATTAATGTGGTATTATGCCTTATGTTGATATCGAGAGATTACTGTTTGTGATTTTAGATTAATGTGGTATTATGCCTTATGTTGATATCGAGAGATTACTGTTTGTGATTTTAGATTAATGTGGTATTATGCCTTATGATGATATCGAGAGATTACTGTTTGTAATTTTAGATTAATGTAGTATTATGACTTATGTTGATATCGAGAGATTACTGTTTGTGATTTTAGATTAATGTAGTATTATGCCTTATGTTGATATCGAGAGATTACTGTTTGTGATTTTAGATTAATGTATTATTATGCCTTGTGTTGATATCGAGAGATTACTGTTTGTGATTTTAGATTAATGTGGTATTATGAATTATGTTGATATCGAGAGATTTCTGTTTGTGATTTTAGATTAATGTGGTATTATGCATTATGTTGATATTGAGAGATTACTGTTTGTGATTTTAGTAAATATTCTGTATTATCATTAACGTATTCAACTCAACATTCCTCAACTCAACATTGGAGAACTTCCAAATTAGGGGGAATAGCTATTATAAAAACCAATCCCACTTTCCTACTTGAATGTTGGTAATGACCTAAAGAGGGCCTTGTTTCTACAAAACAAATTGATTCCTGAAATACAAGAAATATAATATATGTATAGTTACATATTAAACGGAGAAAATAGGAAATTTTTAATTTTTATTAATCACGGATTTCCATTCATCATCAAGTGTAATATAATATAATATAATATTACATAATACTTCACTTCAAGGTGTTCTACATTAGGAAAGTAATTACTTATTTACACATCTTAAAATAAACATTACCTAACAATCGTTATCGGTTTCAGTCTTTACTGGGTCAAATGGAAAAAGGTCTATTTCTGTGCACAATAAACATTGGAAAATATCAGAAAATGAAACACACGTAAGAGGGTAAGAGACAAAATGACTTTTTAATATATATTAAGAAAAAAATACAGAAATAATCACAATTGTATGTTGTTTATCAAGAATTTTCACTGTGTTTTTAATCATCCACAACGCTTTTCCCGCTGAAACGCACAAAGCTCCTCCCCCCGCCACCCTCGCAGCCACCGCCCACCCCCCCCCGTTACACACCACAGCCAGGGTGTGACGTCACGCCGGCACTCAGCCGCCAGGGGGCAGGCCGCGTCGCGCTCAATCGATGTTTTCAATTATTATAAGTCAATTTCTACATGTTTAACAACAAATAATACCGTTTTGTTAAATTCATATCGTTAGTTAATTATTTCAATATTTATTCCGTCGCGTTTGCATAAGGTTCTATTGATAATAACAAATTAGCAATCGGACAAAACAGCTCAAGAAATCGTACCTCGTACCTCATAACCTTACATTTTAGTTGATTATCATTATTGAGGAATAATTATATACGAGTAAATAAGCGAATATTATAAATGTAAACAAACTTTTTGAATATTCCGTCGGATGTTGTGATATGTGATGATACTAGTAACTGGCGGCAGGAGTTGATAAGGTGATGATAATAAATCGTAGATAAAACGTAGCAATGAATATAATTCATATATAAATAAGTCGTCTCGTGAATCTGATTCGTTGTTAGAGTCGCGATAATACGAGTATGTTGTGCCAATCAAGCTCAGTTAGTTCTACTCGTGTTTACATCTTTGTTTTATGATGCTCGTAACTCCGAGATACGAAAAACGGAAATGTGCGATTACTTATATGAACTCAAATCAAACCAGGTGAAAACACCTGTACCTAGTCTAAAGAATAAAGTTCTTCCATCACACAGTGTTTTCCTGTGAAAACGTCTAGATATAAATATACCTATTACAACTGAGTGATCTCGTATAAATAAATATAAAACAAGCGGGGCAGAGTTAACTTAGACCGGTGTTTGCAGCTTCTCTGAATCTTGCGCTTCCGTTAAGTGAGTGCGGGACAGGTAGTGTTGCAGTGAAGAGTGCGTATGGTAAACGCAGGTTGTTAAAACGCGTAAGAAGGTGAAGCCTGCGGCCGGATGCATAGACTGAGCGGACAGCGGCCTCTGATGGGGCACCGACCCATGCCCCGTGGTTCCCGTTCCTCCAGTCTTCAAACCTGGTGAGTTAAACATTTAAACGCTTTTAACAAAATAATGTATGTTTATATCATTAAAACACGAGGAATCAAGGTAAGATATGTAAAGAACTAATTTTATTTCACTTCGTTGTTATTTCTGTTGTACTCTGAAACACACGACGATTCAAATTAATGTTTTTATAGATAAAAAAATACAAATATGTTTATAATGGTTTGTTCAAAAGATTCAACATCATTTTTCATCCGGACAATCACACAGTTATAGGAGTTTTTAGAAGATCGAGAGTAAATTAATATTTACCTTCTTCGATATAGACGATTAAGTAGACAGACCATTAAAAACAAAATGTTTTTTAAAGTGTTTAATGTGATTTATGTATTTATCACTCGATTCCACATTATTGTAATTGATACATCATAACAGTTTACCAAACCCATCAATCTGATTGAAATACTGATGAGTATTTTTATTGAATGATAAAATAATCGAGACTTAAGTGTCCTTTACATAACACGTTAACAATAATAAAACAGAACTATCAATATATGTTATGTATATTAAAAAAATACAATTTAGGAAACGCAGATCCAAAACATCATGCATAAATAAATTAATGCTAAGAATAAATTTTTTTATTAATAATTTTTTTTTGTAAATATGGACGATTCAAATACCAATTTAATATTACCTGTGTTGATTTTTATCATAACATTACCGATTATATTTCGTCATTCTGTAATTTGAGAATGCTTTCTACAACATTGTATTTTTATCAATGGTAGATACTGCGGGTTGAAGTCTATTTTTACGTAAAAAATTTGAGTTGAAGTAAAATAATACTTTAAATGATGCTTTTGAAAATTTAAATATTAACAATAAATTACTTTGTTATTCCATTAATTACATTAATTCCCGATACACGTGTTTCTACCTCATATCTCGAAGCTTTCTTTAGGCGGAATGAATTCCATCTTACGAGAGCCTCGGAATAGATGAGGTAGGAACACGCGTAGCGGGGATTTATGTAATTCGAAGAATAACACAGTAATTTAAAGTTAAATATTCTAATATGACATGAGACCAAGTAAAATCTGAAACGTTTTAAAAACCACTTCAAATTGTAAGCATATAAAAGGAAATATGACAAAATAAATAAAATTAACTTACTTACGGCACTGTTAATGGGATGAAGAGAGGAACATGAGTTTGGTCCAGAATGGGGGAAGAAAGCGGGGAAAATAAACATACAAGTTAGATATGCCCGGTATTTTGATCAAGTCGATCAGCCTTCAAAAGATGAAGTTAGAGCTACGAATAATGGAAGATTGCTCATGAGATGTTCAGTTAAGATGAAGTTAGAGCTACGAATAATGGAAGATTGCTCATGAGATGTTCAGTTAAGATGAAGTTAGAGCTACGAATAATGGAAGATTGCTCATGAGATGTTCAGTTCAGTCCGAACTACGCGAGATCATATTTTTTCTTTATGAGCGACGTCAAGCAGTGAGGTTGAAGGAATTATCGAAAAGAACTCCTTTTCCGGCGGCTACTTACTAAAGTGGGAACAGGAAAGCAAGGAGCAGAGCTAGAAGAAGGTCGGACAACCGGGGTACTGGCCCCGAGCGCGATATCTGAAGAGCAGTAAAATCGACAAAACAATAGAATTAAAGAAGTTAAAACAATGAAAACTTATTAGAGATTAGTCATGGACAAGAAAGATATGGCTGTCCGGTCTATTGAACATTTGATTTCGAACGAAATCAATTTTAATAAAATTATTGATGTCGTTGCCACCCTGAAAGCATTAAAATAAAATTAAAGATATTTCCTTATTTTTTTTTTACTGTGGGATCAAGTGACTGTAAATCCTTTTCTCAATCCCACAAGCGGCCCGCATAAAACATTTCGCGGGCCGCACAAAACACTGGCGAATTGCGATTTGGTCATTCCTGCTCTATAGTACGAGTATGTGTAGTCATAAAGCCTTTTTGCAAATCGCTGGTTCACGGTAGATTGAAGAGTGGCTCATATGAAACCCTAGAGGAATTCAAAACTCCCAGGTCATGTCCAAAAGAGATTTCTGCGACACTTTTATCGCGGGAGTATGTGTATAGATTTTACTCCCTATCCCACAATGTTAAATGTTTATGTTTAACAACCTATATGCACTGAAGTGCCACTTTTAAATTTTTTTCAAGTATTGGACACTCCGCGTGCCATTGACGGGCCCAGTAATTTTTCGTGAGGGGGGGAGGGGGTTTTTTTAAAAAGAAAAATCTACCTTTAAGAAATTAAATATTTATTTAATTACTATTATATTACTTAATTATAATTTAAATTACTTACATGACCCCATGCACAATATAAATAAGAAGCTCTGTTCAAAATTAAAGCGAGATTTGCGCGGCAAATTTTTTTTAATGTTACCCCAAAACCGAATCATTTCGTATAAGAAAACGAGCCGTTTCGTTTAAGAAATTAAGCATGTAATTGGGAAATCCCATGGGGAGGGGGGTGATCGCCCCCATCGCCATTGAAATCAAACTAGTGTAACTATAATAAGAATACATTTTTCAATAAATTATTTTCATAAATGTACTGAAACTTTTCATTATTTGTCATTCTTTATGCCATGCCGCCGCCTTTATGCCATGCCGCCAGAAAACCAATCGTGTGCCACCTAGTGGCACGCGTGCCACTAGGTGGCACACGATTGGTTGTCGACAGCTGGTTTAGTCCAGAACTCCTTACGCGTTATAAAAGATCTACGCACCCACATGTGTTAGTACATATGTACGAGTATAAAACATTCATACTTTGAATGTTTGTATTTAAGCCAGTTAATGGGATGCCTCCATTGTAACTTTCGAATACACGTATGTGTACCTTGTACACATATATTTACATCCCTTATCCCTTAAGTAGCTTAGAAATATACACGTATATTCAAATCCCTTATCCCTTAAGAAGCTCAGAGATATACACATATATTCACATCACTTGCCCCTTAAGTAGATTAGAGATATACACATATATTCACATCCCTTAAGTAGCTTAGAGATATACACATACTCGTATATTCACATCACTTGCCCCTTAAGTAGCTTAAAGATATACACATATATTCGCATCCCTTATCCCTTAAGTAGCTTAGAGATAAACACATATATTCACATCCCTTATCCCTTAAGTAGCTTAGATATATACACATATATTCACACTCCTTATCGCTTAAGAGCATCAATGTAAAGGAAGCGAAAAGAGCTTGATAGGATCTGTACCATAACATCTGTTTACCTCGTGAAGATAAGCAATTACTTTCCTCCCCCCAGTGACTAAAGCCTTTATATCTACTCGATGGGCACCCTATTGAGATTTCAGTCTGGCGCCAGAAGAAATGAAGCTTCTTAAGTTAATTCCAAGTCATTAAAATACGCGTTTTAAAAATATATAATATTCAAATGTAGATCGCACTCCATCGAAACTCAACGAATTAACGAACAGCAGTGTGTAAGGGGGGAACTGAGAACCCGAGAAGGACACGGCATTATGCTATATAATAACACTCGCGACTCTAGATACAATTGTTTTCATTATTCACTCTCGCTCCCTTAGAATAACTGGCTTTGTTCAGCGTTGCTAACATACTCGTACATTAAAAAAAAAAACATCTGATATCCTCGCGCACTATTGGTCGGGGTATATCTTTACTGAGTTCAGGCTGTTACGAGATGAGCTCTGACATTTTGACAGTTTCTCTCTTAATTGTATTTTCTTTTTCACTTCCTTTAAATACATGTGTAATTTTAGGATATATTGCTATCAATAAACCTATATTTATTTATTAAATAACACGTGCTTTTGTTACCCAGTAGTGAGAATATGCTTAGAATATAATACAGTAGCAGACTCGAATGCGGATATTTTTTGGTTCAAAGTTGTCTGGGCTTAGGAGAATTGTGGCTGAACTAACAGAAGAACGTTTTTTTCCATCTACATAATTCATAGCATTTTCAATGACCTGTTGACGTGCCTGCACTGTGTATGAGATGATCAATAGCAATAAGGACTTTAATTTTTGGTGTAGTAATAAATATCTTTTTTGAGTGTATTCATTGATTCCCTGTAAGTGTAAAATATTTATCTTTGTGTTTGTCAAAAAATCACAACTTAGCACAGGTGTCAATAAGAGTCACTTGATTTGGTTATCAGTTATCATATTTGATGTTGATTCAAGCAGATTAGTCGCGGTATTAGCAAATCTGATAATGGACGGCCGATTTATCTCCTTACGTGTATATGTGTCATCGGCATCTGTTCTTTGCTCTCGCCTCGCCGCACCGTTTCATACTTAAGAGCAGCTCTGAGGTGTCATCGATACTTAAACGCACCCTATATAGTTCGTAATTCCAGACTCCACGCAGATACCGCACTTCAAACAATCCCCGAACACATGCGCACTCTGGCCGAAAGGTTTTACAGTTCACTGTCCAGACATCCCAAACCCGTCATAAAGCTCTTGGAAACTACAACGCGAACACCAAATATAGGCACCCACGTCCGAAATCAATTCTGAAAAACCTTCCTTTAAACGCCCCCTCAACCGTAAACGTCCCCCGAACGTCACTCTGAACGTTCCCCGTTACCCCCCCCCCCCCTCAACCCGGCACCAACACCACAACCGGCAGACAGTCTTCCCCCATAGACAACCGCGTATTTCCCATATTTAACATATATGTATTAATATTTTTATAAAAAGTCACACACGTCTCCCCACATACCTATATACTCGTATATATACAGCATTTTATATTTTATTCACCATCATCTCATCTTCATTATTTTTCACTCACACCCATTTAATGTATATATTACCGTGTGTGACATCGCAAATCCACAAATCTACGCATATTTATATGTAATATTATTTATATATCATCACATTTATATAAGTATTAAACGTTTTTTATTATTTCTCATAATCATTCATCAAAAAAATCAAAAACCTATCCTTTCCCGTTTCCACAAAATAACCAAATTTCAACTAAATCTCATAACAGTCAGCAATTATCCGATGAAGGAGTATGGCGTCCTACCATTGGACCGAGACTCCGAATAAGATATTCACCACTTGGAGCGATTGGCCGCACATGAGGAACGGAAAACGTCAAAAATATATTTTCAGTTTCTGGAACGTCTACTGTGTTTTTACTTACGACCAACTTCTACCTGCTAAAGAGAAATCTCTTCACCCTGCTTCTTTTCATCGGAAAAGCATAAAGTGAACCGAAATCTTGTATTGAGCGGCAGCCTATTTTATTATTATTATCCAGTTGTACCTGTGCTGTGCAAAGTGGTCCTTCGAGCCGGATCTGCTGCATTACTGTGCCGTACAGTATTAAAATCCTCTCTCTCTCTCTCTGAGTATTGCTCTGTTCCACAGGTAATCTGTCGTGAGGAAAATAAAACTGCCTCCCCAGACAATGACAAAGCGTTAAATAAATAAATTGTGTGTTTTTCACATATGATAAAAATTGTTTACGCTTAACTATCACACGTGATTGACAGATACAGATAACAAGTACGAATATCGATGACACTCCAAGTGGTGAATATCTTATTCGGAGTCTCGGTCTAATGGTAGGACGCCATACTACTTCATCGGATAATTGCTGACTGGTGTGAGATTTGGTTGAAATTTGGTTATTTTGTGGAAACGGTAAAGGATGGGTTTTTGATTTTTTTGATGAATGATTATGAGAAATAATAAAAAACGTTAAATACTTATATAAATGTGATGATATATAAATAATATTACATATAAATATGCGTAGATTTGTGGATTTGCGATGTTCACACGGTAATATATATATTAAATGGGTGTGAGTGAAAAATAATGAAGGCGAGATGATGGTGAATATAATATAAAATGCTGTATATATACGAGTATATAGGTATGTGGGGAGACGTGTGTGACTTTTTATAAAAATATTAATACATATATGTTAAATATGGGAAATACGCGGTTGTCTATGGGGGAAGACTGTCTGCCAATGGTGGTGTCGGTGTAAGGGGGTAACGGAGGAGCGTTCAGAATGACGTTCGGGGTGTCGTTTAAGGGCACGTTTACCGTTGAGGGGTGTTTAAAGGGAGGTTTTTTAGAATTGATTTCGAATGTGGGTGCCTATATTTGGTGTTCGCGTTGTAGTTTCCTAGAGCTTTTATGACGGGGCTGGGATGTCTGGACAGTGAACTGTAAAACCTTTCGGCCAGAGCGCGCATGTGTTCGGGGATTGTTTGAAGTGCGGTATCTGCGTGAAGTATGGAATTACGAACTATGTAGGGTGCGTTTAAGATCATGCGGAGGGCATTGTTTTGAACGACTTGGATGCGGTTTATCGTAGTTACCGGCGCGTAGACCCAGACCGGAAGGGTGTATGTCAATTGCGGTCTGACTATAGCTTTGTATAGAACCAATCGCTCATCGGAAGCTTCTATTTTTTCGTGTATATCGTCACGGCTCGCGAGATAACATACAATATTATGTAACATATCTCGCACGTTTCTCGCTTGCATGGGCCGGCCGAATTTTGATAGTAGCTAGTGCAAAGGCCAGGCATAAGGAACATTTCATTACAACAGGTACACAGCAAGTACACTTTATATATTATACAAACAAGATTAGATAAATAAATCATATGTTTTTGGGTGACGTATACGTCCAATACAAATACAAAGAGAGTGCAAATTACAAAATTGAATGTAATTAAAATTAATAAATTGAGAAATACATTATTAAATACAAGTGAAAATTCTTTTCACTAAGGAAATTAAGACTTAAACACAATTCAAACGGAAAATATATGACACAAATTCATCAAAAATAAAAAATACAATTACGCTTTTTAACTCGAAACTGCTTTAAATTCATCACAAGTTATTTCATATTAAAATAAATGAAAAACTCTGTATCTTGGGAATTATGTTCTCGAACGACCGACAGGTGGAACGAGATATTAAACGCCGATTTGCAACAAGTAAAAATGTCCATTATGACACATTTATTCAAGGAATTGATTTAGTGTGTATATTGCAGAACTCCATTTATAAACAAAATAAATTGATTTAGTGTATGTATTGCAGAGCTCCATTTATAAACAAAATAAATTGATTTAGTGTATGTATTGTAGAACTCCATTTATCAACAAAATAAATTGATTTAGTGTATGTATTGTAGAACTCCATTTATAAACAAAATAAATTGATTTAGTGTATGTATTGTAGAACTCCATTTATAAACAAAATAAATTGATTTAGTGTATGTATTGTAGAACTCCATTTATCAACAAAATAAATTGATTTAGTGTATGTATTGTAGAACTCCATTTATAAACAAAATAAATTGATTTAGTGTATGTATTGTAGAACTCCATTTATAAACAAAATAAATTGATTTAGTGTATGTATTGTAGAACTCCATTTATCAACAAAATAAATTGATTTAGTGTATGTATTGTAGAACTCCATTTATAAACAAAATAAATTGATTTAGTGTATGTATTGTAGAACTCCATTTATAAACAAAATAAATTGATTTAGTGTGCGTATTGTAGAACTCCATTTATCAACAAAATAAATTGATTTAGTGTGCGTATTGTAGAATTCCATTTATAAACAAAATAAATTGATTTAGTGTGTGTATTGTAGAACTCCATTTATAAACAAAATAAACTGATTTAGTGTGTATGATATATTGTAGAACCCCATTTATAAAAAAAATAATTGAACACTGAAATATTTTGAAAAATCATTACAATACACTAAATAAAAGTGACAGACCTGTTTTGTTTTACAAAAGCATCGTTAAACTGTACTCAATACGTTACTTACCAAACATAAATAGTAAAATATTTTAAAATACGTGAATTAAAACTAACGTATACATAACTAACAAATCATATAGTCGCTTTAATATAAGATTATTGTGTAGATTTTTTTCATATTTAGGGTTAAATCATTATATTTATATACGAGTATTTTCAAACTAAGCATTGGTGTCTGGGAAGAAAACGTGGACGTAGAAAATGAACGGAAGCCCTAGCCCCATTGAGCGATTCAAAACATTTCTGAGTGTAGCTTCTCCCTAGAGCAGCTGAACTGTATTCCCCAAAATCCTATCAACGGTATTCCCTGAAATCCATAATTGATGTTATGAACTACCGCCCCCTGAAGACCTTGTTAGGATGAAACAATCTGTCTGAAATATTGAGAGATATCTTTTGATACTTATGTATTTATGTACTAAGCATAATAGTGTATCAGGTTGTTGTATAATAGTGTATCGATTTCAACCTTCAGATTGAATCAAACATAACTTTAAAGTAAATAAACTTTATTTATTCAAGTAAGAGAAAACATTGATTCTACGCATTTTACACAACAAATAAAAAGTTTATTTATGTCTATAGAACTCTGATGAATTAGAATCCAAGAATTCCTTAACGGAATTTTCTGCAGGTTCACCGGTATTGAACTTTTCTGCCGTAAATAGTTGTCGAGATGCTTGAAAAGGTGAAAATCAATTCACGATAGATCAGGTGAGTAAGGTGGATGAGGTAATGTTTTGTAGCCCAACGCGTTATTTTTTTTTCAATTGAGATCAATACGATGGAGAAATGAATTATTACAGTTACACAACAGCAACAACACACACTTCGAAACGACAATACTTTAGTTATCATTTAGTTCAAGTGGAACCCACTCATCAACCTTTTTTTACCTTTCCAATTTGCTTTAAATGTACAGAAATTGTAGCAGCACCAATATGGCATTCTTGTGCCATTTCCCGAACTGCTTTTGGTATTTTTTCTTACAATGTATTCGTACTCGTAGCTTTCAATTCATCGTTTTTAATAGTAACAGACCGTCCGCGGTCCTTTTCATCTTTAAGACATAGTCGGTTGGTTCATAAAGATTTCTAAATTTTACGAACCAACTCAGCACTGTTTGTTCTAAAGACGTTCCTTCATTCCTTATATGTTTAACCTTAGGTTCCGTTTGAGATGCATAATGGCCAAGTTTAAATTCATGCAAAAAAAATACACGTAATTTTTGTTATTTCAAAACCATTTCTGAAGGATTAAAGTTATGAAAATTAAATGCCTAACTCAATAAATAAATATGGCATATTCCTAACTTTCAAACAAAAATAAATAAACAAATGTTTCTGAGCAAAGAAAGTTTGAAAATATATAACATTATAAGAGATCATTATTTTCGGAACCACTTAATAACTTTGTAATAGAACCCGAGCTCTCCCGGCACGGGGCATTCGAAAGAAGCAACAGGGTCTACCAACAACGCATGGGGTGAGCGGCATGGGGCGGGCAAGCGCGAGGGAGGATCGATACAGTGAGCCAAGAGAATAGGGTGTAAAGAAAAAGTAGGGGAGAGAGAAAAGAACGTCACGCCGCTCGGGAAGCAGACTTCGGTTCATGACAGTTTGTTCAACAGTTTGCTTCAGTCTTCACACAATATATGCTAATTACTTCTGCAGGTTATTTTTCAGATAACATGACCATAATTTATTTTTGCATAATTTTTACGAATTATATACAGTAAAACTTCAATCGATCGTTTCTCGGATCAGGATTTTCTCGCATGTATTGTTTATTTCCCCTAGTCCCGAATAAATTCCATATACTCGTACATTCCGCCAAAATAGATCGCATCGATCGTTCCTTTAAGCATAATTTTAAAACAATGTTAATTTAGAACATCGCAATTTTTTATACTACTTTACTTAGGTCGAGGCCACACCAAAGTGCTTCGTTAGGTGCTAAGCTAGGTTTTACGTGATTCATAGACTAGGTGACTTCATGCTTGGCCACACCAAAGTGCTTCACACAAATTCATTTGATATTTGGGAGTGGTTGAGTCAACAAACGATGCAACTCTCAAAATTTACCAATTTAATTACAACTTACCATCTTTATTTACTTTCTGTGCAACTTCATTCCAAAGTGATTTTATAACAGGTACATTTTTGTATAATTTGCTCGATGGGTTCCACAAAGGTTCCCTTTTATACACAACTGTTATTAAAATTTCCACCGTCTTGTAAAATCACGGTGACACAATAAAATTGACCAACATGTCTGTTCGCTAGGAGATTCACTCGGTGACTAATCGTCATGTAGTGTGGCGCGAAACGTGCAGTGTGGCCATTGCGATAGTATGCGGTACGTTGGTTCGCTAGGATATGTCACCTAACTCGCAGCGTAGCTCTAAGCACCAAGCGAGGCTCCTACCTGTATGGCCTCGGCCTGAGTCGATGTTTTTTTTCAAAATATTAAAAGTACATTTCGAAACAAAATATTAATTTATTTACTTATTTATACATGACAAGAAAATTTATAAAATAACTACATCATTTATTAAAGAACAACCGGTAATTTAAAGTAGATAGACAAAGTATACGTACCTGCGTTTGTTACCTTTCATTTGCCATGTCCTCGGAAAACTAGACAAATGCTTAATTTAAACTAAAATATCAGCACTAGGTAACGAAGAGCCGAACGAGGTTCCACTGTATTTACTTGGAATATAATACATTACATTTCTATTGTATACGGTATAATCTAGCGGGATTATACTTTTCGGGAAAAAAACTACAGTTAAGCACTTTTTTCCAGCTACCTAACATAGTCTCACAAAAAGAAATGCTGTGAATAATTGTTTACAAACAATTTCACCACAAGTAAAAACGAATATATTTTGAGACATGATGAACGCTGTTTTCATGCTTACATAAAGAATTTCTCTTGACATTTTGATGGTTTAAAAATAAATATCTAAAAATTATAACGTTTCTCCTGCATCACAAATAATTTGGCAAGTAAATGAACTGGCCTCGATCAAACTAATATGTAATACGTCCGCCCGCAATTCATTTTGTGACGAGAAGTCGAGCCGGCAACAAGTAGCCGCGCGAGTCGTACTCGAACCGCGCGAGTTCATCTAGCATGGTGCGAGCTGCGAGCCGTGCGCTGCAGCTGCACTCTAGTGCAATGGACGAGTTGCAACACAATTGCGCGGGAATGCGCGTTGCACCCCTCCTTATCACAACACTGGGCGCGGCGGTACGGTGAAGCGGACAGACAACTGCAATGTCCATGTCATTCTGCCGATAGTACCTGATATCTGTTAGTTATAAACAAGTGTCGGTAATAGAACTGTCATGAGTCCCGTATTAATATTGTTCTAAATAAGACAATACGTTTGCACCAGTGCTCTTGTATCTTCCCAGTGCAGTGTTTATGGCCGGTGAAACCTTGCATACTTTCAGTAACCTTAATCGACAATCATGTGTTGTCAATACACGTGCTTGTGGAACACGATCCGAGAGTATCAATCGCTCGGCTATACAATGTGTTGACAGTGACGACATTTACTGTACTCGTAAGATCTGTTACGAATAATGGGAGCGAGATCAAGTCGACGCAACGCTATCTCTAAACTGAGTTTAAATACGAGTAGAACAAAAATATAATGTTCCGAGGCAAATAAACGCTCGGAAAAATATTTCCAAATAAGCTATGAAAAAAGTTTATAGCTAGAAAATTTCTCTTAAAAAAGGATGTATCGTATGAGATCACACGAGTCGAAATAATTCTTACGGAATCGTAATCATAGATTGTCACGACTCTCCAAAATAACATTCTTAAAGCGGCGGAAATTAAAACGGAATCAAGATGTTCTTATCGACACTGTTGAATTTGAAGTTGGACTTTCGTCCTCCTTCCCCTCTCTTCTCCATTGGCAAGGTTGAGGATCTCCACTTCCAGAAGCCCAAGCCGGAGGTGCTGAAACCCGTCAAGCAGGAGGACCCCGGACAGCTCTTCACCGTGGTCAACGAGATGAGCGAAATCCTCATGGTACTCGTCATCGGACAGGTGCTTCGCAAAGTGGTTCAGTGGAGTTGAATTATCCTCCTGAACCAAATTATAAATAAGTAAAATCAACCATTCGAAAGTACATACTTTACGTATTGTGTACTGAAAACTTCTTCATTGAGGATTGATCGAAAGTCCTCATTGAAAAATGAAGACTAAAAGTCACGCGAATAAATGCTACGAACTACTCCGAAAAAAATATCGAAACGAAAATGTATTATCATGCAATTAATTTTAATTTGATTATTGGAAATACGAAGATCCTTTTAAGGAACTATTTTTTAAATGTAGCAATTAAATTATTTGAATGTTCATTTTGCAAATCGCATTAAGATATATGATAGAGAATTATATGTTTCAGATTTTTTTATAAATTTAGACTTTTGTGAGCGTAACTAATCAATTGAAGTAATAATATTTATTTAGATAGAATTTGAAGATGGATTATATTAAGATTTTTTTGTTATTTTGCTGTTATTTAATATTAACTTTTAACCAAATGCAGTTGACTCATATAATTAGGACGATTTTCAAATTTAACTTCAATTGCGATCGATTAATTTTGACGGTTTTTCCTATATATTATGAAAGTTATTGATTTCATTAGAGATAAAATAAAGAAACGTAAAAATGTTTCTTATCCCAGTGATATAATTTATTTATTTTGTGTATTCTATTGTTTGTTTTTTTTATATTCTATAAATAAGATAAATAGTTATTTATACATTTTATTTAAGAGTCAAATAGGTTCTTTCCTTATTTATTCAATGTTTTTATTTTGTTTTCATTTTCTCGATTATTACATATTTTTAAGGAATAATGTAAATGTATACTTTTTGTAAATAAATTATGCCTATTATTTAAAATACTCTCTGCCTAATTATTTATTTCAATTTATCTTCTTATAAAATTTCAGGTATAACGTTGAAATATTCGTTCTTTGGTTCAAAATGTTTATGACGCAAATGTTACAAATGACAAAAGAAAATAATTTGTGATGTGTCAATAAAAATGTTTAAAAAAATAACCAAGTACTTACCGTGAATTTAGAAATATTCTAAATATATTATGCCCATTCGATATAAATATGTTAATAATAACTGTCTGGAGTGATGAAGTGTGAGGAGTTTGATTTGGTGTGATGTATACATGTTTAATTGAGTGTCACTGTTTGTCAGGTTGATGAGAATGTGCAACGGGGTTTTATATAATCAAAAATCGGAAGGAAGTATCGATTTATTTGTTCATGCTATATGTCCTCAGTGAGATACAGGCAAACGCCTAGTTTACTGGGGGCACGACAAATGAAAGGCAACAAACCCAGATCCATTCAAATTGTGTGTCCAAATTAAATTACCTGTTATTTTTTCACAAATGATGTATATTTCTTGTCATGTGTAAAATAAACCAATAAAAAATAATAAATAAAATATTAAACTTGGCCTAGAAAAGGCAAATACTTGAAAATAAGAGATAAAACCAAATTGTGGGAATAAGACAAGATATTTCGTGATTATACTCGTACATAAAAATATTTTTGTATGTTAGCTCATTTAACGAACACCGTGTACTAATTGGTAAGACACCAATCTTCCAGCTCGGAGATAGCGGGTTCGATTCTCGTTGGCACCTATTTTTTTAATAAAAGGGTTTCATTAAAATTTTCACTTCAGATTTCTTTAACATCTTCCTCGTTGGTTCACCTCCGAGCGATTGTCACATCGTAATAGACCCGGTTTGCCAAGCTGTACTGTATACAAGGAAAGCATTCTATAAAACCATACACAATTTATACTACCTCCCTATACTCGTTTGTAGAAAGCTTTGCTTCTATCCTAGGGGATTCAGGTTCGATACCTGATATAACTAAAAAAAAGTGTGTTATTCTAGCTTTTAATGTAAGACCTTTGAAATTATTTCTGGTTGGTGGGAAGAAATTTCCTTACGGTAATAAGCCCTCTAAGTGTTACTGTTAACATCGAAAGATATATAAAGGCCCTTTGTAGAATCTGTTCATTAAATTTATGTTTAACTCCTGTATACGTGCAATCCAGTTTACTGATTAAATGTCATATTACGTTAAAATTATAGTATATCATATGGATAATACCTATAACATACGAGTACATGTTACATGCGATACGATTGATAAATCACGGAGTTACTTCTTGATTTACTGGTCGATCGACTCGCTTCTGTTGAATTGGACATTTCAGAATTTTTATAGATATTTTGAATCTTAGATGAATGTCGTAAAAACAATATTTTAGTCCCTGAAGTGATTTTGACGAAATCACGTAAGTTACTTTCTTAAATTTTCTTAAAAGGAAAATAATTTGAAATCATAATTGATTTGATCTCAACTAAACTATCGTGAATTCTTAAAAGAAATATATACTGAAGAATATATACTGAGATCGGATCAGATAAGATGATATACTGAGATTGGATCAGATAGGAAGATATTCTGAGGAAGATATACTGAGATCGGACCATATAGAAAGATATACTGAGATCGGATCAGATAGAAATATATACTGAGGAAGATATACTGAGATCGGATCAGATAAGATGTTATACTGAGATTGGATCAGATAGGAAGATATTCTGAGGAAGATATACTGAGATCGGATCAGATAGAAAGATATACTGAGGAAGATATACTGAGATCGGATCAGATAGAAATATATACTGAGGAAGATATACTGAGATCGGATCAGAAAGAAATATATACTGAGGAAGATATACTGAGATCGGATCAGATAAGATGATATACTGAGATTGGATCAGATAGGAAGATATTCTGAGGAAGATATACTGAGATCGGATCAGATAGAAAGATATGCTGAGGAAGATATACTGAGATCGGATCAGATAGAAATATATACTGAGGAAGATATACTGAGATCGGATCAGATAAGATGATATACTGAGATTGGATCAGATAGGAAGATATTCTGAGGAAGATATACTGAGATCGGATCAGATAGAAAGATATACTGAGGAAGATATACTGACATCGGATCAGATAGAAATATATACTGAGGAAGATATACTGAGATCGGATCAGATAAGATGTTATACTGAGATTGGATCAGATAGGAAGATATTCTGAGGAAGATATACTGAGATAGGATCAGATAGAAAGATATACTGAGGAAGATATACTGACATCGGATCAGATAAGATGTTATACTGAGATTGGATCAGATAGGAAGATATTCTGAGGAAGATATACTGAGATCGGATCATATAGAAAGATATACTGAGATCGGATCAGATAGAAATATATACTGAGGAAGATATACTGAGATCGGATCAGATAAGATGTTATACTGAGATTGGATCAGATAGGAAGATATTCTGAGGAAGATATACTGAGATCGGATTAGATAGAAAGATATACTGAGGAAGATATACTGAGATCGGATCAGAAAGAAATATATACTGAGGAAGATATACTGAGATCGGATCAGATAGAAAGATATTCTGAGGAAGATATACTGGGATCGGATCAGATCCGATCCAGAAATATATACTGCGGAAGATATACTGAGATCGGATCAGATAAGATGATGTACTGGGATTGGATCAGATAGGAAGATATTCTGAGGAAGATATACTGAGATCTGATCAGATAGAAATATATACTGAGGAAGATATACTGAGATCGGATCAGATAGAAAGATATTCTGAGGAAGATATACTGAGATCGGGTCAGATAGAAATATATACTGAGGAAGATATACTGAGATCGGATCAAGGTTCGATCCAACCCATGGTTTTGAGGAGAGTAATATTGTTTAGAGAGCAGACTACGACTATCTTCAAGGGCGCTCTAACTCGGGACTCTAACTAGCTCTCATTTCATTTTATTTCCCAAACAATAACACATAATTTAACAATAACATATTGTACAATAAAAGCGGTTACTGCACGGTGTAAGTTAATTAAGGTTTTTCTGGCATCAAATTATCTGCCCGATATATGATATTGTAGTATTTCAATGATCGAAGGCTTTGAAATTTAATTAGGCCAAAAAAAATATTGCCTCCCCCCAACGATCTTCCATATTTCAAATATGACTATGTTGAGGAATACCATACCGATTAATTAAACCTAAAAGACAGTTCACCTGTCAGCCCTGAATCATTTTGCATAATCCGGATTCTAGAAAATAATTATAATATTACGAATAAATCGAATGTGTTACCATCTGATGCATTATTAGATAAGAAGTCAATATTATGTCAGATGCTTGGCGTGCGACAGATTTGTAACAACACTACGGTTTTGGCAGCAAGTAATACTATTTATGGACAACAGGGCTGTCCCTAGCACACGTGTAATGCGTGCTGTGCACGCTGGCAGCCAAGTGCAGGAGCGGCCTATCAATTGATCTTTCCTCATTTGCCCATTACTATCAAGCCCATTACTATACTATATTTTCGTTACACATTGTTCATTGCAGCCACCTTGAGTGGATGAGCTGCGAAAGTCTAACGAAACAGATATACTACACGTTTGCGGTGAATGGAGAATGAAGACGAGCTGGATCAAGGAAATCATAGAAGATAGTTGGCGAAATTTTGACTGAGGGAATTATATGACAAACAGAAGAACATTTATGACGAGATGTAGACGAGGCGAGAAAAGGCTATGGACAAATGGCGTTAAGATATCTTCTTCCTTGTTAATTTAAAAAATGTACATGGCTTAATGGTATATATCGTTTATGAATCTCATCGAATTAATTATAATATATGGTATTTATTATCTTAATTATATAAAAGGTCTTAATCAAAGGGTACGATTTCTGGTGACTTAATAAAAGTATTCCGAACTGCTCTTTTCAGAATGGGGTCTTAAACATCTTTCTGAAATGAGTTGAGTTATTAAAGTTCGAACTTAGGGTGCAATTTCATATGTTAACAACAAAATATTTAACTTTTCACTAGTTTTATCTTAAGATCACTGTTGCATTTCGATCTATGAGCGATCCACATAATAGTATTCGGTTTTGGATATTTTGTTGAAGCTTATAGAATTGGACGAGTCTAAAATTAGTGGAAAGATATGAATTATAAGAAAGTCAATTTATATAGCGCCGTTTAGACAACATACTCTCCTATAGGGAGCTGCAACTTAGGAATCAATCGACTCGTATTGACAAATTAGAAATATAACAAAAAAATAAATAAGTTGTGTGTAAAGATAGGAAAGTAGTGGCTGAGACCATTAGATCAGGTACTTTCCCGCATCTATATATGTTATATATGATGAAATGGCAAGTTTTTTATTTTCACCAAATAAAAATATATCATTTTAAAATCTTTCTGAATCGAAATGTCAACATGCCCGCTAGATTTTATCGTAAAGTTTTATATTAAAAGTAAAGTTTTATTGTAAAATCCTAGATATAGTTCAAAAGGCATTCTTAATTATAATTCTTCTTCTTCGTCTTTGTTTGTTGAATCAAGCACACAACGACTCGAATGGTAATGTCAGGTCACATCACCAGCTCTTTTTTTCTGGTTGATACATCCATTCTCTATTCCGCGTCATTACCTGCATGAATGCAGAGGAACGTGACCCACACTGGCATTACTGTATATTATGCACAATAGTCAGCAGTTCTTCCGGCATTCCGCTGTATGCGGAACCTATGGTAAGGAAAGACCCATAGCACTCTTTTCCTTGTAATCTACTTCTCTTGCAACCCTTCACATTACCAGTGATCATTCATTTTTCAATGTCCTCTTCTTAATCGAAGAAAACGCCGAGTACATAATCTCGATAGCCTGTATACAATATTGAGGCGAAGAATGTATGTCGAGCTAGAAAAGTTTGACTATCTGTCCTCTAGTATGGTACATAACGTCGAGTACATAACGTAAACCTGTCTTCAGTATTGAGGCGAAGAATGTATGTCGAGCTAGAAAAGTTTGACTCTCCGTCCTCTAGTGTGGTACATAACGTCGAGTACATGACATAAGCCTGTCGACAGTATTGAGGCGAAGAATGTATGTCGAGCTAGAAAAGTTTGACTATCTGTCCTCTAGTATGGTACATAACGTCGAGTACATGACATAAGCCTGTCTACAGTATTGCGGCGAAGAATGTATGTCGAGCTAGAAAAATTTGACTATCTGTCCTCTAGTATGGTACATAACGTCGAGTTCATAACATAAGCCTGTCTACAGTATTGAGGCGAAGAATGTATGTCGAGCTAGAAAAGTTTGACTCTCTGTCTCCTCCGACAGAGATATGGCGTGATTGTGTGACATGTATGTATCTCACAGGCGACTTTTCTCCTAGCACAGCCCTAGTGGCAGCCGGAATGAATGAGCGTTGCGGCTCTTCGCATTTATTTAGGCCCGAGAACATGGAGAGAGAAGCAGAAGATAATGTGCTAAGCCGACGCAGTGCGCAGTGGCGCAACATTTTTTGGCAGCTCTTAACACGCCCGCCAACATAACTCACTTCTCAGCAGGGACGCCTCGTATTCACTTAACATCATTTGATAAGAACACTCATCCGAATAGATGCGATTAGAACTACTAGGGACGGGGAATTTGATTCCCATTGATATTCGAAAAAAAGCGTGGTAGGGAGATGAAATTAATTACCAGTCAAGCTCTTTAACCTTTTCTTCCCTGTGTTGGGTATCTTCTACACGTTACTTCTAATAACCATCAATATCTCTATAAATATAATAAATACAAGGTTAAGATTTTAGGTATTCCTCCATAATATATTTACGCATTGATTTAAAAAATAATATTAATAATTATTAGAATTTATCGACTACATCGAGGTGTTTTGTAAAGATCGAAAACAAATTCGCATTTAAACGCTGCGAGTGCATACTAGACTGAATTGCGAGAACCTGAATTGTCTCAACGTCGCAAGCAAAGGCTAAGCGCCGGGGTATGCGACTGACGTTCCGCGTCACTAGTTGCCTCTAGGCTTGCAAATAGGTTAGACGTACGCCCGTTCCGTGAGCGTTTTTTAATGTTTTCAGATGGTTTTTTAATGTTTTCAGCAAATAAATCTCAATTATTATAATTTTTAACTTCAATTATAATTAATTAAGGGGATTATCTATGAATGTTCTTATTTTTCCGATTTAAAATCGCTAATTTTTGATCGCGTACTCACTACCCAACACCGGATCACGCGTATTATTTTTATCACCGTAAGGGAAGAGTTAACAAGTAGGTGAACGACCGCGCGGTAACGCACTGGAGTGGTCGTTGGTTCGAACCCCGCGCTGTGTTACTCCTCTCGAATAATACAAACATTTTTTCAGCCTACTATTCGGGGTTATAAGGATACACATGACTTCGAACATATCTATTGTTTAAAAAAAGGGAGAAAAAAACATGTTGGTGTGCTCCGATCGTCTCACTTTAGGTGTGCCATCGGATCCAGAACACTGATATGGCTGGTGTGCAACAACTCACTCACTTAAAGAGGAGAACAAAAAGAAGAAAGAAACGAAAATTCCACGGCACAGCATTGTTTTCCAACTGAATTGACGTTGGAATGGCGAGGATGAGGGTGAGGGGATCCTCGACTAGGAGGCCCAACAACGACGACGTCAACATGTCCGAATCGCTAATATGGCGGTAATACAAATGAATGAATAAGAATGTTAACAAAGATATGTACTCGTATGTCGCTAGTCTCAAGGTGACTAAGTTTCGCTACTACCATTAACGCGTATTCATATTATAATGCAATAAATGTGCTTAAGGTGTTATTGTACTCTAGAGGCGTGAATTTCGAGCGTTTTTTCAGACTAAATAAAAATATTTTTCGTAAACATTTTTTTACAATATATTTATTAATGATTCGAGAATGTATACAAAACTTTTTGAAAAAAAAAAGAAAATTCATGATGTTATCAGCTGTTATACAATATATCTTGTCGTAAAAAATAGGGTGAGCTGGTCGACATGATTGGAACCCTTTCGTAAATCCGAAACAAAAATCATACACAGTTTCTTAATAAGAAATAATGTCGTTATAGTTGGTACTAAAACAATTTTTTTTAAATCGCAAAATGGCTGTGTCTGAAATTTTTTTTTTTATAAAGTAGTAAAAACATAATTTTGAATTTTTTCAAGGTAGGGACGATATAAAAATATTTATTAAAGTATTATACTAAATTTGAAGGCAATTGGTTGAATATAATTTGAGATTTTATGTCGACCAGGTTGAAAAAAGTAGTTTCGAGAAAAACGCGTTTAAAGTTTTGAGATTAAGGTCAGAGTCATTCCGGTGCGGCGTGATTGCTGTCTCATATATTATATATCTATAAGCTTCGTAAATATTGAGAATTTTAAAATTTCCTTTTGAGAACATATTCTTAAAGGTCTAAACTTAAAAAATGTGCAAAAAAAAAACGATTTGTTCAAATTTCTAGAGTAGAATATCCCTTTCTATAGTAGAATACCCCTTTAATTCGAGCATCAAAATAATATTTATAAAGCGTAACGCACCAGCAAATATTTCATTGTTATTCAGTTAATAAAAAATATAATTATAATACCAGTGACGTGGCGTGACTTTTAAGTTGAAGGATGCTGTTCAGAAAACGCCTGCGTTTGATAACGGTTATGATATTAAAACAATAATACAGTATCTAAAATCCGGAATTTGTGTATATTATTTTGTATGCTAAAAACATAAAAATGGCAGGATATTGTTTTTTTCTAAACAACATTTAACCATAAGGGGATGCGGCGCTTCCACAACATATACCAACGCCACGCCACTGCTAAATCACTTTATGGAATTTCACCACGAGCTCACACCTGTTAATACAAAATACTCAACTATACTCGTATCACTTCGTAACTTGTTAGAATTATTCTGAATTAAACTGTCATCACATAATGTTGACGAGTAACCTAAGGAAGATGAGCACGTGTCAGAGTTACGGAACATACTTCAATGGCTTAAAATCAGGCAGGAAAGGAACCTTAACATTTTGTAGTTAACTTTTTGCGTATTTAACCACTTAACAGTCGGAGTTTTAACACGCGATGTAACACAATGACAAACTGTGAACGAATAAATTCTATACGAAAATATATTCCGTTCGGAGAAAACAAGTTGAAACAAGATCTGCCCAAACGACGCTCGGGAGAAACATTCCCAACAAGTCGAAACAAGATTTTTCCGAACGAGGCTCGGGCTCGTCAGTATAAAAAGAAACTTCGTGCCCGAGTCCCGCTCGGGCAAAACTGTCAAGTAGTTAACAATACCAATTTTTCTACATAACTTCTCGCAAAATTTCAGCTTATATTTAACTATGAAATATGGTTTTATTATTAAAAAAATGATTGATCGAGTAAATTATTACGAAAAGTTGAGATATTCTAAATTGGGGTGCCCAACCGGTTGATCTCGATCTTTCAATTGATCGCTGCGTGCTTTTAAGTAGATCTTTACTTTTTCTTTCTTTGCATTACTAAAAAATATATTTTAGTCGATTCTAATAAGAAATACGATGAACTGAAAATAGTTGTGTGTTTAAACACGAAATATAAGGATATAAAGATATGCTACTACTACTTTTTTTTTCATAATAAGATTAATTTATAAATTAAATACTGTATAATTTTTGGTTCATAATAAATATATTGTATTTATATATCACATTATAAATTTGTATTTTTCCAGTAGACTGGTAGATCACGATATCGCCCTTCGAAAAAAAATAGATCACGTTTGTAAAAAGGTTGAGCAGTCCTGATCTAAACGAATATTGCGGTAAAACGATATTCAGAGGAACGTCAATGCGATCTTTTTTTTCGTGTTTTATATGGAATCAATTCTGGACAAAATACATTCGAGGAACGGTCGATCGAGGTTTCACTGTATTTAACTTCCTTCAAAAACCCAAATCTGGCCAGATAAGAGTGATGCATTGTCTCGACTGGCGCAATTCATGCCAATTCTCCTGTACTATTTAGTATGGCCCAGAATAGCACTCCCCGATTCCTCTCAGCAGCACTGTCCTATTATCCGTTCTCCTGCACAGCTGCACTATTGCACTCGGGGAAGGACAGTCGGTCACTTCCTCAATGACAACCCCATTCCTCTTGCACTGGTATTGCAAGACATGAGTCTGAAATGGAGAGCATAATAGTAAATGGTAACGATCGGAACCAAACATACAAACCGTAATGTCGTTCTATGTTTGGACAGAGAGAGTAGAATATCCTATTTATAGGCAGAGAGAATGGAATATCCAACTTTTCTATCATGGCATACCTTCTTTGTCTCGTCTATATACGAGTATAATACATAGGTCGTCTATAATCTTGTCATACAATAGCTCTTGGTTCCCTTCATTCCCTCCTTATTTCTCATCTTCAAACTTGCAATAATTTATTTTCACGTCTCATTTCCGTAATATGTATGATATATTTGTTTTATCTATCATTTGTCCTATCCAATTCTCTTATTTATTCTTCATTCACATTCATCTTTTATAACTGCATTGCGTATTTCGTCATACATCGTCACGCCACTTTTTATCCTAAGCGTACACATTTCAACAGCATTTATCATTTATTTTCCACGTTCATGATTTAAGCATAAAAGTGGAGGAAGGAATGAAGGAAGAAAGGTGGAGAAGAATCTTGGAGGACAATGGATTGAGACTGAGCAGAAAGAAAACAGAGTATCTGTACCTACCATTCGAGAACACAAATGCTGTCACTCCCGTAGTGCAAATGGATGGAGAAACATTACCAAATTGTGACTCCTTTAAGTATCTTGGGTCACTCATCCATAGCGATGGAGGATGTGCAGCAGATGTAACACATAGAATTAGCGTGGGATGGATGAAGTTTAGATCAATGACGGGAGTTCTATGTGATCCGAAAATGGCAGTAAAGTTATAAGGAAAAGTATACCAAACGATTATCAGACCTGCACTCCTCTATGGCTCCGAATGCTGGACGATGTATAACTCTTACTATCGGCAACTAGAAATTACTGAAATGCGCATGCTAAGATGGTCAGCTGGTATGTCCCTAAGAGACAAAATAAAAAGCTTACGCATTCGTGGAAGCATAGGTGTTACAGACATCAACAGCAAGATGGAGGAGAGGCGATTGAGATGGTATGGGCACGTTGGACGCAGAGCACCCGATCACATTGTGAACCAGACAATCTCCATGGATCTTCCTCGAATAACAACCAGAGGAAGACCAAAGAATTCATGGGTGGTGCAAAGAGATAACCTGATGCAGAGGCACGGCCTGGGGGACGTAGTCCGGGACCTGAAGACGAGGAGAACTGACCCCAACAGTTTTCGCAGACAGTGAGTTGGGATGGAGCCAGGGAGAAGATGATTTAAGCATAATATATATCGAAGTCTTAATAAAAACACCATTTTGAATTTTTGTTTGAGTGTATGTATTTCAATATCCCATTGACTAGGTTTCCTATAGCGATCCACCTTATTTTTTAATATATCTTTTAATTTTTTCGCCATCAAAATCCTACTTCCCAAAGAGAGCCCTACTTCCCTCCTCCGAAGACGATTTCCGTGACCTAGAGGGTAAGATATGCCTATTTTCTGCCCCGGGGGCTACGAATTCGATTCCCGTTAGCACCCATTTTTTTTCAAATAGGGTTCGTGTTTGGTTTACACCTTAGGCCTCGTGAACTTCTTTCTAGTTGTTATAAGAGATTGCTATAACCTGCCAAGTTATATTATATTCATCGAAATAGTAATACAATACAAAAATACAATTTATCTGCTTCCCCTGCAATCGCATTTACATTTCAGTCAATATGGCGTCTAAAAAATTACATTTTCATTCCGATTTTTTTTTCACATTGATAACAAAATTTGGAACACTTTGGACAGTTATTAATAATTTTAAATAAAACGATAAATCAAAAATCAATAACCATTTATTTAAGTTCAATAAAACGAATGTGTAATGCCAAATGTTGTTAATTTTAACTGGTAATTAATGTGAATGAAGGTCTGTCTGTATGTCTCGCTGACTGTCGGGATGGCATAAAATTTATTGATAATTTCGCGTACGTGCAATAATCGTAAATATGTACTCATTGATTTAAACATAAAAAACAGTTTATTTTTCTGTAAAAGTTTGTGGATCTATTCATTACGCATAGCAACATTCAATTCGGAATGTACTGGATTTGGCGCATTTTTCATGTACGGAAAAGATAAATATTTTTTTCACATATATTTTCGACTATTAATTAGAGCTCAAAAACTAATTTTACTGCAAATACCCAAATGTTATCAGTACAACCTTTGGGTCTCACGTAACACACGTTGGGTTATCAAAGACAGAACATCAATATATCTCGTTATACAATCTTCAACACAATTACTTTAAAATACACACAAATAGATTTTTCAAAATGAGATTCCATCGTGTCGTGCTGCTCATGACTAAGGCTTGTTTCTCCCATGATACCACTTGATGGCGCCTCTCCGTCTATCTCGAGAATCCGCAGCTCTAAGATCAGTTGTTCAGGGTGATACCGTTGCGTTTCTCACTTGTTCAGTCTAACACACTTGGATTATTCCTCTTACGCGTCATCTTCCCGGTGACCACAAGCCTTTCCAAACTGTAATTCCTTGGCCACGATTTCTCCAAATAATCGGAAGATTCGTCGTGTATCGATGTATTGAAAGAATCTTAGCGCTTGAGTATACCATATTAATGAAAACTGTAAAATTCACAGGATTGTGTAACAATGCTGAAACTGTCTTACTCGTAATAAACGGGGCGAACAATTATTTACGCCCTTCACAAATTGCCGGTATATCGACTCACTCGACTTATTTTCAGAGCCGAGCCCTGCTCCTTCGCCCGCCCACGTCAGTTGATACTCCTCGAACCAATTAAATGTTATCTGCTTCACTTGATTCCAGAACGCTTCAGACGATATATATGTAACGGAACAATATATCGACTCTATTATTCAAAGATTTCCTGAAGGCAGCGCAGGAAATGGATACGAGTAAATCCTTCTCTAATAAATTTGACCTTTTCTAACATTTTCCTCCTACTATGATAGTAAAGTATATCCTCCTCCTACTATGATAGCAAAGTATATCTTCCTCCTACTATGATAGCAAAGTATATCTTCCTTCTACTATGATAGCAAAGTATATCTTCCTCCTACTATGATAGCAAAGTATTGTATATCTTTCTCCTACTATGATAGCAAAGTACGAGTATATCTATACCTCGCTTTACGTAAGATATACGTTTCTGAAAAGTTGTCCGTTCATTGAAATTTCTAATTATTTTTTTCGACAAACGTAATTTCGATTTAAGAGGTTGTATATCATTCGTCTACCCTAAGGATTTTTTTTGCCATTTTCTTACCAAATAAGTTTTTCCATACATATCCAGATGCGAGAAAGTTTCTAATTTAATGGCCGCTGAACCACCTTTCTATTATTACACTCAAGTTAATTCTATTTCAATAATAGTCGGTTCAAATCCCGAGTTAGAGCGCCCTTGTGGAGAATCTGCTCTACAAACGGTGTTTCATAAATTGCCCTGTCATTACTAACTCATATGATTCTTTCCAGCATCTTTCAAAATGTGACTTATCAAGACGGGAGCCTTTTTGAATTTTCAATGTCCTCAGTCTTCATAAACTACTAGAGGTTATCTATTCAGTCAGCCAAAACGAATGCGCTAGCAAGATTACTCGAATTCGCCCTGTTTGTTAAGTTTTCATATCGCTATGTTAGCAGTTTGACTCAAATATTTTATATGCCCTAGATCAAAACGGTTCTATTTCAGATACGCGTGTAATAATCTTTACTCGTGTTGTATTTATTATTATTCCTTAGACATTTGTTTATTATTAAATCTATATCAGCAGTCATACTAGGTTCATTGCATATTCTGAGATAATTGATTACACCCATGAAATTCACATATAAACAAATATACATAAAGAATGCAAAACTCGAAGCTGCAATCGCTCGTGAGACTTGATAACTATAGTAAAAATATATTATATATTGGCACAATTCCACTGAAACACTCAAAAGCTGAGCATATTTACACTTGACCCCATCTGTCGAAATATTATAAGAATATTAATGTCCCTACGCCACGGCCTAACAAATATAAATTCAACAAACTCATCGTTCCATCTCACAGAGAGGATGAATTATGTAATTACCAATTAAAAGGAATAGAGGAGTATCTATAAGGAATGATGTGAATCGTTTTAACACGTTCACTGCGTCGAACACGGCTCCCGTGTCCTTACAAATATTTTGTATGGACACGGGAATCCTTAAATGTTGAGTGCAGTCATAAACGTCTCCCGATAAGGATTCGTCGCCGGTTTCATGTGTTTTGAAGACACGAAGGAATACACTTGTATATGATGTTTCAATAGAAAGTAGAATTTGATTTTTAACAAAGTTATGGGTTTTCGAAAATTCGCGAATTTTCAGCGTCTCTGTATGACATTAAGTATTTTATACGCAGTGAACGTGTTAATGTTAAATATCTGATTATGTTGTTGACTTAATTTTTTCCTCCGCGTTTTTAATTTGTTGTTATTTTAGGATTTTCAGTTTTGAGATTTTGTATTTGCATATTTTATTCCTTTACATTTCCGTAATGTTTTGATTTGGTCGATCTTTTTCTGCCTCGAATCGTTAGAGATTTAAGTGGCGTGAGCAGCTTTAAGAAATACTTGAAGACAACCCTTTTTGGAAAGCCATAAAGGGTTGTCTTTAAGTACTTCTTAAAAAGATTTCAATAAATATGAAGACTAAAAATCAAATAAAAATGTCCAAATCAAATTACCTGTTCTTTTTCTCAAATTGTGTATATTTCTTGTCATGGGTAATAATAATAAATACACTACGCTACACCTTAAGCCGAATATATTACTATCATATATAGGAAGATCCACAATGGCTCATTGTTATTCGTCTTCCAGCTGTAAGTTTTCTACGATTTTCTTATCAAAGAAGTTTTTCGAAACATATTTAGATGCGGCAAAGTACCTAATCCAACGAGCGTAGCCACCACCTTCCTATTTTTATACTTAACTTGTTTTTTTTCGCAATATTTTTAATCCGTCAATAATAACGGGTTCTATATTTCGAAGAGCCTGCTCTCTAAACAGCACTACTCGTATATTAATTTACTTTTATTGTTATTATTATCTCGTGTCAGCTGTTCGTTTTATTTGATTCCTTTTGGTTAATAATCGATGTTTATACCTATTTGTTAGGCCTTAAATCCATAAAACTATTCGTCGTCGTTGCCGGGCCTCGCAGTCGAGATCCCCTCGCCCTCGCCACTTCAACGTCAGTCTTGAACCGTTCTCCCACGTCGATCGTGTGATCTTCTGTGAGAGAACAGCCCGATCCTAGATGCGCACTCACTCCCGCAAATGCCACAGACATGTGGACCCTGCTGAGCAACCTGGTCATGCTGACACATGTTCGCAGCATAAAAGTATTGTACAATATGTTATAAGGCCCGAGAAGTTTGGAAAGTCTTATAAAAACGTGACAGGACCAAATAAATCGAATTCCGAAAGAGTGAAGAATGAAAAGACTATAATTAAAGAGTATGCAAGACAAGGTCTATAGACGTGGAGGAAATGAAAATTATATTATACTTTATTTGTGTTATTCTGTATTTTGTTATTCGTTATTATTTTAAACACCAGTATGAGTAGTATAACATACTTTTTTTAGTACCATCGGATATCGAACCTGAATCCTCCAGGATGGATGAAAAATTTTATACAAATGAGTACACATATGAGGAGGTCATACAAAATGTATATTGACTGTATGACGCTTTCCTTGAATACTGTTTAATCTCTTCGAATTTACCAGAGATATGTTATAGAGGTCTAATGTGAAAACTATACTAAAACGCTTTTTTTTTTAAATATAGTTACCAACGGAAATCGAACTCGTAACCGATAAGACCAGGGTGATCATCTATCATGTGTTATATGTGTACAAGAATATAATGAAGTGGAGATCTGTGCTTTCTCCACCTTCCCCAATAGGGGCATGGCGTTATGTGTACAAGGATATATGTGTACAAGGATATAATGAAGTGGAGATCTGTGCTTTCTCCACCTTCCCCAATAGGGGCATGGCGTTATGTGTACAAGGATATATGTGTACAAGGATATAATGAAGTGGAGATCTGTGCTTTCTCCACCTTCCCCAATAGGGGCATGGCGTTATGTGTACAAGGATATATGTGTACAAGGATATAATGAAGTGGAGATCTGTGCTTTCTCCACCTTCCCCAATAGGGGCATGGCGTTATGTGTACAAGGATATATGTGTACAAGGATATAATGAAGTGGAGATCTGTGCTTTCTCCACCTTCCCCAATAGGGGCATGGCGTTATGTGTACAAGGATATATGTGTACAAGGATATAATGAAGTGGAGATCTGTGCTTTCTCCACCTTCCCCAATAGGGGCATGGCGTTATGTGTACAAGGATATATGTGTACAAGGATATAATGAAGTGGAGATCTGTGCTTTCTCCACCTTCCCCAATAGGGGCATGGCGTTATGTGTACAAGGATATATGTGTACAAGGATATAATGAAGTGGAGATCTGTGCTTTCTCCACCTTCCCCAATAGGGGCATGGCGTTATGGTGTTAATGATGACTTCCAGACCAAGTCCACTTATAATATTTTTGATTTCGTCCTGTTTATTTCAAGTCTTAACGGATTGCTCTCGTTTGCCACCTTTAAAGTAGTATAGTATAGGCCATGTCGTCTTCTGATTCTGGCAATAATTCAAAACTGAATAAATGTGGATTACTTTGGATATGCGCGCCCTCTATTATAATTATACGGAATGTTTTTATAAATAAAATCATGAAATTTAAAACTTTTTTACTTGAATCATAATTTATTTGGTCTGTCATTGATAGACGGAGCTAAAAAACACAACTTTGCATTGAATCTTCTGGAAATAAAATAACTGAATTAGAAACGGCGTTAGATATATCATATGTGTGAATGATATAATATATGTGTGTCAATGTTGTATTGTATTACACTTTCTTTTAATGATGTACAACCTGCGTGTTTCAGCTCTCTGAACAGGCAATGAACGTAGTGAGACGGCTGATATGGGCCGTTTATCTTGTATATAATTTTTATGGAAGGTTGAATTTAGTGATCGTCATCAAGTTAGGATCGACTTGTAAATGAAACCTCGTGTTAAGATTGTATTACGGTCTATCAACTCGCCAGATTACTCGCTAATTTACTATAATTTGCATTTATACAGGCCAAGCACACGCAGTATGTTAGGTGATGAACTCTGAGTAAGGACTAACTTCGCAGACAGTAGTAAGATTTCTACAGAATCGACGCAAATGAATCGAGTGACACGTCACAAGGGTGACTAGTGTACGAGTGACACGTCACAAGGGTGACTAGTGTACGAGTGACACGTCACAAGGGTGACTAGTGTACGAGTATAGTTACCACAAATAAACTTAATGACAAATGGAGGCAGCTGTTAATTACAAAGAATAATAATGTTGCCATCTACTTAATTTGACTCAGGCCATGCAGTAGATATATAAAAGAGTTCAGGAGTCTTTCGGTAATGAGGGGAACGGGGTTTCCAGTCACACTAACTTGAATGATATATCAAAATTGACTTTCGAAAATATTTACAAAAAATATTAAAAAAACAAGGCCATGAATGTACGAGTATATGATAAATATACAATAAAATCAATTCAATAAACACAATTCGCTCACTTTACTTCAAAAAATCTGAAGCCTTAGGATGAGGCCACTCCAAAATGCTTCGTTAGGTGCTAAGCTAGATTTTACATGATTTATATACTAGGTGACTTCTTACCTGGCCACACCAAAGTGCTTCGCACAAATTCATTTGAAAGTTGGGAGCGGTTGAGTCAACACACGATGTCACTCTAAAAACGAACAAATTTCATTACAACTTACCATCTTTATTAACTTTCTGTGCAACTTCATTCCAAAGTGATTTTATTACAGGTACATTTTTGTATAATTTGCTCGAAAGGGTTCCACAAAGGCTCCCTTTTATACACAGCTGTCATTAAAACTTCCGCCATCTTTTAAATTAACCAACACATTTGCTCGCTAGGAGATTCACTGGATGACTAAACGTCATGCAACGTGGCGCGAAGCGTGCAGTGTGGCCACTGCGATAGTATGCGGTACGTTGGTTCGCTAGGATATGTCACCCTAACTCGCAACATAGATCTAAGCATCAAGCGAGGCTGCTTCCTGTGTGGCCTCGGCCTTAGCGAAATGTGATTAACTAATGACTAAATGCATATTTACAAAACGACACCTTTCGAACAATTTTCGTCAATATTTAAACTCACGTGTGAGGCGTCGATTTGGACATTTCTCAATATATTCGTAAATATAATATTTAACAAAAATACAAAGAAATGAATATCGTAAAACTTATTTAAAACGTTTTATTGAGAATAAAAAACTGACATTGCACAATTTGCTATAAATTGGAGATGCAACGTATTCACATATTCGTGAATCATTCACAATTATCTGATATTCACATTTCAATGCACAATATTGCAATACAATACACATTAATATTCCCACAGAATCTAAAGACAATTCAAATAAATATCTCTCATAAGGATCATACGCGCATCAGCCACAGATTGCTACGGACAAATTGTGACGCAAAACCTGACAAGATCCACAGGTATCACTCATAATAAGTATATAATAGTCTTTCCGATAGCTTTCTTGATAATTCATAATAAACAACCAAACTACAAATCCACAAGAACATAAAAATACGTTTTTTTCCGCTAAGCTACTGGGAGCACAAGAATTTTAGTTATTCTCGTATTTTTCTTAAAGACGGACTACATTCATACTAATACCTGTGCTATCTAATGCATCAGAGATCTGAACATTAATTGTCACTGGACGAAACAGTTCACGGCAGATTAGGAATGAACGTGAACTTAATGCAGATGTGTTGAGTAAGATGAATAAGTGCACTCTGAAATGGTTTGGGCATGGGGGATAAATATGTTAAATGGAGAAAGACAAATAAAATAAATATACAGTCCCAATGTGAGGGAAAGGCGTGGCAGAGGAAAACCAATGAAGGTTTGGCTATATCAATTGAATGGTATTTTGAAGGAAAGAAAAGTTAGAAGTAAGAGAAATCGTAGGAACTGTATGAGAAAGGGTATGGATGTAAAGTAGGCTAATTATGTGTGTCGATAGGAGATAGGAGCGTCTGGTGCTCTGTCATCTCTGCCTACTCTAGCAGAGAAGCGGCGTGATGACATGTATGTAGTTGTATTGATATTTCATCAACATCTTGATTGTCTTTGTTTTACGAGTATCAAGAAAACGAAGCAGAGGCAAATGGGAAGCGAATGGCTCGAAGGAGATAACCGGAGGACTATGGGGCTGCATACATTTAGGATTTTGCAAAAGTCTCTAATGTTATTTGGTGAATGCATCAAAATGAAATTTCTTACACAGACTTTTATCTTCTCGTTGGAAATTCCAGATTCTGAAAATATAATAATTATATCTTACTGTTCAGATAACAAACATGACGTTATCAGTTTGCTATATAATTCCCTTTCAACATAATCGTATGTATGTTCAAAATTGTAATACGTTACAAACTGAAATATATTTTTGTAAGGAAAAACCTATTTTCGTGAAAATAAAGTTTTAGGAATAAATATTTATTCGTATACCAATGAAACAACTCTAATTGGAAGAGTGCTAAACAAATGTGGTTTTAAAGTAAAGTATGCTTGTGTTTATATTATTTCCTTCAATTCGATATTTATTCCAAAAACTTGATTTTTGATTTTCGTGAAAATCAAGTTTTTGAAATAAATATTTATTCGTATACTAATGAAACAACTCTAATTGGAAGAGTGCTAAACAAATGTGGTTTTAAAGTAAAGTATGATTTTGTTTATATTATTTTCTTCAATTCGGTATTGATTCCAATTTTAACTTCCTACTTTATGTTAAACTGAACACATTATGTATTACATTTCCATCGTATACAGTACAACTGGCGGGCCATTGTATTGCCATTAAGTAATCTCTTACAATCCACAAGAAAGATGTTAAAGAGGTCTTAACACTTTACAGGTTGATGGCTAAATATTTGGTCACCAGTCACGATTGCCAGTGCTTAAATATGGCATGTGTCAAATATTATGATAAAATCCAGGCAGAGTAGTTGAGATACATAATTATGATTAAAAAAATACTGAGTCTATATTAGTATGTGATCATTAAATAGTTAAGTGAAAATCAGATTGAAATACTTTAAAAAAATATATATTCTAATGGGAGTTCAATCCATAACCCTGGTAGACAGGTGTCTTACCGACTAAGCCATAAAGGTCGTCTAACACATTAATTCCTACTTAAATATCTGGCTTACTGTGGTGGCAATGACCGTTAAGTACTTCCCTCTACTGTATTCGTATCTGAAATGTACAACTTGGCCCCAGTCTACTGACTGACCAACACACTACCTCGCAGAAAACTGTACCGAGTCCCGAGAAAAAAGTTCATAATGGCCCATTAAAGCTGTTCTCGCCCTCCCGACTTAATGGTCTCTGTATCGTCACTACCTAATGGGCCATTAAAATAACAATAAGATTAACGTTGCATACCTCTTTATAACAGTGGCCTCGGTAGTCTAGTTGCTAAGACGCTTGATTTCTATACGAGGTCTTCTGGTTCGATTCCCGATTGCACCAAAAAAAAAGGCCCAGTCTGGTTTTAAAGTTCGTCTGGTAACATTACTCACACACGTTAGATGTGTGCTAGTGTAGTTTTCTGTATACATGCGGTAGTATTTCAAATACATGTCATGTCGAACTATGTGTTTCGTGCCTACTCCAGTGTATTTTACTATTGTGTACCAGCAATACTGCCTCCGATGTTTGGACAGAAAAAAAATCCATACGATCAAATATTAACACAAGATGGTTAGTCCAATACGACTTGTTTATAAAAACCCCGAGATATCTTTTAATATCTCTGTCTGTAGTGACCAAGTCTTATTCTTCTTCCTGGCACCGTCCCAACTCATTGCCTAAGTAGGCTGTTGGGGTCGGCTCTTCTCGTTTTCAGGCTGTATGTTCTTAGGTTCTGGGTGTCGCTTTCATCTAGGCCGTTTCCCTGCAGGGTTTAGGAGCGTTGAGTTACCCATGAGTTCTTTGGTCTTCCTCTGGACGGCTGTCGAGTAAGATCCACATACATTGCATGATTTACAGTATGGTCTGGTGGTCTCCGTCTTATGTGCCCGTACCATCTCAGATGTCGCTCTTCCAGCTTACTGTTTATGTCAGTGACCCACAGGTTACCACGAATGCGTGAGCTCTGAATTTTATCTTTTAGTGATCCTCCTGCCGACTACCTAAGCGTTTAAACATGTAGTGACCAAGTAAATATATATAAAATATACTAATTATGTTCCTCTATTTTGATTTATCTTAACCGTTGCAAGGTGACGATAGTTATATACGTATAATAAATAATGCTCCTTTCTTGGAATCTGGTACATTAGAATATTTCTTGAAAACGAGCGGTCCAACACAGCTGGATCGGGGAGTGCGCTCCAATAATTCTGCGAATATTTGTCTTCCTGGACTGCTTTCGTTTTGATTTATTAATCTCTTCTCTCTCAAACTCTCAGTATTAAGAAATATACCTGAAAGTATAATAATTGCAAAATATACGCGAATACAAAATGTTTACACCAATACAGGATAAGAAAAGTCCATTGTTTAAGCTTATTCGTTGAAGAAATATTTTTAATTTTTTTCATTTTCTAAATATGTACGGTCGATTTCGACCATTTGACAATCCAATAGACAAAAATACAAAGTTTGAAATCAATCTGTTGCGACACTTGAGTCAATGTGAACGTTTTAGGAGTAGACTAATATGACAATATTTATGACTACCATAATATATTCAGACAACCTCCGTGACCTTGTTGTTACGACGCCTATCTTCTGACCCGGGAGTTGCGGGTTCGAATCTCACTGGAACCTAAATTAATAATAATTGATTCCAGTCTGATTTTCACTTCAAGCCTCTTTAACATCTTTCTGGTTGATTGGAAGATATTGCCACATGACAATACGTCCGCCAGATTGTACCGTATACAGTAAAAATGTTGTCAGTCCAGCAGCTGCATTAAAATCGATTAATAATTACATCGAAACTTTTCTACTTAACAAACGTTTACATCGTTACTTGTAAAGAAACAAACATCAAAGATTTTTGAAAGGGGCATAACTAGGGTGGCTTTATATTTAAATAGGGTCGTAAATCAACTGTTCACTTATTATATTATTTTCCTGCTGTCCTGGATATAAGACTAAAGTAGATAATTAATGTTTGAACAAGATAAGTGATTATAGCATGTACTATAGCTATGCTATCATTTACCATGGCTACGCTCAATGTAGAGCACGCGGTTAACACCCGGTGAATGCCTTCTTCTTCATAATAGGTGGAAATGATTGATGTTGTGTACTTTTGCGTCCAAGATGAAATATATTGACATATGTTGCTCAATGCACGTCACTTGATAGGATCGGTTGAAGTGAGCAATTGTTACTGGTTAATGTGAGCAATTGTTACGAGTCAACGTGAGCAATTGTTACGAGTCGATATCAGCAATTGTTAAAAGTCAACGTGAGTAATTGTTATAGGTCATCATGAGCACTTGTTATAGGTCAACGTGAGCAATTGTTACGGATCAACGTGAGCAATTATTACAGTCAACGTGAGCAATTATTACAGGTCAACGAAAATAAGATACCTTTAATACTTTCATCCCTTGCATTGTAAAATATAACAAGAGCATATAATCATCTCAAGTAATTGAAATATTTCCGAAGCCTCAATTTAAAAAAAATCTGCATTATATGTATGTTAAAGGAGACTGCTATTCTGCCGCTGTGATAAAAACGCAGTAACTGCAGTTTACAAAATTTGAAATTAAATCGCTTCATTGTAGTCCCCCCTTATCCACGGAGGATACGTTCTGAGACCTCCCGTGGATACCCGAAATAACATAGATAATAATCCCGTGGATACCGGTAATAGAACCCTATACATACACTTATGATTAGGTAAATTTAATAACTAAACACAGAAAGAGATTAACAACAATAACGAATAATAAAATATGACAATTATAACAATATATTGTAAAAAGATAATGTTAATATGGGCTCTCTCTCTCTCTGAAAACATATTATTGTATTGTGCTCTCCTTTCTTCTTGTGATGATGTGGTAGATGATGTGACTGGAATGACGTAGTACTCGATGTACTCGTATAGTGACATAGCCTTCGGATTCTATTGTCTTTCTGTTGGGATTTCCCATTTAATATTTTCGAACTGAAACTGAACACTGATAAGGGGGATTACTGTAATACGATTTTACTAACTGCAAGAACTTATTTTATATACGAAACTTACGATTTCGGTTGAACGATTCACATTTCTTGTATTTTTTTGAGTTATCAAACATATCCTACTATTTTTTGAGTTATCAAACATATCATACTATTTTTTGAGTTATCAAACATATCATACTATGTTTTTTTTATAATTTAACATAATTTATAATTTTGTTGCATCAAGTTACCGAGGAATCGCAGTATTACTAAAAACAAGCGCCGTAAACATAAAATTAGTATATTTGAAGTGGAATTTCTCGAAAAAGTTAACTTGCTGTTTTGTAACGTTATGACATCAAAATTTTAACTGATTCCAATGGCATGTACTTGAATAATATAAATAACTCTTTTTTTTATGTACACTACCTTGATCAAAAAGTTTTAGGACCGGCCACCGTGTGGCGCTGTCAGTCACACGATTGGATTTTTTGTTAGGTTACCACATATATCATTGACACTTCCCTCTGAATTTCAGTGTCATAGCTTGACATTTGTAAAAGTTACGCTGTACTGAGTACATCTACCTTTGTGCGTGTTTTCGATTTTTTACAAGTTCGAAAATGGCATCAACTTTGCATCAACGAGTTTGCATTAAATTTTGTGTGAAAAACGGATTTAACGGTCCGCAGACCTTGGAAATGTTGGAGAAGTGTTTTTCGGTGGTTCAGAAGTGGTCGTGAGTCGGTCGAGGATGACGAACGCAGTGGCAGTCAAAAGCCGATGAAAACATCGATAAAATCATAGAAATGTTGGCCGAAAATTGACCATCAGAGAGCTGGCAGAGGACTTCAACATCGCTTATGGATCCGCTCAAGACATTTTGGTAAATGATTTGGGCCTCAGACGTGTCGCTGCAAAACTGGTGCCGAAAGACCTCAATTTCATGCAAAAAAAGGACCGCGTTGAAATCGAGTATAATTACATTTTCCCAATTAGGAATGAATTTTGGTATGTGATGAATTTTGGTTAGAATTAATTTTGTTTACATCTTGAAGGGTTACAAAACCATTAACGCAGCGACATACTTTACTTTTATGCTGGTGAATTTGGTCAAATAACTACACAGTAAGTATCTAACGGTGTTCAGAGTAAATGGTCTAGCGTCGCATCGCGCGATAGTACTATAAGTTACACAGAGTCCCAGTGGACTATAGAGAAACACTTGATTGGTATGACCACCTGCATTTTAGAACAAACTGATGGACTCAAGTAGCAAAAGGTTGTTCGTATTACAATGATAAGGGGGGATTAACGGCGGACAAAGGCTGCCACCCATTAGTATCCCTATGATATTGGTACATTAAAAAAAAACCAGAAGCTATTGTATTGACGAAGTCCAACGACGAGCATATCGATAGAGAACAATTAGGAATGGGGACGTCGCGTAAAGGATTTTATCCTGCAATGGATAGACAACAGCTGAAGATGATGAGTATAAATTTAGGTCAGGAGAAGTGATATACAGAAATTGATTGGGTCTCAGAGTGTAATGAAGCACATCCCCTATCAACTGAACTTGTTATTTTGTAACGTTATGAATTTTGATAAGACCTCCCAAAAAGGGTTGTCTTCAAGTGCTTCCTTTAGGAATTGTCTTCAAGTGCTTCCTTTAGGAATTGTCTTCAAGTGCTTCCTTTAGGAATTGTCTTCAAGTGCTTCCTTTAGGAATTGTCTTCAAGTGCTTCCTTTAGGAATTGTCTTCAAGTACTTCCTTTAAGAATTTAGTCGCGCGTACCACTCATAGATTTATTCTTTCTCTCCGACAGCGTTATGTAACCGTCTACCCTGTTTTGTTTATTTACGCGTGTATCATGCGACTGTTATTTAGATGTATTTTTATCCAGATGACTAGTGCCGTCTCTAGACCATCTAGCACAGTCTCCGTCGCCCACGGCTTCCAATCAGACCCGTTTATCATTTCCAAATTCCCACGAAGCACGTTTCAACATTGAAATAATATTTCAGAAAGATGAGAGATATTCTAACAGCTGTACGCAATTCCGCGTGAAATAAGAAAATGAGACTCGTTTCGGATGTTGCGATGTTTGGCACGTTGCCACGGAGCATCGCTGGGTCGCGAATCCTCTAAGTTTTGCAAGAAAAACATGTTAAAATCAATGTTTATATACACATATACGGGTCGTTCAGTTTCAAAGATTGATAACTCCGTTTTTTTAGTATTTTCGAGAACATACGCTTTGAAATAAATTTTGTGTAATATTTCAAAGTTTTTTTAAACGCGTTGTGTGGAAATTTTATAAATAAATTTTTAACTCGTCGATTTTGCTTTTGTCGAATTTAAAACATACTAAAAATTCAAAGTAATATATAATATATTTGAAAGCGAATGGAGTTATATACTTTTGAAGACAACTTCAAATGAATCTTTCAAAACAGTGAGTGATACATCTATGGTATCTATCGTTTTTGAAGTAACTTATTAAACTAGACGAGAGGTGGATCGATGGATGGATGAATATGAATACAGTAGAAATATTCATAAGTGTTTTAATATCTTAAAAATATATGTTTACACGTGTACATAAATAGGTTTAAATAAACATACAATCAAACAGTTGCACCAAAAAATAAAGAAAAAGTAACATACAGTACCCGGCGGTAAGTAATACACATCGGACTTAAGAAAGAGACTGTCGGCCATAATCGGCTAACTTCGGCTTTGTCGAGTGTCGTCTCTGTCGTACGATGTCAGGTATCTAGAAAGAGCAGTTCGAGTGCTGAGAGTCTATATACAAATTATTAACTGTTCGAGTGCTGAGAGTGTATATACAAGCTATTAACTGTTTGAGTGCTGAGAGTCTATATACAAGTTATTAACTGTTCGAGTGCTGATAGGCTATATACAAGTTATTAACTGTTCGAGTGCTGAGAGTCTATATATCTTTTTGACTGACAAATCGCGACGGAACACGTGTATGAATGACAGAGACGACGCTCTACAAAGACGAAGTTAGCCGATTATGGCCGACAGTCTATTTCTTAAGCCCGATGTGCATTACTTACAGCCGGGTGCTGTACTTTGTTTTAACTACCCGTAAAATAGTCTTTCATCGTTTCGGAGGGGAGGTGGGGGTGGAAGCGTTAGGCCGAGGCCACACCAAAGTGCTTCGTTAGGTGCTAAGTTAGGTGTTACGTGACTAATATACTAGGTGACTTAATGCTTGGTCACTCCAAAGTGCTTCGCACAAATTCATTTGACATTTGGGAGCAGTTGAGTCAACAAACGATGCCACTATCAAAACTAACCAATTTAATTACAACTTACCTTATCTTTATTTACTTCCTGTGCAACTTCATTCCAAAGTGATTTTATTACAGGTACATTTTAGTACTTGCTTGTAACGTGGTATTACACAAAAAAAAAAACTGTTTCTGTGTACTGTACTTTTGTAAGGAGTATATTTTAGTATCTTAAGCAGAAAGAAAAAGAAAAACACTACGACATTTACAACTTATATTTTTCTAAAGTCATTGTATGTCTATTGAGTTAAACCGTAGTTTTAAATAAAACGAGAACTTACCTTACGAGAGTTCCTAACTTAATAAAATATCCTTCATCTCTTAATATGATGTAGCGAACCTGTCAGTAAAACTTTTCCCAGTCAAATCAATTTGACGAGGTTATAATGCTGTAACTCCTTTTTATTGGCCGCTCCGTCTCCCGGCAGCCTGGGAACTTTCCCAGCCACTTGGGAAACTTCCGCGCGGAGCCTGTCTGCGGCTGCCAGGAAAATTTCTGCTCCCACCCTCTCATCCCCCTGAAGGGGAAAGTTACATCAGCACCTTTCAAACCTCTATTTATTTATTTACAAAGCAGAACATTGTATAAATACATCATTTATGAAAAGTCAGACTAACAAGAAAATAAAGACCGGTAATGTATAGTGGACACTTAATTCTGTACCCTAGAGGATAAACCACGGAAGTCACTCTGCACCCTAGAGGATAAACGTCATATGAGTCACATGAATTGTATGATGCAACGTCGTTTATCCTTTAGGGTAAAAAAGTGACTCCCGTGGTTTATCCTCTAGGGTACAGAATTTACGAGTATATAGATCTGGGTTTGTTGTCTTTCATTTGTCGTGTTCGGAGTAAATAGGGATTTGCCTGTATCTTACTGAGACAAATTGCAATACACTTTCAGTTGTATACAGTGCAGACTGCCGGGTTTAATACCATATTTTCTTCCAACCATCCCCAACTGTGTTAAAGCATGCCTTAAGTGAAACCCAAACACGAAACATTTTTTTAAAAATCTGTGTTCCAACGGAAATCAAATCCGCAACCCCCGGGCTGGATTTAGGCATCTTACCAACTATACTAAAGAAAATGTAGCATGGTCCCTGTGATGTTTCACAAAGTTGCCCCAAGACAACCTTGTAACGAAGTTCAGTAATTTTAATTATTTTATCAACTTTAATATAAGCCTCGATTCTAATAAATAGCAAGTTATTTAGGTAAAATACATGACATAAAATTAACAATAATGACAAATTAATACATCTTGTTACGAATTAGAAAAAAATGTGACAGTTTGTTAAAATCAAATAATATTTGGCGACGTACCCATACGATAATTGGATATTCGATTTTTTATACCTAATATTAAATGTTCGTAATTAGTATTAATTCATAGTGGATCTTGGCCTATTTAAAGACAGATACAAATCATACAATACATTAGAAAGTCAGTATAATGAAAATAAGGAATTCATACGTCAGTTTAGAGAAAAAAAATCGATTTATAAAAAAACGATTCGGTTTGTAAAAAAACGATTTTACCCCATCCCTTTGAGACATGACATTTCAAACGTCACAGGGACCATGCTACATTTTTTTGAGATCACGGAGGTCGACATATAAACTTGAAAAAAATAAGCCAATTCTTTTTACCAATTGTTGACTTCATAGTGTCATTCACTTGAACCTTCATTCGTTCGTCTTAATCTACCACGCCGTCTACCCACATCTGCACCATATTTAGTTTACTGTCTTTTTCCAATAATTTATTTTATAATACATACTCAAAACCATCTCAGTGTGTTCTTCTTCATCTTACTTAACATGTCCGCTTCAAGTTCACATTCTTCCTTAATCACTTCATTCCGCATTCTCATACATTTCCATATATTCTTCTCAGTTAACGTATTTGTATAGCATTTATTCGGCTCCTTTCAGACTTTTTACACGTCTCATACGGTTGTGGAATTAAATCGTTGAATCAAGGGAAATACATTTTGAGAGAAGGAAACGTAGAAAGTCAGAGAAATCGTAGGAGTTGTATGAGAAGGTGTATGAATGTAGAAGAGACATAAGATATATATGTTGAGATATGAAAAACTGGCGGTATGTACTCTATGATGATGACATGTATTATATAATACGAATATGTACAATACATCCACTAAGCAAAACTCGCCATTAATAAGAAATCAAAGATTTTCGAATCTAACAACATGGACCTCAAGCTCCGCAAGCAATTGCTCAAAATATATGTGTGGAGTATTTTGATGTATGGTTGCGAGACATGGTGCATAGGTGAAAAAGATCGAAAAAGATTAGAGGTCTTCGAGATGTGAACCTATAGACGAATCCTAAGGATTTCCTGGAGAGACCACATTACAAATGACGAAGTTCTCAGCAGGATCGAAGAAACCAGGCACCTGTCAAACACCAAATCGGAAAGGCGTGCAGAATGAATAGGTTATATGCTGCGACATGAAAATCTCCTGCACAATATACTGGAGGGAATGATTGAGGGATCGATTGGCAGAGGGCGTCCTCGCCGAGAGTATCTGGAGCATATATGCCACGATATGGACTGCACCTCCTCTACAGAGCTCAAGAGGATCGCTGAGGACCGAGCGAAGTGGAGGAGGAGACGCAGGACTTTGCTGCTAACCAATCCTTAGGATTGAAACTGAAGAAGAAGACAATACATCGACGGGCTGCTGCACTATAGAAATTTGATAAATAAATAAATAATAGGTTTATTGATAGCAACATAGTATGTACAGATTATATTTGAATTACACTTCTAAAACACATAAATTGCAGATAATACATTTAATACAGAAGCTATTAAAAGGTCTGGGCTCATCTAATAGCATCCCCTCGGCCAAGATACACCCCACCAATATAGGGCGAACCCAGCCATGGGGACACCAGATGTTTTTCAGCCCACACCCTTGGACACGTAGAACAAGAATATATAAAAAAAATAAACACAGAAAATAAATAGATGACAAAAAAATTCCATTCAAGAGAGAAGACAGTTAAAGGTCCGGGCTCATCCCACAAACATTCCCCCGGCCGAGATACACCCCACCAATGTAGGGCGAGCCCGACCGCAAAGGCATCAGGGGGCTTCCATCCTACACCCCCGCATATCTAGATTAAAGAATAAATAGAAAAAAAAAGAAAAAAACAAAAACGTATGGCAGAAAACAAAATAAAAAGTAAACCCACATATACCACCTCAAGTTAACTGTCAGCAAGAATATATGTATATATAATATATGTACCAAATACGATGAAACTGCTCACAAAGCATTTCGTAATTTCAAGAACTTCAGCAGGACAGAGAAGTCTCGAGACAAGTTCATCAACCTTAAGTCATAAATTTCAAAGTTGGTCTTATTTCGCTAATATGAATAATAGATCTTCCAAACTTACCCGATCCTTCTGGAAAGATCCAGTATGCGAGGATCTGTTCCATGATCCCACCGCTAACCCCTATCCCTGCGGCTATCAGTTCGAGGATTTTCCAAACGAGTAGATTCACGTCCACCCACCTGCGGTGCTTCAACCTATTCCCGAGGGTCCAGGGAGCCAGATTCCGCTCATCTATCTCGGCCCCTTTGCCTATCAATTGTGGCGCACAATGCTGCGGGGAACAGATATGCGCTGAGCACGATGGATGGGCTTTGAAAAAATCTTATTTCTTGAGATGAACAAATCTTTTTGAAAATTTTGATATTGTATAATATTCATTTTGTGAGTATTATCTTTAAAGGACGATGCTCTGGAAAAGGACTTGAAAAGTAAGACGTTATTAGTATTTATTGCTTCCTCAAAAAAATTACGAGATTGTTCCCTCAAAATCAGGAGAGACATCTCGAAACTCCCGTGAGATCATTTTAATAAGAAAGGAAAAATACCTCCATGTCGGTAACAAGCCCGTCTCTCAACTCGCGGGATCGATATTCATTAGTACCCGATTTTTTTTGAAGGGGTTCCAATCTGTTATTAATTTAAGGTTTTTTAACACCTGTCTAGTTGGTTAGGAGAAATTGCGACATGATAATAAACTCAACAAGTTGTATTATATACAACGAGAATATAATATAATACAACTATATTTTATACATTGTGCCCAATGTATTATTTTCCCTCAGCATGCCTCTCTTCTTGTTCTGAATCGCCCTCCGCAATTTTTTTAGGGTCTCACAGTATCTTGCAGAGTTGATGGTCTCCCCTTGAGGCATATATTCAATTAAAATTATGCCTTGACAGTCCCAAAACACGGATGCCATGATTTTCTCGGCTGAAATTGTGGTTTTGAACTTTTTGGCGGAGGGTGAAGAGGTGTGACGCCACTGTTGAGACTGCCTTTTGGTTTGTAGTGTGCAACCCAAATTTCATCTCCAGTAACGATGGAGCGGGGAAATTCATCTCCATGGAGTTTGCAGCGCCTCAAAAACTCTTGCCCGGCATTATTTATTTCGCACTTGGCGGGAGATTGGATTGAAATTTTTCACGAAACGTGTTGTCGCGTCGACAATTCTCAACGTACTGACCTCAAACCGGTCTCGTTGCGGAGGGGAAGGGTCAGGCTACACGGAAGTGTAGCCAACATGTCGAAAATAAAATCCATCCGGTCGTGAGAGCCTCAGTACACTTACTTTCTGGATACGCCTAGTACTACGAGTATATGTTACTTACTTTTGTATCTTCCACCTTATTACTCGTATTGTAGTTGTATACTACACTTCACGAGCTACAAGTATTGAACCTCTGAAGATAATAATCCCTGATAGTGTTGAGCTGCTGTCCTGATAATTAGTTCTCCTCATACACTTTTATGAGAGCCTTCAAAGTTTTATTAGCTCTTTTGTGGAACACGGTGAGTATATGAATGTAAGCTGTTTTGTTATGAGGGATTGGAGGATTATATTCATTGAGAGATTAGGGAACTTTCTTTTTATATTTAACACGATAGAACTTTATAAAGTTTTATTTTAACATTTTCATACTAAAACATAGGTACACTGCAAGTAATTTTCCTTCTCCCGTAACGTTGAACCTTAAGTCCGTCGTCGCTGCTATTCTTTTACATTCAGGTGTGTCGCCACTGAATGAAGAGATTTAATTAATTTAATTTAAGGTTGACGTACTGAGAAAGATAAAGAAGATGCATGCTGAGATGGTTTGAGCAAGTGGAACGACAGGAGGGGAAGGCGTGTGAGAGGATGACCAAGGAAAGTATAGTTAGATCAAGTGAATAATATTCTGAGGAAGGAATAGTAGAAAGTCTGAGAAATATTTGAAATTGTATGGGAAGGATTATGGATGTAGAATAGGTTAATAAATTGTGTCGACGTAGGAACGTATGGCGCTCTGTCCTCTCTATCTTCCTCGACAGGGAAATGGTTTGATGGTATGTATGTGTAATTCAAAAAACAATTTTAAACAACACCGTTTAGAGAGCAAACTCTCCACAAGAGTGCTCCAACTCTGTCTCGAACTCACTGTTATTAAACAAAACACGTCTGACAGCTATAACAGCGCCCGAGCGATCATGTATTGTATTTACGTTATAAACAGTATTATAACGTTGTGGGGTTATTGCCATGTAGCAATCTCTTCCAATCAACCGGAACGATATTTATGAGGTATTAAGGGAAAACCATTTTTAGAAGAAATATGTCTTACAACAAGAATCCAACCCGTAACCTCCGTGCTAGAAGACAAGCGTCTTACCAACTAGGTCACGGAGGTTATTTGTGCAGTTCGTTCTTCGTCACTACGTGACGTCACGTTCATAAAAAATAAATAAGATTTTGATCTTCAAGTATAGATCGCGCTGGATGGGAACTTATTTGTCACGCATAACATCGTGGATTGAACTCAACTGTATGGCCATGGCCACACAGGTAGGAGCCTCACTTGGTGCTTAAAGCTACGCTACTAGGTGACTATAATAGTCACGTAGCGTGGCACGAAGCGTGCAGTGTGACCATTGCGATAGTATGGGGTGCGTTGGTTCACTAGGATATGTCACCTAGCTCGCAGCGTATCTCTAAGCACCAAGCGAGGCGCCTACCTGTGTGGCCGAGGCCTTAGTAAATTTAACGGATTTATCGCTTTAAAACAATTTCTTCCAATCGACCAGTTTTTGTTTAAAAATGATTATCGGTATTCATAATCGTCCACTAGTCCACCTACAGTATTAGCTGGGACGACCAAGGTCTGAGTGAATGTGATGGAATACAAGTAGCCTGAACGAGTGGACTTGTTTTTGCTAAATAATTAGTGTAAGAATTGTTATCTAGTTATAAGTAGTATGTAAGTGTTATTTATTTCTAAGATCTCATATATTAAGCTTGAATAAATAAAATAAAGTGATATGTAGGAAAATAAGATTAAGTAAGTGCATAAATGATAACATATAATTAAGATTAGTTAAGTAAAAAATTTGTATATAGGTATAGCCTTGACAAATGTTTGTACAATAATTTACTTTGTTTAATTAAAAAAAATAGAAAAATATTGAAGTCGAATAAATCTCAAGGGAAATAGGCGTTATGCTACTTGTTTAAAACTTAGAGGCGAGGAATGTTTTGAGATAAATAACGCTTTTGTATTATTTTTTTCAAAAAATTGTACGAATGGAACACTTCTGATTAAGCTGATCGTTCCAAAGTCAAGCCGAGTGAACCGGAAAATATGATGTGTCGAGTGATGCATGTTGCGTTGGTATCTATAAATCAGTAAAATTAATTTTAATTGAGTGAATGGAATAAAGAACAGTGACAATGTATTATTAATTTGTGTTATCTCTGTATTGATTAATTGTCGGGAAAAAAATATAATTAAATAATATATTTTCTCGGTTAATGCAACTTGACAGGTGAGCATGTTAGATTTGCTTCATTATCTTAAGTGACACATGTGCTCTGTTATCATCCTGTTCATATGTTAAACCCCAGCTGTCCTTTTATCTTAAGTGACACATGTGCTCTGTTATCATCCTCTTCATATGTTAAACCCCAGCTGTCCTTCTATTTTAAGTGACACATGTGGTCTGTTATCATCATATCTTCATATGTTAAATCCCAGCTGTCCTTCTATCTTAAGTGACACATGTGGTCTGTTATCATCATCTCTTCATATGTTCAATCCCAGCTGTCCTTCTGTCTAAAGTGACACATGTGCTCTGTTGTCATCCTCTCTTCATGTGTTAACCCCCAGCTGTCCTATCTTTTCGAATGTGTCCCTGAAGGTATTTCACGCATCGTCATGTAGCATGTATTTCACATGTTTCTCAAGTGCAAAAACTCTGAGGGGTTTAATTTCATTAGGTCTGAAGCAAAGCAAACTAGCGCCTTTATTTTCGAAAAATTGATAATTGTTAATAGATTGTCGATAATATACTTCTGGTGAGTCCTCCGATTCTTTGGGCATATTGCTCGTGGCCGAGGAGACAGTTTGAAGAGGTTTGTGGTTACTGGATTAATGAAATTCAACTAGATACGGGTACATCGGAAAATCTGCAAAGGTTACTTTGCAGTTGGCCTTATCTTGGTAAGTTTTCTGCGGTAGTTATATGTTTTTTATAAATATAATATGATGTAATATGTGCAGATGCAGATGCGGGGAAGTAATAAATTTACACTAAACTTATATATATTTATTTTGGAATATTTTTGATCTGTCAGTAATGATGGATTCGAATCTAAAGTTAGAGCGCTCTTGAGGAAAGTGCTCACTGCATGACGCTACATACATTCTTACTTCCATGCCTTGTTTTAGAGAAGAGATAGGTTCCTAAAATTGTCCGTTTCACAGAAGAGATACGTTCTTGAAAAGTTGTCCGTTTTTTTTTCACATCAATACATATTAAATATGCACGACCTAATCCATGAAGAAACAATATACATGAAATATGTTGTTTATAGTTAAGGCATTAACATTGTGGAGGTTTAAAGACATTGTAATTTATTTTTATCAAACACTGTTTATGCCACTTTTTTATGACGGTATAACCCTACCGGTTTCAAGGCTTTCACTTCATCTTCAGGGGAGCGCAAACAAGACTAAATGCTGTTCGAACTGGTACCGATATAGACGCTTCAACGGTTGGAGGCTGGGGGGTGAGGAAGGCTAGGGATAATTTCGGCCAAGAGCGGGGAGATTTTGGGGAAATAACTGTTCAACAGATGTTCCGATCGGTAGACTGACTTGGAAATTTCTAGGGCCTCTAATCTGTCCAATTTATTTCCGTTGCCACTAATATGTAAGAATTTGGCATCATCGATAGAAAAAGTATGATTTTATTCTGAAATGGCTAATCATTGTCACCGAGAATTATCCCTAGCCTTCCTCACCCCCCAGCCTCCAACCGTTGAAGCGTCTATATCGGTACCAGTTCGAACAGCATTTAGTCTTGTTTGCGCTCCCCTGAAGATGAGGTGATAGCCTTGAAACCGGTAGGGTTATACCGTCATAAAAAAGTGGAATAAACAGTGTTTGATAAAAATAAATTACAATACATGAAATATTATAAAAAGGTCTCGAGAGTGTTAGAACACAGAAAACCTAAACATATGCTATGTAAATATAAAAAGGTCTCGAGAGTGTTATTTGATACATGTAGAACACAGAAAACCTACACATATGTTATGTAAATATAAAAGGGTCTCGAGAGTGTTATGTGATACGTTTAGAACACCTACACATATGCTATGGTAAATATAAAAAGGTCTCGAGAGTGTTATTTGATACATTTAGAACACAGAACACCTACACATATGCTATGTAAATATAAAAAAGGTCTCGAGAGTGTTATTTGATACATTTAGAACACAAAACACCTACATACTCGTATATGCTATGTAAATATAAAAAGGTTTCGAGAGTGTTATTTGATAAATTAAGAACATATAACACCTACACATAACATATGCTATGTAAATATAAATAATTACAACATTTATAATGAATATTTATAAAATTATAAGGTAGTTTGTCAATAAATATGGGTTCGAATCCCGAGTTAGAGTGGCCTTGAGGAAATTATGATCATTATTATTGTATAGCAATAGGGCGAGATTGTTGCCCAGTGGCAATCTTTTTACAGACAAAGTAAATAAAGGAAATTACATGGTATTTTTACAAAATTCATGAACATATTTCCCTTTACAAAATTCATGAACATACTCGTATTTCCCTTTACTAAATTCATGAACACATTCCCCTTCACAAAATACATGATCATATTTCCCTTTTTTTTGTTTTTAACCCTGCGAGTTTATTGCCATGTGGCAATCTCTTCCAACCAACCAGAAAGTTGTTTTTTTTATAGGCCCTAAGTGTTAACCAGACTGGAATCCTGGTTGAACATTCATGAACATATATTATTTCCCTTTACAAAATTCATGAACATATTTCCTTTTAAAAAATTCATGATCATATTTCCCTTTACAAAATTCATGAACATATTTCCCTTTACAAAATTCATGAACATATTTCCCTTTACAAAATTCATGAACATATTTCCCTTTAAAAATCCATGAACATATTTCCCTTTACAAAATTCATGAACATATTTCCCTTTACAAAATTCATGATCATATTTCGCTTTACAAAATTCATGAACATATTTCCCTTTACAAAATTCATGAACATATTTCCCTTTACAAAATTCATGAACATATTTCTCTTTACATAATTCATAAATAATAAACATAGTAAAATAAAAGTGAGAATCAATCAAAGGAAAAGGAAGGGATGATGCAGAGGAAAGATAAATCAAGAAGGTTATATCACCGACTTGAAATTAAGAGTTTTTCAGTCGTTCTCTGAATGGCGTTATGTTCATTGTCATTGTATTATAATGATTTTCGCAACATAACAGATTTAAAACCTATATCAAGAAAAAAATATTAATTGATAACTGGCGAAAGAAAAAGATAATTTATACATGTAAACACTTATTGGATAGTGCAGGACGTTTGAGGGATATCATATAATTACAGAGGTTCATCGTGTGGATAGAAAATATAAAACCCGTTCATCCGTTAAAGCGGATGGTTCTAGTAAAATGTCAGCGATAGTCCGTAGCGGCGCTCAGACGGAAAATTGCATCGGTGGTGAATGTTGGCGGGGGCTGCTAGGAAGCGCCAAGGAGGGTGAGAAAGGTTTTCCTTATCACGCGTTACCAGTTTTCTAATGATCAGCGTGCAGTATGCTTGCAAAGAATAGATTTCCAGTAGGTTACGCTTCCGCCTTTACTTATTTCATATATTATCATACTTAATTAACAGTTTTAATATAATTATACATTGACGACCTCCATAGCCAAGTAAGTAAGACGCTTGACTCCCACTTGGGGGTTTCTAGTTTGATTCCCGATGGTACGCTACAAAAAGTTTGGTAATAGAGATCGTCTGGCAATAATACTAACTCACACCGAGTACTTATGCGAGTATTGTTGCCTCTTCACATGTGGGGTAGTATTACCATCATGTGTAGTGACAAACCGCGAGTTCCGCGCCTACTTCAGTGGTTTTAAATCTGAAGAGTTGATTACTGAGCCGAGTATTATATTGCCTCGTAGCATCTTTCTTCAATATGTCCGAATCGCCAATTCAGATATAAGAAGAAGAAACACACAATATTTTTAGACTGATGCTTTAATATCGATCGACTCTGACTACCCAAAAATGTTAACAGAAGAAAATTACGGAACATCTTTGACCTTAGATATTTGTATCTTTGGAAATTTGATGAGTTAAGACTTTGTTCTTGAAGAACAAACAGTAAAAGTTTGTAACGTACGAGTATAACTATTATAGAAGAATAAAGGCAAATGCTTTATCTATTCAAAAGTTAGATTTACAATTTTCCTAGATTGTACTATGAACAATAACATATTAATATAATGAAGACGCTAATTTCACAATTATTCAAGTTGTGTTTTTCCTCTTTAAGAATTATTAATTAAGGGGGCAAACGATGAACCCCATTTTAAGAAATGTTATTTAGCATACTCGTACATAAGCCTCATAACTATAATTTGTCTGAAATATTCAACACTTTATTGGTTAAGCATTCTTCTCCTTTGTACGGTTCTATATCTCGCAAAATGCACAATTCTCAGCCGATGTACATCAGAGTGTGTCAAGCGGTGCAGCTTCTGCAGGCTTACGGGTATGTGATACATGGTCATGGTTACGGACTGACTATTGCGATATTTATTTACATAAAACTTACGGACTAACTATTAGGATATATTGATGACATCAAGCTTACGAACTAACTATGATGATGTATTAATGACATCAAGCTTACGGGCTAATCATTACGATGTACATTAATGACATCAAGCATACGGATTAACTATTGAGAGGTAATAATGACATCAGGCTTACGGATTAATTATTTCGATGTACAATATAAATGACATCAATCTTGTGGACTAACTATTAAGATATACGAGTATTAATGACGTTAAGCTTACGGACCAACCATTACGATGTATTAATGACATCAAGCTTAAGAACTAACTATTGAGATGTATTAATGACATTAGACTTACGAACTTTCTATTACAATGTATTAATGACATCAAACTTACGAACTAACTATTACGATGTATTTAATAACTTCAAGTTTACGAATTACTTATTACACTATTTAAATAACATAAAATTTACAAACCAATTTACCGAAAAAAAAATGTTTATTGTGAATTTTAAAAAGGCAATCACGGACTCTCAAATGATTCGTTTTTCTCGTAGAATAAAAATTTGTAGTGTTTTTTTATAAATGAACAAAAAACACAACTCCATAACCTAAGTTAAATAAAAAGGGAAAACAGTTTGATTAATATTTAATCAACTTTTCAGAGATTTTTATCAAACGCTGAAGTACAAAAGTAACATATGTCAGCATACTCCGTTAATTCGCCCGATTCCATATATTTCGAGTTGTTATTTTATTCAAATATTGACCACAAGATATTCCTTTAATCCGGGCGAGTGATTTTACTATGTAAATATTCTCCGGGCACAGGGCGTGGCTGGGCGGCGAACCAGGGGGCGAGAACCTGCCCAGGATATGATTATGTCGTTCCCCTCCCCTATTCATAACATCACGTATGAGATCAAATATATCTTCTGGAACATGTGACAGGATTAAAATGCGAAAAATTCCCGTAGGACGTTATTAATTTGTTTTATTTAATCGATCTTGGCATGAATGCGGGCAATAAAGGGAGAAATATTTTTTTATCCCGCTAGCTTCGGAGGAGGGAGGCGGTCGCTCCACCCCAGCTATAAAATCGTTCGAGATAGCGCGTTTCCGGCGCTAAATGTAACGTATAAAGAATTACTTTGTAATATCTAAATAAAAAAAATATTTTCTTTCAAAACGTTAATATTTTAAAATCCGAAACATTACAAACACATAAAATTCAATTAATATTTTAATCATTTCAAGTTTTAAATTTATTTTAGTTGATGAAATAGATTAAAATTTCTAACACAACGAATGATTCTTTTTTAAATTTTATTATATTTATGACCCAATTGATTTTAATGTTTACATTTGTTCAAATTTTACGTTTAAAAAATAAAATACAAAATATTATATTTAAAAAAACATTATAAAGCGTGTTTAAAAGTTTGTTTTCAATTAATACAGTTTAAATAAAAAGAATATTTAATAATAAAAAGGACAGTCACGTAGTGTCGTTTAGAAAATAAAATCTCTTGTATGCTATAGGGAGCGATACTTTTTCTTTTTACAGTTATAATGGAGTAGCAGCCCAAGCAACTTGTGTGCTGTGTGTGGCGCATGGCTCTAGCGGGCGCCGCTCAAACTACTACCAGCTGTCAGTCGGACAGGAGTGTTCTTAGTGGAAGGTTATTGTTTACCGCATCTCTCTCGTATCGATCTAGTCGGAATCTAATAGCATTCGTTAATTCCCGATTATTTCTTGTTTATTAAATAAAACTGTTTCATATTAGTGGTTAAATAATTTGATAAATGTGTAAGAATTGTGACGTGTAAAACTGTTACTCAAATGAAAAGGATTTAGTAAACTAATTAGTGATAAAGCTCAGCATCCCGGCTTTGCTCTCGCGTCTTGAGCTTTTAAGTATAAAGTGTTTGTGAACAACTAGTACAACCAGGTTACATCCTGCAGGCAGTGCATTCCTGAAGGTGGAAAGTGGAGGTGAGGAGTTGAGTTTTGTGCAGTGGAGCGGTGCGCTCAGAGGAGAGAGGACAGGTTTGGTGGCCGTGCGGTGTAGTGTCAAGTGACGGGCGTGTGGGGAATCGCATCCCGGCCCGGTGTAGGAGAGGAATGCAGCTTTCTGTCTTGCCTTCTATCAACTTGTATGACTCACTCCAAATTATCCATTATTTGTAGGGAAGATATATCATATATATCAGATAAGTCAAATTTTGGTCAAGCAGAGAACATAAATTACATTTTATATCGACTGGTGATCCATATTCATTTTTTTTGCTGTCGAGTTATATTTTAATAAAATCTATTTATTGTGCTTAACAAAATATGACACTCAATCAATCATACGTTTAAATGCAATAAATATTATATATACAAAGCGTTTGTGTATTCTGTAAATATAATTGAATTTAATAAGAATATGCTAAAAAACTTAAAAAATTTGACAAATAAATATAAGACTACATTAAAACGGTAAAATCATTTATTAGAAGCAAATTAAAATGAGTCTTTTTTTTCATCAAATTTATTAGGTGAATCATTATTCATCATAACAATTGATAAATTAACGTAAAATAAAAATCACATTTTAATGTAAATTTTTACATACTATATATTGGAAAAAGTATAAATGAATTCTAACTAAATTTGCCAGAGCAACAAGATCTATAATTTAACTTCGAATTATGTAAATAAAAACATTTGCCAATTTTGAATCAATATTGACTTGACCAAAACTTGACGACATTCACTCCCGTTATACGAGTATCTTCCTAACAAAGATACAGTTATCGTAGATACATCATGCGTTGGACAAAGTGACATGCCCCGACTCTATTGCTGCTTTGTCTATGGATTGTTTCTTTTAAAATTATCTTATTTTGATGGTTTACATTTCGTGTATATTACTTAATTATTAATGTACACAAATAAATTAAAACAATATATTTTTCTGATTTAAGAAATAAATAATACTACATAAAGGTAAAATATCTTGTCTTGATACAATATTTAACAACGATAAAAATAATTACATGTTTTTTTGCAATCATTTCGAAAACATTTTTTCATCTAATTTGAATGAAAACACACACCGTATTATTATTTCAGAGAATACTTAATTTGAATATTATTATAATACTATGAAAATAGACTTTTACATAAGTAAATATAAAATGATTTTTATCTTCATTTGGTTTTCGTTAAAAGTAAACGAGATTGATTAATCTATAATAGTATTGTGGTATCTAACTTTCTGTTTTGACGAATACTGAGTAAAATAAATAAACGATTTTAAACAATATTTACATAGAGTGGAAATTAATGTTGAAAGACATTTTCAACATTAATTTCCACTCAACGAGTATGTTCATATTGTCTAAAAATCATTCAATAAACCAAAACGAAATTTGACATTATTTATCAAAGTTGTCGGCTTTAAGTTTATGTAGCTCTAAATATAAATAAATGTCTTTGTTATTCCACTGATTACAATAAGCACCGCTACGCCCCTGTCTACCTTATATACCGAGCCTCTCTTCAGGCGGAGACGTGTTTGCAATGAAAGTTTTCATATCGGTTGACATTAGGTTATTCGTCACAAGTATATATTTATTCAGTGGCATTTCAAGTCATTAGAATGAGTCAAAAATTACTAGGCATTCAAAAAATATACGAGTATGTTATTCAGCGTTTCCTCTCTGAGCCGCATTCGCTCTTGCTTAGATTTAAAACTTTGATCTTTGTTGTTCCTTTGTGGAAGAGTGTCCTATACGCATCCGACATCGAGTATCTCAGATATTGAATGTTTGTCTAGAGGCATTCGTACGTGTATGTACTCGTATATACGATACTCGTAATAAACCAAAGGCTAGACTGCATTTTCGGTTGCAATATTTTATAGCATGTTCTCTTTGTTCTTGATTCACAGTAATTAAATAAATATATGGAATGAATGTTTTTGTTTGATAAACGTGGTAATTATTTCAAATGTTGATAGCATGAACTGTGTAAGTGCTTCCAGAACATATTCAGTATTTTCAATGCACGTATTCAACTCAACATTTCTCACTGGCTGGGAACACCTACATTTGGGATTAAATGATGAACGTGTATTAGCATCATCGATAGATTGTCGACAGTATGATGAGTCCTCCGCTTCTTTGGGCACGTTGCTCGTGGCCAAGGAGACAGTTTGGAGAGGCTTGTGGTCACTGGAAGCTTGGAAGGACGACTCGCAAGAGAAATAATCCCAATGCGATGGACTGATGAAGTGAGAGACGCAACATGACTATTCTTAACAACTGCTCTTCGAACCTTGAACTGCAGAGATGGATGGAGAGGAATCGTCAAGAGCTATCGTGGGAGTCACGGTGCTCAGTCATGAGCTACACGATAATATATGACATTGTGTATGGTATGTATGTGAATTATATAAGATAAATGTGCGTGAGTAAGAAAGTATGAATAATTTATCATTTGGCATACTCTCAAATATAGACGGCGTGATGACACGCAATTCCCTCCCTTTTTTAACTAAAGTTACCATTTTCTTCTACAGTAGAAGTTCGCCCGTGATTGATTGATTACCATTAGCGCTACTTGACTCCCACCTCCACCGATCATTGCGAAGATTTTATTCCGATTTAGCATTTTGATATTTTTTCACACTACAATAAAACGAATAGTGTTAAATCATTGTATGAAATAATCGGGGGCGGAACAATGGGTGAGAAAGAGGGGCGTGAACATCGGGCGCAGTCCAGATTGGGCCGCAGAACCGGAGCTTCGTTGAATATGCAAAATTAGAAATTGTCAATTTTCTTATGTCGAGAACCTTTAGCTGAATGCAACTTTAGCATGTTAAAATTAACTAAAATAACCTCAGATCAACAATGAAATAAGATAATTTTTTAGGTTTGGTATACTCGTATTATCAATAAAGTACTCGATGAATGTGTGAAATGAGTGTATGTAGGTCGTAGAGGTACAAAATAGAGACATTACTATAATATAAAGTTCTAGACGTAATTATTGGCAAGTGAACTTAATATTTATAGGCATAGTATATATACTCGTACCTACCTACATTAACCCATGTTAATAAAAAAATCGCTATCAAAGATTCAAGTTTTGTACTACGTAAAGGGCGCACATATTTGCTGCTCCGGGCGTTAAAATATATAGTTCCGCTACTGGAAGTAATGCAGATTTGTGCAAAATATTCGCTTAGTAATTATCCTATAATAGATTTGTATGATGTCACTTGGTCTTGAAGAGAGGCTTTCGTAATATAGTATGATTAAAAAGCAGGAAACTGACACACTAGGTATGTGCGGGGGTCGTTCAATTAATATATTGTCATTATTATGCAATCTCTTTAACTGCACCACTTTATATCATCTATCACGTCGAAAATATTCAGCGGCTTTCCGAACATCAGCCTGCACTACGTTCAAGCTGCTATTGTTAATTAGCTTTCTCAGTTCATCTTTCTACTTTTTTATGACGTCCTTTACTGTGCATGCAGTGAGACTCTTTACTGTCCATGCAGTGAAATGCTTTACTGCCCACGCAGTGAGACGCTTTACTGTCCATGCAGTGAGACGCTTTACTGTCCATGCAGTGAGACGCTTTACTGTCTGCTTACTGTCCATGCAGTGAGACGCTTTACTGTCCATGGAGTGAGACGCTTTACTGTCTGCTTACTGTCCATGCAGTGAAACGCTTTATTGTCCATGCAGTGAGACGCTTTACTGTCTGCTTACTGTCCATGCAGTGAGACGCTTTACTGTCCGTGCAGTGAGACGCTTTACTGTCTGCTTACTGTCCATGCAGTGAAACGCTTTATTGTCCATGCAGTGAGACGCTTTACTGGCCATGCAGTGAGACGCTTTACTGTCCATGCACTGCGACGCTTTACTGTCTGCTTACTGTCCGTGCAGTGAAACGCTTTACTGTCCATGCAGTGAAATGCTTTACTGTCCATGCAGCGAGACGCTTTACTGTCCATGCAGTGAGACTCTTGACCCAGTTACCAACTAATGTCACTGGCATGTTCTAAAAAACAATTGAAAAACTCTTAAATTCAAGTACAGTACCCTGCGGTAAGTAATGCACATCGTTTGTAGAGCGTCGTCTCTGCCGCACTATATGCTATCCGCATCGTGACTACGATACCGGACTGTTAGCGCATCGTGTGACAGGGAAGGCGCTCTACAAACGATGTGTATAAATTACCGCCGGGTACTGTAACGTATTTTCTTCCCGATTTTCCTTTCCTCTCCACCATTCCATCCTTTTTCCTTTGATTAATGATATATAATATCATTATTACATTTATTATTATCGTATACGCGAGTATATATGTTATTGTTCGTGAATTTTACAACCATGTAACTTATTTTATTAATTATGTCTGATTGGTTGGAAAAGATTACCGCTTAACAATAAGCCCGCCAGATTGTTTTACAGTGAAGTTTTTAAATAAAAATAAATAAGTAAATATAGTTTGTCCAACTGTGGATCGAAGACAAGGCGTTCTGCCATTATTCAGTATCACAATGGCCACGGACAGGGAGATATGCCTCGTATGCTATTTGGCAGGCATCATTCTGTTTGAAATCTTCGTGATCTTGAAATGTCAATTTGCCAATTATTTTTTATTTGCGTGTTTACTAAATGATTTGGCCTGATGTAATTATATATATATCTTATTGACAATAAAACTTAAAACGCAAAATGAAATGAGTATTTTTAAAGCAATAAATACGCATATATATGTACATGAATGACCACTTCCATCTGCAAGCTCACAGTAGTACGTCGCATTGATGGTGCGACGATCGTACAAAAAATCGATGTGTAAAATGGCGCGCCGGTCCCAAAAAAAAGTCGCAAACACCTTATCGGCTGACAGTCGAGTCTTGGCTTTCACATGGGCTGCCTCATCCTTCTTTCTCCACTCCATGCTGGCTCGTTTCCAGTCGGGCGTGTAGTGGTGTACTCACGTTTCATTGCAGGTAACGATGCAACTCAAAAATGCGTTCCCTTCTTGTGCAAACCGCGCCAAGAGCCGCTCACAGACGTGCCAACTTTTGTCCTGCAGTCAAAAGAAGTGAAACCCATCGAGCAGACACTACGGAATCCTAGGTCCTTTGTGATTATGAATTGAGTGCTCCCATAACTTATTCCTAACCGTCAAACGTCGGTCGCTTTCCAGAAGATCACGAATGGCGTCAATATTCTGTTCAGTAATGTTAGTCCGTGGGCGACGATCATGGCTCTCGTTTTCGACCCATTCACGGCCTTTCATGAATTTGTTTTGCCAAGCAAACACACGGGGTTTTGACAGTGTTTAATCCCCAAACTGTGCCGTCAGTCTCCGCAGAATTTGGGCCGGTTTTACGTCTTCACGAGCGAGAAACTTGATAATTATGCGTTGCGCAATCGATGGGTGCATCTCTTTCTCCAACATCGTGTGCCATACTAATGACGGAATTTGTCGAGGCTGGCCGACCGCTCTCTTCACTCCTGATATCCCCACCCATCACTCATCGAGGCGGCCGCGCGCTTCGTTTAAAATTACGCGCTCTAGAACAAAAGTCTTGTTTATGGTATATTTGATCCACCCTCGTAATTCGTGTTTCCTTGATAAGTTTTCTACGGTTTTCTTACCAATCATGTTTTTCTAACATATGCAGATGCAAGGAAGTACACAATCTAATGGCTGCTGCCACAACCTTCCTATCATTACACTTTATATATTTGTTAATCTGTCAATAATAGTTAGTTCGATTCCCGACTTCTGCCCTCGAGGAGAGTTTGCTCTCTAAACAGCGCTATAATAATAACCTTTTATTATTATTTTTCTTATTACGATACTTTTCTGCCCGAAATGATTTCACATTATTACGAACAACATTATTTTTCCTTCGCACTCTTCAACGACCGGGAAAACAATGCACTTATTTACAAAATAACAGAGCGAATGTGTGATGTAATCTTAAATTGTACATTGCGACCGTTAGGGCATCAAGGACATTATCGGACGCAGAAGCCCTATAACTTGGTCAATATTCTCAGCTTAATGCACTTCGCGCTGTTCTGTACCCACACACCATACACTGTCGCCTCTCTTGAGATCTTAGACCACCATATCGTATGCCAGAGTGCTTAAGATATAAAACCAGACCTTCGTGGTCCAGTTGGTAAGATGCTTGCTTTCCATCCGAGAGTATTGGATTTATTCCTTCGTCCTCCATGGCCTAGTTGATAAGATGCTTCTTTTTCGAACCCGAAGGTTACGGGTTCGATTGCCTCTGAAATCCAGATTAAAAAAAATGTCTTAATTTGTTTTTTACTGAAAGCCTCATAAACATATTTTTTATTATTTGTAAGACATTACCACATGATATCATTCGATTCGCTCGGGCGCTGCTAGACGTGATTTGTTTAACAATACTCGTAGTAGGTTCGAGACCCGAGTTCAAAGTGCCTTTGAGGAGAGTTTGCCCTCTAAATGGCGCTATATAAAATTGTTCTTTGAATGAATAAATAGTACTCAACAAAACTTCTGGTCTGATTAAGTTGATAAGGCTACTGTTACCTTTCTGTGTAGGGATTATAACCAATTCGAACCACGATTAACTACGATTTTGGAGCCTACTCCTTTCACTCCCCGAATAGCTGTTTGTAAACTTCCTTGATTGAATTTGTATATTTATTATTCCGTGCGTACCATCGCGGCATTTATCTTTCTGGGTGAGCAGACAGGACCGATCAACATACGTTTCTATTCACGTACACAGTTCTTTCCTCTTCCACATCTATCTACACATTTCGTCATATACTCGTATACTATTCTGTTGCTTTTACTTCTTGCCTTTTCTTCAGTTAAATACATATATCTAACTGTCTGACAATCTTTCCTCGGTCCACCTATTTTTTTTTTTGAGGATTGTGTTTCATGCTTAGTTGTCCTTTGTTGAATATATTAATGGTGTATGCAATAAGACCATGAAGATTCTGGGACTTATTTTTGAAGATATCCAAGGACTTTTCTTCAATAAAGACATTTACACTATTATATATTCATTAGTACGTAGTCAGCCTGAATATACGAATACATATACTCGTAGAACGATTCCACTGTTTGGTCCCTTTCATATGATATTTATGTAAAGAAAATCGCGGTTGAAAGAGTGCAGCATAAGTTTTTGAGGGTTAACTTTAAATTGGACATTTCTATAATTATAATTATTCATGACTATCTCGAACGAATATTGAATTTATTACCTCCGAGCAAAAGAAAAATTCTGAATGAATTACTTTTTTTACATAAAAGCATCAACTCTCCCTTGAAATGTCCTGAATTGCTTGGCTTTTTACATAAAAGCATCAACTCTCCCTTTGAACTGTCCTGAATTGCTTAGTTTTTTTACATTACAGCATCAACTCTCCATTTAACTGTCCTGAATTGCTTAGCTTTTTACATAAAAGCATCAACTCTCCCTTGAACTGTCCTGAATTGCTTAGCTTTTTACATAAAAGCATCAACTCTCCCTTGAACTGTCCTGAATTGCTTAGCTCTTTACATAAAAACATCAATTTCCCCCTTGAACTGTACTGAATTGCTTAAGTTTTTACATAAAAACATCAACTCTCCCTTGAACTATCCCGAATTGCTTAGCTTTTTACATAAAAGCATCAACTCTCCCTTCAACTGTCCTGAATTGCTTAGCTTTTTACATAAAAGCATCAACTCTCCCTTGAACTGTCCTGAATTGCTTAGTTTTTTACATTACAGCATCAACTCTCCATTGAACTGTCCTGAATTGCTTAGCTTTTTACATAAAAGCATCAACTCTCCCTTGAACTGTCCTAAATTGCTTAGCTTTTTACATAAAAGCATCAACTCTCCCTTGAACTGTCCTGAATTGCTTAGCTTTTTACATAAAAGCATCAACTCTCCCTTGAACTGTCCTGAATTGCTTAGCTTTTTACATAAAAACATCAATTTCCCCCTTGAACTGTCCTGAATTGCTTAAGTTTTTACATAAAAACATCAACTCTCCCTTGAACTGTCCTGAATTGCTAAGATTTTTACATAAAAACATCAACTCTCCCTTGAACTGTCCTGAATTGCTTACCTTTTTACATAAAAGCATCAAATCTCCCTTGAACTGTCCTGAATTGCTTAGTTTTTTTCTATATTCGAGTTCCTTACATAATCGTCATAAGGTTACTTTCTATTGTAAACAGAGAACCTCTAATTAACAACAAATTTACCTTATTCCTCGAGTTTCAGCGTTAACACTGTAAATTCATGTTTATTCAAATGTAATTGAGAACTGAAATACTTCAAAATAAATATTGAACCCAACTAGTTTGAAGTCATATGCGACTCATCTTCAGGAGTATTAGTTTTAAATTTGAATTAGTTAGGAATACTCCTGAAGATAAATCGCATATTACATGAAACTAGTTGGGTAAAATATATATTTTTAGGTGGATTAAACAGTGTTTAAATTTTTAATTATATTTGAAAAATCCCTTATATGTAGAATGCATCTTTTGGGAAATCGGTCTGCTGAGATAGCCGATATATTGTACCAGTCTGTAGAGCCATAAAATAAGGGTAGTTACAGAATTTATAAAATATCGAATTCGTATTGTACTATTCTTTCCGCATCTATATCAAGCGTAACGCTCGGTGTGGTGAAGTGCGGGCAGCTGACTCGAGTTGGTTCCGTATCGTATAATCAACTGTGTATATTGTTAATTTTATTTAATGTTTACTTTTGTGTTATTTTGATTGTTTTATTGAGTTGATGTGTCTTTTATTTGGTGTTCATTATAATTGTTATCTATTTTTTTTTATTTTAAAAGAATTTTTCTTTGTAAAAAAATAAAAATTTACTACTTGTATATTTTTTAAATATTGCTGTAAAATATTTTGTACCGTTGATGAAATAAGAAATGTATACATTTTCGAAGATGAAAATAAAATTTCTCTTCCGAAATGTTGGCCGTGGTTGAGCGGAGAAAATAAAACAGAATAGAGTATGTGATGTAATTGCATTCACCGAAATAGAGATAAAAAAAAAGCATTACCGATGCGCTGATGAGATCTGTGGGCTCCGGAGAAAGTGAAATTTTATAATAATAATACCGTTTAGAAGGTTCTTCTGCGAAACTGGTTTGTTCCTTCTACCCAAAGAGAAAGATATCTAATGATTTGATCATTATGAACACTGCGAAGGGAGTTGCATAAATCTACAAGTATTATAAGTATATGACGTAAGGCTTACATACATACCATCACTATATATTCCTGTCGGGGTAGGCAGAAAGGACAGAGCGCCAGACTTTATTATCGCGACATATATCGTTTGCCTTTTCTATATTCATATACCTTCTCATACAACTCTTACGATTTCCTTGATTTTTACATTTTCTTCTTTCAAAATATCATTCACTTGATCCAATCATACTTTCCTCGATTTTTCTCTTACACACCTTCCGCTCACATTTACTCGGTATATTTGTTTTGTTAGTCATTGTCACTCATTTGTTCTACATTCCTAAACCATTTCAAAGAGATTTTCTTCATCTTAGTAAAGATATTCTTCATAATACTTAACCAGGGGCGATGGGTTGTATTACCAATCTTGTTCTTCCTGACACTGTCTCAACTCATTGCCTAGGTAGGCTGTTGGTGTTGGCTCTTCTCGTTCTCAGGCTGTATGTTCTTCGGTTCTGGGTGTCGCTTTCATCTAGGCCGTTTCTCTGCAGGATTTTGGAGCATTGTGTTATCCAGGAGTTCTTTGGTCTTCCTCTGAACGGCTGTCGAGGAAGATCCACAGACATTGCCTGATTTACCGTATGGTCTGGTGGTCTCCGTCTTATGTGCCCGTACCATCTCAGCTGTCGCTCTTCCAGCTTACTGTTTATGTCAGTGACCCTCCGACTACCACGAATGCGTGAGCTCTTAGTTTTATCTTTTAGCGATACTCCTGCCAACCACCTAAATACTATATTCGCATTTCTGCTGTTTCAAGTTGCCTAGAGTAGGTGCTGTATATAGTCCAGCATTCTGAGCCATACATAATCGCGGGTCTAACGATAGTCTGGTTGTATTACCAATGGTACGCAAAAAAACCATTCTGGTGATTTTCATCGACATGATTATTTTTAGGTCCATCTATACCTAAGCAAGTCCTTATAATTCAAATTTCTTAGAATTAAATACATTGTTATGCCTGCCACGTTAATATCACTCCAAGAATCGTCAACAGTTAATGAGGGACAGTTCATGAATACATCTAAATGAAAGGGGTTCTGAAACCGGACCTGGACTCGACAGAGTTTCTGGATACTGAACAAATATGCTTACCGTTAAGCTAAAACTCCGACAACTCGTTATCGCGTTACAAGTTCGGGAAATTTTCCAATTCCAAAACAATTACAGCTATTTAATAAGCATTAGAGAAGAATTTATCCTGTTGTTTCATGCGTCATCAGAGTCCCATCACTGTCCACCTCTGGAGTGAGCAGTTCTGCGCAGTCCTTTTTAAATTCAAAACACGATTATTAATTAGTCTCCCTCTCTGGTCGTATGGCCGCCCCTGGGGGTGGGGGGCGCGCACGTGACCCGGGGAACGTGCCCCTACCACGTGACTCAGCCACCCCCTCCGCCCCTCCGTCCTTGCACCCACCCTCGCACACCTCTCACAGAGCTGCATCGTAAAACGGTAGACATTCAGTCCACGCTTTCGAGAGTTCACCAGCCTTGCAGAGGTGGAACACTTCGTTTCTACTCATCATGTGGATATCTCGTTTGCGTAATTACTCAAGTAGTTACTGTCATTTGGTGTTTTTTTTCTTCAGTTTTTCTTTTAAGAGCTATCTATACACATAATATATCCAGTGAAAATTTATAATTGATTGTAATTTATTTTATCAAACACTGTTTATTCCACTTTTTTGTAACGGTATCGGTTTCAAGGCTTTCACCTCATCTTCAGGGGAGCACAAACAAGTGAGGTGAAAGCCTTGAAATCGGTAGGGTTATACCGTTACAAAAAAAGTGGAATAAACAGTGTTTGATAAAATAAATTGCAATGTATTTAAACCTCCACAACGTTAATGCCTTAACTATAAACAATATATTTTATAATTGATTTCTCGATCCCCATAAAAGATTCCATAACTGATGAACTCATGCAAATAATCCCTTATCATTACCATTAGCATTCTTTAAAGTTCCTCCCCTCTTCTGAGGTTGGCGGTTATCATGGCTAGCTTAACTATTGAGGCAGCAACTCTGAATAAAGTTATGAAACCACACAATTTTATTATATTATTCAACCAGGAAATACGCCTTCTACCCTGAATATTCATTTCAATATCAGATGAACGATATCACATTTCAACATAAACACTAACTGATATCCAAGTTTTTTCGAATACCTTATTCTAATGCAAGATGCACTTTGCCTGCCCAAAACCAACATCAGCTTCGTATCGTGATGTACAAAAATGAGTATGAGGATTCTAAACAAATCTAATTGTATTGTTTATTTAATCGTAACATCAGTCTTGCATCGAGGCGTTGTTATCTCGTAGAGGTGCTAAATTGTGGCATGTAATAAGTGATAAATAATTGGACATACATCTCGAAATTGGACGTGCACAGATTGTTCGACTCACACACACACACTGGGCCGCGATTGTTAACAACCAAATCTGGGCGCCAAGATTCATAAATAGATTATAAAAATATGTTTAAGAACGATTTATGGGTATAAGAATGCTTTATGGAAAAAAGCGTTCATGTTTAAAATCTAATAACCACGACTGTTCAATGCTACACGTGGCTTAGCAAAAGAATCATAAAAAATAGTAACTGTTTGTCTAAATATTTACATTATTCTATTAATATTAATACACTGTTCCGTGGAACGAAGTTTTTTATTATTGAAACGATTAAAAACATATTTAAAATAAACGCTAAAATAAAATAGACTAAACGCATTAACAACGTATACCAGGAGACGACGATTTCTTCTTACGTTCATGAAGTTAGACCCGACCATGCCCAGCAGAAACCGAGTAGAATAAAGCCATGGATAGACACCAAACTCACTCATATAGAGATATCGTCGATATTTTTCTGTCCCTTTTCCACCATGAGTGAACTATGTGCCCCCAGCGGGCTCCAAATGCAAACATTGTTTTCTAGTTTGCTACGAACCAATGAATGCATCGTATAGTATGTATATATCTTTGAGCTAAGCAGTACAGATGGCACGGCTCAATAGATGAGCATTTCCGCAAAACTAGTATAATCGCCGACCGTTCCATAGAAAGAGATTTAACTTTCATTCAAGTGGCAATCCACCGGTATTCGTTGCTTATGCTTGCTTGTCACATCAGTCACAGATCTCTCAGTCGCTTCGAGGGGATTTCTCTGTGTGAAATAAGACAAGGTAAGGCGGCAAGATCTCTTCAAGACAACATAGAGTGAATCTCTTCAAGACAAAATAGAGTGAAAATAAGTGATTTGACGCGCTCTAACGATATATTACTCGTATATGAAATTTCGAGAGTCGATTTCAATGTTGTATTCCTCGAAAAAAATTTACCTTAAAATAGTATTTTTTTTTACCAAGCCACAATAAGTATTTTATCAAGATACATATGTTTATGAATATATCTCATTTAACAAGAAGCTATGCACTATAAAACGTATTGCCCAAAGAAATTCCCCCATATTATAAATATACTGAAATATATTCTAGATTCTACGGGGAACTCCCTTACCTAGTGGTAGAACGTTGGCCTTCTTGCCTTGAGTGAAAACCGGATTAAAATCCTTTAAGAAAATCTGCATTCCAACGGGAGTCGAACCCGCAATCCCTGGATTGGGAAACAAGCGTCTTATCAACTAGGCCACAAAGGTTGCTGACATACAGGCTTTACAACATTTTTCTGGTTAGTTGAAAGACATTTTCAGGTGGAAATAAACCTACTATGGTGTACTGTGAAAGTGTGATATGATTTTATTTAGTGAAATATGCCCTTTCACTAGGGTACCCAAAGAATTTTACTCTTCTGTAGACCACTCAAAAGAATTTTTCTTCCTTAGAAATTATTAAGCAACTGTCTCCAAACTTCGTCGATTTCGTTCAACCTTCTCTTAGCTTAAAAATAACATAGTGAACCTCGTTAACTGAAAAAAGGTATGGAGAAACAGATGAACATAACATATATAACGATTATTACGAATATAAACGATGTGAAAGAGGTGTTTGTGTAGCTAGAAATGTTTGGATTTCGGTTCTCTCTGCGTACTGTAAAAGATACATGGCGTAATGGTATATATGTGAGAAATTTTATCATAAATATTCCTCAGCAACCGGCAAAAGATACCCGAAAATTGTTTTAGTAAGAGAGGGGTGTTATGTCGGAAGTGGGTGGTGTTGATGAAAAATACGCACTTTCTTCAACATTTTATTCAGGTCTCTTGTATAATAAATTGCAATGAAGTATATTACAGGATAAAATGGCATAATAACCTCGTTCTTTCCCTTGTGCAAATATATCTAAGAAATTTTAGCCTTAATATACCCATTTTTGGAGAAGAGATATCTTCATCTCTTTTTAATTGAGAGTGTGGGAGTAAATAGCACATGTGGACCAATAATATATATTTCTTATCTCTAGGGGCTGGGATTGTTTCCGTGAACATACTATATTAAGACAACGATGAAATATTTACTTATAGAAATATCAAATGACCGACATGTGCAGTGTTATATATTGTATCTAAACTTATAGTTTATGCATCCTGTTAATGAGAAATTTATCCAATGGGTTCGTTTTATGGATAAAAAAACAGATGCGTGAGACTCTCGCGTGGTAGAAGTGAAACTTCTTAGCTCCTAGGAAAAGTTGATTTTATGCATTGCTTTTTTTCCATTCGTTAACGATTTTTTTTTAGGATTAGGAAATGGTTATGTGGAATTTAATTCAAGAAAATCTCTCTTAATTAAATAAGAAATATATTTTTTAAAATTTTTAATAATAAATTATAATAATTTTTGTAATAAATAATAATTTTAATAATACTATAATACACTTAATAATATTAAATTTATATATTTTTAATAATTAATATATTAATATTTTTATGTTTTTATTAATTATTAAATAAATTATTTTTAAATAATTATATAATTATTTATTTATTATTTTTATTATAATATTAATAATATACAATATTATAAATAATATTATTAATTAATTATATTATAATTAATTATAATAAAATAATAATATAAATATTAAAATAAATATTAAATGTGATAAAATAAAACAAAATAACTTAATATAAAACAAAATTAATAATCATTAAATATATTAATTTAAAAATAATATATAACAAAAAATATAAATTTTTTTATTTTTAATAATAATAATAATATAAAACGCTTAATAATATTAATAATAATTTATTAATAAATAATATTTAATAATAATATAATACGCCGTTTCACTTTTCGTGACGTTCAGACCAATTTTCCCTACCGCGCCTATAGAAATTTCACTTCGTGTCAGAAGAGAGGCCTATGTGATGGTTTGCTACAAGAGAGGCCTATGTGATAGTGTGTCAGAAGAGAGGCCTGTGATGAGTATTGTACCAGTCGGAGCGCATCTATTGATAACCAAACTGCTCGACACCACCACCTGTGTAATCAAAACAAGCCTTCAAAATCCATCAACACGATACGACTCAATTTATTGTGTTTCTGTCCCTGTTCAGAGCGCATTGTTTTATTTACTTATTCATTCTACAATACACACCTTTATGACGTACTCCCACTAAGTCTTCGTTTTTTTTTCATTGTGGGTAACATTTATTGTAGATATAAATTAAATACTCACATTATGTACATGAATGTGAAATAAAGGCTGGTGTGTTGAGTAAAATGAAAGAGGGTACTGTGAGATGGTTTAGGCATGTAGAAAGAATGAATGAAGAAAGACTAACATTACAAATATACAGCGCAAATGTGAGTGGAAGGTGTTGTGAAGGAAGGCCAAGAAAAGTATGATTGAATCAAGTATGTGATATTTTATAGAAGGAAATGTAAAAAGCCAGAGAAGTCGTAGAAGCTGTATGGATGTAGAAGAGGCGAAATATGTGGGTCACGATAAGAAAGTCTAACGCTCTTTCCTCTCTGTCTACCCCGATAAGGACACGGCGTGATGGTATGTATGTTATACTAATGTCGGATGGTACGCGTAAATTTACTGGAAATATTATTAAAAGTCTCGAGGTAATTTTTAAAGATCGTTTACTCTAATTAGCGACCGATTGACATTATATATTGATGAATTAAATAGCTCGAAGACGCTCCTTAGTCGGAACTCTATAGTACAATGAACGATTAGCTCTCTTAAAATATTTTTTTTTATACATTACAGTGAATTTTTACCTTGACTGAACTCATTTACGATCTCATATTTTAATTTAATTTCTTTGCCTAATATAATACTAGATTACATGGTGCAATCCGGCCACCAGGAAATGCGTGTAGGTGTTAGCAAAACTCTCGTAACAGTCTGAACATTCATCAGCGAACTGTAAATAACACCCAAACGCCGTGATGTGTTGTAAAAGTATGGAGTGTTAATGCACAAATTACCATCAATTTATGAAACCGAATAATTATTGCGTTATCTGATTGCCGAAACCAAACCACAATAAATATATTTAGAGTAATAACATACTCGAATTACTTACATTTCAACAAGAGTCATGAACAAAATATTCATCGTGGCAATAAGGGCATATGGGAGATTTACGTCTTGCGTTTGATATGTATCTAAAGATGTTATCCTCGCATGTAATCCTTTCCTTACAACTCCTCATTGTCCTTCAGGATTGTTGTTCAGGAGCTTCTTTGGAGCAAGTCTGCTGACATTTTTATTGAACTCACAGGATTTTTTAAAGAGCTTATAGACCTCATCGTTGTGATGAGGTATATAACGTATGTTAAGTGTCTAAACTTAATTAAACTCCGCTCTCGTGTTCAACTTAAAAAATATCTTAATACCTGATTTTCTAAAAAAATATCTTAATACCCTTCCCTCCATGTGATGTGTAACTATGTAGTACACATTGCTTCTAAAAAACTTAAATATCTCTATAAATATAATAAATACTGGGTTCAGATTTTAGGTATGCCTCCGCAATATACGAGTATTTACGCATTGAATGAAAAAAATAATATTAATAATAATTAGCACTTATCGGCCACATCAGAGATATTTTGTGAAAATCAGGAATAAATTCACCAATACAATCAAACGTGTGCCAGTGTGTGACGTAGGTATATTCATTCTAAAAAAATCACTATGAGTGAGGAAGCGACGCTATTCACGTCTCACTCTCACTCTACTTCGGTATATGGGAACGCAAAAAATAGAATCTCAGTACGCAAATGTGTTTCTTCATTCGAGGTATAACAGTCCGAGACCGAGTCCCGTCTCAGTAGCTGTGGGGCATCCATTTGAGGTGGTCTCTTCGCCCGTTTTGTGAACGTCGGCCGGTGTTTTTTTCATGTTTTCAGCAATTAAATTTCAATTATTATCACTTTTGACTTCAAATTTAATTAACTTAAGCGATTGGCTATGAATATTCTTATTTTTCCGATTTTAAATCGCTCATTTATACATGTGTATTGGATACACATCACCGAAACGCTCGTTTTTTTTGCACAGGAAGGGAAAGGTTAAAGAGGCATTAAGTGAAAATCAGACTTAAGTCCTTTTAAACCGAGTTTGCCACTGAACAGCTCTTCTTTTCTGGTCCTCTCCAACTGGACAGCGAGTTACTCTATTGTACTCGTATAACCCCTCTGTTATAGTACAGCCTAGTGGTCTTATTACCACAGGTCAATTTCATCCGACTAACCAGAATGTTATTGATAGTCTTATGGGGTAAAGCAGACTGGGCCTTTTTACTTTCATTTGGGTTCCATCGAGAATCGAATCCCGCAACAGTATTCAGTTTATTTGGAAAATTGCTGGAAACGGGAACCCTAAAACACCACTTTAACCCTGTGATCCACCAGTATAAGGGTACTTCTGCTGCAATCTGAATATATAATATCAACTCGGAGAACTTTCATACTTCACGGGCGTCCACCAAGGATGCATTTTCTCACCAATATTGTCCAATACCTTTACTTAATTAACAATATGGAAATATAACAAATAAAAGACTATATTTCTCTCATTGTTTATCAATGTAGAATAGGAGAATATGTTAAAATGCTGCGTGAAGCCATGAAAATTCTCAAAGATGACTTCAGTATTACGCAAGACTATACATATTGAAATGGGCGCAGGTCCTCTTAACGTACCGGTGTGGCACTCTTTCAAGAGTATCAAATCACATCACATCACATTACGCTACTCAGCGTAGAGTATAGTTTCTCAAACTTTTTCACCCCGTGGACCACTTGCCGATTTTTTTTGTTTTCCGTAGACCCCCTGCCTGCCTAATATTGAATTTTCCTAAACTTATTAACTTCAAATGTGTTTTTGACAGCTGACACAGTGCTGTTTACCTTGATAAAGTTTTTTGTTGAGTGAACAATTGTAAAAAAAGAAAAACATGTACAGTTTTTATTCATACCTTTATTGAAAAGACACAAAATGTAAGTAAATATTTGGCTTTGGAACGAAACAAATAAAAATCTAGTAAAATGAATACACAAATAATACTGTTAATGAGAGGGATGGACCTGATGCTTTGATAGCAATGATTCAATATTTGGCTTCAAATTAGTGAGGTATAGTCTTAAATCTCCACGTTCGGTGATTTGCATTCAATTTCTTTATTATAAGTATTTTCTATGTTTAATATAAGTATTATGTACACACAATCTGTGTTAGGTGTAATAACACATTTATGGAACGCCTAAATATTGATGATGATCTGCTTAAATGGGATCCGCTCACGTGGACCCCCCATTTACATCTCGTGCACCCCCAATTTCATTTCTCACTGATATAGACCCCCTGCAAGTCGAAATCGACCCTTGGGGGTCCATATAGACCACTTTTGGAATCTTTGGTGTAGAGAGACACGCATCATAAACATTGTACATCATGTTATTCTGCTGAAGGCCGGTCAAGTCGCGTAGCGAAGCGTAAGAACTGTTTTTTCCGCATTTAGATGAACATTTAACATATTTGTAATGCAAGAATTAGGCTTTTTAATGAGGAAATACTTAATGTGAATACAAAGTAGTTTCCTTGTTTGCAAAAGAGAATAAGATGTTTTTTTAATTGACATACATCCGCCCATCCTTTCATGTATGTAGCTCATAACTGAGCATCGTCCCATGAAAACGACTCCCATGAAAGCCTGTCCATCCCTGCATCGTTAGAAGAGCAGTTGTTAAAGATAGTCCTGCTGCGTCGTTCATTTGGTCAATCCAACGCATTAGGAGTCAAGTTCTTTGAGAATGGAGGCATTATTGAGAAACATATTGTGCCGTATAATCCATCTCGAAAAAAAAAAATATTTGAGCAGAAATGAAAATCCCTAAAAACGCAGGCAGTAAAATTAATTGTTATATCTATAGTATGCGGTGCTGAAATAAACCAAAATCTTTCCAAAAAATAGCATCAAATTCTTGGTGTCGTTCTTGATAGTAAGCTCTCTTTCGATAGACAACTAGGTTTCACGGTTTCTTCACGCTTTTATAGACTTAGAAAGCTCAAATTTGTTCGTCGATGTCTTCCAACAAGGGAAATAAAAACACTTGTTAATTTATTATGTCGCGTCTAGATTATTGTCATTCTTTTTACTATGGTTTGCGTTATTCGCAAATTTCTCCAGTCTGTTTTCAATGCAGCTGCTAGGTCAATATATGGTAGTTATAAATATTGTTATGTATTAGACCGCTTCTATACTGGTTGAAGTATCGCGTCCGAATTGATTTCAAACTTTGTGTATGTCACTCCATGGGGTGATGCACGTTTTCTCCTTTTTTCTCCACTGCTTTTGTGCGAACGTCATGCAGTTTCATTCAAAAAATCCTTATATTATCCCCCCATATCTTGGGATGGTTTCCTGGCAATCTTAACAGTGCCAATTACCAGCATTTCAGAAATAACGGCGACTATAATGACTGACGGCTCAAATATCAACTGGTAATATTCATTTCATCAATTCCACGTATTTCCTCGCACTGATAAGCGTGACACTGATACTGAAATAACGAACAGCGCGTTGCATCTCAGTCGCAGGTAGACTGCTCGATGCAGTCCTCAGGCAGCGGAATCATCAGCCGCTCGCCCGCAGTCCCCGCACTGTACTGTTATACCGAGAGGCGGTGATGACAGCGAGCGAGCACCGCTCCGCAACACACGGCAAGGCGAATCAAGGCAAGGCAAGGCGGGAAGGTCAATGCCTCGGGCTCCGTGCGGAGCGCTCACCCGTGAAGCCAGCGGAGTCAAGAACCACCGCCCCGTGCCACCTCGCGCCGAAATGTCGCCATTGCATCACTTCACTTCGGGTCGTCTTTTGTGTCCTCTATCACGGTAGATTTCGGTACAAATATAGATTGTTATTATTAAAGATTCTGTATAAATGTATAAAAAAATATTTACATACTTTGAAAGATTATAAAATCAGTATGTATTAAGGTATAGGGTCTTTCAAATTGAGCGTTTTTTTTTTATTCTTGGATAAAACACAGATGGCGTCGCGAACTTGCCTGGGTCTTGTGACATTTGAGAAGTGTAATGTATAACATTTATAAAAATGTATACAATACAACAACGCGTTCAAATTGTTGCATTATTTTATGTATTGTAATCTCCGGAAACGGTGATGTTAATTGGCCACCAAGATCATGTGATCTGACACCGTTGGACTATTTTTTCTAGGGTTACGTAAAAGTCAGGTCTATAAGAATGACCCCCGATCAATTCCTGAGCTGAAGGACGAAATTATTCGCGTTATTGGTGTGTTAGAACCGCAATTATGCCAAAATGTCATCGACATTTTTGACAATAAAGTGGACATCTGTGGAGCTGCAAGAGGTGTACATTTGGCGGATATTGTTTTTTGTGTTTAAATGTCATACATTATACTTCAATGACCAATAAAAGTTTTACGAAATCAAAGCAAATTGTGTGTTTTTTTCAAGAATTAAAACCGCTCAATTTGAAAGACCCTTTATATCTAAGATTAAAATTCCAAATTAAAGAAGACAGACGTGGATTTTTTTAGTTATCGTTAGGGCTCAAATTGATAGCCGTGTTGGTCCATGCACTGCTGATAACTTGGAATCGCAACCATCACTACTAATTTGCTTTGGTGTTTGGACGCATTCTTTTTCAATGGTTGCTTTCAATTCATCAACTGTGCCGTTTTTGTGCCTTACACTTTATCTTTGATGAGTCCTCAAAAAAGTTCATTGGTGTGAGGTCTGGGAAGCGCGGAGGGTATTCAATGCTACTCGTACATCTTCGTGCAATTCATCTGTTCAGCAAATTTTAATCAAGATAGATCCTCACATCACGATGATAAGGGGAAAGTGCACAATCTTATTGGAAATAAAAGTTCTCCTCATCTCTAAACTCGTCACGAATGCTTGGTATGATAAATTCCTGCCACAAATTCAAGTAAACGGCACGGTATAGGTGTATACATTTTTTTGACTCATCCTATATATTTACCACGTGTAACCTATTCGGAATAACCCGATTATACTCGTATTTACACAATAGAATACAATCGTATGTGCTAAGTTGTAAAGAAATGTAATAGTTTGTTGGTTTATTTGTGTTATTTATAGTTTAACAATATATTACTTTATATCTTTCTATTAATGTTACTAAAAACACTGCTGGTTTTGCTATAACAAAAAAATGTCCTCTATAGTCTAGTTGACAAGACGCCTGTCTTAAGATGTGGAGGTTGCGAATTCGATTCTTGCTATGACCTTATTTATTTTTATAAAAAAGTTATCAATCTGGTTTTAAATGCGTGCACTTAGAAAAATACTCGTACATGGGGTAACAGAATACGGAATGAAACGATTGTGGATGAATCTGAAATCAAGGGTAATGTATTGTATTGACTAAGATGAAGAAGAGAATGCTGAGATGATTTGGGCAGGTAGAATGAATGAACGAAGAAAGACTAATAAACAAATTTACAGTACATATGTAATTCGAAAGTGTGGTAAAGGAAGACTAAGGAAGGCATGGTTGGATCAAATCATTCACTTTATTTTGAAAAAAGGAAAAGTAAGAAGGAAGAGAAATCGAAGGAGCTGTATGAGAAGGAGTATGGATGTGAAAGAGAATAAATATGTGTATTGAGATAGAAAAGTCTGGCGCTCTGTCATTTCTGCCTACTCAGCAAAAAAAGTGATGTATGTATTAAATTATGCGTATTATCGTCATTATCAGGTCCATATTGGAATGTCAGAGTAAACAAATCTCAACTTCACTTTATCCTGAAACACATTCGATCCTGAAACATATTTCGCTTCTGCCACGTTCATGCACATCATAATGCATAATCTCCCATTATAAAGGTTTTTACTCTTTCCTTTTTTTATAATTTATTTAATTTTAATTTTTAATTAACGGTACAATGTATTTTACAAAATGTAATATTTGTTTCATTTACAAAATTTCTGTAAAAAGGTGTTTCACTTGTCCGAGGTGATATCGCCACAAAACATAACCTTACCGCCAACATTGTAATAGAAATAGGAACTTAATAAATAGTTAGTTACGTAAACTGATATATTCGGAAATATGGGATCGGAAGACGTCAAGGCCGATTTTTTTATGACCCAACCAAACGAGTTCAAATTACTTGTTAATCAATGTTAAACATATACATACTCGTAGATATGTTGTTTTATTAGTATACGCATTAATTTGTTGACAAATACGAGTATGTACCATCACATTGCTTACTATCCATGTAGGCACAGAGAAGAGAGCGGCAGACTTTGCTATCCCGGCATAGATCTTTCGCCTCTACTACACCCGTACACTTTATCACACGATTTCTCTGACTTTTTTTCGTTTCTTTCTTTCAAAATATCATTAACTTGACCCTACCACACCTTCCACGGTCTTCGTCTACCACGCCTTCTACTCACATTTGCACAAAATCCTTGTTTTTCTTAGTCTTTCTTGATTCATTCGTTATACGTGCCCAAACAATCTCATAGCACTCTTCAATCAGTCACTCTTTAAGTTAACATTCATCCTTAATCACTTCATTCCGTATTCTGTCGTACATCGTCACCCCGTGTAGTCTTCAAATTTTTTAGCCTAAGGGTCACACTGACTCATCCACTAAGCCCCAAGGGCCAAGACCCAGCTAACTCATCATACCAAAATACTGTAGTTTTGAATTACACGCAACTTTTCGTATTGAGACTAGCCGGCCAGTGAGATATCTATGGCGCAGGGTGCGAGGGTGGTCTCCGCTCCGTTCGCACTTTCGGTTGGTACTTACGTTCGGTGTAGCGATATTTTTAAAGAAAAATATTTTAAGGCATCATTGCTGGAATTTTATAAGAGTTTTCCACTCACACAGTTTGATCAGTTGCATAAATTTGCTCGTGGCTTTTTTCCGCTTTCGGCACTACTTATCTGTGTGAAACAACATACTCCAAAATGAAATATACAAAAAATATTTACAGATCCAAATTAACTGATGAGCATTTGAAGTCGCTGCTGATAATTCCCACTAATAAACTTGATCCACAACTGCAAACAATTGTCAGTGGAAAGTTACAGCTACATAATGATAAATCTCATTAATCATAATTATAATTTTTAATTTCATTATCTGCATTACATATGTATGTCACTTATTGTAAGTTTTTAGGATAAATCTCATATCATTAATTACAGTTACAATGTTCAATTTCATTATTTAGGTCAGTTATTGTGTTTCTTAATTGGTCGTTAAATAAAAAAAAATTATATTTTGTATGATTTACTTACATTGTAAATTTTACGATGTTATCAAAATAAACTACGACGGGCCAGATACCGGGCATATCCGGCCCGCTGCCGCGGGCAGGATTGGTGGTGCTCGCGGGCCGTAGTTTGGAGACCCCTGTTCTAAGTGAACGCGTTTCTATAGCATTTATTCTTGCGTAATTTGATTATGCGTTTTTTTTAAATAAACACAAATAGCTTAAAATGAAATGGTGTTATGAATTTTTATTAATATCGGTTTATACATACAGTATGCGTGTTAGTAATATCAAGTCGTGACTGTCATATTATGTCATATATCCATAAAAAAAAAGTTTGCTCGTATCATCGTGTAAAAAAGAAATATATTGCAGGGTTTCAGGCATAAATTATAAAGTGCGAAATTTTGAAAAATCAATTTTTTGTAGTTATCAAATGGTCAATGTGCATATTATCTAGTAAAAAAAATGTTATTTTAAATAAAAATATAATTTATTTGACAAATATTGTTTCTAAATAAATTCCGGTGTACCTTTTTTGTATTGACCCGTCGATATTTGCGTATTTTTTTCTATGAATGCTGACGCCGAACAATTTAGTAGAAGAACATCCCGAAAGAATAAAATATTCGCGGCAATGACCCAGCAGACGGCAGCCAGCATCACACCGGCCGCTGTCCAGTCCGGCAAGTGGCACATCAGCATTAGCATGCATATTGGCGACTCGCTAAATATCATAATCAGCGCTAATTTATGGCATAAGATGGCTTAAGTCTTCTGCACTTGAGCACGTCAAGAATCTCGGCATTGCTGTCATTTTATTTAATTCATCAACGGTATAATATAACACAACTATAAGTTGGGAATTATTCAAGTATTATAAGTACATACTTATTTAAAAAAATATAAGTAGTAAGTCAAATATGTATTTCGACTCCGAGTAGGGGAGACTTAATGCAAGGGGAACATGCGATGATGGGGGTTTCTTCAACGAAAGTAGCATTGAATGTGATTGTATGGATATACAGGACTCGCAACACATTCTTGTTTGTCCGAATATCGGGACTACATACTCTGGAACCTGATTGTTGCGAATGATAAGGCGATCTCTGCTGCCTCCTACTGTGGTATAATTAATGGTCCGGACATTGAAATTAATTAATTAAATATGTTTTGAGACTTCCTCTGTTTTTCGTTTCAGTTGTTTAAGATCTTTCGTCATGTTGTACCGCGTGGTTTGGCTTATGATGCCGACGTTTCGAAAACGTTGTAGTTTTCGTCTTCAGGGCTTGTTTGTTGTCAACTTCGTAACGCGACAGTCTTCGTAACGTCGGCGTCATAAACCAAACCACGCGGTTTAACACTCCGATTTTTTTTAAATACTAAGTGTTCCATTCATTACTCGTATATATGTACTTCTTCTTTTCTTCATCCTGGCACTGTCCCAACTCATTGCCTAGGTAGGCGTTGGGGTCGGCTCTTCTCGTTCTCAGGCTATATGTTCTTCAGTTCTGGGTGTCGCTTTCATCTAGGCCGTTTCTCTGCAGGATTTTGGAGCATTGAGTCATCCAGGAGTTCTTTGGTCTTCCTCTGGACGGCTGTCGAGGAAGATCCACAGATATTGCCTGATTTACCGTATGGTCTGGTGGTCTCCGTCTTATGTGCCCGTACCATCTCAGCTGTCGCTCTTCCAGCTTACTGTTTATGTCAGTGACACCCAGGCTACCACGAATGCGTGAGCTCTTAATTTTATGTTTTAGCGATACTCCTACTGACCACCTAAGCATTCGCATTTCTGCTGTTTCAAGTTGCCTAGAGTAAGAGCTGTTCATAGTCCAGCATTCTGAGCCATACATAATCGCGGGTTTAACGATAATCTGGTATACCTTTCCTTTTAGTTTTATAGGCATTTTTGGGTCACACAAGATACTCGTATATACATACTCGTATAAGACAATTCTATACACTTTTTTTGCAGTCCGAGTCACTGTAACCTAAGTAGGCTGTGGAAGCGATGAAACGGATTTGCATACAGCCTCTGCGTAACGAGCGCAGCCGCATTGTGGTTGTGTCGGTCTCGAAAGCGGTGCACCGCTGCTGTTCTTAGACCGCGCTGCATACACATATTACTTGCTGCAAGTATGCAGCGTACCTAGCGTTTATGAACTTGACTTTCATTTTATAATTCACGTTAATTATAAAACATTATTATATGGCTCAGACACGTTTAACCCTTTGCACTCGAACTCTTTTCTATAGGCGTTTCCAGTCACCGTCGAATGGGCGTGTACGCGGATTGCTGAATGCTAGAAATACAGAAAATATAATGTGGGGATGCTCAGGGTGCGTTTTTAAGTTGCCGAGGATGCGTGAATCAGATGTTATCTTTGCGTATACTTGAGAAAAAATGATGGCAAAAAATAAAAAGCTTTGTTATGCATTTGTGGACTTATATGACCGCGTGATGAGAAACAAACTATATAAAATATTGAAAGAATATGATGTTGAATAATAATTAATACGTGGTATTGCATCATTATACGTTAAAAATAGGTCACTTATTATAGTGAATGGTGCCTTGACTGAGTGTTATAATATTTCAAAAGGGGTAAAGCAGGTTTGCGTTATGCCACCCTAGTTGTTCAATATTTATAAAGATTGATGTGTGGAGGAACTACAGTGCCAATGACATTGATAATTTAACGAAGAATGAATTACAGAGTTAGATAATTATATTGTATTAGGGATGCAAAGAAATAGAAGTGATAAGAAAGTAGTTAAATCCAAAGTCATGTTAATAGCAAAGTGTGAAAGGAAATATGAATGAAATATATGGGAGTACAATTGAAGATTAACGATATAGCGATAGGAAACACAGTCAATGAAGCACTAAAACATATATAATCTAACTAGGCAGTATCAAAATCTACTAATATGATAGTCCATTCTTCTTCTTCCCAGTGTCATGTCAGGTCCCCCCATCGTTGAATATCACCTGAGAGTAAGCATCTTTGTCCCCGGCAGCCCGAAAAAGATCCCCAACGCTCCTTATACCAGTCCAATCACGTATATTGCGAGGCCAGGAGATTTGCCACCTGCCAACACCTCTTCGACCCTCTATTTTGCCTTGGATGATCAGGTGCAGTAATTTGTACTTTGCTCCTCTAAGTTCATGACCCAAATAGTATACCTTTCGTATTTTAATATTAGTCAGCAACTCTCTATCAACTTTGGCTCTTCGAAGAACCCTTGTGCTGCTGGCCATATCCGTCCAGGGTATCCGTAGCATTCTCCGGTGCATCCACATTTCGAATGCTTCCAGTCGGTTCATACTATCAACTTTGAGGGTCCATGATTCTACTCCATGCAATAAAACTGACCAAACGTAGCATTTGGCTAACCGTTGATAGTTCATATAAGCTTTTTAATACCAACTATAATGTATAGAAGAGAAACATGAACGCGAATTGAGAAGAATACATGAGGTGACAATGTATGTCAAAGTACGGAATGAAGATCGTCACTCTGAGATGGTTTGAGCATGAGGAATGAATGAAGAAAGACTAACACATTAAATATAAATTAATGAATGAAGAAGGAATGAATGAAGAAAGACTAACAAATTAAAAAAATATGAGTAGAAAGTGTGGTAGAGGAAGATCAAGGAAAGTATAGTTGACTCAAGTTAAATGATATTATGAAAGAAAGAAATGTAAAAGTCACAAAAATGGTAGGAGTTTTATGAAAAAGTGTCTAGACGCAGAATAATCGAAAGGTGTGTTTCGCGATAGGAAAGTCTGGTGCTGTCTCATCTCTGCTTACCCTGACTAGGGGGAAAATACTTTTCAATATCATTACTTAATTTTTTAACAACTAGATATTTTAAAAATAATTTGTAGCAAAAAAATCGATCACTATTAAACATAAAAAAAGACACATACGAAACTCCACTATCCACTAGAAAAGACACATACGAAACTCCACTATCCACTAGAAAAGACACATACGAAACACCACTAGAAAATTAACGCCAAACTGTAGCGTATCGTCAGTGTGCTGTCCGTGACTTTTGTGACATAACTAAAGTAAACTGCTCGGGTACAAAGGGTTAAGCTGCAAGGCGATTTAACGTGTTTTTTATCTGCATTTTAAGTACTCGTACACTTGGCAACAAGTTTTAAGCTTTGTGCAAACTGAAACAAAACTAAATTCTAAATTGACTGCTTTCATTTTTCGGCGGCCATTGTCTGACGGTTAACATTCACACTAAGCTCCCAGATTGGATTCCTAGTGGTTCTACTCTTAGACCATTTTACATCCGAGTTTATATTTTTTCTTTAAGTATGTGCTGCTTATCAGAAATTAACACAGCGCTATTAATAATAATATTAATAAAAAAATAAAAAAATACAGGTTTATTCATAGCAACATAGTATGTACATTATACATTTAGATATATTTCAAGAACACATTAAAAAGGGAATACATTAAAAAAACAGAAGCTATCAAAAGGTCTGGGCTCATCTAATAACACCCCCCCGGCCAAGATACACCACACCAATATAGAGCGAGCCCAGCCACGGGGACACCAGATGTTTTTCAGCCCACACCCTTGAACATGTAGAATAAGAAGAGAAACAAAACACAGAAAATAAATAGCTGACAAAAAAAATACATTCAAGAGAGAAGACATTAAATGGTCCGGGCTCATCCCACAAACATTCCCCCGGCCGAGATACACCCCACCAATGTAGGGCGAGCCCGACCGCAAGGGTATCGAAGGGCTTCCAGCCCACACCCCCCGCATATCTAGATTAAAAAACAAAAAAAAACGTATGGCAGAAAACAAAATAAAAAGTAAACGACACATCAATAGTGCTATATTAAACTATGCCTTATTGATGCGAGCAGTAGATTATACCTGTTAATCATCTTGAAAGTTTAATATTTTTGCCATCGTAATTTAGAATTGATCTGTCAAGACTGTGTGCTTGCTGAAGTGCAACAGCTTGCACACAATAATTCAATAGACAAACAAATGTCTTCCATATACAAGATAGCTGACAATCGTTCCCGATCACGTGATTTTAAAGAGGCTCATTGATAATAATAAAAAGGACAATTTATACACCGTCGTGAGAGCAGACTCTCCTCAAGGGTGCTCTAACTCGGAAATCAAACCCACTCCTGTAGAAAGATCCAAAATATTACAAAAAACAAAATATATTTGAGTGTAAGGGCAGAAAGGTGGCGGATGCGACCATTAGATTTGTTATTTGACCACATCTGTATGTGTTTAAAAAACCAAGGCTTCAAGTGAAACTGTAGGAACTACTGTCGTCGCTGAATATTGTCAACACACACGGTCAACGACCGACGAAACGACCTTTGGATATGTCCAAAGGTCGCATACCAAAACATTGAAATTGTTTACCCACAAATACTATTTACGATACATTCCACAGTAGAAAGAGAACGCATCACGCTGTCTCGCCAACAAATTGTCTACCCACAATATTATTTGCGATGTCTGCAATATTTCAATCGACCATTTCTGCACGCACAGAAGCGAGATAAAAATATATTGCGGGCGCACTCCCGCGCCCATTCTGAAATGTATAAATACCCACTTACCAATAAATAAAAAACCATAAACTCTTCTGTTCTCTTAACAGCTAGGCCACGGAGGTTATCGAAATTTGTTAATAAAAGCTTTTGGTTGTGCTAAAAACTTTATTGAAAATATTTTATTTGATTTACTAAAACATTATTTTTCCACTTAAGCTTAAGTGAAAAAAAAAACAATGTTTTAGTAAATAAATTAATATGTATTATTAATAGTTAAGGCATTAACATTGTGGAGGTTTAAAGACATTGTAATTTGTTTTATCAAACACCGTTTATTCCACTTTTTTGTAACGGTATAACCCTACCGGTTCCAAGGCTTTCACCTCATCTCCAGGGGAACACAAACAAGACTGAATTATGTTCGAACTGGTACCGAGATACACAATTTGACAGATTAGAGGCCCTAGAAATTTCTAAGTCAGTGCATCGAGGTGACCATCTGGCAAACACATATGTCCTAAGAATCTCTCCGCTGCTCGCTGAGATTGTCTCATCCCTCACTCCACCTCCAGTCCTCAACCCGAATGTTTATCGTTAGAAACGTGTATCTCGGTACCAGTTCGAACAGAATTCAGTCCGGTTTGTGATCCCTGATGATGAGGTTCAAGCCTTGAAACCGGTAAGATTATACCGTTACAAAAAAGTGGAATGAACAGTGTTTGATAAAACAAATTACAAAAATTAATTTGTCTTTAAACCTCCATAGTGTTAACGTCTTAAGTGTTGTATAATATATATAATATATAATCAAAAATCGGAAAGAAATATCGATTTATTTTTTCATGCTATATGTCCTCAGTGACAAGCATAAGCCTAGTTTACTAGGGACACGACAAATGAAAGGCAACCCACCCAGATCCATCAAAATTGTGTGTTCAAATTAAATAACTTGTTGTTTTTTTCCCGCAAATTATGTATATTTATTGTCATGTGTAAAATAAATAAATGTATTATACTTTTTGAAAATATCTAAATAAGTGTTTTAATAATATCTAAATGTGTTGAATACGATGATAAAGAGCATTCTGAGATGGTTTGGACATGTAAAACGAATGTATGAAGAAATACTAACAAAACAAATATAGAGTGCATATATTATACATGATATATGAGAGGAAGGCGTGGTTGAGGAAGACCAAAGCAAGTATGGTTAAATCAAGTGAATAATATTTTGAAAGAAGTAAACGTGGACTATCAGAGAAATCTTAGCTCTTGTATTAGGTGTATAAATGTGGAAGAGGCGAAAGGTGTATATCGAGATAGGAGCGTCTGATGCCCTGTCTTCTGCCTATCCAGATAGGGAAATGGTGCTATAATATGTATGGAATCGTTATAAGGAAAGTACGAGTAAGTTACTAAATATGTTACGAGCTCAGTATTGAATCGTTTAGGGATATGACATACTTTTTTTACGAACGTTAAAAAAATAATGCTGATCGCCTGCAGCTTCTCGTATAATGGATGCTTCCGATCAAACCTGAAACTTTCTCCGGAACGCGGCAGGTCTGTTCTTGCTTCTACAGCAGGGCACCGGCTGATCTCGTCAGCTACCAGCTACCACAGTCACTCGTACCAGGAAATTCGGCTCTCGACATTATTCACGCCTCGCTGCCTGCTGCACAAACTGTTTTGTTCATTTGTATCTCGGATCAATTCATATTACTCAATTCATCGAAAGTTTATAAAGTATCAACAGTTTTGATAGATTATTTATAGATTTATTGGAAATGTAAAAACAACACGAAAAAATATAGAAAAGAGCCGAATAAATGCTGTAGAATTGCGTGCGTTAAGATGAATACATGGGGTGACTATTTATGACAGAATACACTGGAATTAGGTCATTAGATATGAATGACAGAATGCATTGGAATGAGGTCATTAGGTATGAATGACAGAATGCATTGGAATGAGGTCATTAGGTATGAATGTGAACTTAAGGCTGGTGTGTTAAGTTAAGAATAAATATGCAGATGTGGGGAAGTTCCTAATCTAATGGTCGCAGCCACCACCTTCTAATCCTTACACTATTTTTTTTTTGTATTTTTAATTTTTCAGTAAAAGTGGATGTTAAGCTCAAACTAGAGCGCCCTTAAGGAACATCTTAAGAGAGTATTAATATGAGCAGTCTGTAATGGTTTGGGCGAGTTTAACGAATGCATGTTGAAAGGCTAACAAAATAAATATATAGTGCAAATATCAGTGGAAGTCTTGGTAGTTGAGAGCAAAGAAGGTGTGGTTAGATCAAGTGAGTTTGAAAGAAAGAAACTTGGAAAATAAGAGAAATCGTAAGATTGGTTTGCGAATGTGTTTAGTTATGGAAGAGGCGAAGGATGTGTATCGAGAAAAGAAAGTCTGGCTCACTGTTCTCTCTACCTATCCTGAGATGGAAATGGTTTGATGGTATGTATGTATATAAGTGTCCTTTATAAACCATAGCAATATTTACTTAATAAAAACTCCACACCGTATATAATTGTCGTGAAGACGAGAGATTTCACAAGATGCAGTTTTGCAGTAATGGGGGTGATTTTTCTCTTCTCTATATATTCCAACTTTGACATGACATTTCTCACCATTTAGATTCTTTAGATTTGAGCCTCGCACCCTCGATTGTTACTCATATATCAGGCTTATTAAAGCATTTCTATCAAATGTATATTGACAGCATGACTTTCTGTGGTACGCACAAATTTGTGCGTTTCAGAAACCGTCTATTGCCACGGTGTGCACATATTTGTGCATTTCGGTTACGTTCAACTTCATACATAAAAAAACACATGTTAAAGTTCTTATTTCTTCTGTCGTATTTGCTTTGCTTATTATTTTTTTTTTAATAAACCCATATTTTATTAAATATTTTTAATAAACAATATAGTATTTTTAATAAACACCCCCGTAAACAATGTGAACAATATGAAAAGGATACAACAGAAATATGACCTCATTGTAAGGCTATTGTTGGATACGGGTCCCGGGCCACCGATTCCCATCTCTAGAAATTAATTTTTGTATTTCGGGAAGATATATCGGGATTCCCGCCGCACGCAGCGACCTTCGCCGAAGGAAAACTATGATATAATACTTTGTACTGTACTGTACATGTATATCTGGATATCTGCGCCGCACAGCCTCTACGCAGCATTGACGTCAGACCTTCCCTTAGTACGGGGATATTTATTTATACTTGCAGAAATTGTCGTTTAAATGCGTACGGAGGGTGGAACGGAAATACGTACAATAATCCTACTCTGATATGGAATGTCAAAAATGTAGACATCTATAAATAAACTCCGGTTATTATAGAATTTCTCCGGATAAAGCGCAATTTCTGAAATGGAAAGACATTTTTACCTTATCCGAGGCTGTGTGAGCAGGTCTGTGAGCGTATATATTGTTATCATGGGCAGATTGCTGGCCTTACCCATGATCCCTCCTCCTTTCTCATCCGGGCTTGGGACCGGCAATGGAGGATTTCCGGATGTCTAAAGAACACTATCTGGAAAAACAAGTATGTGAACATCTAAAGCAAGGTGAGGATATACAAGACCTGTGTCCGCCCCATAATGACATACAGCATAGAGTCCAGAGCCGACACTGTCAGAATCAAAAATCTCCTTCGAACCAGCGAAAAGAAAGTACTCAGGAGTATCGCCGGCAAACCCCTTCGTGATAGAGTACGAAACACAGAAATCCGAAGGATATGCGAAGTTGAAGATATTGTCAGATTGGGACGACAGAGAAGATGGTTCTGGAACGAACACGTATCCAGAATGGTGGAACCAAAAGCCGTAAGAATGGCCAGGGACATTATTCCCCAAGCAAGCAGACCTCCAGGATGACCTCCCAAAAGATGGAAAGACAGCTGGCAGTCGACGTCACAAGAGGGAAACAATGATGCAGGACCATAACAGGCCAACAGGCCTAAAATAATAATAAGAAGAAAGACACAACACCTGACGACTGGATAAAGCTCTCGGAAAAGATGGCATCTGGAGACCAATTGTCTGGCCTGGCCTGCCTTGGCCTGCTTGGGTATCGCTGAATATACTCCAAGTCTGGGTGACTAGATGCAAGATGAACATGCAAAGATGGGTATGAAGTAGCACTAAATGTGATTGTGGGGATACACCTATACAAGACTCACAACACAAGCTTGTTTGTCGAACATCGGAACTACATTCTAGGCAGGCCCTGATTGTTGTAAATGATAGGGTGATTTATGTTGCCTTCTACTTACTGGAAATACGTGGCATTATTTATAATTAATGGTTCGGACACGGAAATCAATGATTTTAGAAAAAGGTTTTCTTCATAATATTTAAACATAAATAATGAGGCCCACCTTGACGTATAGAAGGGGAAATTGAACTTGGCAGAAGGATAAAAGTAAGATTAATGCTGTAGAGATACATGCACTGACAAATGAAAAATTTTGGAGTGTCAATGTATAAATGAAAGCGGAATGAAGACATAAGAAATGTATGCATATATAAAATGGATGTTTTAAGTAAGGTGGTCTAAATTTTGCATTAATGTGCTCTTCTCATTTATTCGGCTCCTAACTGCTATTTTTTTTCACATAATACCAAAAGTATTAAAAGAGATGAATGCGAAACTTGTGGAATCTATTCTCTGATGTGTTGAGTAAAATGAAGAAGAGCACTCGGAGAGGTTTGTTCATGTGGAATGAATGAATAAAGAAAGATCAACAAAATTAATACTCGTATATAGTGCAAATATGAACCAACTAAGGTATGGTTGGATCGGATGAATTTTGAAAAGAAAAAAGGAAAAATTCAGAGAAATCGCAGGAGTTGTATGAGGGGATACGAGGATGTCGAGGAGGTTAAAGATGTGTGTCGAGATGGAAAGTTTGACACTCATTTCTCTCTGCCTACCTCTACAGGGAAATGACTTGATGATATTTATGTATGTATAAATACAGTATAATAATTAAATTTCAAATGCTTCTCCATTATTACAATAATTCTAACCAGTTTTTCTATTTTCGCTGTCTATACTCGTATAAGCACATTTCTAATATTAGGTCCCCACATACGAAACCGGCGTTTTGCCGTACTGGCAACTTTGATCTCAAATATCTTCTCTTTGGTTAGGAATTTCAAATTCAAATTTATACAGCTATTTACTCAAGTATTTGTGTTTCGAAAATTATAATTCATTTATTTTTTCCTCAATTGTTTTTTTTCTTTGCGTCACTCAGTTTACAAAATGGAAAACTTGAAATATCGCGTTATTTACGAGTACGAGTTCCACCGTGGCACCAGTGCTGCAGAAACGGCTCGAAGGATTAATGATGTGTATGGCGACGGTGCCGCAAAAGAAAACACAGTGCGTTTTTGGTTCCAACGTTTTCGTTCTGGAAATTTCGACCTGCAGAACAATCCCCGTGGAGAAAGTTGATAATGAAGAATTGAAGGCTATTGTGGAAGCGGATCCATCGCAAACCACGTCCGAGTTAGCTGCAGGCTGCGGTGTTAGTGATAAAACTGTTTTAATCCACTTGAAGCAAATTGGGAAGGTGAAAAAGCTTGAAAGGTGGGTACCTCACGAATTGAGTGAAGCAAATCAACAAACGCGCGTTGACTGCTGCGTTGCATTACTCAACCGGCACAATAATGAAGGGATTTTGAATCGAATCATTACCTGTGATGAAAAGTGGATCCTGTATGATAATCGGAAGCGCTCATCGCAATGGCTGAACCCTGCCGAACCAGCCAAACCATGCCCCAAGCGAAAATTGACTCCAAAAAAGTTACTTGTGAGCGTTTGGTGGACTAGTGCTGGTGTCGTTCACTACAGCTTTCTTAAATCTGGCCAGACGATTACGGCAGATGTCTATTGTCAGCAACTGCAAACCATGATGGAAAAGCTAGCTGCTAAACAACCGAGGCTGGTTAATCGCTCTAGGCCACTGCTGCTTCATGATAACGCTAGACCACACACTGCACAACAGACGGCTACCAAATTAGAAGAGCTTCAATTGGAATGTCTAAGACATCCACCGTACTCTCCGGACCTTGCCCCAACAGATTACTATTTTTTTCGAAATTTGGATAACTTCTTGCAAGGGAAAAAATTCAACTCCGATGGGGCAGTCCAAACCGACTTCAAAGATTTTATTGATTCCCGTCCGAATGGTTTTTTTAGTAAAGGGATCGATGAACTACCTATGAGATGGCAAAAGTGCATAGATAGCAATGGTACATACTTTGATTAAATAAATATATTATATTAAAAAAAAATCAACTTTATGTTCCTCCCAAACAAAACGCCAATTTCACATGTAAGGACCCAATATTTCCATGCACTGGCAATTCAATAATGATGTCAAGTATCGAGATTCTTAAAAAGAGAGGAAAATGCATTCGAATTTGTTGTTTTGGGGTAGATCTGGAAAATGGTAAATGCAGCTTGCTCCGCGGTGCAGTGCGGTCCTTAACCCGCCACCCTCCGCCCAGTAGGGGATGCTGTCCACCCCTTGCCGCCTCTTGACCTCATTCCGGACATTCCTCCCTGTCCCCCGCCCTCATCACAGGATGGATGCACTGTGCATAGCGCTACGCGATGCGATGCATCTCTCGTGAATACCCTTTCTACAAGCAGCCTCATTCACGGAGCTTTTGAAAAGAAATACACAGCGCAGCTTTGTCAACAGACTCTTTGAAGTCAAATCCCAGATAATAAAACAGTAATCTGAAACTGTGTATTGAACCCAATGTAATAATACGAGTATATTGTATAATACATGTAACACGTCAAAGTGTCACTTTTAAGAAAAATCTCTTCTGCGTGCTATACATAAATTTATCGTTCATTTTCATTAAGTTGTCGCATCGTTTTGACTATGGGGTACCCTGCTGATTTAAGATCATGCTAATTTGATAACTCGAAACTTTGTAGAAGCCACGTACTTTTTCTCTCGTGTTGGGATGGACTCATGCTTTCACATTATGTTTAATATTCATATATATGCCAGGCGGTATCCGGTGCGCGTTTACTTAAAACGAAGTTGACAACAGCAAGTGCTGAAGATGAAAACTGCAACTTTTTCGAAACGTCAGTATCATAAACCAAATCTCGCGGTACAATACTCCGAAATACCTTATAGTACTGATACGAAGAACCCCGAAAGCCTCAAAGCATACTAAACTGGTATGTTGGAAGAAATTGTAGCGAAGCAATTTTTTACCAGATTTTCATATAAATTTGTCCACCCATTTTCACAGTGTAGTATTTGTACTAAAAATATAACAGTTCACCTTCTGCCATGTACCAGAGATACAACAATATATGATACGAGTCTTGTAATGATACCCAGAATCCAGACCCTGACACGGAGCGATCTGACGATTGGACCGGCAGCTGATTAGCTGGACCAGTTATACCATACTCGTACCACATTACAGTTGGTATGAATGGGCGGTAATCGGACGTAACCGACAGTGCAGCATCACATACTCGTATATAAATAATCAGGGGGACCGCAATTTTTCAATCGAGCCACATCCACTTTGGCGCGGCACTCCCTAACGCTTTCATCTCCGCATTTTATTAAAATATAACATAATAGATGTATTCTGCTTAACACACGCAGATTATATAATAACATAATAGATGTATTCTGCTTAACACACGCAGATTATTTCGAATCTGTTATTCGCTCCGGTGATAGAACCTTTTTTACATTTCTGAAAATTTTGAATTGGTTTGACCTATTTTCAAATTGTTCGAGATTTTTTACGTACTTTCCGCTAATGATACTCGTCAAGTGTTTCGAAACTTTTCGGTCTTTTACCAACATTTTTGTCTAACTTTTAACTTTTTTTTATGTTCCTAACGTATTTTTAAGTACTTTCAGTATTTTTGTCAATTAATTATAAGTGTATTTGGTAGCATTTTCTCAGATGATATAAAAGCTACGAGGGATATTAAACGGCGTTTAGCGATAGGAAACAAAGTCAATGAGCACTTGACTTTGTTTCCTATCGCTAAACGCCGTTTGCCTCTGCTGAAATCAAATCAAAATCTGCTGAAATGATTTCAACAATAATATGTTATGTCAGTACCAACTTTGATGTATGTGAGTGAAACGTGGACGTGCAAGAAGACTGAAAAGAACCGAATGAATGCTGTAGAAATACGTGCACTTAGAAGAATGCAGTGTCATCACGCGTTTCTACTGCATTTATTCGGCTCATTTCTTTCTTGTTCTACGTTCACCTTTCACTACCATATAACAAAGTTAGTACTAAAATACTATTGTGGACTATCATCGTGTAGATTTTGATAGTCTAGTTTAATCAAGTATGTTTTCGTGCCTTATTATCTTTGTTTCCTATCGCTACACGCCGTTCGATATCCTTAGTATTTATTTCATTATCTGAGAAAATACTATATATGTTACATACTAGAAGAAATTACATACTAAGAAATGAACTCCACTCATGAACTCTATAGTTGCAATGCCGATACAAGTCAACATGCAGAGTGTCTCAAAAGAATGTAAACACTCTTTAAATTATTACAAATTCAGATTTAAACTCCAAATTAAAGAAAACATATGTATAATTATTTAAATTATCTCAAATTGGTGGCCGTTATGATCCATGCACTGAAGATAACATGGAGTCGCAGCCATGCACTGAAGATAACATGGAGTCGCAGCAAACATCCCGAATAATTTGTTTGGGCGCATACTCTTTCAATAGCTGCTTTCATTTTATTAACTGTTGCCGGTTTTATGCCATAAACTTTATATTGACAAGTCCTCATAAAAAAGTCAATTAGTTTGTGGTCTAACGAGCGCGCGGGTATTCAATGCCACATCTACGTCCAATACATGTGTTCGGAAAATGTTCATCATGGAATGCCCTCACATCACAGTGGTAGTGTGGAGGCGCACCATCTTCCTGGAAATAAAAGCCTCATCACCGCTTAACTCGTGTTACTACAAATTCTTGCGGCAAGTTCAAGTAAACCGCACGGTGTAATAGTGCGTATACGTTTTTTTTGGTTACCCTATACTAAGCGAGATACGATGATGTATTGGCAAGGCGAGGTGGGGCGGGCACGGAAGGCGGTTACAGTTACTCGACACACAAGCGGCAAGCCGCGTAGCGCGGCGCTTGATGAAGCAGCGCGCTGTCGCCCTAATCTCTGAGCGATCCGAGAACAATGCCTCGTTACGTTACTTTACATATTTTTGTAGCGAGATTAGTGCAGAGCTAGAGATTATCAACTCTCTCTTAATACTTTAAGACCCGATCAAAATCGAGACAACCTTTCAAGAATTTTGAGTTTTTGACGAGTTTACTAAAATTGCTATATCTACTAAGCTTAACATATATTAAAAATATTGCAATGAAACTTTTCATATATTTGTTTAAAATACTTGAATAATTTAGTTAAATATAGTTATTGTGCCAACATTGTCTATTGTGGATAGCTACATCACACTCCTTACACATGTCATCATCATAATTGTCAACCAGGGTCGATCCACTGCTGGATGAAGGTCTCCCCAAGTCGACTCCAAATAGTTCGGTTTTTTGCTCTTTGATGCCATGTGATGCTGCCATGCTTCCTGATTTCATCTATCCAGCGTACTTTCGATCTTCTTCTGGGCCTCTTAGGTACCATTGGATTACTTCAGATGTCCATCGGGAGTCTGACATTCTGGCTACGTGTCCTGCCCTTTGCCACTTCATTCTTTTGCACACTTTTATAACGTCTTCTACCTTTGTTATATTGCTAATCCAGGTGTTTTGTTTACGGTCTCTTTTAGTATATCCTAACATGCTTCTCTCCATGCCCCACAAAGGGGCATGGAGAGATGCATGTTGAGATATACTAAAAGAGTACACATGTGCCGGGTCTTATTTATTTGTTTGTGCTTAGCATATACTTTGCAAGTTCTGTAGGGTATTTCTTGTTTATCAGCTGATGAAAAATATATCAACACATATTTAAACACATTCTTAGACAACCTGTTTGTAAGATCCTGCAAATTTCTTATTCTATTTGGACCCGAAAACTGTAATTTGTTCTGCTCTTTACAGAACAGTCGTACGAATTTAAATTGATCTTGCCAGCGAATTGACCGCACTGCAGAAAGAGTGATAAGCTACGTTCAGTACCATTTCTACTATGCTCTTGGTGTGCGCTGTTGGTTGCATTATTTACCAAATCTGCCTGTCGTTCGTGGATCACCAGTCTCTCCATGGCACCTTCCCGTCTGATAATATGACAAGTACCTGGTGTCCGCTGTTGTATAATTGAAGGCAAACGCCGTTCGAATTGTAATTCTTCCAGAATTGATACATTTTTCCTACATGTTCTCCAAGGTACACAATATATGTTACGTTGGCCACTCATCATTTCACTCCTACCATAGTGTTCTTCCCTTATAATAATTCTGTCATACACTGTTACCCTATGTATTCTTCTCAGTAGACACATTTTTATAGCATTTATTCGAGTAATTTCAGTTTTTTTCCACATCCACGTTTTCCACATTCACATAATACCATTGTGGACTATCTTCATAGCAGATTTAGACATTGCTCGGTTCGAATGTGTATATTTAAGGACCCCATTGATTTTTTTCCTATTGCTGCACACCCTTCGATATCTCTCGTAATTCTTCCACCATCTGAGAAAATACTACCCATATTACAATCTTCTTGACTTGATTTAAGGTTGATAATAATAATAATAAGCAATTGTCAATTTATTAAGTTAAGGGAGCTCTAACTCGGGAGTCTAATTGATTGGTTAAAAATATATAAAAATGTGATCATGTTGAGTGTAAAGATATGAAGGTGGCTGCTGTGGCCATAATGGCAGTTCGTTACTTCCCCGTATTTGGACATAAGTATAACTATGAATTGCTAAAGTTTTTGCTTGCGCGACTTGCTGTTGTATTAACCTTTCTCCCTGAAAGAGGTCAGGTTATATAAATTGACAAGCTCTGTACTCTGCCGCGCGGTGCGGTGTAATCAAGAGTGGGCACATTTCCATTCGGCGAGGCAGTCGCTATGTCACGGCGCTGCGCCCGCCACAACCGGTTCCACTCGCTGCCCCCACCGGTCTGACCGGATCGAGTGCGAAAGCTCCACCGGTTGCAGTTGCCAGTCGCCAATCTTCACTTCCTGCTCCCTGCTTCTCTTGGCCAAATGCACACCACTCTCCTGTTGTATTTTTTTTTAATTTTTATTTATTTTCGTTTACAAATTCGTTGTATTTTTAAAATTATTTTCTATTATATAACATGACCTACTTGGTAAGACGCTTGTCTACCAACCCGTGTAATGCGTGTTCGATCCCCGCTGGAGCCCAGATAAAAAAAATCACTCTAGTTTTTTTACTTAGATCTCTGAAACATCCTTCTGGTTGGCTGGAAAAAAATTATACATGGCAATACGCCCATCAGGTTATATTGCCATGTGAAAATAGTACTGTATACAAGACAGTATAATACAATAATTATAATATATAAAGATAAAATTATCATAAAGCAACAGTTTAAAGACATGCATTTCAACAATCATATGAAAATAACATATTCTCCTTCCCCCATCATCCTTAATTTCTATGCTCAGATACCGTAGACCTGCTGGCCGATACATGTGTCAATTAAATACTCTCTTTACTGAAAAGAACATTAATAATACATACTTTACATATATAATATATGAAATTTACACTTTTCATTTAAATAAACAAAAAAGAAAATACTTCAAAGATCTACAGAGATTTTACTGTTGTTCGTTTTCCCTTTGTAAGTTTTCTGCGGTTTTCTCAACAAATATGTTTTTTTAAACATTTGCAGACGCGGGAACGTTATAAATCTAATAGCACCAGTTACCACTTTCCTATTCACACACTTACAAGTACCCGGCGGTAAGTAATACACATCGGACTTAAGAAAGAGACTAGAACGCTTAACAACGACTGACAAATCGCGACGGAACACGTGTATGAATTGACAGAGACGACGCTCTACAAAGCCGAAGTTAGCCGATTGTGGCCGACAGTCTTACTTACCGCTGGGTATTGTAACATGTTTTATTTGTTTTTCGTTCGAATTCCGAGCTAGAGCGCCCCTGAGAAGTGTGCTCTCTAAACGGCACTATATAAATTGTCATTTTATTATTCTTCTCTTTTTATACTTCAGGTTTTATTACTTATATCTGGTTGATTGATCTGAAGCAATTCAAATTATTCCGCCAGATTGTATCGTGTATTACGATAGCCCAGATAATATTATGTAAGGTACTCGTATATAGTCCACAAAAAAACACAGTCTCTTGATCAATAATTCAATTCGCAAAGATATATATTTCGTAACTATGAATATATCTTCTGATTTCTTCCCTGTACACATTACTAGTATCTTATTATCTCCTCATCTCGTGCCCCACCATAGTTTGAGGCCGACGGTAAATCGGTCAGGACAAAGATTGCAATGGTCGGTTGCATCACCCTGCACCGACAGCCGATGATGCAAAATTTCGGGTGACCTAGAAAATGATTTATCTTAAAATCGTGATTATGTAACTTAAAGCGAAATAAATACTCTCGTGGCGAGAACCAATAATATGAGTGGGCTCTTGTTAATTCATTACATGTATTTTTTTTCAAATTTGCTAAGATGATAGTTCACAATAGTGTTTAAGTATTAACTTTGATCTATGGAAGTTAAACGTGGATGTGGAAAAATACTGAAAGTAGGCGAATTAATGTGTGCACTGAGAAGAATACACGGGGCGACAATGTATGACAGAATACCGAATGAAATGATAAGGATGAATGTGACTTGAGACTGTTGAGTAAAATGAAAAAGAGCACTCTGGGATGGTTTGGGCACATGAAACAAATAAAAGAAGAAATAATTACAAATGTAAGTGGAAGGCGGTAGTGGAAGACCAATGAAAGTATGGTTGGATCAAGTGAAGTTTGTATACAATAAATACAACCTGCCAATACTATATTTTTTGGCAACAACCAAAATACATTAAACCGTTAGTGGAAAAAATATAGGATTAAATGAGTTTCATCAGAAAATCGAACCCCAACCCTTGAGTTGAAAATCAAGCTTCTTCCTCGTTTTACCGATTAGGCTAAGAAGGTTCTTGGAAGTCAAATAATTAAACATAAAGGTGAAAGGTAAAATGGAACTAAATAGAGTCAGTCATAGCTAAAAGCACCATAAGAGCTATTTACACCAACCAGCTTATAAACTTATTAAGTTTCATCGTTAGTTCGATCATGACTTCGAAGGAAATAAAGTGCCAGACTGTAGATCGACCTGAATCGAGACATTTTATGGCATCCCTTTGTTTCCAATAAAACGTAAATGGTGAATTGATGGCATCATGTCTAGGGAGCAAGTCTCCTTGTAAATAACAGCCCTTTTTTCTATTTTTACTAGCCACAATATATAATTTAAAAGTTACACAGTTTTAATGGAATGTTGAACCGTGGAATAAAAATACATGGAAATGTTGAAAAGTTTAAATCTAGTGGATATTTAGGTCAGAACCCTTTTACCGACAAGGCATGTGATGAAGTGACACCAACATTACAATCTCAACAACCTCATCATTACAATCTCAACAACCTCGTCAAAATTACAATCTCAACAACCTCATCATCATAACAATCTCGACAACCTCACCAACATTACAATCTCAACAACCTCATCAACATTACAATCTCAACAACCTCGTCAAAATTTCAATCTCAACAACCTCATCATCATAACAATCTCGACAACCTCACCAACATTACAATCTCAACAACCTCATCAACATTACAATCTCAACAACCTCGTCAACATTACAATCTCCACAACATCATCAACATTACAATCTCATCAACATTTCAATCTCAACAACCTCGTCAACATTACAATTTCAACAACCTCATCAAAACCAACCATTTTCATATTTGTATTGTTGTCTTGTATTACACTTACATTGTATATAGTACAACCTGGCGGGCGTATTGCCATGTGACAACCTTCTCCAGCCAACCGGAAAAATGTTAAAAGAGGCGTTGAGGCGTGAAAACCATACATTTTTCCATAAAATCCTACGAAAATAGAACCCCCGGGCGGGAAGATGGACGTTTTATCAACTAGGCCACGGAAGTTGTCAGTTTAAACCAGTTATTTTCATATAATTTGCTTTATCAAAAGCAACCACACACGGACAAGTTGACTGAATGTAATCAGTTAACGATTTGATTACGGTTACTTGTAAAGACTTCCGCGTCGTGCAGAAACTCTCAAGTCAAACTGGCGCAGATTCGGTCAGCCGCTAACCCCGATATGTCGGTCCGCCTGGTACTTAGTGTCTGTCTGCACTGGCTCTGTGTCCTGTAACGATCTGCCTGTCTACCAGGAGATGGATATCGAGGCAAATCGCGCGATTAGCATTGCGTTTTCTTTAAAGTTTTTTTAATATAATAAGAACATATTTGAACGTTGAATAAATAAATCGTAATTAGTGATTTTGTTTGAGTGAGCCTGTTTTTTACCGAAATTTTTCTTAAATATTTAAATCTAATTTTATTCCGCGGTACCCTTGTAAGCCAACCGCGGCGCAAGCTTTGGGAACGACTGTGATAAATATTTTGCCTCTCTGTCACGTCTAATAATGAATATTTAAAGTTTTTATCGCCCCATAATAAAAATAATCACGTATCGAGCTTTCAGTTGGCATGAACTTATGATGACCTCCGTGACCCTGTTGCCAAGATACACGTCTTCCAACTCAGGGGTTGCGGGTTCGATTCCCTTTAAAACCCAGATTTATTTTTAAAACAGGATTCCCGTCTGGTTTTCATTAAACACTTGTTTAACATATTTTTATTTTCTTGGAAGAGATTGCCACATGGCAATAAACCCGCCAGGTTGTACTGTTCACAACAAAAGAGTACAACAATTATTTAAGCTCTGTGTACTTTAGGATTCAGCTGACTTTGACTGAAGAAAAGGTAAAATATCTTAACAAATGGAAGAGCGTGTGTGATAAAATGTATGGAGCAGGAGATACTAAAACTGGGTGGATTGAATAGCGTCGAGATCTGTCCTCGAAAGGTGTATGGTGTGGTGGTATGTGATATTAAGACTCCCCGAAACAATGCAACTAAAAAGTGTAGTAAGTCACAAAGCACTCTCTTCTTCTTCCCAGTGTCATGTCAGGTCCCCCCAACGTTGAATATCACCTGAGAGTAGACATCTTTGTCCCCGGCAGCCCGAAAAAGATCTCCAACGCCCATTATGCCAGTCCAATCACGTTATTGCGGAGCCAGGAGATTTGCCTCCTGACAACACCTCTTCGACCTACTATTTTGCCTTGGATGATCAAGTGCAGTAATTTGTACTTTGCTCCTCTAAGTAAGTTTAATTTATTTGGATAAAATAAAACATCTGGTTTTTTAAGAGTTTCTGATAAGATTTTTCACACAGAAAAGAAGAAAATGTTGATGGTTTTATCTTAAGCAAACACCGGTACTAACAACGCTTGTAATTTTAACTTAAATAAGATAACACGTTTGAACTTGGTATGTTTTTATAGTCTTTTTAAATAACTATAAAGATATTGTAAGAGAGTGTCACATGACAATGAATCAGACAAGTTGTATACAGCCAACCAGAAATACGTTGAAAAGCCCTTGAATGAAAACTATTGGAACCCTTAAGCCTCGGCACACAGTTAGGACCCTAGCTTGGTGCTTAGAACTACACCACGAGCTAGGCGATATTTTCTAGCGAACCAACGCACCGCATACTATCGCAATGACCACACGCACGCTTCGCGCCACGCTACATGACGTTTAGTTACCTAGTGAGTCTCATAGCGAACAGACATGTTGGTTAATTTTATTGTGTCACCGAGTGATTTTACAGGATGGCGGGAGTTTTAATAACAGCTGTGTATAAAAGGGAGCCTTTGTGGAACCCATCGAGCAAATTATACAAAAATGTACCTTTAATAAAATCACTTTGGAATGAAGTTGCATAGGAAGTAAATAAAGATAAGGTAAGTTGTTTTGAGAGTGGCATCGTTTGTTGACTCAACCGCTCGCAAATGTCAAATGAATTTATATGAAGCGCTTTGGTGTGGCCAAGCATGAAGTCACGAAGTATATTAGTCACAAAGCACCTAGCGAAGCACTTTGGTGTGGCCTTAGCCTTAGGGTTGGGCATCATCGAGATCAACGTGTAATCCCGCAATTCTCGGGTCGGAAGATAGACATCTTGGGTCACGGTGATTACTTCGATTTTTTCTCTAATTCATTTCAGTGAGACAAATCCCTCGAAATCACATCAGTGTCTTCTTCATCACATACTCCAAGTTGAGCGTCGTGGACCTCTGCTTTGTCTCGAAAGAAACGTTGGAGTGTCTTGTGGTCCATGGGATATGTATGGTAGCATCCGCCTCCAGCATCGAGTATTTGTTTCCGTAATGAAGAGACACTTCAGTATAAGAAACCTTTTAAACCAATTAGTATTATTTGCTTCGACAATATACTCCCCTCCCCCCCTCCGTTGCTTCTAGTATTGTTACAAAGGTAACGCTGTTTCTCGTGTGATTGTTAGAAAAATTTCGCCATCAATTAAAAAATTGCAATGACGCGCTTGCTACATACTTCAAATCATGCTTTAGCGATTGTTTTTCAGGTCCCTCCATTTTATTGTTAAATCTACGCAATATGCGACATTATCTGATGCTGCAAGACCATTTCGTGTATTACATAGAATAAAAAATATGGAAATATCTCAAATAAAAAAAGATTTGAAAACAAATCTCAATGATTTATTTTCATTTAAAGAATATTTCACTTTCGTGACCTAGATAGTAGAACTGGTGACTGCCGATTGAGGTGTTTCGGGTTCCCGATGAAACTAAAACGGAGAATTAATCTGTTTTTTTTTCAAATAAGATCTTAACTAACTTTAGAAGTAAACCGTACCCACCCAGACTACCTCGTTGTTAAATGCACAAGGGGAGTATAATACAACACAACAATCGGTAAAAAGCATTAAACCTATTTTTTCATGTTTATACGAGTATGTCCTCAGTAAGATATAGACAAAAGCCTAGTTTGCCGGGGACACGACAAATAAAGGCAACAATCCCAGATATAAATGAGTATCCATTTTAAATTACCAGTATTTTTTATTGTCTTGTTTTTCATACTATGTATGTAATATGTACAATTACTTGTCATGTAAAGAAATAATTAAATATTTTTTCAATATTTGAGTATGTGTTATTTTATTATATCTGTATTTTATAAAACCACTTTTAAACAATATCTATGCTTTATTTTTTTATGATTGAAAGGTAGGCACTAATGACAGGAATAACGTTAACCAATTACACTCCACATTATGATTGAAAGGTAGGTACTAATGACAGGAATAACGTTAACCAATTACACTCCACATTAAAGCATTTTGCTATAAATTTATAAAAATAAATAAAACGCGTGATGAATCCTTGGACAAGATTTTGATATTGTTGATATTATGACTTAGTCGGAGTTGTGTGTGTGATAGCTTGGAATTTAAGTACTTGGGTGTCAAAAAAGTGAATGTTTCAGCTGAGTGGTTTAGTATTCGGGACACACATATGAATGTTTTAGCTGAGTGGTTTAGTATTCGGGACACACATATGAATGTTTCAGCTGAGTGGTTTAGTATTCAGGACACACATATGAATGTTTCAGCTGAGTGGTTTAGTATTCAGGACACACATATGAATGTTTCAGCTGAGTGGTTTAGTATTCAGGACTCACATATGAATGTTTCAGCTGAGTGGTTTAGTATTCAGGACTCACATATGAATGTTTCAGCTGAGTGGTTTTGTATTCAGGGCACACATATGAATGTTTCAGCAGAATGGTTTAGTATTCAGGACACACATATGTATGTTTCAGCTGAGTGGTTTAGTATTCAGGACACACATATGAATGTTTCAGCTGAGTGGTATAGTATTTAGGACACACATGAATGTTTCAACTGAGTGGTTTAGTATTTATGAGACCACTTCCTCACAGACCTTGTCTAATAAAGTGTTTCTCCGCATCCAAATTGGGAGTTTTTAGCATTTTTATGCTCTTTTATTCTACGGTTCGCCTTTTCATTACAACTAATTTTCTACTGTGGATAATAAAATAATAAAAAATATATATTTTAATTCAATTCATATACAAATATTGCTGCTTATTAACCCTTTTTTACCTGAACATAGAAATAACTTGTTTATTTCATTTTTTGTTAAATATCTCTTGTAGTAGGATGTTAGAGAGGGATTATTATTATTTTTAATTTTTTTATTCTAGGTCATCCAAAAAAGGGTGGTACCAATTTGTACCGTCAGTGAACAAAGGCATAAAAAAATGACAAATATGTTTTGAACAATCGTATTATTATATCAAACAATTTTACAAAAACAAATTTTAATGAAATTCTACTTTCAATAAACACACTTACCTGCCATTTTCATTAATATTTTTATATCCAAAAATGAACAATAAAACAAGCGTCCAATCAGTGTGACAGGCAACATTCATCTGAGATAAACTGGTGGCATTTTTAATAAATACACGTTCCAATACTGTTTGCATTGTAAAATATTAGTATGTACACATATGTGATGACAGGGATTGATCCAACTAATTTTGATGTATAATGCTAGAATGAACGTTAAAATCTGGTTGTACAAATTTGTGCCGTCAGATGGCAAAAGATTAAAGAATTCGGTTAAGAAATTTTAAAACATTACATTCCATTTCTTCGTTCTTTGTATAAAAGTATTTATTTCGAGGACCTTTCCGTAGCATCGTCGTATTGTGAATTGAATCGATGAATAACAACTTGCAAATAAAATTAGCAAAAACATGCGGTGTACTCTTGTTATTTCCAACAATTATGAATGTTCGGGTTCCATTGTATTTGTGCATAGTTTTGGTTTGTTCGTCGCAATTATTGAGACATTTCCGTATCTTTCAATGCAAATTTCCTTCAATTTTGTTTGACCTCGTTTGACAACATTTGGCAAACAAAACACGGCACACAATATTGAAAGCGCCTGAACTGTGCATTGGCGATATTTCGACTAATTGAATCGTTTCGTTCCAAATGTTGATAACTCCAAATAAAAAATAAGGTATTATTTGGATTGCGAGTTGACAGTTATAAGCATTGCGAGTCAAACTCAATTAAAAAAATCAACATCTATCAATTTTCCATAAAACTCTTTTAAAATAAACACGAGACAGAATTATTTTTTAAACGTTTTTCTCGAAAAACATAATGGTATTATAAAGTTGATTTCTCAATGGACACACATACACCTGTATACTCGTACCTTCGGGGGTTTGAAACAAATTGGTTAGTGCAAAATTTAGAGAAATGATATATGTACTCGTATTTAGGTAAAATTATCGGTCGTTACAGTGGCCTCACCGGATTTCATTCCGTTGATTGCATATCTGATTTCTCCTGGTAAGATCATTGGGATATTTTCATCCTCATTTGTTTCCAGATTTGAGTTTGTATCAGGTACAGTTACCGTATCTGTATACACATATAGTTCTGAGACTAACACTGTGTACATATGTTATACCTCGAAGGAAGAAACACAACTGCAAACTGAGATTCTATTTCTTGCATTCCCATATACCGAAGTAGAATGAGACGTGAATAGCTTCGCTTCCTCACCCATAGCGGTTTTTTAGAATGAATATACCTACATCACACACTGGCACACGTTTGATTGTATTGGTGAATTTCTTCCCGATTTTTACAAAATATCTCTGAAGTGGCCGATAAGTGCTAATTATTATTATTATTTTACGTAAATGTATTACGGAGGAATACCTAAAATCTGAACCCAGTATTTATTATATTTATAGAGATATTAAAGTTTTTAGAAGCAATGTGTACTAGTTACACATCACAGGGAAGGAAGGGTTAAAAAGACGGAATACGAGTATAACCTAGAAATGAATTGTCTCGATATTTTTGCTCATACCTGTAGGACTGATTTATGAATTTTCTTTATTTCAATTAAACCATAAAGGTGTGTTATGTGCGTTGGATCTTCGTTGGATATTGACGTCCAAACATACGAGTACAACACATACATATTTAATTTGTTTTGGAATTGTTGAAACGTGATTTATAATGAAGCCACATAATGAACACGAGGTAATCTGCCAAATTCTCTATGGTTTGTCAAGATGCATTATACATTATAATATTTATGATTACACATTACACTGTTTGTAATTTCTAACTCAATAACATGTTTATCCGAATAATAAATAATATATTCCATTCAGAAAAAAACGTTTAATTAGCAACGAAGATAACAATAACACTTATTACTAAACTAATTCAACTTTACAATTTATAACGTAATTTTTAATTAGTAATAAATTATTGAGTAATTATTATTGTTATTGATTTAATATCAGAGAGGTAATTAGTATTAATAACTGATAGTTTAATCAATTAATTAAGTTATTTTTTAGATTAAAAATGGATATTCATTTAGATTGAAAAATAAACATTGAACTTTTTTATTGTTTGTATTTACCATTGTTTTATTAATTGGATTAACTGCCAGTTTGAAAGACGATAAGTTTAGCAGTAAGGGTGTGTGGGCGAACTCAAAGAGATTGAACTGCAAATAAAGCTTTATGGATCTTCCAATATATGATAATAACATATTCGGATTTAGGCCTAATATAGTGTACGTGTTCAGTGTTCATATGTAATAATACATTTTGAAGACTTCCCGAAGAGTTGTCTCCAAGTGCTTCCGTCAATTCGTCAATCATTAAGTTGCACGCGATCGGGAATCAATATAATATACTCTACAAAGCGACAGTCTCTTTCTTAAGCCCTATGTGTATTACTTACCGCCGAGTACTGTATTTGTTTGTCTTTGTTATTTTCTCATGTTGTGAAACTTAATTACTCACAACCGTTCTTCTCTTCCCAGTGTCATGTCAGGTCCCCCCAACGTTGAATATCACCTGAGAGTAGACATCGTTGTCCCCGGCAGCCCGAAAAAGATCCCCAATGCCAGTCTAATCACGTATATTGCGGATCCTGGAGATTTGCCTCCTGCCAACACCTCTTCGGCCTTCTATTTTGCCTTGGATGATCAGTTGCAGTCATTTGTACTTTGTACTTTGCTCCTCACAACCGTTCATTCGAATAAAATAAAATAATCTTTTTCAACCAATCAGAAATAAGTTACATATCTTATATGTCTTTTTTGTGAGAGATTATACTTGTTTAAACAAACAAAAAGTAAATAATAAACGTTTAAATTCATTCTTTATATGTTATATTATATGGTATTAGTCATACAGAATAAAGAAATAAAAAAAATAAAAGGAACATTACCAAACGTTTTTAAAGGTCAGCAATGAGTGGGAAAGGGGAAGGATGTTCGGGTAGGAGAAAATGATGGGGATTTAGGAAAAATACGCTTCGCCATAAAAATATTTTTAAGTCCCTGTTCGAAACAAACGTTTGCAGAACGGTGTTACACACATCCAAACGAAATGGCCGTTCGTTGTTTTTTTTCCTATATTGTTTTATTTTCAAGAACTAAGAAATTCAATAAAATGATATAACACATTACGAAATAGGATTATTAGGGCCTTAAAATTTGACGAAAAGGTTATTCTTAAAATAACTAGCGTATCGTGTTGCACGTTTTAAAATTCTGTCGTGATATTGTTTCCGATTTATTGAGTAACAACGCGATTTGTTGAAAATTTACAAAAGTTGTGTACAAATATTTTTTTTTACAAAATACGCATATATAATTCGATGTCGCCGGAATGAGAATTGGACCTGGGCCAAGTCCTTCATGAATACAAACAAGATGTTGTGACGCGCAGGGCCAGAGGGGCAAGGAGATAGGGAGACAGGAAGATATAGAGAAAGAGGGACATGAAAATACGAGCATGGGAGTGAGGATGTTTTGCCCCATCGGCCATTTCCCTTTCATAACATCACATAAACAGAATCAAAGTATTACATTGACATTTATTTTATTTCTCTAGCGCAATTTAATCAACAGAGATCACTCCAAGGGTGCCTCAATTATTATCTAACATTCCTCGAATGTCTGTTCTTTGAGAATTTATTTCAAGCTTTATCTCTTTGTATTTAAGTCCCTTAATACGATGTCTCCATTGTATCTTTCGAATCTGAGGGATGTTCCTTCGGAGAGAAATAGAGCTTAAATGTCGATTTAAATAAATAAATAAATAAATATAGGTTTATTGATAGCAACATAGTATGTACATAATATATTTAAATACACTTCAAAAGCACATAAATTGCAGGCAGAACTCGCTCATGGTGGAGAAAGTACAAAAAAAATATCTACGATATCTCTACATGAGTGAGTTTGGTGTCTATCCGTGGCTATATCCTACGCAGTTTCTGCTGGGCATGCTCGGGTATAACTCCTTGAGCGTAAGAAGAGATCTGCGTCTCCTGGTATACGTTGTCAAACTCGTTCGGGGAGTTGTGAGCTGTCCAGCATTACTACAAAGATTAGCGTTAAATGTTCCTAACAATTACACTAGACTGCGCCGGCAGGAACTGTTCTCAATAACATACGCAAGAACGGGTCTTCCAGCCGCTATGCCTGTTGGAAGGGCCTTAACTCTTCTTAACGGGACTGCTTCGGATATTGACATATTTCATATCACATTACCAAAAGCAAAAGTAAATTTTCTTCTTAGATTAAGCGCGTTAGAAAGCACTCATCAACATACTTAAGTGACTGAATATGTATGAAACATACGTTTGTGTGTAAATACTCGTTTGTATACATATGCATTATTTTTTATTTTATATAATTTAAAAAAAAAAAATTTCTCTGTAATTTTTCTTCTTTTTTAATGTCTTGTATTTTTCAATGTAATTGGGCTAAGCCTGTTTTGAAAAAATAAATAAATAAATAAATAAATAATACATTAAAGACAGAAGCTATCAAAAGGTCTGGGCTCATCTAATCACATCCCCTCGGCCAAGATACACCCCACCAATGTAGGGCGACCCCAGCCACGGGGACACCAGATGTTTTTTAGCCCACACTCTTGCACATGTAGAATAAGAAGAAGAAGAAAAAACAGAAAAATAGATGGCAGAAAAATAAATAAATCCACAAATACCGCCTCAGATCAATTCAAACAAACAAATAAAGGTTCCTTGACAGCAACATAATGTGTACATATATCATATTAATATATAATTAACTCATCCCGAGTATTGCACATAACATATGGTACATCTCAAAGCAAACTGTAGAAAACACATTTAATATAGAAGACATTAAAAAATTTCTTCATCCAATAAATTGGTTGTTCAAAGTCGTCCCAATAGGGGGCGAAGTATTATGACACAGCTTTTTCCGTTGCTGATCCTAAAGTGCAAAATGGCATATCTCTTAGTATTAGAAATAAGGGTGGCGTGTACAGCTTTTGGAAGCATTTAGAGATAATCTGTTTTGGAGGTCTTATGAAAATGTACAATATGTATAGTATGAACGCTACACTAAAGCTAAAATTGAACGTGTTACAATCAGATATCGGAAGATCTACAAAGATTTCTTCATATTTTGTCTTCCCTTGTAAAGTTTTCTGCAATTTTCTTACTAAATATGTCCAATGTAAATATAAGGCTGATGTATTGAGTAAGATGAGATGGTTTGGCCATGTGGAATGAATGAATAAAGAAAAACTAACAAAACAAATGTGAGTAAAGGCGTGGTATAGAAAGACCTAGGAAATTGTGGTTGGATCAAGTGAATGAGATTTTGTTAACAGGAAATTTTGAAATCGTTGGAGTTGTATGAGAAGGTGTATGAGTGTGAAAGAGGCGAAGGATGTATGTCGACATGGGAATTTTTGGGGTTATGTCCTCTGCCTACCTCGAAAGGGAGTTTGTGTGATGGTGTGTATGTTTGTATATATAAATTCTTACTGGATAACGAGTAGGCACACTTGATCGAGAAGAAAAGAAAATTGCAAACTAAAATTATATTTAGTGGAATTTAAAAGTAAAACTGTTTTCTTTGCCCTCTATTTTCCACAATAATATTTATCCAGCTCAACTCAACGGCGCCTGCACCTGCACCTGCGCCTGTCTAATCAATATGTTTCACCGTATTTGTTTTCTTTTCGGTTCAGTCTTTGTATTTTTCTACATTTATTTCAGAATTCCACATATTTTCGACACTAAAACATTACCGAGTCTGCTTTGCCTACCTAAATATCTTCATATTTACTGTACAATATTAAAAATAATAATGATTGCTAGATACTATCCAAAATTTGTATACAATTTTAAATTAATGTGTACGACCTCCAGAGCCTAGTTGTTAAGATGGCTGTTTTCTAATCCGGACGCAGCGGGTTTGATACCCATTGGTACTCGGTTTTTAGTGTACGCGCTAATTATCCACGGTTGATACTGACATTTTAATATATCCTATTTCAATACAATGAATTATTGAATTGAAGCTGCCAAAAATATATCATACGGAATATAGCATTATGACGAGTTTCGTGGCCTGGTTGATAAGATGTCTGTCTTCAAACTTTGGAGGTTCGATATCCGTTGGAACCCAGATTAAAAATACTTAAGACATAAAAATAAGAAGACATACGTCTTACAAACTAACTAAGCCACGGTGGTCGGCGTTGTATGGGTTATGTAAATAAATCAGTCATTTGCCAGATTGTTAAGAACGCCAATACTGCCTACAGCTGAGTACAAAGCACAGTTCTCTAAAATGTCTTGTATGGTTAGTTACTCTTATTTGAGTTGTATAAAGCCTTGCGGAATGTTGTACCGTGAAGTTTGGCTAATTGTGTTGATATTTTGAAAACGTTGCAATTTTCATATTCAGAGCATGTTTGTTGTCAACTTCGTCAAGTTACAATCAAATTCTAAAGTAAAAAACTGCAATGTTTTCGAAACATCGGCCATAAGCCAAATCACAAGGTACAACACTTCAAATACCTTACACAACTTAAAGGAAGAATCGCGAAAGTTTCAAAACTTAATGGAGTTTATCAAAGATTTCAGTTTTAACTTTGTGAAACTCCCTGTTAGAATATGTAACAATATATTACTTTGTTAGATATGCTTATATGGGAGGGTCTACACAACTTAAATATTTTTCCTCTGCATTAATATTATCGAATTCTAAGGAGTGTTTGTATAAAATATAATATTTTAATCAATTTATTGAAATTTAAATCTTTCCGTAAATATACCACACGAAATTTTTTTTCTTGGAGGATCCATACTTCAGTAACATGACACCACCCTAATATACTCGTACAATATACACTGCTCGCATAACAAACCGGGGTCATTTCCTCGAATAGAGCCTCGGGATAGGAGATAGAGACACGTGTAGCGGAGATTAATACAATTAGTGGAATAATAAAGGAATGTATTGTTAAATATTCTTAATGGAGTTGTTTAATTTTCAATAAACCATATAATTTCTGTGTCGATTTATCAGATATGCGCATTTCAATGATGTCTCCAAGTTTTCACTTACTTTCAATGTCGTGGGAATCCCGTTTTGTTGTGAAATTGTTTCGGATCGACCGCATCTGATTAGAAGAACTCCGAGTCACACAAACAGTGAGTGTTTCTCTTATTCGGAATAATTAGTGAGAGATCGCGAGTGCCGCCAATAATGGCGATGCGTTCTGCTTAGAAAGCAACCTGGTGTACTCCGCGCGCCGCACCGAATTCTCACGCGACTCTCACTCGCCGCTGTCTCCGCTCTGGGCGGCCCTCGACCCGCTCGCTCCTCGTCCACCGTCACCGCTCACTGCTCATTGCTTTATAGCCCATAGCGCGTAGCTCTTACCTTTTGTCCATCGCTCATCCATTGTTCAGGTTGAGAGACTCGGTTATTAAGAGTTAGAAACCGACGCGAAATACTTAATAACACTATTTACATTTCTCGGTACTTTCCCTAGAATCATTGCCAAAAAAACATAAATCTAAAATAGTTCTTTATTAAATACGTTTTAAGGCTTTCGCAGTTTTTCGTATCAGTTGTATAAGGCAAGCGAAAGGTTGGTGGGCAGAGGTGATGCTATAAGAACAATCTGCGAGAGTCGCTGACTGTGGATCGTGGAGAGCCATCTGTTCTCAGGCTGATGACGTCTCAACAGATATACGTTTGAGAAACAGTCAACAGGCTGCAAACATGCGTCAGCATTACCAGGCGGCTCAGCAGGATCCACGTGTCTGTGACATCTACGGGAGGGAGTGCGCATCTAAGATCGGGCTGTTTTCTCACAGAAGATCATATGATTGTCGGAGGAGCAGCTCGAGATTGACGTTGTAGTGGCGAGAGAATCCTCGACTACGAGGTCCAGCAACGATGACAATTAAGTGCATCATTGTTTGCCTCTTGCGACATCGACTGCCAGATGTCTTTCCATCTTTTGGGAGGTCGTCCTGGAGGTCTACTTGCTTGGGAAATACTGTCCCTGGCCATAATTACGGCTCATGGTTCCACCATTCTAAATTCGTGTTCGTTCCAGAACCTTTTTCTCTGTCGTCCCCATCTGACAATATCTTCAACTTCGCACGTCCTTCGGATTTCTGTGTTACGTACTCTATCACGAAGGGTTTTGCCAGCGATACTCCTGAGTACCTTCATTTCGCTGGTTCGAAGGAGATTTTTGGTTCTGACAGTGTCGGCTCTGGACTCTATGCTGTATGTCATTTTGGGGTGGACACAGGTCTTGTATATCCTTACCTTGCTTTGGATGTTCATATGCTTGTTTTTTCCAGATAGTGTTCTTTAAACATCCGGAAATAGCTGCGGCCTTTTGTGGTTGTTCAATTACATCGCCATAGAGGTCATTATTGCACGTTATGCTAGCACCCAAGTATTTAAATTTTGTTACTTGTTCAATCGGTGTGTCATCGATCGCCACACCGCATCCAACTTGCTCTCTGGCTAGAGTCATGCATTTAGTCTCGCTGATGGAGATAGACATGTTGTATTTTTTGGAAGCAGTGTGGAATCGATGTAGCATTTGTTGCAGGTCTTCCTCTGATTCGGCTATGATAGTGGCATCGTTAGCATAGCATATTGTCGTCCATCTTATATCTTAGGTTAAGGTCGGCAACTTCTTCTATAATTTTATCCATAACCAAGTTAAATAGAAATAGACTTAAACTATCTCCTTGTCTTACTCCGGTTGGTGTTGGAAGTCATTAGAGAGTTCCCCGTCTACGCGAATTCTTGTGGAGCTATTTAGGTTTATGTCTCTAATGGTTTTGGCGATGGAGGGTGACACGTTCCTTTCGAGCAAAATCCTTATTACATCTTCTAGTTAGATTCTATCATTCATGATTCTACTCATTATGTCTAAATATGTGTGACGCGAGGAATGTTTTATCATGTGCTAAATCCCATAAAATTTGCATTGCACTATATTTATCATATACTCGTATTTCTAAACAAGTACATATATACTATCACATCATTTTCCTATTGGGGTAGGTATAGATGACATATGTTGACTTTCGTATCTCGACATACACCTTTTACCTCTTCCGCATCCATACACCTTCCCACACAACTCCTACAATTTCTCTGACTATTCATTTTTATTCTTTCAAAGTATCATTCACATGATCGAACCATACTTTCCTTGGTATTCCTCTACCACATGTTCTTCTTTTATTTGCACTTAATACTCGTTTTGTTAGTCTTTCTTCATTCATTCAGTCATTCGTTCTACATATCCAGTGCTCTACTTCATCTTACTCAACGCATTAGCCTCATATTCACTTTCATTCGTATTCTGTCATATATTGTCCCCCCGTATATTTTTCTCAGTTGGTACTAAAATACTGTTGTGTCTTAGTAGATTTTATACTGTCCGGTTCGTGTATATACGAATATGTTTGAGTACCCTATTAATTTTGTTTCCTATCGCTGCATGCCATTCGATGTATCTCTTTAATTATTCCATCATACGAGAAAATACTACCCAAGTATCAACAAAATATGCGATTTTGTGGGACAGAAAATCCAAGAATAGTCCACCAACGTAGTACGCACCCCGTAAAAGTAACGGTTTGGTGTGGTGTAAATGCGGAAAGAGTTATTGGACCTTATTTCTTTGAAGATGAGGCTGAAAACCCACTAACCGTCAATGGCGAAAGGTATCGAGAAATGCTAGAGAATTTCGTACGTCCTGCAGTCGAGGACACACCACAGGTATGGTGGCAGCAAGATGGTGCTGCAGTCGAGGGCACACCACAGGTATGGTGGCAGCAAGATGGTGCTACTGCCCATATATGTTAGCTCGCCCGACAACTCAACTCTTAAGACATTTTTTTGGAAGAAGAATAATTTGGCGAAACTCTGAAATCAAGTGGCCGTCACGCTCACCTGACTTAACTGCTCCAGACTTTTTTCTATGGGGGTATTTGAAAGATAGAGTATACCGTAACAATCCTCGAACCATTCAGCAATTGAAGGCCAACATCCGTGAAGAATTTGAAGAAATAAGCCAATAAACATTACGACAGGTGATGGTTCCCGCCTTAGAAAGAGCGCGTCAGTGTGAAGAGCAAAATGGTGGTTATTTAAAGGTGTCATTTTTAAAACTTAATAAACTTTATTTCCAAGAAGTATGTTTACTGTTTGTAAACGAGTAAATGTGAATTATTAAGAAACAAAAAAGTGATTTCATTTTAAAAGGGTCTAGTGACTTTTGGGCCAACTGTATAAGAAAACCTCAACTTGCTATATATGTAATATCACCCGTATATCGTATTTACCTTTCTTTTCTTACATTTCTTTCACCATGACTTTGAATATCGCAACATTCATTCTCAGATCTTTGCATCTTTCGTACAATTTATCTATCAGAAGATCTAAATCAGTAACTTGAGTAATAAATTGAACTTTTAGGAATCCGGAGGTAAATGGACAGTTAACAGAAGTAACTTTGACAGCAGATATGTCTCCTGGCGTGCCCGGGCCTTAACAAGCCGGCCAACTAATCGGACTTGCCCTAATCGCATAATCTCGACCTTCAGGTGCCGTGACTCTCGTTTCGCTGCCCCTGCTCTGCCCAAACTACCCCGTGTAAATATTTTAGACGTTTTTACTGTCTATGCCTACGATAACCTTCAACAAAGGTTACACATATATTTATTTATTGTATTTAATTAACGACACAACAGTGTCTTTATATACAAATGAACATGTGACAGGTTATACAAGTACTTAAAATTATTGACAAATAATACAAAACTTTATCTTAAACTAACATGAACATACAATAAGCAGTAGTAATAATAAATTACAGTCATTGTTTTAAAATTATTTAGTAATTATATGTATATTTAAGTTCAATATATGTTATGTATGTATACCACAAAATATTACCAAACTTCACCAAGCAGACTTACGTAATTATCGAAGACTTATTTTATAGAGGTAAAGAACTCAGATTTGTTTTTAGTGGAATAACGCATACATAGAAAAAATATTGGATTTTTTGAGAATTTTGTGGCAATTTTATGGATAGATATTGAGATATAGAAAACACATGGCCTCATTAGTAGAACGAGATGCAGGTTGCTTTGCAGAATTAAAACCTTCCTACATGTTAATGCAGGGTTACTTAACTCCAGAGGCGAAGTATTGTCCTTAATGTTTTGTTTATATTACGTTATTTATATTAATAAAGGAGAGCACAAAGTTAGTAGCTATTTCTAAACATTGTTGTGATATTCTGGCGAATACTATATATACTTATATTAAAAATATCTAAATTGTTGCAAAACTCGTTTCCGAATCTTTGCATACGAATTATAGAGAAGTTGATTTTATAATTAGTGTAGCAATTTCCGGTATAAAAGGGATTGAGCTGTCTTGTGGATCTAGTGGGAATACGAAATGAAATGCTTGCGAGTAAGTGAGGTGCATCAGTTGTCATCCTCATTATAATTTTTAGGTCTTTATTAGTTTCCTGCTGAATATAGGCGACTTATTTCTCGAGAATCGGCTGCCTACTAACTTAAGCCGCTTCTTTATGCCTTCCGCTTTTTCAGTGTCTCTTCTCTTTTACAAATTTTTAAAATTCTCTTCTTTTCCACGTGGCTTTTAATTTCTCTTTTTTTTCTCATAAAGCTTTTAGCTTTTTTTCTCTCTTGCTCCAGGCTAGTTTTTTTTCTTCCGCAAAGTTTTTTTCTCTTCAACCAGACAAGCAAGTTCTCTTCTTTTCCATCAGGTTTTTAACCTGTTCACCGCGTTAAAAATCAAATTCCACGAATCCTGTGCGCGGCACAATTTCAACGTTTTTTAATTTCTAAGTTTAAACACATATTTTGTTTAGAACCACTGATATTTGATTACAACACCAAGTAAACATGACACTTAAGTAATTTTCTGATAATAAATAATAGTCATTACTCTTAAGGAGACTCATTAAATAAAGGAGATAAACTTAACATTACGTAAAATAAACAAAGGAATGCTACGATCAAATCAATGCTTCATGACACTCACCCAATCAAATGCATATAGCACTAGTAATGTTTATTTACGTAAGAGAGACTTAGTTATGTTTATTTACGTAAGAGAGACTCATCGCAGGACTCGATCCGCGAGACAGGTCGTTAATGCTGGAAATATTGAGAAACCAAAAAAATTCGGCGCTCTGTTTATTCAACAATATCTCATAAACTAATATATTATTTGACAAGGTTTTCAGAGATGTCGCTAGAATAAAGATTATTTTAAATTTTAGTTCAATTTTTATTCCGGTTTTGTGTCATTTTTTTTAAGTATTTGTGATTTGAAACTTGGATTGTCGTCAGATCACAGGCGTTTGTGCTCCCCGCGGGGAACAGGTTAAGATATCTTTCCACCTGGCATCGAAGTTTTTTTTCTCTTCCACTAGATTTTAACCTGTAAGCTAGTGAGTTATATTTTATTTATTTTTATTTATTAAAAAACAACAGGTAATTTAATTTGGACACACAATTTTAATGGATATGAATTTGTTGCCTTTCATTTGTCGTGTCCCTAGTAAACTAGGTTTTTGCCTGTATCTCACTGATGACATAGCATGAAAAAATAAATCGATACTCCTTTCCGATTTTTTATTACATAAAACTCCGTTGCACATTCTCATCAACCTGACAAACAGTGACACTCAATTACATATGTATACATTACGCGAAATCAAACTCCTCACACTTCATCACTCCAGACAGATCAAAACATTCATCTCACAATATACCGCACACAATCATAATAATAAAAACAAAAATATATATATATACATAAAATAAACAAAAAAACACCACGCTCAAGAGCTCACACAAACCTCTTCCACAAGTCATTCCTCTTGCAAGGCCAAGCACTCAAACTTCTGTCGCAATAACAACCACGCTCCGATCGACTGCTAAATTATTTTCCTCCCTTTGCCTTTATTGAAGTATTATATAGGAACAATATGTACTCAGGGAGTGAGTTTTTAAAATATATTTGTTTTGTGGGGCTGAAGAATTAAGATACACATTTCGTTTTATTATTATAAATCGGCAAAAGCGAAAACTGTATTGCGAATTCGAATTTGTTATGAACAATTATCCATAGATATCAATACAATTCACTTTTTTGGTATAATCTATACTTTTCTTGGATGTTAATGTGAAACGCACCGGTGCGTTCATACTAACTTGATATAAGTTAGATTCACACGCACCCGTGCGTTCATACACGCTTACAGTTTCAATTCTCTTCTCCTCAACCAGACTTTTAACTTATATTTTCTTCTAAGATTTAAAGTTCTGTTCTCTTGCACCGGACTGATTATTACCAGCTATTTTCTCTTGCACTAGACTGATTATTACCAGCTATTCTCTCTTGAACTAGACTGATTATTACCAGCTATTTTCTCTTGCACTAGGCTTTTAAGTTGTCTTCTATTCCACTAAGATTTTTAGTTTTCTTCCACCAGGTATTTAAATCATTTCTCTTCATCTAAGATTTAAAAAAAGTCTTCCACTAGGCTTATAAATTCATTTCTATTCCACCAAACTTTTTGGTTATTTTTTGGTCCACAATTTTTTTATTTCTTATCTCTTGCATTAAACTTTTAAGTGGCAAACCATTATTAGGTACATTTATTTGGAAGTTTAAAGTTTAACGTGTACAAATGAATATTGATTCAATTTAAAAATGAAGGCTACTACTAATGGAATCCATCCCTTTAGTAGTCCTGATGGCCTTTGACATTTCCAGAGTCCTTGAGATCTTTCTATTTCTGTTAAACGTATCATCAAATAACTGTGTCGAAATTGTTTCTGTAACGATTGCCTGTTCACCTGTATTCTCTTTTTAAATCATTTTAATTCCTCGTATTATTTGTTTATATTGGCTCTTCCATAAATTTAGTAATGTTTGAAATTTAAATTATATAAACATACATACATTTACTATCATACAACTTTTCGATTTCGGAGTAGGAAGAGAGCACAGATCTCCGAGCCTTTCTATCCATTCACATTACTCGCACTTCGACATCATCTGTAAATCTCTTCATACATGCTCTCTTGTACCTCATACTTCTGACTTTTTACTCAGTTTAAATTTCTACAGCTGTCTACTTCTTCCTCGTGTTCATTAATTTTAGACATACACTGTTGTTTCGTAAGTCATTCATAACTCATTCTTCGATGTGGCCAAACCATTTTTTTTCTTAATTCTAGTTATACATAATATCAATTTCTAACATTTATTCTGTGTCCGATAATTTCTTACTCCGTCAAACATTGTTGTACCAGATAATCTACACAATGCATGCATTTTCTGTCTTTTCAATGCTTAGACTACCTTTTTAATACATCAAGGTTGACATGAGCATACCACAAGCTTTTCAGATATATGTTATGAGAAGTGAAGAACTTTTGAAAGATATATGGCAACAAAAAGTTTTTGGGAGATAAAATATGACAATGGAAGAGCTTTTGAAGTGATGTCGGTTACTACACAAAGTTTTTTAAATAATTTTTTTGATACTTTTCAACCTGTCCAAATTGGCAATTCAGACATTTTGAAGAATGTGGCCGGGAAACAACATTATCTTTGGTCCTAACCTTTGGGTTGAAACCTACTGGAGGCAGGAACGGAAATCCCCTCGAGTGTCAAGTGTAGTGCGTGAGCTTCAAATCGAAATAAATTTTTACCAGATTATATAGTATATAGGTACAATACCCTTTTTAAAAACTTTTTTTTCGGGTTTCATCGGAAATCGTATTTCAAACCACCGGGTAGAAAAACATCAAATGTGTTACTAACTAGGCCACGAAGGTCGTCTACGACTACGTTAAAATATACTATATCTTTAAAAAAAATCTTTCGAGGCGTAACAGTTCTGTGTATCTGTGTTGATATTGGAAGAGTTTATTATTTATCTCCTAGAGAGGCCCAGAATACAGCAAACGGGTTGAACCGTACAGCCTTCTACCCCTTTCCAGCGCGACCTCCCCGCATAAATATTTATAATGCCTGCCTGAAGCCGGGCTGAAAAGCCAAGCTAGATAACTCCTTGCCAGCTATTTCAGCGAGGAGGCTTCCGATCTTGCTGATAAGACTTATTTACGCTTTGCGAACGATGCTGAATAACTTCCAATAACTGCTGATAATATTTATTTACCCTTTACAAGCGCTAAAACGCAAAGATGATGACCTCCGTTGCCTAGTTGATAAAACGTGTCTTACTATCGTTCGATTCCTGCAAGAGCTCAGATTTAAAATTTAGAATTCCCGTCTGATTTTTACTTAAGGTTTGTTAAACGTAACAATGCTAAATAAAACAGTTTGTACATATAGAGAACCCCCTTACTAGGCAATGCTTGTAACGAAGTGGTCTCTGATATATGTGTCCTAAATACTAAATCGCTTATCTGAATCATTCACATTCTGTATTAATAGCCTTACACATACTTCACATACACATTCGCATTCTGCATTAATAGCATTACACATACTTCACGTGCACATTCTGTATTAATAGCCTTACACATACTTCACACAGACAATTTCAACTGCATCACAATCAAAACGGCCACATTAACCTAGGACCTGACCACCTCCGTGGCCTAGTTGATAAGACGTCTGTCTTCGGACCCGGAGGTTGCGGGTTTTAAGCCTAGATTTTGGACATAGATTTTTTTTAAAGTTTCCGTCTGATTTTAACTAACGGCCCCATTAACACCTTTCTGATTAGTTAGAAGAGATTCCCACGTGACAATCATTTCACAAGGTTGTATTTTACATAAAATAAAGTTGATTCACGATTCACTCGGGCGCTGCTATAGCTGACAAATGTATGTTATGTAATTATAGTTCGAGTCCCGAATTAAAAGTGCCCTTCAGAGTTAGCTCTCTAAAAGGCGCTATGTAAAATTCTTTGAAAGAATGAATCAAAATGATTTTAAATAACTCCTATCATAAATTCAAAATACGCATCACTCATTCACTCACATGCCCATATGGAGTCCTCCAAAAGCTCTCCACTTCTCGCTCTCTTCTTGTCAAAGAGCCACTTTGTAACATACGAGTATGTCATAATATATTAACATATTTATAATTAAGGCATTAATATTGTGGAGGTTTAAAGACATTGTAATTTGTTTTATCAAACACTGTTTATTCCACTTTTTGAATAAGTTGAATAAACGTTGTTTGATAAAACAGTGATAAGTAGAATAAACAGTGTTTGATAAAACAAATTACTATATCATAATATTTAAAAAATCAAAGTTACTTGTTAACTTTTCCACGGCCAAGTTTTTTTAAAACTTAAACTATATCTCAGATGATTATATAATATAAACAGTTTTAGTGATAGCAAAATATTGTTCCTTTGAAACATAATATTTTTCTCAAATATCAAAGGTGAAAAATTCCACAAAATGATAAAGAAATTGGTTTACTGAAAAGTGTCTAACTTTTCACCAAGATATTATATTTCAGGTCTTCAAGTCTCCCCGCACCGCCTCATCGTATTGCGCTAAGTATAGAAATATGAAAGGTCATGCCAGTAAATAATGTTACAACTACCTTCAAAGCCTCTTTCCTAAAGTAAATTACATGGTAATGAGCAGCCAAAGTCCTTAAGTTAATTTGTGATAAAAGTTAACTGTCGTTGCGAAAGATAAACCGACTGAGGAAAGTTCAGATTACGTATAATATTTATTATCTATTCGAGATCTGTTTATAGATCTGATATTTTAAAAATAAAAGTAAAATTGAAATCTTGCTAAATACGAAGAAAGGAACTTTAGAAGGGTTTGAACATGTGGATAGAACGAATGGCTAAACTAATATACAAGTCAGAAGCGTAAAGTGTGCAAAGGTAGATCAAGGAAAACGTGACTGGATTAAATAGACCAGAAGATTGAAAGATGGTAACGTGAGAAGTATGAATAATAAGATTGTGTATAGCGAGATGTATGAATCTGGAGGAGGTAAAAAATGTGTGATTGGATAAAAAAAATTATGCCCTGTTTTATCTGTGTACTCTACAAGGGACACAGAGTGATATATGTATGAAAAATTTGATATCATTGCAAAAATATTTAAATAAACTGTGATTTGTTACCTCAGTTTATGCAACCAATAATTGACGACCTCCGTAGTTAAGTTGATAAGACGCTTGATTTAAAAAAATATATAATTGCAGTCTGGTTTTCACTTTAAGTCTAACATATTTCTGCGGGGCTGGAAGAAATTGCCACATGATGGCAATGAGGCCGCCAAATTTTACTGTATACAATGAAAGTATTAGGTGTTAGCATAAGTTATGTCCGTTTTTTCCAAATAAAAAAAATGAGCACTAAAAGTAAAACAAAATAGTAAATATTATACGTCATTCGAAAGAAAATTTTTTGCTCTACAAGATATTGTGTTTGCTTTTACGTTACATATATTATTTTATTTGATTACAAGTCTTCAAAATAGAATGTCAAGTAGACGAAAGTGAGCATTTTCGACACCTCCTTCTGTTCGCGTTCAATCGAGGGAATAAAGCTGCTCGCGATATTTGCGAAGTGTACGGTGAAGATGCTATGAATGAAAGGACAAGGAAAAACGCCGTGCAAATTGTTCGAAAGTGACCGACCCTTTCGAACAATTTGCGCGGCGTTTCCTTCAATAATGACGTCGAATTGCGGACATAGTTGGACGAATTCCTCGAGCCAAGACCGGATGGTTTTTATCGCACAGGCATTGAAAAACTTATAGAACGTTGGCAAAAAATTGTAAATAATGAAGGAGAATACATTATTGACTAATTTGTTGTATTTTTTTTGTTGTGTCCTCTTCATTTGGAAAAAAAAACGGACACAACTTATGTTAACACCCAATATATTACAATTTTTTTGACATTTAATAGCATTTTATAATAGTTTATAATATTTGAAATGGATGTTTTTAAATAAAATAATATTGCTGCTTGTTTTTAATTTAAAAAGAGTTAAACGATAATTCGTACTAATCATCTTACAATAACGATGCTAAAATTGTCAAGTCGCAAACTTTTATTAATTTTATAACTTGTGAGAAAAGCCTTCAAGGTTTACTGGACAAGATATAAAAATGATCGCGAGAGTTAACCAAGTGATAAGCGTTTGGGTTTCAAGTTACAGTTATCAAGCGAGATCAAATATGAATATACACGTAAGACCAATCGATCGTTAGTTATTTTATTAACATATAATATAATATATTATATTTTTAATGAATTTATCCTTAATATCACGACTACTACGAGTTATTGTTGACACCGTGGGAGTGACTCAGGATAAAGAAAAAAATTAATCAATCAGAAGTCAAGTTTCACTGCAAAATCGTCATTTCATGTTTGGGTAAATTATTTTAAAACGAGATTAACAAAAATATATGTATGGTATTTCAAATTTTAAATTCAAACGTATATACATACCATCACGCCGTCTCCCTGATAGGGTAGGCATAGGACAGGTACACATCCTTAGCCTCTTCTTCATTCATACACCTTGATTCTGTATCGCTCATCGAGAGATGTTTGCCTCGACCTCGACATGCGACTTTTCTGTTAAAGGATTTTCACTCTTCCCTATTTCACAATTAAATCAATCATTTTGTCACGTTTTTCTAAGTCTTCCAAAACTTGTCATATTTTCTTTACTACTCGTATATAAATAGTTTTTTTTTTTGTAAATCGTTCATCATTCATTCTTGCTACTTGGCTGAACCGAATGGAATGCACAAAAAATAACCAGCTTGACTAAAACCTTTTAAAAAAAGGCTAATGGGAATCGAACGGGGCACTCTAGGATTGCAAAATCGAGGCGTCTTCTCAACAAAGGCTACGAAGCTTGTCAATCAATGCATTCGCCATTGTAAATCGTTCAAATATTTTCCAAACATACAACATATTTTCGGATTGGTTCAGCATCATTGAAATTATATGTCATACTTACACACCATCGCGCCGTTTCCTTGTCGGGGTAAACAAAGAAGACAGAACGCCAGGCTTGCCTATACATATCTTTCGCTTACGATTTCTCTTATTTTTTTACATTTCCTTTCTTGAAAATATCATTCACTTATCCAATAATACTTTCCATGGTATTTTTCTACCACGCCTTCCACTAACAATTGCACTTTATATTTCTTTCGTTAATATTTTTTCACTCATCCATTCTAAATGCCCAAACCATTTCAGAGTGCTCTTTTTAATATTACTCAATAAGTTTAAATTCATTCCTCATCACTTTATTCAATACTCTGTCATATATTGACATATCGAAGTCACGTGTTTCTTTAAATCTTCATCTCGTTCTACAAGTGAGCCCATGTGTTTTCTATATCTCAAGATCTATCCATAAAACTCGCGAAAAATCCAATTCTTGTTCTATGCAAGCGTTGTTCCACTAAACACAAATCTAAGTTCTTTACCACTATAAAACAAGTCTTCGACAATTACGTAAGTCTGCCTGGTGAAGTTTGGTAATATTTTGTGGTATACATGCATGTATTGAACTTAAATATACATATAATTATTAAATAATTTGAACAATGACTGTAATTTATTATTACTACTGCTTTTTGTATCTTCATGTTAGTTTGAGATAAAGTTTTGTATTTTTGTCTAATAATTTTAAGTACTTGTATAACCTGTCACATGTTCATTTGTATATAAAGACACTGTTGTGTCGTTAATTAAATAAAATAATCTCACTTGGTGATAATCGAATCTAATCTGGTTTTATCCAATTATGGGATATAGTTGAATTTGCAAATTTTAGAAAAAACACATGAATTATTGAATCAGTTCATGAACACGGTTCTCGTGTTCATCAGTGTGTTTGGATTCTACCTTGGGATCACCCGACCTGGCTCAATACTAGAGGAGTTGTAAAAGTGGCGAGGGTGGGCTCAACCGAGCGCCTTGCGGTACCCCACCTCGTACCAGCCCGTGCCGTCTGCCCTCCCAACTTCTGTGTCTGTCGCTACCTCCAATTCTCACACCATCCCGTCTCCGTGTATCTATCATGTCGTTTATTGCAAATTACGTCGGATTTCAAAAGAAACTTTTACAGTAATATTTCGCTGGCATTGAATATCACATAAAAATAATGTTGGAATACAGCTGAGGTCTGTTACGTATCACGGTTTTATCTTTGTATTTCATTGTTTTTTGTCTGACAGTCGATAACAAAGTAAAAATTATTGTTACTCGGCTGTGCAAATCTCAATTATTTGAATTAAATAAAACCTTTTTTACCCAAATTACTTTAATTAAAATTACTTATTTATTGTTAATTATTAGCCTTTCTGAAGCAACGTTTTTTAAACAATTAGATAGATCGGTTATTTCTGAATCGGATTGGAGAATACGAAATTATTGGGCAAATTATAAAATAAAAAAATGTCTAACAAGAAATGGAAGAACCAGCCACCTTTATTTATGTTATCGTATGTTGTTGAGTGTCGAGTTATAAGCTGAGTAGAAGAAAATAAAAATGAACTCTGACTATGCTTTAAATGAAGTCCGACGCCTCACCTGAGAGTTGTATTTGATGAGAAGCTGTGCTTAGATAAAATAACATCTGCAGCATTGCCTGGACTTCGGGTTCGGTGACTTGAGCAACACACGGAGACTTGGTAATAACTTTTCTAAGCTAGAATTATTTAAAATGTTGTTTACATCTCTGATAAGAACAGTTTTGGGTTCCGATTCGGTTATGTACAAGTAACATAATCAACCTTCTACGATGTCCATGTTGACAAAATTTAACGTATATGGCGGAAATTTTTATGTTTTATGAACTAGAAACTGCAGATTTCAGAAGTTAAATTAGACCATGGTCTGTTGTTGGAAGAGATGAATCAGATAGAAGTTAAATTAGACCATGGTCTGTTATTGGAAGAGATGAATCAGATAGAAGTTAAATTAGACCATGGTCTGTTGTTGGAAGAGATGAATCAGATAGAAGTTAAATTAGACCATGGTCTGTTGTTGGAAGAGATGAATCAGATAGAAGTTAAATTAGACCATGGTCTGTTGTTGGAAGAGATGAGTCAGATAGAAGTTAAATTAGACCATGGTCTGTTGTTGGAAGAGATGAGTCAGATAGAAGTTAAATTAGACCATGGTCTGTTGTTGGAAGAGATGAGTCAGATAGAAGTTAAATTAGACCATGGTCTGTTGTTGGAAGAGATGAGTCAGATAGAAGTTAAATTAGACCATGGTCTGTTGTTGGAAGAGATGAGTCAGATAGAAGAAATATGTTTGACCTGACAACAGTGTATTTAAATGAGTTCCGAATCCCGCACCCTGCACCATAGATATCTCACTCGCCGGCTAGTCCCAATATGAAAATTTGCGCGTAATTCAAAACTACAGTATGTTGGTATGATGAGCTAGCTAGGTCCTTAGTGGAGTCAGTGTGGCCCTTAGGCTAAAAAGTTTGGAGACCCCTGATCTAAGATATGTGGCGCAAAATACATCATCATGTAAGGTATGTGATGCAAAATAAATCATCATCTAAGGTATGTGGCACAAAATACATCATCATCTAAGATATCTGAAACGGAAAGGGGAAACATTTTTTAATTAGGTGGGGGGCAAGTTGCGAACTGCCCAGTGGCGCCATCTATACAAATACGGCACTGCATGTCAATGTTGAATTATATTTGCTATTTTTTTTTTATATTTGTATTAAAAAGGTCATATGACAATTGAAATTTAAAAAAAAAGTAAAACGAAGATCACGGAATATATTTAAAATCCTATATTTAGATAATTTTAAACAGTTAACTTGAAAATATACAATGTCAACGCTGTTGCAAAGTTTCGTCGAGTCACCTTTATTCACAGAACACAACAAAAGCATAACGAACCTTTGTTATCTATTCTATGTTGCCTAAACTTGGAATATTGCTACCAGGTTCGGTTCGGCTCGGTTCGCTCGTTCAATTATAATATTACTATTAACAAGGTACTGTTAAATGTTAGAAAACTGTTGCGTTTTTACGTTGAGTTTAATTTGACTTGACAATGGAATCGATTGAAAAGTTAGAAGTTTAAACGGCGGATAAAGTAAATGGCTGCTTATAATGAAATATTAGTTATGTCCCGATAGATATTCACGTATACGAGTAGTTAGGCAATGTACAATAGATTTAAAATAAATAGCGACAAATTTGGTCGTAATATTTTTTGCAATACTATTTTTTTGTTTTTTTTTCTATATCATTAGTATTGAAATGAAGCTAATTCTAAATAACTAATTGTACTGAAAAAAAAAAACATTTTTATAAGTTTGATTAAAAAAAGCAGACCCTCTTTGTGTAACAGGAGAAATCCGTGCAAAGTTGATTAAATAAATATCGGACACTGAAAGGTAAATAATTGAACCGTACACTATCAAAATATGCTTAAATTAAAATCCACAACAGTAGTTTATTACCAACTTTGATGTATGAGAGAGAAACGTGGACGTGGTACAAACTGAAAAGTTTTCGATGACGATTGGAGGACCGGTATCATACCGTTACAAGGGTAAGGATTAGGAAAATTAACCCGATATCATGCCGTTACAAGGGTAAGGATTAGGCAAATAGAGCCAATATCATACCGTTACAAGGGTAAGGATTAGGCAAATAGATCCAATATCATACCGTTATAATATCATACAGGGTAAGGATTAGGCAAATAGGGCCGGTATCATACCTTTACAGGGGTAAGGATTAGGAAAATAGGGCCGGTATCATACCGTTACAAGGGTAAGGATTAGGCAAATAGGGCCGGTATCATACCGTTACAAGGGTAAGGATTAGGCAAATAGAGCCAGTATCATACCGTTACAAGGGTAAGGATTAGGAAAATAGACCCGGTATCATGCCGTTACAAGGGTAAAGATGAAAAAGGCCATCATCACTTAGTCGCGCATTGTTGCTATAGATGTTGAATTGTTCAGCGTGAAATTGTTTTTATATTGTTTTATAATTGATTTGTGTAGTATTGAGATTTTAGTATGCTCGAATAATTCAGAATTTATTTCCGTGTCCGGTTGTCTTTGAAGATGGCGTGACAGCCTTTATTACTCGTATCAAGGCGATATCTAATTAATATTTCCGAATGGAAACGTCTCCCATATATCAAGACAGCCAACCAAACCGAATGGAAACGTCTCCCATTTATCAAGACAACCAACCAACCCGAATGGAAACGTCACCCATATATCAAGACAACCAACCAAACCAAATGGAAACGTCACCCATATATCAAGACAACCAACCAAACCGAATGGAAACGTCACCCATATATCAAGACAACCAACCAAACCGAATGGAAACGTCACCCATATATCAAGACAACCAACCAAACCATACAATTGTATTGAATGGTTTGGTTGGTTGTTATAAAGCTATATGAAGCTATTTTCTTTCCCACTCAGGTGTGTCACCACCGGATTGGAAGTCCCGTTGGGCAGTTCCTTCTTCGTCACTACGTGACGTTGTGCTCATAAAAAAAGAATGAAGATTTCGATCTTGTAGTGAATGAGGAATTTTATGCCCCCATAACAGCGAAGGTCGTGGAGGGATCGAACTGAACTGTTTATAAAGTAATCTGACGGATTTATTGCCATACGACTCTTCTTGTCATCTTATCATATGTTAAAAAGGGCTTACATATAAAACAAACCAGAATCATTTTAAAAATAAATTGGTTTAAAGCAGTTAAAAATCGGAGTTGTCGTGTTGAGTTGGTTTAAGTGATGGTCAACATTTCGAATGTGTTGTAGCCTTCGAACCAACTATAACGTTACCGAATATAGAAATAACGCAAGAAGCATTCGCCTAGTCACCAGCACTCGCGACTGCAACGTCAACACGTGTTTGTCACACTCAGCCATCCGCTCTCACGTTCACAATCTTAACACCCTGGCGGTGACCAGTGCAGGATCCAGTGCGTGTGCGCGTGCGTCTCGTCTGTGTCTTCCCAAAATGGGTAGCCATGCAGGAGTACGATGATTTCCGTCATATCTATTGTGGGTGTTTGTGTTTTAATAATCATTTAAATTAACTCAACACGATGACAAATCATTTAAGCCAACTCAATACGCTGACAAATTATTCAAGCAAACTCAAAACAGGGACAAATCATTTAAGCCAACTCAACATGATGACAAATCATTTAAGCCAACTCAAAACGGCGACAAATAACTTAAGCAAACTCAATACGCTGACAAATTATTTACGCCAACTCAACTTGCGACGAGTAATAAGCTAACTCAATACGGTGAAAGATAATTTAAGCCAACTCGACACGGTGATAACTCCGAAAAAATTTGCGTAGCATTGTGGAGGTTTAAAGACATTGTAGTTTGTTTAATAGAACATTATTGTTTCCACTTAAGAAAATGGTATGACTACAGGTTTAAGATCAGTGCATCGGCATAACCACCCGGTAACCACATTTGTTTCCTAGGTTTTTTTACCGCTGCTTGACAAAGTCATCTTCTGCCTCCCTCCACCTACAACCCACATTCCGATATTCGCACATAATTTTTGACAAACGCACGAAAATTTTCGCACATATCTCGAATCTTAATGCGTTACATCACTTTGAAATTTCTTACAAAGACTATTGGGTGACCCAAAAAATATATAAACATTTTAAATGATTATAAATTCAGTATTTACTAAGGGTATATCTGAGATTAAACTCCAAACTAAATAAGACAGTAGTAGATTTTTTAGTGATCACTAGAGCTTTAATTGATGGATATGTCGGTCCATGCACTGCTGATAATTTGGAATCGCAACCATCATTATTTATTTGGTTTGGTGTTTGGGCGCATTCTCTTTCAATGGCTGCTTTCAATTCATAAACTGATGCCGGTTTCGTACCATAAACTTGATCTTTGATGATCTCCTATAAAAAAAGTCCATCGACGTGAGGTCTTGGAAGCACAGGGGTATTAAATCTACCTCTATGGCCAATCCATCTGTTTGGCAAATTTTCATCGAGATAGGACCTTGCATCACCATTACAGTGGGGATATGCGCCATCTTGCTGGAGACAAAAGTCCTCATTCTTAAACTCCTCACGAATGCGCGGTATGAAAAATTCCTGCAGCAAGTCCAATTAAACCAACTGCAATATATTACAGTTGGTCTATATACATTGATCTCCTATCTGAATATCAAAACTGTTCTTCTTTTTACTGAGCGCATGACACATAATTTTATACATCATATTTTGATGTACATTAGAACCATCTTCCTGGCTCAATTGGATGTTCTGATCCTTATAGAAATCCAAAAAAAAAAACATTTATTAAAAGTTTTGACTTTTACTTTGTAGAATTCCATATTAAAATATTTAACAATAAAATGACGTTTCTGCAACATTTTCTGCATGTTGTATGCCATTTTTGAACCATACACACTGCCGATATAACATGACTCCAGTCTGACCTAAGCACTGCTCTCGTGGCAAACCGTAAGGCCGTGGCCACACAGGTAGGAGCCTCGCTTGATGCTTAGAGCTATGTTGCGAGTTAGGTGACATATCCTAGAGAACCAACGTATCGCATACTATCGCAGTGGCCACACTGCACGCTTCGCACCACTTTGCATGACGATTAGTCATCTCTAATCTCCGAACGAACAGACGTGTTGGTTAATTTACAAGATGGCGGAAGTTTTAATGACAGCTGTGTATAAAAAGGAGCCTTTGTGGAACCTATCGAACAAATTATACATATATGTACCTGTAATAAAATCACTTTGGAATGAAGTTGCACAGAAAGTAAATAAAGATCGTAAGTTGTAGGTAATGAAATTGGTTAGTTTTGAGAGTGGCATCGTTTGTTGTCCGCTCCAGACTGTCAAATGAATTTGTGCGTAGGACTTTGGTCTGGCCATGCATGAAGTCACCTAGTATATTAGTTCCGTAAAATTTAGCTTAGCGCTTAACGAAGCATTTTGGTGTGGCCTCGGCCTAAATGACACAGTGTAAAAGTATGGATACATTTATTTGGGGCGCCCTACATCATCTGGACTAATTGGTGATTAAGAGGCGACTTTCTTCATATCTGTAATATTCTGTATTATTTTGTTTTCAAAAATAATTTCCAATTACTGAAGCGATTTTATCGCAGACCGCAATTAACTGTAGCGTTTGTACTTTCTATGCCGTAATGACTGGACCTCATTAACTCGCTACTTCCCGGAACCCATTTACTCGCCAAATCCATTTCCTTTTTTGATTCGATCGGAAATCGATTGTTCGTAATTGGAAAAATTTCAATTTTTAGTTTCCCCAAGTTAATTGCTAAACTTTTATTTGATTTTTACGGACGTAAACTTAAAACTACAACATTTTAACTCAACAATCTCTTTATTCGAGATTACATTTCAAAAGGTGTAAAGTAAGGATGTGTCATGTCACCATTGTTGTTTAATATTTATATAGATTCAAGTGTGATGGAACAACATAGGTCAATGGGTGGCATACAAATGTCGATTGGGAATGTTTGCGGATTGCTGTTCTCGCATGCTGATAACACGATGGTGTTGGCGGAGAGAAAAAAGAGATTACCAAGAAGGCCGCCGAAAAGGTGGACGGACAGCTGGATGTCATCATCCCAGGATAGTTCACCGTCACAAACAGGTCATACGACCTAGACTAGGGGACAGAAGCGGCTCGCGAGCCGCATGCGGCTCTTCAGGCATAAACTCCAATTTCACCTCATCTCAAGCAGCCTTATAACTAATGAGTTTATGAGATAGAGCTGCCGAACAAACTTTGACTCGTACGGCATACTCTCTACCACTCTTAAGCCTGGCCGCTCATAACCACACTCGCGTTGGTCAACATGATCCGCGTGCGAGTGGTAGCATTTGAAACCTCGTCATCGTGTGATGAGAAACCGTTTCAATGACACTGGAACTGTGAAGAACAGAACATATATATTTCGTTTAATTTGTAAATGCAATCCAATTTATTAAATAAATATATAATTGGTCATATTTTTAAGTATTTCATTTACAATTTAAAAGCACATAATGTCTCACCATTATCGATACGAAAAAAGCACTTGTTTTGATGCGATTTATTTCAGCAGCGTATTAGAAAAAAATGAAGAACAGTTTTGGTGAACGTTCTCAACAATTCAGAGCAAATAACATAAGACTACACTAGCTTTTATCGTACGTCGTATCGTATAGCGATTTGGCCTTGCAGTCGATGTCGCTGGTTTGCTTGGAGTTACCCATGATCTTATACGCTTAGGATTCTCGAAACATATCCAATTTTCATCGCCAGTCACAATTCGATGGAGAAATGATTTTCTTTTGTACCTGGCGAGCAGCATTTCACAAATGTTTTTTCGGTTTTCTCGCTGTCTTTCATTCAGTTCATGTGGAACCCATTTTCCTACGTTCTGGATCTTTCCCATGGCTTTCAAACGTATAGAGACGGCTTCTCGTGTCACATTTAATTGATCCGCGAGTTCTTGTTGCGTTTGAGCGTCATCTCATCCAACAATGCTGGCAATTCGGCGTCTTCAAACTTTCTCGGTTGTCTTCCACGTTCTTCGTTTCTCACGTCAAAATCGCCACTTTTGATTTCTTTAAACCACTCAAAACACTATTATTTACCAAGAGCATGCTCACCGTAAGCTTCGACAAGCATTCGATGCGATTCTGCAGCAGTTTTCTTCAAATGGTAACAGAAAATCAATGCTGTCTACGAATCGTAGTTTTCAGACACCTAAACAGACATGTTCAACGCTATAAAAACATATGTAGTTGTATTAAACTTGTATTGTTGTGAGTTAAAAGTCTTTGACAAATGTAAACACAAGAAAAAGGCGCCAATGACGCGGTTTGACAGTCACTACATTGACAACTAGAGCCATCTATGAGCAAATTCCGGGTTCATATTTACAGACCTGCTATACATGCGAACAAACATTCTCAACTATGAACCAAATAAAAAATAAACTTAGAAGCAGAATAAGGGAGGAAAATTAACAATAATGTATTCAATTAAAAATAAGCAGCTACTCGTATTTGCCAGATATAGTTAAGGTACCAAAAGCGATGCATGGACGCCGTTCTAATTAAATTTTGAATTAAAAAATCTCGAACTTTTTTTTCCCCTAAAAATTCATATTCGTATAAGTATAGTATGTATGGTATAACATATTACATATATGGTATGCGGCTCCCTGGTACTACGGTACCTTTGTTATCCTGTTTCCATGACAATTTGGCTCTTCTCACTTGACAAACTGCCGACCCCTGGTATAGACCAAGAGGAAGAAGAAGTTAAGCATAAAAATATTCTCTCTATTTACTAAAACATACATACATACCATCACGCCGTGTTCATTTTAGGATAGGCAAAGAGGACATATATCGGTGCCTTTCCATCTACGACTTAGCCATAATGTTAGTTCGCATCTCGATTTTCCTTGTATTACTGTACTATCTATACATTCGTTGTATACAGTTTAACTTGTCGGGTTTATTGCAATTTGACAATCTTTTCCAACCATTCAGAAAACTGTTTGAGAGACTTTACATGAATCCCGACTGAAATCCTTAAAAAAGTTCTTTCCTGAATCGAGCTTGCAGTCAGAAGACAATCGACTTATTAATTAGACCACGGAGGCCATCCTCTATGGAGTGGGGTCGTGGTCAATAAGTGTCCGAGGAAGATAAATAACAAATTATTATAAGAAGTGTTGCTGGAGAACAACTACGTGTCATGTATTATTATAAGAAGTGTTGCTGGAGAACAACTACGTGTCATGTATTATTATAAGAAGTGTTGCTGGAGAACAACTACGTGTCATGTATTCAGTTGAAAGTGCGGGTGGCTAATTGAGTGATTCTTGAATGCTTACCGCTTCTACCAAAATATCCTAACAGTCAGAAAATTATCCGATGAACGAGTAAGGCGTTTTGATACTGGATCAAGACTCGAAACAGCTGATAATCACTTAACATACTTAATATATTCGGCAATGTTTTTTTTTGACGTCGTCCTGAGGATGAAGACTGCAACACGGTCATCATTAAATGCAACTCAACACGGCAACATACGTACATCACCACGCCATTTTCCTGTCGGGGTAGGCAGAGAGGACAAAGCTCTTGACTTTCCTACCTCGACACACATTCTTAGCCTTCTACTTCCATATACCTTATTATACAACTTCTATGATTTCTTTGATTTTTAACATTTTCTTCATTTAGAATATCATTCAATTGACCTAACCATACTTTTCTTGGTCTTCCTCTCATATATCTTCTACTCACATTTGCACTATGTATGTTTCATTAGTCTTTCTTTATTCATTAGTTCTACCCAAAACATTTCAATGTGCTCTTCTTAATTTACTTAACATATCAGCCTTAAATCCATATTCGTCCCTTGTCGCTTCATTGCTTTTTCTGCCATACATTGTCACACCATATATTCTTCTCAATGATCGCATTTCTACAGTATTTATTAGGCTCCACTTGGTCTATTTTCAAGTCTATGTTTCGCAACAACTCCGAAAATCATTTTAAATTAATGTTGAAAATCTGCGAAAATATCCAACTCCATTAATTTTTCTTTTCTTCTTCCCAGTGTCATGTCAGGTTCCCCCAACGTTAAATATCAACTGAGAGTAGACATCTTTATCCCCGGCATCCCGAAAAAGATTCCCGACGCTCCTTATACCAGTCCAATCACGTATATTGTGGAACCAGGAGATTTGCCTCCTGCGAACACCTCTTCGAGCCTCTATTTTGCCTTGGATGATCAGGTGTAGTAATTTGTACTTTGCTCCTCTAAGTACATGACCCAAATATTGTAGTATACCTTTCGTATTTTAATATTAGTCAGCAACTCTCTATCAACTTTGGCTCTTCGAAGAACCCTTGTGCTGCTGGCCATATCCGTCCAGGGTATCCGTAGCATTCTCCGGTGCATCCATATTTCGAATGCTTCCAGTCGGTTCACTCTACCAATTTTGAGGGTCCATGATTCCACTCCATGCAATTACACTGACCAAACGTAGCATTTGACTAACCGTTGTCGAAATTTCAAGTTTAGATTATCATCGCAGAATACGCTTCTCATTTTATCAAAAGCCGCACGAGAAGATTCAATTCTGCACTTGACTTCGGTTTCTGGGTCGAGGTCTTCCACTAGGATACTTCCGAGGAATTAAAATGTTTCCACTCTCTCTATATCAGCACCGTTCAATATAAGACGTGCTCCTGCGTGATCCTGCCGGCTAAACACCTTGAACTTAGTTTTACTCAAGTTCATTTTCAGCCATTTATTTTAATTTTCTTTATATGATGTAAATTTATCGTTTAGTGTCGACGTTTTTGCGTTTGTTTCGTGCCATGAGAAATAACTTAAAATGAAATAATAACAAATTCATAAGTAGTAAAACACTTCCAAGTCATATAAACATGGACGATTATAACAATGAACCGAATCAGTGTGGCTTGTCGGTGTTTACCGAAATCAAAACACATTTCTTATGTCTTCGCTCAAGTCGGCGTGAAAACGCAAATCTCAACCGTCACAGCACGAGCATAAAATTAATGTAATTTATTAAATTATTCATCCATTGTGTTCAAACAGATTAATTAAAGAGAGATCGGGAGATTATTGCCAAATGTCTCTGGGCGTGCCGCAACGCGGCTGCCGCCACCGCCTTTAGCTGGCCGCTTTCCCCTTTTCAGGGTTCTAACGCGCCATTTTCCGGAGTTACGAACCCTCTAACGCAATTATCGAAATTAAATTTGCATAAATCTCCCCGTAAACATCGTCATGCTTTAAGCGAGACTCAAATTAAGTTTTTTTTTCGACCATTCAGATAATTTATTGCTTAGAAGTACCGTAACATTTGCAAATCGTTATGAATATGAAATTTATATCTCAAACATGCTTATGGGAGAATTGAGTACGTGTTTAGTTTACCTTCTATGTTTGCAAGTTTTCTTAAACACATTAGTTTTATAGTTCGAAAAGCTTTTTACCGTATCTTCATACCACGTCTCCTTCCTTTTTATATCCTGTTTTTTATCTGAGAATTTTTAAGAAAACTATTAACATTTTAACAATTTTTTATTCGATATTTAAAACAAACAATATTTTACTAGCAAAAAATCCTATGTGATATCCTTAGGTCGTAAACAAAAGAAATATAATTATTTATTTATTTGAAAAATAAACGACACTTAAGTGTCCTTTACAAACCATAGCAACATTAACTTAATAAAATGTCAACATCTCAGAACACATATATTATGGTTCATGGAATCACTAATATAATGACAACAACATCTCAGAACACATATGGTGCATGGAATTATTAATATAATGACAACAACATCTCAGAACACATATGGTGCATAGAATCACTAATATAATGACAACAACATCTCAGAACACATATGGTTCATGGAATCACTAATATAATGACAACAACATCTTAGAACACATATGGTGCATAGAATCACTAATATAATGACAACAACATCTCAGAACACATATGGTTCATGGAATCACTAATATAATGACAACAACATCTCAGAACACATATGGTGCATAGAATCACTAATATAATGACAACAACATCTCAGAACACATATGGTTCATGGAATCACTAATATAATGACAACAACATCTCAGAACACATATGGTTCATGGAATCACTAATATAATGACAACAACATCTCAGAACACATATGGTGCATATAATCACTAATATAATGACAACAACATCTCAGAACACATATGGTTCATGGAATCACTAATATAATGACAACAACATCTCAGAACACATATGGTTCATGGAATCACTAATATAATGACGACAACATCTCAGAACACATATGGTGCATGGAATCACTAATATAATGACAACATCTCAGAACACATATGGTGCATGGAATCACTAATATAATGACAACAACATCTCAGAACACATATGGTGCATATAATCACTAATATAATGACAACAAAGAAGAAATAAAAATACATATATTTATACGTACCATCACGTCGTCTTCCTGTCAGGGCAGGTAGAGAAGACAGAGCGCCAAACTTTCCTCTATCGTCATACATCCTTCCCCTTTCCACATCCATAAACCTTTTCATGCAACTCCTTGGATTTTTCTGACTTTGTATTTTTCCTTCTTTCAAAATAGTATTCATTCGATTCATCCATGCTGCCGTTGGTCTTTTTTACAATGCTTTCTATTCACATTTGCACTGTATATTTGTTTTGTTAGTCCTTAATTCATTTGTTCCACGTGCCCAAATCATCTTAGAGTGCTCTTCAACATCATACTCATCATATCCGCCTTAAGTACAACGTAACATTATACAATAATATACGAGTAGTAGTAGTGTGTGTGTGTGTGTGTCAGAACTGCTCCACAATTCAAATAAAAACCTACGTTTACATTTCAGTTTATGCAAATATTAACGATTTTTATTGATTGTAAATAAAAACAAACTTCATAACATTGCCAAAAATTTGCAATTCAAATTCGTTTCTATTATCAATTACTTATAAAGTATGCGTGCACTTACCATTCTACCGCGTAGCTATTTTTCAACGGAGCGTAATAAAGAAACTTGAAAACTATATTTATTATTAGAGTCGAGTTGTTCTTATTTATTGTATGAACGAGGTAGAATAGCTTAATTCGTTTTATACGGCTTTGCGGGATCCTGGCGTAGCTCTTTGCCGCATAGCGTAGCGTTACGTAGCTGGACTATCCGTAGCAGTCACCGTAGAAGGCACACACTACCACCGTAAAGAGATAATGAGCGCTTTCGTATTAATATGCTGAAACCTTAACGCTGCATAACTGCTGTATCTCAGGTAGCAGTGGACTCGTACACGTCAGGACCGAAACTGGCTGTTTCAGCGCCTTACATAATATTATACAAAACTTGTATCTTTCGTGGCGACGTTTTTTCATTGAACATGTACAATATTTAGGAAGGTATACCATTAATACCTATAAATATTACGTTATATACCATTAATACCTATAAATATTACGTTCTGTACCATTAATACCTATAAATATTACGTTATATACCATTAATACCTATAAATATTACGTTCTATACCATTAATACCTATAAATATTACGTTATATACCATTAATACCTATAAATATTACGTTCTATACCATTAATACCTATAAATATTACGTTATATACCATTAATACCTATAAATATTACGTTCTATATCATTAATACATATAAATATTACGTTAGCTAAATATACCATCAATACTACTCGTACCTATAAATATTACGTTATACCGTGATCGAATACTATTAACAGATTTAAATTAATGTAATTAATTTAGTCCAGCACTGTTTATTCCGCTTTATATAACGGTATAACCCTACCGGTTTCAAGGTTTTCACTTTATCATCAGGGGAGCACAAACAAGATTCGGATGGTTTGATTAAATAAATCACAATATCTTTAAATCTCCACAGTGTTAATGCCTTAACTTCTCCCTGGCTCCATCCCAATTCACTGTCTGCGAAGACTGTTGAGGTCAGCTTTCCTCGTCCTCAGGTTGTATGCTCTTCTGTCCTGGACTACGTCACCCAGGCCGTGCCTCTGCATCAGGTTATCTTTTTGCACCACCCATGAATTCTTTGGTCTTCCTCTGGTTGTTATTCGAGGAAGATCCATGGAGATTGCCCGGTTCACAATGTGATCGGGTGCTCTGCGTCCAACGTGGCCATACCTCGATCGCCTCTCCTCTATCTTACTGTTGATGTCTGTAACACCTAGGCTTCCACGAATGCGTGAGCTTTTTATTTTGTCTCTTAGGGACACATCAGCTGACCATCTTAGCATGCGCATTTCAGCAATTTCTAGTTGCCTAGAGTATGAGTTATACATCGTCCAGCATTCGGCAGTGTTAATGCCTTAACTATAAATAATATAAAGATTTAAAATTTATTGGATTCATCAGACAAAAATATATGCCCTGTTAGAATGAGTATGTGTAGTTTTTAAAGTGTGTGGGCTGAAAAACATCTGATATCCTCTCGGTCGGGCTCGACTTATATTGGTGGGGGTATATTCCGACTAGGGGGAAGTTATGAGATGAGCCCAGACCTTTTAATAGCTTCTGTCTTAAATGTATTTTCTTCTTCAGCATCTTGAATTTTATTATATATGAATAAATGTACTTACCATGTTTTTTGCCTATATTTATTTATATATTGTATTATTTTTTTTTGAGGATAATAAGAACAAATTGGCTAGACACATTTATACGACATTAATGAAATCCTGTGTCATCGACAACTTTCATATTTTTTTGCCTATTGCGTTGTTATTGACATGGACCTTTTTTGATGTTTTCGAAAGTTGAAAATGTTTACACATAAATAGTCACTAATATTCTTCGGAGAAACGTTACGTGAACCAGTGGTTCTGAACACAAATTGACTTTGGTTCTCTATATAAAAAATTACTATTTTTATTTTTTGCACATTTAATGAAGCTCCAGTTCTGCCCTAATCCGGGCTGCTGCCCCTCTCGCCGACATATTGTGCCACCCCTGTACACGTGTTACTCTTTACTTAAACTTTTTTTTCACCCCTGTACACGTGTTACTTAAAGTATAACTGCGAAGCTTATCCGGAAAATTATGAATTTACTGTGGCTTCCTGATTTATACAAGAACCTTCTACAAACATACTTAAGGTTATTATTGAAAGCTTCTCGACTTATTTTAGTGGAACTCTTAAGTATTCAAAACTTATTCGGATAATTCAACCCCGGAAAATCGCGAGCCCATCTACGAGTATATTTCCTTCCGTGGCTGCAGTCCTAAGACTGGTTTGCAGCAATTTGAACTCTTCTCCTCCATTCCCCCCTGTCATGTGCGGCTCTCTTTAAGTCTGTATATGTTGAGCAGCGCACGTCCACCAACAGGTCCTCCAGGTACTCTCGGCGTGGGCGTCCCCTAGAGTTTATCCCCTCGGTCATACCCTCCATTATGGCATGCAAGAGGCCCTCTTGTCGTATTATATGACCGATCCATCTTGCACGCCTTTCGGACAGGATCCTGAGCAGGTGCCTTCCTCCTTCGATTCGTTGGAGAACCTCTTCATTTGTGATGCGGTCTCTCCAGGAAATTCCTAATAGTCTTCTATAGGACCACATCTCAAAAGCCTCTAGTCTTCGTCTATCTCTTTCGGATAGGCACCATGTCTCGCAGCCGTACATCAAGATACTCCATACATAGGTCTTGATGAGGAGTATTCTCAGTTTTAGGTCTATATTATTTGATTCTATTATTTTCGACCTTTTATTAAATGCAAGTCTAGCCTGATGTATACGGCTGTCGACCTCGGTCTTGGACCGACCGTCCCATGTTATTTTGCTCCCGAGGTAGACAAACTCCTTGGTGTTCTTTAGTGGTTTACCCGACATCACTATTCTCATCTAGTGCTGCGCTCGGCCTACAGTCAGCAGCTTTGTTTTGTCTTTATTTATCTTCATACTGTAGTTATTTTGAAGAATGCTTTCCATAGTTGTTAAGGCCTCTTGTAGTTCCTCTTCACTTTCAGCAACCATAGCAATATCGTCAGCGAACCTTATCATGTCCACCTTTTGCCCGTGTATCTTTACACCTTCTCTGTGACTCATTCTCTCTCTCAAGTCGTCAATCGCGCTCTGTATATAGGCGTTAAAAAGAACAGGTGACAGAGAGCATCCCTGCCTTACCCCTTGTCTTATATTGGCTTCCTTTGTGTTTTCGTCACATCTGATTATAGCGGCCTCATTCTTGTATATTTAACTTAACCTAACTGATTTGAAGTTTAAAACAAAACTTTAAATCAATTTAATACACAATAATATTGCATAAAATCAATTTTGAAGATGTTTTACGCTTTCATTGTATACATTACAACCTCCGAGGGGGGGGGATTAATTACCTAGTGACAATCTCTTACAACTAACCAGAATGATGTTAAAGCGAGCTGAAGTGGAAATTGATAATATCCCTATAACAAAATGATTCCATCAGGGATTGGATCTGCAACCAAGATGTTCGATCGGACCCTTCTCACGCAAGGGACACGATGTTCGATGAGAAAATCTGGTGGAAAAGTCTACTGGAAAAATCCTGTACGCATTTTTTATTTATTTTATCACAATTCGATAAATGCGAGATGTATTCCACAATTGAACAATACAGTTTCACAGGAACGTGAACAAATGATACAGAACACACTTAAGTTTTAGTGACAGGTGATTTTCCTTCGTCAAAATATTTTCCCCGATGTACGAGTATATTGAGGTTGATTTTGTTCATGATTGACGCCACTTTATCTTTATGGTGTATAGTATTAGGATGTTCCCAAAGGTACTGGGATCCAAGGTAGAGCTGAAAGGCTTTATTTATGAAGATTTTTATCAGTGGAAATTATCATAATTTTCTCAATATTCCTGTATAGTAGAAGCTAAGATAATTAAGAATAGAAAAAAATAAAAATAAACTTTTTCTAAATGTGGTGCTGGAAACGATTGCTAGGTGTTTCATATCAGGGACGACTAACAAATACCTTTATAGTAGAAGAACTTTACATCTTAGACATGATTTTAATATTATGTAATTGACGCATTCTTCAGTTTGTCGGTCACATTTCGCGCAAAGAATCATGGAAAAACCCATGATCACTATACTTGAGAAAATGTAGGAAGGTCCTTGTGACATTTTAAATGTAATGTCTCAAAGGGATGGGGTAAAATCGTTTTTTTTTACAAATCGAATCGTTTTTTTATAAATCGAAAAATTGTTTTTCTCTAAACTAACGTTTTAATTCCTAATTTTCATTATACTGACTTTCTAATGTATTGTAACATATGATTTGTATATATCTTTAAATAAGCCAAGGTCCACTATGAATTAATACTAATTACGAACATTTAATTTTAGGTATAAAAAAATCGAAAATCCAATTATCGTATACCCCATCCCTAGCCAATGCAGACTAACGTAGTGACTTTTGACAAACGTCACCAAATATTATTTGATTTTAACAAACTGGCACATTTTGGCTAATTTGTAACAAGATGTATTCATTTGTCATTATTATTAGTTTTATGCAATGTATTTACCAAAATAACTTGCTATTTATTAGAATCGAGGCTTATATTAAAGTTAATAAAATAACTAAAATTACTGAACGTCGTTACAAGGTTGTATTGGGGCAAATTTGTGAACTTTCACAGGGACCATGCTACATTTTCTCAAGTGTAGCGATATAGAGAGTCGCAGGAACAGAGAAAGATCACCCATATGCTGGAGCGAGCAGATCAATAGTACTGCCGGCCTGCTTTTGCCACAAACTCTGCAGACAGCGCAATACCGAGAGGACTGGGTAAAAAATATTCACGACATACAGCAATTCCAGTATGGATCACGTTACTCAGCATTGAAGTCACGTCGCAAAATAAGAATCAGCGATAAAGAATTCAAAATAAAAGGTTTATTAATTTGGATACTAAAACTTGAAATCGAATATTTTCTTCGATTCTTTTTGTATATATCCGAATTAGTGTTTCGGACATATTGAAAATCGTGGCCAGGAGACAATATTGTCTTCGTCCCCAGTAAGCGAGTGATCGGGTTAAGAACCTCTGGAGTAGGCACGGAACTCACGGGTTGTCATTGAACGTGTTGGCAACACACCCACTCGGCGTGTGTGAGTATTGTTACAAGACCAGCTTTTTTACCAGACTGGCACTTTTTTATGCCATCGGGAATCGAGCCCGAAACCTCCAGGTGGAAGTCAAGAATGTTACCGCTAGGATTCGGAGGTCCTCGAAACTGAACTTAATACTTTTGAACAGAAGGCATGAGTTATTAGTGGTCGCAGAGCTCATTTTCGTAATTATTTTGTCTACAGACAACTATTTTGTAAATATTTTATCACCTTTTTGGTTCATTGTAAGCATCGGCATTATTTTAGTACGATATAAATCAGTAATAAAAATAAATACGAGATAACCTTTTTTATAAATCTTTTCAAATGTTTTAGCACTGCGAACAGAATTGGGGATCTCGACATATTCAAACGAAAATTGGGGATCCCGACGTATTCAAACGAAAATTAAATCATCAAAGCATCTCTTTGAGACGAGCTTTTCGTTCTTTTTCATTTAATAAAGCGAAAGTCAGAAATAAATTTCCCTAGAAATGATGTAGCGAAAAATAAAATTTCTAGTCATTTTTCCACGAATTCAATCTTGTTAAGTAATTGTTTTATATGCCTATACAATTCACGGTAGAGTGTTATAAAAAATATTATATATCAGATATATCCATACAAAAATATTTTATATCCATCCATAATGATAATAAAATTACAATTTATATATCGCCGTTTAGAGATCAGACTCTTCTTAAGGGCACTCTGTTTTGAAATTCGACCATTATTATTGAAATATTAAAATATTACAAAAAAATAAACAAGTTGAGTACGAAAGTGGCGGCTGCGGCCATTAAATTAAGTTCTTTTTCGCATCTACATACGTTTAGAAAAACATAATTGGTAAGACAACCCAAGAAAACTTATGACTATCGACAAAGAAACCTTTGAAGGCGTTTTATTTCATTTCATATTAATCAAATTCGTATTTAAATTGTCGATTTTTTGACTTCATGATTTCGACCAAACTATGAAACAAAAATACAGGCCTGTATCACTTTATAAAAATACAGGGCTGTATCACTTTATAAAAATACAGGCCTGTATCACTTTATAAAAATACAGGGCTGTATCACGTTATAAAAATACAGGGCTGTATCACTTTATAAAAATACAGGGCTGTATCACGTTATAAAAATACAGGGCTGTATCACTTTATAAAAATACAGGCCTGTATCACTTTATAAAAATACAGGGCTGTATCACGTTATAAAAATACAGGGCTGTATCACTTTATAAAAATACAGGGCTGTATCACGTTATAAAAATACAGGGCTGTATCACTTTATAAAAATACAGGGCTGTATCACGTTATAAAATAATTTTGAAAGACTGAATATGTCTTGATTTTTTTACAGTTCAGTGAACTCAAATATATTTTCAGGTAGAAAGCCTTGTAACGAAACGATACAAATGCCAGCAGGAAAACACTCAACGTGGGTTTTAAACCGGCTGCTTCCCGCACACCTGATACAACATGTTAAATCTCACGGTCAAACAGCTGATTCGGGCTCACCTTCCTATCGGTAGGAGTGTATCTCGACTGGAAAGATGCCATTAGATAAACCTAGATCTTTTAATAGTTCCTCTTTCAAATTTATTATATCTTCTTTTTCATTCCCTTAACCCTTCCTTCCCTGTGATGTGTAACTAGTACACATTGCTTCTAAAAACTTTAATATCTCTATAAATATAATAAATACTGGGTTCAGATTTTAGGTATTTCTCCGTAATACATTTATGCATTGAATGAAAAAATAATATTAATAATAATTAGCACTTATTGGCCACATCAGAGATATTTTGTGAAAATCGGGATTAATTTCACCAATATAATCAAACGTGTGCCAGTGTGTGACGTAGGTATATTCATTCTAAAACTGCGCTATGGGTGAGAAAGCGACGTTATTCACGTCTCACTCTCACTCTACTTCGGTATATGGGAATGCAAGAAATAGAATTTCAGTTCGATCGCTTCAGTAGCTCCCGGGCATTCTTTTGAGATGGTCTCTTCGCCCGTTTTGTGAACGTCGGCCGATGTATTGTTTCATGTTTTCAGCAATTAAATTTCAATTATTATCACTTTTGACTTCAAATTTAATTAATTTAAGCGATTGGATATGAATATTCTTATTTTTCCGATTTTAAATCGCTCGTTTTTACATGTGTATTGAATACACAGCACCAGAACGCGCGGATTTTTTTAGCACAGGAAGGGAAAGGTTAACATACATGTGTTATTTCAGGATATACATATACTAAATTACTGTCATTAAACCTATTGTTTCTTTATTTAACCATTTCAATGCTAAATACGGAATTGACTTTAAAATTAAACCGTACCCATCCGCGTTTATATTGTTAAGTTTGTTTTACCAATTTGCCATAAATTTATGCTATATTTTATAATGAGTAAGATACTGCCCTCTCTGTAGAAGATTATGAATATTTTTATTACTTATTAAGATGTTTTCTGATCTAGAGATTGTCATTTTTCTAAAGTGGTCTGTTTGACAGCAGTCATGTAGCACTATGGTTTGTACATTAGCAGTGTGTTTTGTTTCTAGTCATCAATTTTCAGTGGATTCCCCATAATTTATCAGTCATTTGTGTCCCAATGTTTTTTTGGCATCGTTTATATATCGTGTGTCGTATAAGTCTATTTATATTGTGTATCGTATAAGTCTATTTAAAATTGTGAATTTTACCGCTAATTTAATGTTGTTTTTTTCTTTTTATATTTAAAATCTTTGGTAATACAGTATAACCTCGTGCAACTTTGGTAATACAGTATAACCTCGTACAACTTTTGCATTTGTTGTAAGTTTTCGGATATATAGTATGAATTAAATTTGTGTTATGCTCGTGTATAAAGAATTAAATGAAATTCTTGAATTGCATTATTAAGTTAACATTATTACATAGTGTAGTAACAACCTTGAATATTATTTCGAGACCCTAATAAAATCATTTAATTTTATCAAAAAGATGAATCATATAAAACATGAAAGAACGTCAACAAACTGTAAGTAATATACATACTGTCTCTATTGTATAATATCCTTAACTGTCCTGCCGCCCCCTCTAATCTCGCCGAAATTTTTCAGCGTCTTTCCGATCATGGATTAGCGCTACGCTCAAACAGAGATAGTTTATTGGTATTTCCAGTTCACCGCTCCTCTTTGTTTACGTCGTCCTTTACTGTCCATGCAGTGAAACTCTGGAATCAGTTACAAACCAATGTAAGACTTGCTCCGTCCTTTGCATGTTTTAAGAAGCCACTGAAAAAACTCTTAATTTCTAGTCAGTAATATAACGTGTTTCATCCCTGATGTTTTTTATTTTCCTTTCCTCTCCACCATCCCTTCTTTTTCCTTTGATTGATGATATATCATTTTATATGAAAAGGAATGTTCGGGTGGTTGTCCGTCTTTGTGGGGTTTGTGAGCATATGCTCACGTATGTGTTCATGGGGATGGATAGTCATTTGAATGATTTATGCGTCCATGTAACTTGCTTAATTTACTTTTGTCTGGTTGGTAGGATGAGATTGCCGCCTGGTAATAAGCCCGCCAGATTGTACAATGTATGCAATAAAAGTGTTAAATAAAAAAATAGTAAGTTATCCACTTTTAACTCATAACGTTTTTTTTTTTAAATATAAATGTCCATAAAAGGTCGGCCTACAGGTACACACCACCTACCTACTCCATGCTTGGAAGGGAAAAGGTTGGCTTACAGGTACACACCACCTACCTACTCCATGCCTGACAGGTAAAAGGTCGGTCTACAGGTACACACCACCTACCTACTCCATGCCTGGCAGGGAAAAGGTCGACCTACAGGTACACACCACCTACCTACTCCATGTCTGGCAGGAAAAAAGTAAACTAGTTAACTGTTGCGTCTCATTTACAAAACAAATATTATATCTTCTGGAATTAGTCCCAAAGATAACAGCTGTTTTGAAGAGGCACTCCGAGTGTTGATAACAACTAAGAGTGGATGTGTTGTATAACATAATATCTAAATTGAGTGGCAAGTGCTTCCAACTGAGGCAATGCAACGCGCCCATCGACATATCAAAGAAACAATAAAGATATGGATAGCTAATGGCCGACAGCGCCAGCTGGTTCTTCAATGGTACTCAGGTCTGAACTGGCTTCAGCGTTCGTTAATTCGTATGTTGTTATTTAAATTATCCTAATTGGTGATGCAAGTATGTTGAAAAGCGTGGCTGAGAAACAATAAGTCATCACATCAATTGAGATATTTCAATATTAATATTTTAATGTCATAAATATAATCATTTAACACTAAAATGTGAAAAAAGTTATACACAATAAAATAAAATTCAGGAGAGGTATGTTGTTTGTTTGAGTGTTTGCGATGCATTTTTTAAGGCGAAACAGTCCTGTCTCCTTAATTTAAGTTTATTGTGTAGATTTATTTGTACATTTACGAGTAAGTCTTGCAGTGAGACTCTGGAATCAGTTACAAACCAATATAAGACTCGCTCCGTCCTTGGCATGCTTTAAGAAGCGACTAAAAAAACTCTTAATTTCTAGTCAGTAAAATAACGTGTTTCATTCCTGATTTTTCTTTTCCTTTCCTCTCCACCATCCCTTCCTTTCCTTTTGATTGATGATATCTCACTTTATGTTATATGAAAAAGAATGTCCGTCTTTGTGGGGTTCGTGGGCATGTGCTCACGTGTATGTTTATGGATTTCGTGGGGATGGATAGTAATTTGAATGATTTATGCGACCACGTCACTTGCTTCATTTACTTTTGTCTGGTTGGCTGGAAGAGATTGCCCCCTTGCAATAAGCCCGCCAGATTGTATTTGCAATAAAAGTTAAATAAATAAATAAGTTTAAATCATTTTGTGTTAAAATGGAGGAAAACTAAGAGTACATAACATACAATATTAATACCAAATCAATTAGTAACTTTTAATTTATTTTCTTTTATAATTTTTATATTTACTTTTCTTTATTTTCTTTCTTTCATTTCTGCCTTCTTACTTGGACTCTCTGTTCTAAACAGTTGTAGTGATTTTATAAATATAGAATATTTGGTCCAACAAAATGGGAACGCTATTTGTCGTTCATCGTTATATTATGTTAACCAAGCTGGGACTCTGCTTTATGTTTCTTTATTATAACACAATAAAAAAACAGTTACTAAAATCGCTGAGTTAATTAATACGAACTTCTTACCTACAAGAACTCGGAGATCGACTATTTTTAATGTTTAAATCTCGAATTAAATAAACTGATTCTCCATCCGACATATTGAAAGGGGAGGGGAGGTCATGCAGTACCCGGCTGTGGACCGACCTGGATGGAAGCGTTTTACTATATCCCAATGTGTCTAACGGAACGTTTCGGTAATGATGATGATCAATAAGAGAAATTAAATTTCGTATTATCTCAATCTAAAATATTGAATGGGGAGAGAATACGAAATTTTATTTGACGAGCTGTCCTTTCATTCATACCATCTTCACCGTCCACTTCGCAAATGTCGCGAGTAGCTTTGTCAGCTTTATTCCCTCGATTGAACGCGAACAGAAGGAGGTGTCGAAATTGCTCACTTTCGTCTACTTGACATTCCATTTTGAAGGCTTATAATCAAATAAAATAATACATGTAACGTAAAAGCAAACACAATATCTTGTAGAGCAAAAAATTTTCATTCGAATGACGTGTAACCTTTACCATTTTGTTTTATTTTTAGTGCTCATTTTTAAATTTGAAAAATAACGGACACAACTTATGTTAACACCCAATACATATTCGTCTCTGTTGTTAATTCTAATTCTCAACTTTCACTACCGTTAAAATTAAAATTCTCAAATAAATAATAAATCCGGCCCTGATGCGAGCCGCACTCTCAGCTCTATCACTGACAGTAACCACTGTTCTTGACGAGATAAACAGCTCATTAGCTCTCAGCCCCACTCATAGACCATCGCATCACAGTTCACAACACTGCAGACACTCAGCACTCAAATTAAACCATTTCCGGGCCCTCAATGCAGCGTTTGTTTCCCTCGTCCCAGTTGAGGTCTGAACGTTACAACGCGGTGCTTAGACACTTAACCTACTCTCATTGGAGATGGAGCGTTGTCTCGAGTCACATCCGCAACTGAATTATTCCAGTTTAGTCCTGATTGACATAAGACCAAGGTTCAACACTTCTCAGCATGGAAATAGTCAAAGGTGCATAATTAAATGTGAATAAAAGTCAATAAAAATCGTAGAAAGCGCCATTTAGTAAATTTATCACCCCAGGATCAGTAGTCAACATGGCAACAACGATGTTATTCGTGCCCGTGGGAAGACAGACATGATCCATCAATACTTTCCTTGGTCTGCCTCTACCACGCCGTGCACTCACATTTGCACTGTACGAGTATATTTGTTTTGTAAGACTTTCTTCGTTTCACATGCCCAAACTATCACCAAGTGATTTTTTTAATTTTACTCAACATATCAGCATTAATTCATCCCCATTAACTCCATTCCGTATTCTGTTAAAAAAATATCACCCCATGTAATTCTGACTGCGCCCATTTCTACAGCATTTACGAGTATTTGGCTCCTTTTATTTTTGTTCCAAGTCCATAATTCACTTGCATACATCAACGTTGGTACATAAATACTGCTATAGAATTTTCGATACTCTCGATTTCGATACTCTCCGGTTCGAGTGTATATGCTGAAGTGTTCTATTGACTTTGTTTTCTATCGCTGCACGCCGTTCGATATCCCTCGCAACTATTCCATAATCTGAGGAAATACTACTTTAGAAGAATAATTCTTTGAGTCGGGCTTCCTCCAGTTTTAATTCCCAAGTTAATTGTTATTAGTGTGACGTTTATTTATAAGGTGCAGATAAAATGCCGAGTTGCCTGAATGCAATATCTCTTATAAGTCAAACAATGTACATTAACTACGGATAAATATCTGGAGGCTAATTGAAACATATTGCACTCGTTTCCATTGAATACGCTTTCTGTTTATGGACAACTTATCGCTTAGGAGGTCAACACATACGTCATCATTAACTGGTGTATAATTTTCCGTGATACAAAGCGTCACAAAGACAAGAAAAGCAATGCAGATGTATCGCATATAAATAAATAAATGAACACCTGAAGCTGGAAAAATACACAGACACATTTTGTTTAGAGTATCATCGGGAATCAATCTGGAATGCCCGTGTGAAGTACCATCGGGAATCAATCTGGAATGCCCGTGTGAAGTACCATCGGAAATTAATCTGGAATGCCCGTACGAAGATCAGCATTCTACCAATTAGGCTACTTAAAATGTATTTATTGATTGCATTCAAATTTTTAGAAGCAGCATCTCTTATAAAAAACTAGACCCATTTGTCTTCACATTTGCCTGTACGAGTACACCAAGGAAATCGGCAGAGTTATTCCACGTCGATACACAAATTTTCCATTTAGATTTTCGGTTTCCAATTTGTATCTATGAAGTATGTACTCGTATATAAAAAAACAGGCTTTTCGAAATGTACATTAGAATATGTATTGTTTTATTTTCTTATAATAGATTAAAATAATGTTTATAGTAAAAATTTTGAGCCCATCAATACAAAACACAAGATGCTTCAAAATACATACATTAAGCCTCGCTTGGTGCTAAGAGCTTCGCTGTGAGTTAGGCGACATATCCTAGCGAACAAACGCACCGTAAACTATAGCAATGTCCACATTGCACGCTTCGCGCCACGCTACATGACGATTAGTCACCGAGTGAATCTCCTAGCGAACAGACGTGTTGGTTAATTTTATTGTGTCACCGTGATTTTACAAGATGGTGGAAGTTTTAGTTCGATGGTGGTAGTTTTAATAACAGCTGTGTATAAAAGGGAGCCTCTGTGGAACCCATCGAGCAAATTATACAAAAATGTACCTGTAATAAAATCACTTTGGAATGAAGTTGCACAGGAAGTAAATAAAGATAAGGTAAGTTGTAATGAAATTGGTTAGTTTTGATAGTGGCATCGTGTGTTGATTCAACCGCTCCTAAATGTCAAATGAATTTGTGCGAAGCACTTTGGTGTGGCCAAGCATGAAGTCACCTAGTGTATTAGTCACTTAGCACCTAACAAAGCACTTTGGTGTGGTCTCAGCCTTAACAATTACCAAGATTTATCAGGAAATTACAATGAAAAGAAACACACAAATACCACCACATATAAAGCACATAGCAGGCCAAGACCGAGGGCTATATCTTACGCGTGAAAATATTCTGAAAAAACAAAATACACAAAAGAATCCGTTTAAAAAAACACAAACAAAAATTTTGTAGCGTAATTCATCCACTCAATACATATATTAGGTGTTAACATAACTTGTGTCCGTTTTTTCCCAAATTTAAAAATGAGCACCAAAAATAAAACAAAATGGTAAAGTTTATACGTCATTCGAAAGAAAATTTTCTGAACTATAAGATATTGTATTAGTTTTTACGTTACATATATTATTTTATTTGATTACAAGCCTTCAATATCGAATGTCAAGTAGACGAAAGCGAGCATTTTCGACACCTCTTTTTGTTTGCATTCAATCGAGGGAATAAAACTGCCAAAGCTGCCCGCGATATAAGCGAAGTGTACGGTGAAGATGCAATGGATGAAAGGATAGCTCGTCGACAGTTTTTCCTTCAATAATGACGTCGAATTGCGGACATAGTAGGACGATTTCCTCGAGTCGAGACCGGATGGTTTTTATCGCACAGGCATTGAAAAACTTGTAGAACGTTGGCAAGAATCTGTAAATAATGAAGGAAAATACATTATTGACTAATTTGTTGTAATTATTTTTGTTGTGTCCTCTTGTTTTCTTCATTTGGAAAAAAAAATGGACACAACTTATTTTAACACCCAATACATAAGTACAGTACTCCTCACAATAATATGAATCAAAACCCCTATAAAAATTAAATATTAATAAACAATTTTGAAGAACAAAATCCAAGACGTACATAATACATAGTTATACACATTAACATTTTAAAATCTGGAAACCAAAACGAGGAAAAAACAAAGTTGAATTAACAGTGCACGGTAGCACGCGCACTTCGTCCTAAAGAGTTATGTGAGAAATCATCAATTCGGTGATGGTACTTCCTACGTACTTGTTACTTAACATAACTGCTGAGTAGCATGCAACTATAGATTACAATTAGCTTTAATCACTTTAAGTGTGAAACATATTGGGTAAGAAAACTGTACGAAGGAAAGCGAATTGTAAAGAAAACCTCTAGATTATCAGATACGTGATATTAAAAGTGCAGGCGAGTGCAGTGGAAAAGTTGCATCATGTCCGCAGAGCTTCCGGGCAGCTCTGTTACGTGTTTCGCTCGCGTGATGCCACCTGCAGGCATACTGCACTCGTTGCGCATCATACAGGTTCAAGGGAACCATGCACACACACACACACTCGCGTTATATGATATTTATACTTTTAGAAATGTTACGTTGTGCAGTACAGTACTCATGCCAGCCTTCCGTATAGTATAGAGCTAGTATACGAGTATATTCGTAAGTAATCTTCACATAATGCACATATTGTGATGGATGTATTGTTATTACAAAAATCAACATTCGACAATTGATTTTTGTTGTTTTCACTCAAAATATGTGGAACCCAAGCGCCGAACTTCTACACTATTCCCATTGATTTAAGATGGCGGTATACAGTCATGTGACTACAATTCATCTGCTCAGCAAACTCTACGGTGGTTTGAATGGTATCTTTATGAATAATATGGTTTAAGCGGTCCTCATCGAAGTCCACTGGTCGTCCGGAACGCTCCATGTCTTTCAGGTCGAAATTACCGTCTTTGAAACGCAAAAACCATCGACTCTGCATCTTACTAGATGGTAGTCGCTTCCGGGTTTTATTGTGTTAACATAATAATAATATAATAAAAGTACATTTTATATAGTGTCGTTTAGGGAACACTCTTTTCAGTATTTAAATTCGGGATTCGAACCCAATTTTATTTATTTATTTATTTAACACTTTTATTGCACATATAATCTGGCGGGATTATTGCCAGGCGGCAATCTCTTCCAGCCAACCAGATTAAAAATATTACAAAAAATTAACAATTTTATTGACAGAATGAAAATATTACAAAAAAATAAGTAAAATGTAAGGATATGAAGAAAGTGACTGCGGCGATTGGATTAGGCAATTCCTCACATTCGCATATATTCAGATAAAGACGTTTGGTAGGAAAACCACAAACAATGACGAACTATAAGGAAACCTTTGTAAATTACATGTGATAGTAATACGTTTGACTTTAGTAGTAGTGTAGTGTATGTGAGTTCTACTTTTTGTAACGTCAACCATTTCACACCATGTCTATACTTCGCAGATATTCAGTCAAGTACTCGCGCAGTCCAGGTGGTTTATGAAGCTCTTTCAACCTTCCGGGGAAAACACATATTCGTACTTCACAGCACTCCACAACGTGATGCGTTGTTGGAATCTTTTCAGTCACACTACGGTATATCTGCGAACCCGCACTTGTGCATATTTACAAACTGAATTTGTCAACATTAAAATCTTCAAATAACAGTATAGTTCAGACGATAAATTCGAATATCCTAAGTGGTATTGTGCATTAAAAGTTATATCCGCAATTTTATATCTTTGGAAATCGAAATGGCGTGCATCGCATGCTATGCAAGAAATATAAAACAGCGAATGCAAAACCTCCCCCGCCTAACATTTTCTCATCCCCTACCGCGTTATATAACCAAGCTGAGTGTACACACAGCCAGTGTCGCATTTGTATAGACGGCGCTCCTAGGCAGTTTGCAGTCTATGCCCTCCCCATCCTCCCAATACGTATTTCAAAAAGTGCTTACTTCTTCCGTTTCGGGTGATGATGACCTTGGACGATGATGTATTATGCGAGACAAAGCAAACTACTAAATTCTATATCTGGTTTACTTCTCGGCAAATTCATCTACGGTGTCATTGAAGTCCATACTCTTTTTTATGTTTGACTCTTGATAATATAGCTAACGCGTTTAGTGTGTTTTGTTTTAGCGCGTATTTTAAATATATTTTTAATCGTTTCAATAATAAAAAACTTCGTTCTGCGAAACACTTTGTTAGTCATTAATTTAATTTCCGTGTCCAGACCACCAATTTTGTCTCGTGTTTCTAGAAGTAGGTAACAGAGGTGGTGCCCTATCAATCAGGTTCTGTCCAGAGCATGTAGTCCCGAAGTTCTGGATATCTCCACAATCACATTCAATGCTACTTTAGTTCAAGAAACACCATGTCTACGTATTCACCATGCATCTGGTCACCTCTACTCAGAGTCTTTTCATTGTTCTCCAATTGGCTTAGGTCAAATTTGTCAATGGTGTGCATAAATAAAATAATGTAAATATTTGGATAAACAGTTACCGTATTGGCCCGACTATAGGGCGACCCTAATTATAAGGCGACCCCTATTTTTTAATCTGCTTTTTGGACAAAAAAACATTTCACTCACCATTTATTTATTTATTTATTTAACACTTTTATTGCAATACAATCTAGCGGGTTTATTGCCAGGTGGCAATCTCTTCCAACCAACCAGACAAAAGTAAATGAAGCAAGTTACGTGGTCGCATAAATCATTCAAATGACTATCCATCCCCACGAAATCCATAAACATATACGCGAGAACATGCCCACGAGCCCCACAAAGACGGACAATCACCCGAACATTATTTTTCATATAAAGTGAAATATCATCAATCAAAAGGAAAGGAAGGGATGGTGGAGAGGAAAGGAAAAGAAAAATCAGGAATGGAACACGTTATTTTACTGACTAGAAATTAAGAGTTTTTTCAGTCGCTTCTTAAAGCATGCCAAGGACGGAGCGAGTCTTATATTGGTTTGTAACTGATTCCAGAGTCTCACTGCATGGACAGTAAAGGACGACGTAAAGAAAGAGGAACGGTGAACTGGAAAGGCCAATAAACAATCTCTGTTTGAGCGTAGCGCTAATCCATGATTGGAAAGACGCTGAAAATTTTCGGCGAGATAAGAGGGTGCGGCGGGACAGTTAAGGATATTATACAATAGAGACAGTGTGTGAATTTGGCATTATAATATTATGAAAAATAAAATGCAAAATGTTTAACAAAAAATATTTATTAAAACAAAGTGCAGTACATTATTTGCCGTGATACCGAATTGTCTGACAGCCGCACAGTTGTTGGTTGTTTCTGTAGCACGCACCACCATAACCTTAAAATTGGAATCATGGCTTCTGCGTATTCCTTAATTCATTTGATTTTTTAAGCTCCTCGTCTTTCAATATGGTCAGTCATAATATTTTTTTAGGTAGCAAAGATGCAAAACGAAGCACAGTTAAAAAAAACACATCAAAAACTGTCAGAAATGATTACGCACAGGCTATGTGTAAACAGTGACGCCTTTTAAACGATCTCATTGCAATGTTGCCATTTCGCTAATCGCGAGTAGTGAATTTATTGTTACCCACTATGTTTGTGACTCGAATATAAGGCGACCCCCCTATTTACGTGTCGCCTTTTAAAATAAAAACCTCGCCTTATAGTCGGGCTAATACGGTACTATTTTTTTGTTAATTTTTAGTTTACTTAGCTGTAGTATTGCACGTTAGTGGTTATAATTAGATTTAAAAAATGGACTGAAGTGAACTCATTTTTTCATACAACATTCGTCTAAATCGTTATTATACATACCTTTATGTCCTATTTTTGTAGCTTAGGACGCCTTTGCCTCGATGCTCCTAGGCAAATGTCAGATTTGCCTGTTAGCAAACGAGACTGCACAAACCCCCTCAGTAAACCGCGTACATTACCTGAAGTTACACTCCGATAAGGTCTAAAGCCCGAGGAAAACATTTTCTCACGCTGGTCTGATTTATTTAAGAAATTTTTCGCTTTTCCATTAAACTACGTCCTTTAACATTTATTCTCGTTAAAACACTTTTCTCTTACATTCATTTTCGTTAATGCGCTCACCAACGTTTTTCCGTCGCGGAGTATTAACATTTCGTCGTAACAACTTCGAGGAAATCATAATATATTAATTCCAGCGTATTTTAAACCTAATGTATATTCTATTTTAGTCGACAATAAATCAATTAATTTTTTTTTTGAAAATGATATTGCACAATGGTATGCTGGTGTTCATAATTAGGACAGTAGTGACATACGAGTGCGAAGCGTGGACGATGACAGCAAGATCCGCAGAGATGCTGGACACGTTTGAGAGGAGAGTGTTACGTAAAATCCTGGGGCCCGTGAACAATGGCGAAACCTGGAGAACAAGATACCATGATGAGCTGTATAACATCTATAAAGCTACCAGGCTCTCTGTACATGCCAGACTGAGCAGGATAAACAGTTACCGTATTAAGAGCATCTTTGAGGGACATCCGGGTGGAAGAAGAAAGGTCGGTAGACCTAGGCTGCGATGGGAGGATGAGGGGAAAAAGGATGCGGCCCAAGTGACAGATTGGAAGGCCGCGGCGGGAGACAGGAGGAGTTGGAGGCGAGGATTGATGGGGCCAAGGCCCGATATGAGCTGTAGAGCCATCGAAGAAGATGCTGGTGCTCACCTTGATGTCTGAAAGGAAAAACTAGGCATGGAAGAGTCATGTGAGCAGAATCAATGTACGTGTATAATAGAAGAAATGCATACCTATATATAAATGCGTATATATAATAGAAGTATGCGTAGAATATGTGGTATTATAATGTGTGATAGAAGGAATAGAAATATGCAGCAAATATGACGAAAGGGAGGAAAAGACGAACTTCGTGGTCTAATTGGTAAGAAGCTCGACTTCCACCCGGGGGTTAAAAGTTTTATTCCCAACGGTGGTAACCAAAGAAATAAATGGAGATAATAAACACGTGTAGCGAGGATTAATGTAATTAACGAATAACAAAGTAATTTACTCTTGAACATTTGAAATATAAAAATAAATGTTTTTACGTTGCCAGCATGTTGTCGTTACGTATGTTACATTAAGCAAATTCAATATTTTTAATTCGTTTAAATTGATAAAATGTGAGCGTGCTTAGAACTGCGGTTGGAGGGATGTAAAGGTCGGCAATATGAGTGGGGTGGTTTGAAATAGTTAACCTTTAACAAATATAAACCTCCCTCAAACTCAATATCGAAGTAATACAACCAATATGTGTACAGAATATACTCGTATGTATGTATAAATATATTTGTTTGTATAGCGGATTCGTGGTTTAAGTAATTAATTTCGATTTCCCTCTATTCAAATTATTTCGGACTCTCAAATTTTCAGTAAGTTCTATAACTTTTTAAAAATAGCTCAAATGCCGATATTGTATAATAGCCCCCAAATACCGAGATGATACGTTTCGTCGATACTTTGCGAACATGAAAGAATTTTAACGTTTTTTTAACCTTTCCCTTCCTGTGCTTAAAAAAAATCCACGCGTTCCGGTGATGTGTATTCAATACACAAGTAAAAATGAGCGATTTTAAATCGGAAAAATAAGAATATTCATAGCCAATCGCTTAAATTAATTAAATTTGAAGTCAAAAGTGATAATAATTGAAATTTAATTGCTGAAAATATGAAAAAAAACATCGGCTGACTTTCACAAAACGGGCAAAAAGACCACCTGAATGCGCTAGAGCGACTGAGACCTGAGACGGACTAACACTGTGTATGTTATGAAGGAAGAAACACAACTGCAAACTGAGATTCTATTTCTTGCGTTCCCATATACTGAAGTAGAATGAGACGTGAATAGCGTCGCTTCCTCACCCATAGCGGTTTTTAGAATGAATATACCTACGTCACACACTGGCACACGGATTCCAATCTGGTTTTCGCTTGAGACCTTTTAAACATCATTCTGGTTGGTTGAAAGAGATTCCCATATAACAATAAACCCGCCAGACTGCACTATACTCCAGTGGTCTCCAAAGTTGGGTACGCTTACCCCAGGGTGTACGTGAGTCGATACTTAGGGGTACGCCAAGTAAATTTTAAACTAAAATTTATTAAACAAATACTAACTTGTATTTTTAAATGACACGATCATAAACATCAAATAGACGATAATTTGACAGTAGCGACATTATCGGGTACTCGTAGAAGAGGCAGACAGCAAATCTTTGTAAGAAGTGTGGATATTGCGCGTTTCGCGTACTGTCAGCCGGGCGGTAGCTCTGCGCGTCGAATGTCGTATGAGGTATCTTTGTGAGGTATTTTCTGCGATGACGGGAATTTAAAATAAATAGAGAAATAAATTTAACTTGGAAGCAGACTTTCATATCACATTATAAGAAATCATCAAATCAGATGTTTCCGACATTATGAAACATGTGCAGTCACATTGTGCAGATTAAATTCTAATGAGAAAAATTAATATAACGTATATGTAAACTAGGTGTCCGCCAGGGCGATACCATCTCGCCAAAATTATTCAACGCTACCCTGGAGGATGTGTTCAAAAAGCTTGAATGGGAAAATAAAGGAATCTGCGTCAATGGTTCATATCTGAGCCACCTTTGATTTGCAGACGATATTATTACCTTCGTTACACGTCCTGAGGAACTGCAGAGTCAAATACTGGAATTAGCGGAGGCAAGCAAATTAGCAGGCTTAAAAGTGAATATTGATAAAACAAAATATATGTTAAACCGCTTTGCTGATGCCACAACTATCCAGGTGGACGGTACACAGCTAGAACAAGTCCAACAATTTATCTACTTATGACAAAGTATTACATTTGAAGACTGTACTTTAAATGAAATAAATAGAAGATCAAAACTAGCTTGGAGTTCCTTTGGACGACTAAACTACATCTTCAAGAGCAATCTCCCAATCTGCCTCAAACGGAAGGTATTTAACCAATGCATCTTGCCAGTACTAACATATGGATGCGAGACTTGGACTTTATCAGTACGAATGATACAAAAGCTCCAAACAACACAACGCAGCATGGAAAGGTGCATGCTAGGTTATACCAGAAGAGACCGAAAACGTAATGAGTGGATACGAGCCCAAACAAAGGTTGAACATGTTATAGAGGTTGCAAAAAGACTAAGTGGAAGTGGGCTGGACATATCGCCCGAGCAACAGATCATCGTTGGACGTATGAAGTAATCCAGTGGTACCCAATAGGTATAAAAAGGCCTGTAAGAAGACCTAAGGCGCGCTGGGTGGACGAAATACGTAAACATGCAGGTATTATGTGGCAGCAATGTGCAAAGGACAGGATTTTGTGGAGACAACTTGGAGAGGCCTACATCCTGCAGTGGATAGATACAGGCTGATGATGATGATGATGATGATGATATGTAAACTATTCAAAATAAATAATTTGTAATAAAATAAATATATTTATTTTATTTAAGACTGCCAATCCATTACATTTTTACGTATGTATATATTTAAAAAATAACTATAAATCTCTTCTGTCTTAGGAGTACGCGACCAAAAGTTTGGAAACCACTGATATACACAACGAAAGTGTAATACTATACAATATTCAGTTTTCACTTAAGGCTCATTTAAATACATTTGCGCTCGGTTGGAAGAGATTACCACGTGGTAATAAACTCGCCAGATTGCACTGTATGTTGTACAACTAAAGTGTAGTCAAATAATCAAATACCCGGAAATGAACGGGTTCCAGACTGGAAAAAAGTTCGTTTGATAAAAATATCCACACGCGCTAAACGTGTGGGTATTTTTCTTCTCTTTACTTCTCTAACTTCGAATTCTCTACTTATCGGGTCACACAATGTCTCTCTGCCACGCTCATTGATCGGGTGCGCTTTTTATGTCTGCATCATCAATACGGACATGTTGAAGAGTGTCAGACGAATGTATATTAACTGGTTTTGTTATGCTAGGTAACAAAATATATTTTGTGTGAACTTTCAAACTCTTTAGGTAATTATTGTATGAATGCGGGCACAGTATCCTGTGTGTTGGTTTTTTACCTCGCATATTACTGTATAAAATTCATAGTAAAATTTAAAGAATATTGTAATATTTAACGGGCTTAACCATAATCGTTTGTTTTCTTTATGTTCTGCCAGTTGAAATGTAAACAAAACAGTTTCTGATCTTCATTTCCTCGAGGACAGATCGCCTTAAATATTTATATAAAACTGTTAACAGTCTTTTTATAACGCGCTGACAAGCTATAGGTACTCGTACCATTCCCGATACTCCCTCGGATTCACGGCTGGTTTATCATACACGAAGACAGCACCAACACTAGACGTGTTCTGGTCAGCTGGGCCTGATCACTCTGCAGCTAGCGGCAGAACTGCCCGTTGATGTGCCTCTTCTCTTATCTGGCACTCTGGAACGGAGCGTAGCGGGGCGGCCCTCTTTATCTCCGTTTCACTGTTTTATCTACTCGTATCTGCTCTTGTTTTGTGGTTTGTTTTCGTTCAAAGTCTATTGGACTGGTTTAATTAGAGTGCACTTATTTATTTTGATGTTTTCAAACAATATACGATAGCTATGTTTTACATACATACATACATATCATCACGCCGTGTATCTTTCGGGCTAGGCAGAGATAACAAATCTCCAAACTTTTCTATCTAAGCGCACAACTTTCTCTTCCTCCACATTCATGCATCTCGTCATGCACGTTATCATCTATTACAACTTTCGCCTCCTTCACATTCATATATTTCGTCACCAGCAATCTTCTATTATTTATACTTCTCACTTTACCTTTTTTCAAAATCTGATCCATTTGGTCCAGCCACGTTTTCTTCGGTCTACCTTTTCCACGCACACCTTGCACTTCTGACTTGTATACTCACTTAATTATTCTTTCATAATTCATTATCTCCACATGTCTAAACCGTCTTATGGATTAAATTTTTTAAAATGAGTTGTTATTGTTATGAACTTGAGACCTCTTTGGCTTAGTTGATAAAACGCTTATCCTCTTATCCTAGAATTGCGGATTCGATCCCTGTTGAAACCCATATTTTTTTTCACTTAAAGCATCTTTTACTTATTTCTGTTTTTTTTAGTTTGTCTAAAAAAACGCTAACAAAATAATCAATGTATTTACACAAAACAGATATTTTTTACAAACAATACCTACTATTGAAATCCCAATCACTAGAGTCCATCTCATGTATAGTTCAAGATGTCAACAAGTCAGTAAAAATGCTATTTATTACGTAGATGGAGAGAGAGAGAAAACACGGACTTCCTTCAATTCACCCACTATCCTCCTTAACCCTGACAGCGTTGAACTAAATATGTATTCATCCGAATCAACTTCCGTATTCTCATTATTGGGTATGTACAATAGAATCCTGAAAATTCTTACGTAGCTACACTAAACAATGCGTGTGTTCTAAGATATCTAGAGAGAACACTTAACTCAATGCTTAGCTAAAAAAAATACCACATAAGATCGACTATGTGATACTGTATCTGTATAAAACGAAATTATGACACAATAATACTATACAATGTTGATTTGTATTACGTTTCTTTTTAATACACCACAACCTGATGAGCCGGTGTTATTGTCATTTGACTATTTCTTCTAAATAACCAGAAGGATGTTAAAATATATTTTGTAGATTCAACCGAAATAAAACAGTGTTTAGGAACTATTACTCGTATGTTCCAGGCTGAGGCTGGTCGACCGGCCTGGCCTGTCTTCAGGAATCGTGTTTAAAATATGAAAAATGTTGTAATTCTAAATAATTTCCCAATAGAGGGAATCTAAAACTAAAAATAAACAAAATGTTTATCAATACGTTTTTCTTCCGTAGTACTCACTAGTCATTAGTGAAACTTCATTACAATTGAAAAGGTGAAAAATCAATCATGGATACGTTATGCCTTCCCCTCCGCGTCATTCGTCATTCACGTAAAATAATAAACCCCACGTGCTGTGGCTCAAAGATGGATAAATATAATATAACAAAGGCTTACGAGAATAGTTCATAGCAGGAGTCAGAAAACTTGTGATTTTAATGTCTCAAAGGTTAATTTTATATACTCTTTCTCTTGTACAAATATGATTGGTCAGTCTATCGTGTCCGCTTTAACCTTTACCTTCCTGTGCTAAAAAAATCCACACGTTCCGATGCTGTGTATTCAATACACATTAATACACATGTAAAAATGAGCGATTTAAAATCGGAAAAATAAGAATATTCATAGCCAATTGCTTAAATTAATTAAATTTGAAGTCAAAAGTGATAATAATTGAAATTTAATTTTCTGAAAACATGAAAAAAAACATCAGACGACGTTCACAAAACGGACGAAGCGACTACTTCGAACAAAAGCCCGCTGGTTACTGAGCGAGAGAAGTGAGCGAACTGATATATGTCTTGCGTTTCCATATACCGAAGTAGAGTGAGTGAGACGTGAATAGCGTTGGTTCCTCACCCATAGTGTTTTTTTTAGAATGAATGTTCCTACGTCACACACTGGCACATGTTTGATTGTATTGGTGAATTTATTCCCGATTTTCACAAAATATCTCTGATGTGGCCGAGAAGTGCTAATTGTTATTAATATTATTTTTTTCATTCAATGCGTAAATGTATTACGGAGGAATACCTAAAATCTGAACCCAGTATTTATTATATTTATAGAGATATTAAAGATTTTAAAAACAATGTGTACTAGTTACACATCACAGGACACGAAGGGTTAAGATGCCTAGGCCTGAATACGCACACCCTTCTACAGTTTGCGCCTTTCAAAGACTCCTCGCCAATGCTCCACGTTCTAACTTGTTAGGTACCAGCGTACTGTAGAGAGATCTGAGAACCTCTACCCGGTTAATGATTTAGAAACTCGTATCACAAATTCCAATGCTCTATAAACAGACTCATACAGTCCCTCTACGATAGTACCAAATGAGAACCTACTGTTAAAATGAATATCCAAGTCTTTGAATTTATCTATAGTGCCTGAAAATCATTGCTCTGGACAAGACAAGACAAGAAGACAAGACAAGAGTTTACATTAAGAAATATTGAAATGAAGTCTATTGATTTGACTCCACTTCCAAATCATGATGTCTCGACCCCTTCTCTACGCCGCGGACTACAAGTATAGGCTACATAATATGGATCACAGGTCGTGCTGTGGGCGAGCTTACTGCCTATAGTATGTAGTAATGGGAGCGCGCGTCATCAAAGGGCGTGACAATGGATATTGTCGGAAATACATAAATATAACAAGTACTGTAGCATATGGGACTGTAGCTTCGGCTATTTACGATTTCAATTAACCATTGTATTTATGTGTATAGTTTGCCATACATCTTCCTACGTCGATTCTTTAGTGAAGTATTGTATATAGACTATATGGAAATGAGACCACAGTTCGAAACCTGTTGGTTCGCTAATTTTTAACAGAGGCGATCATCTGGGATAATACAATACACATTGTACGGGACAGGTACAAATACTGTAACAATGGGTGGGTGGCTGCCGCTCGACGCTCGGAGAATTCAGCTCACGGTGAAAAGTCGTAGATCGGTGAAGGGTAGAAGAGATTCCTCTTAGGCAGATAGTAGATGGTCTCGAGTAAAATGCAGTAGCAGAGTGAACCGAGAATGTACAATATTTTCGACTTTTGGCGCTTCTTCTGTGCGGCCGATCGCTCATCGCAAGCACCTGTTTTCGCCCGTGCATGCCGTCATAATTCGCGAAATATCACAATTTTCGCAAGTTTTGCGCATACATAGACCGGCAGACTCGTGATACTGTCTCGCGATGGACGTGCATAAGTCACATTTCCGTTACGGTCGCGACACACCGTGGACCCCAAAAAACATAAAATATACATACAAAAATCGAAAAATACCAAATAACATCAAAATACTCGTATAACCAAGAGTTTATACATCAAAATACCAATGTTCTAGTAACATAAACCACAAGAAAACAATTATGTTTTATGGTGACGCATACGTCCGATACACACATATACTCGTATAACATATGTCACAGTGGAAGTGGATTATACAGTGAACGTAAAATTTTACAGTGAGTACAACTTCCTTAGCCTAGTGGTAACATTCTTGACTTTCTAGATGATATAAAAGAAACAGGGTGCCAGTCTGGTAAAACAGTTCTTTTGGTAATAATATTCGTACTGGCGCACGCCGTGCGGTAGTGTAGCTAACACGTACAATGACGAACCGGAAGTTCCGTGCCTAAAGTCTTCAATATGTTCGGATATTTTAAATGTAACGTACGAAAAAAAGTCAATGTATACCTTCGTTATAGTAATTAGTGAAGTATGTTAGGAGAAATCTATCAAAGATTTCGGTTTTAACTTTGTGGATTTTTTTATTAGAAAATTTAACAGTAAATTAGTTTTTTATTCCACTAATAACATTAATCCCCGTTACACGTGTTTCTACCTCTTATCCCGAGGGTCTCTTCAGACGGAATGACATCAGTTTTTGTCACGTAAGCACTGCTCATGACAAACCGCTCGTAAAAATGTATAACTACATCATTTATGAAAAAACAACAGGTGATTTAAAGTTAACATATAATTTTTATATATCTGGGTTTGTTGCCTTTTATTTGTCGTATCCCCAGTAAACTAGGCTTATGCTTATATCTTACTGAAGATATGAGGCCAAAGAAATTGCTTATTAAGGTTTGGGAAAGTAAATTTTAAATAAAGCGATAAAAAATCTTTCAAATAAGGTTTTATTTATTGTAGCACGCCAAAAAGTTTTGATGGGCGTAAAATGTAATTCTTCTTGCATTTGTACTTCTGATTTATTTGTACCCCAACTGATTATGTACTCGTATGTTCATATTCTAGAATGTCCACTAACAACGAGCAGTGGAAGCACTTTCAATGGTGAATGTAAACAGTTAACACTAGTAAAAATTCATAAATTACTTCAGTGAATGTGTACGTGCACTAGTAATAGTTTGCGTTTACTGACCATCCTCCCGCTTCCACTATAATATAATATATACAAAAAATATCTAAAATTACTATTAGATCTTTTGTGGACCTGCGCTTCCTTCCGCCAGTATCGCCCTGGGAAATTCCCCTAAAATTTTGTATTTTTTATGAATACATGAAATAGATTTTTTTTTAATTACGAAAAAACTCCCTCGATGATTCATAAATAATTCTGATTTATATCGGGCTATTTTGACGTAATGTATGAATGAATAATTTTAAAACGCAATACATAAATTCTTCTATTTACACGGTCTTCATTTACGCGAATGCACCTTCGCGTAAATGAAGACCGTGTAAATAGCGCTTTATTCTCTTTGCAATGCTTTAAATTTTCTTCAAAGAGCCAAAGTTGATCGAGTTGCTGACTAATATTAAAATCCGAAAGGTGTCCTATTTGGGTCATGTACTTAGAGGAGCAAAGTACAAACTATTGCACCTGATCATTCAAGGCAAAATAGAGGGCCGAAGTTGGCAGGAGGCAAATCTCCTAGCTCCGCAATATACGTGATTGGACTTGTATAAGGAGCGTTGAGGATCTTTTTCGGGTTGCCAGGGACAAAGATGCCTACTCTCAGGTTATATTCAACGTTAGGGGGACTGGACATGACACTGGGAAGAGAAGAAGAATGCTTTATAGTGGCACTTGTTAAGTAGACTTCACAATCGATATTTTTAGTGTGATTTCGAATAAGTACACCAAATTGTATGCTCAATATCTTTATATACGACTTTATATAATCGTATGTAGATAATTCGAATGAAAATGTGTATTTATTCGTTATCAGTAACCATTTATATACTTATTAAAAAATAACTAATGCTTTTTTAACTAAGTAAGAATAGAATATCTGGAAATATATTATATATCATTTAATACCAATTTGACATATCATTAAATAGCTCTATTTATACGGTTTTCTTTTATGCAGTGTTTTCCTAGAACCAATTACCCGCGTAAATGTAGAGATACCTGTACATAACTGAGTTTTTGCTTTTTATTGTCTTATTTTAAATAGTTATCTAATATGAAATACACGCACTATGACAAACACTCGACAAGGGAGTACAAGCAAAATAACTGACGCAATTTGTTTTTCGGCCAAGATTCACTATCAAGAATAATAATAAATAATATGTAGATTGACTTTGTATCATTCTTTAAAATGTAAGTTTGTTAAGAACATTGATGTCATTGTGTAATTATATTAATTATTTAACACTTTTATTGCAAATACAATCTGGCGGGCTTATTGCCAGGCGGCAATCTCTTCCGACCAACTAGACAAAAGTAAATGATGCAAGTTACATGGTCGCATAAATCATTCAAATGACTATCCATCCCCACGAAATTCATCAACACATGCATGAGCATATATATGCCCACGAACCCCACAAAGACGGAAAATCACCTAAACATTATTTTTCATATAAAGTGAGATATCATCAATCAAAAGAAAAGGAAGGGATGGTGGAGAGGAAAGGAAAGGAAAAATCGGGAATGAAACACGTTATTTTACTGACTAGAAATTAAGAGTTTTTTCAGTCGCTTCTTAAAGCATGCCAGGGGCGGAGCGAGTCTTATATTATAATACATCTTCAAAAAATACAAACAAATTTAATATACTCGTACATCCTTTTTTCATGTCCGTATCCGGACCATCAATTATCAATTATGGAACGTGTTTCCAGTAAGAGGCGACAGAGATCGCCTTAGCTTTCGCATCAATCAGGCTCTGCCTAGAGCATGTTGTCTCGATGTTTCGACAAACTAGCGTTTGTTGTGAGTTCTACATACGAGTATACCCACAATCACATTCAGTGCTACTTACGTTCAAGAAACCCCATCTATGCATGTTTACCTTACATCTTGCCGCCCCTACTCGGAATATATATAGTGCTCTGTAAGTAGGTCTCTAGGTACCATTTCTTCTGAGAGCTCCATCCAAGGTGACATAACATAACATCCTGGGTAACATAACGCATCCTTGATTTACGCCTTTCGAAATATCAAATCATTCAGTCAAGTTACCATTCACTATAATACAATATCTACTTTTGGCGTATAATGATACAATACCTCATATAAATTTATAATCAACACCAATATTTCTCATCGCTTGTCCGTTTTCACGCGGTCGTATGCTTTTTCCATGTCTACGAAGGCAAAATACAATATATATATTTTTTTTTTTTCACACATTTCCCCCCAAACATACACAAAGCGAAACCCTGATCCAATCATCCTCTTCCTCTTAAAAAGGCACCCTGAGTATCCCACACTTTCTAAGTCTTTCTTCGCACTCTTTGTATTAGAATTTTTCCGTACAGTTTACTTACTATATGTACTCACCAATCTAATGACTATAACCTAATAAATATAGCCGTGCAAGGAATCACCCTCTATTCTACGGACCAACTTACAGGACGAATATCATGGCTAAACACTCAGTCACGCGTGTTATAGAGATATTGAACCAACTGAATGACACTGTTGATATATTCTCGGTACCGCCTAGCAGTATGAGAAGAATCCTGGCTAATATTCTTCCTAACGAATAAGCTAACGCTAGAAGTAGGTCCTCTTTGTGTAACAGGAGAAATCCTTGTACACTCCATTTTTGCACCCTTACATTTGTATAACGGAACTATCACTGCACTCCATTCAAGGACTGTTTTAATTTACGCGGATAATTAAATGCAACCAATTAATTACTCGCTTAAATAGAGGATTACTCTATGATATATGCTTTTTAAAATGATGAGACCCCATTCCAGAGGATGCACGAGTGCTTGTGTGGCATTGTATTGTGTGCAACTGCCAGCAGATAGTAGATAGTCGATAACTGGTATCTCACTCTATTGCACTCCATACCGATATCAAACTTCTGCCCTTCGGTCTGTGAAGTTATGTATTGGCGTGAGGCTCCCACCCACCCTTATACCACGAGATGTGCATGTTGCCGCTCGTGTCCTTATATCATATTCCATTAATGGAAGGTTATCACTACGTATTCCATAAAAAAAATATTAAGCGAAAAACTAATTTATTTCATTCGATTTATAACTAAAGAGGCGAAAACATTCTTCATCGCGTTCTCAATGCTAAGCATCGTAGTGCTCTGCTATGTCTCGCACTTGATGCACCACCTCTCTTTAAATCCCGGTCTTAGAACACGTTTAATGCAGCGGTTAAATAGTATCCTTTCAATTCCTTTATTTCATCCGGTCATCTCATACATATAGCCAGCGGCGGCTGGTCTTGAGGTGCGTTGGTGCGCTGAACCGGAGAAATAATTCGCAATAATTAAATTATACCACAAATATATATTCTCAAACATGACTTCGAAAAATGTTAAATATTTGTATAGATTAAATATGTATAAGAATACTGACAAACAGTTCGAGTATTTTTATTTAAGTGAAAATTCAAAAAACATTGAAGTAAAATTTAAAAAAATATTCCTTTCAAATTGACCGGCCAAGTTTCCCAATTCATACTAGAGCGATCTCGAATATGCACCGGATGAAAACGCAGATTCATATAGGGCAGACAGAGACATAAAGTAAACCGTGAGACAGCGATAGTTCTTAAGGAATTCATACAAATATTTCATAGTCGCTCAGCGTCTCGAGGTGCGTTGGTGTTCAGCGCACCAACCGCTGCTTGTAGCACACCTTCCTCTTGCTCGCCTGCTTTTAATTACACCCGTGATCACCGACTTCTCCAGACTTTCATAATTATTTTTAGCGATATACCCAAAGTACGTTAAAATTCTTTCTCTTCATGTTGTCGAAAGTCTTTCGTTAATTTCCAATTCTTGGAAGATAGATACGTTGGTGCACATTGCTGTTCATGGTATACGGATGGTTCCCCACCAACGCCACATCTCGAAGGCATATATCATGTTTGTTTCCTTATTTCTTATCGTCCATATTTTCCCCCCACACAGTGCTATGGAGAATAAATACTAAAAACTTAATTAGACAGATTTTGCTTCTATATACCGATTGGTCCATTTTTTCGTTTGATTTATAACGAAAGAGACGAAAACATTTTTTTTTTCAATTACCAGCTAAACAAGTCCACCTCTTTTGACATTTTGTATTTTGAATCAATCTGTGTCTATACAGTTGAACAGAAGGGCTGATCGATGTGTAGGCGCAAGGTACACCCAGCTGGCGTCATGTTCTATTTCCAGTAGATAATTATACAGCATAATAATTATATGGTATGGGCTTATGCTATTGATTAAATCATTTATAAATATAGACAGGCGCATAAATATATAAACACTGGTTTATTGATAGCAACATAATGTTCACATGTACTCGTATATCCTGAAACTACACACATATTTAAAGGCAAAAAGAAAAGAAAATACATTAAAGAGAGAAGTTATCAAAATATCTGAGCTCGTCTCATCATTATTTGTCTATGAGGAACAGAAAATATCTGAGCTCGTCTCATCATTATTTGTCTATGAGGAACAGAAAATATCTGAGCTCGTCTCATCATTATTTGTCTATGAGGAACACAAAATATCTGAGCTCGTCTCATCATTATTTGTCTATGAGGAACGCAAAATATCTGAGCTCGTCTCATCATTATTTGTCTATGAGGAACACAAAATATCTGAGCTCGTCTCATCATTATTTGTCTATGAGGAACACAAAATATCTGAGCTCGTCTCATCATTATTTGTCTATGAGGAACGCAAAATATCTGAGCTCGTCTCATCATTATTTGTCTATGAGGAACACAAAATCGCTTTAATTTTAGATTTTATCTTGTCGATGAATTTTCTTTTTTAAATATTTATACGTTTTTATTTAAAAATTTGAGGAAATATAATATATTTATTGCCCTTGTTCCAGCCAAGTTTTCCGAATCCTTCTGCTTTCACACTTGCTATATAATTCTAATTTGTAATTACTTAAGTTATTATCACTTCACTTAGGCCTCGGTCACACAGGTAGGAGCCTCGCTTGGTGCTTAGAGCTAACGTATGCTGCGAGTTAGGCGACATATCCTAGCAAACCAACGTACCGCATACTATCGCAATGGCCACTCTGAACGCTTCGCGCCACGCTACGTGACTATTATAGTGACCTAGTGAGTCTCCTAGCGAAGAGACGTGTTGGTTTTTTTATTGTATCACCAAGTGATTTTACAAGATGGCGGAAGTTTTAACAGCAGCTGTGTATAAAAGGGAGCCTTTGTGGAACCCATCGAGCAAATTATACAAAAATGTAACATTAATAAAATCACTTTGGAATGAAGTTGCAAAGGAAGTAAATAAAGATGGTAAATTGTAATGAAATTGGTTAGTTTTGAGAGTGGCATCGTTTGTTGACTCAACCGCTCCCAAATGTCAAATTAATTTGTGCGAAGCACTTTGGTGAGGCCAAGCATGAAGTCACCTAGTATGTTAGTCACGTAGCACCTAGCGAATCACTTTGATGTGGCCTTAGCCTTACACGTGCAAGTATAAATAATTATCAATTTTTAATTACGCATGTTGATATTTGCATTAATAATGTTTTATTCTTTTTTATAACATATGTATGCTGTTAATTTTTATGTATGCATATAAATTCTCAATACACCGCCGCCAATAGAGGGCGAGCCCGGCCGCAAGGACATCAGATGTTTTCAGCTCACACCCTTTTTTACACGTAAATTATTTTATAATGCAACAAAATAGTAATTAATAAGCAGTTAATACAATTATAAAATAGCGTTCAAATTTTAACAAAACGGAAATAAACATAAATATTTTTTTGCTGAGAGTTGTCAAGGTCATGAGCAGCTCGGATGTTTTGAACTATTCATGTGTGCTTTTATGTGAATTTCGTTGAAGACAGCTGTCTCAGAACAGGCAATGAATCTTGTCTAATAACGAATATGAAATCGGTACACATAAGATAAGATGTCGGCGTATCGACCATTGTACACCTTGAAGTATCGGGTTAACGCATCTGGCTGGAGCGCTTTCACTATTCTTACGATAATGACACTGTTCTTGGATAAGCTACTTTTGTACATTTTCTTTCGATTATCTAGGCCACTGTGCGCGAGAAAATAATAATTATAATCTAATTTATTGATAGCAAATCAAATAAATACAAGAAAATATATATACTCGTATATTAATATCGGTTTCACAAGAAACAATTTAAATCAGATGCTATCAAAAGGTCTGGACTCATCTTATACAACCCCTCGATCAGGCATCACTACAGTGTGAAGAGAAGAAGCCCAATGGGGGAAATCAATAATGTTTTTCAACCTACATTTTTTTGTGATTTAATTAAACCTGAAAGTGCATCATTACTTTTCGGTCAACCTATTAAAATTAACTTCATTAAACTTTCTGTAAACTGTAAGTCGCAACGTTCTGTCACCAAACATATTGTTAATTCTCAGAACCCTTATAAATAGGGTGACTATATATCAGTTTATAATAATAATAATATAAACTATGAGACTGTTCGTTTGTTACAAAAAAGGTTTTGTTCAATGAAAAATGCAATATATTTATAAAAAACAAAATTCAAGCAACTTAATCAAAAAAATATTCCTTTATGTAAATGTTTAAACAAATGTATTTTTCTTTAAATAAAGTAATATATAGTAGGAACAATTTATTTATAATAATCAGTGAAAATAGTTATGGTAACTAACATATTTTTGTAAATTAGAGAAAAAATAGAAACTGAGGAACTGGTATGTTTACCTGAAGTAAAATTATATTTCATGTTAGTCTGACGCCACGCGCTATACGCTCGAGCCGCGTGCGTCATTTACGGTTATTTTATGAAACATACGAGTATTATATTTACATTGATGTATGACTTACGGTTATTATAAAATTAACGTAACCCGGAGATATTATAACAATACCCGGATCCCGGAGAGATGGCGTTGAGACCCTGAGCTCTGGGTGAAACCCTGACAGCTGATCACCCTGCTTATAAATTGTCCTGCCGATCTAGTCGAAGAGCCATGGCCTACCTACGTATATTGTATTATCTTTTTATAAATATAGTAATTCTAAAAAAAGTTGTTTCATCGCTAACTAATAATTAGACATTTCTGACTTGTCATTGTTTAATTGTATTGATGTACTTCCCGTATAAAATAATTCATATTTATTTAGTTTGTAATAGCTGCTTCTTTATTATCATTTTTTGTTGTATTATAATTGACGTGTATATGGGCGTGAGCTGAAAAACATCTGATGTCTTCGCGGCCGAGTTCATCCTCTATTGGCAGGGAGGGATGTACTCGTATATCGACTGGAGGTGTGCTATGAGAGAAGCCCAGAACTTTTGATAGCGTCATTCTTAAATGTATTTTCTTTTCCGTTGTCTTGAAATATATGTGTTATTTCAGAATATTAATGAACATACTATGTGTATATTGCTATCAATAAACCTGTATTTATTCATAATTGATTGACTGAATATTGAAGACTTAATTTATTGACTGGAATATTGAGGACTAAATTTATTGACTGAATATCGAGGAATAAAAGAATATTAAAAAGAGTGCTTTCTTTTAGTGATATTAGGAAAATTAGAAACCGTGAATTTGTATTCCGGAAAATTGAATTGGTCAATGTATTGCTTTGGTCCATCCGAGAACGTGAGAATGGAAAAGCTTAGCACACACGCACTTCAATTTGCACGAATAGGGATGTGTATTAGTTGTATTATTGATAGCCGGGAGCATATTCCTTCGTTTTATTGACTTAGTGTCTATTGACGTTTTTGCACGTTATTGGAAATGGTTTGTGCGATGAAACGACGGGGCAGTCACGTAATTGGGGTGAAATACTGCGCAGTATTACGAAATACACAGGGGTTGTTTTGAAAAAAAAAAACCAATAATTTATATTGATTCATAGCGAGGCGGTTTCTTCTCAACGTAAGGGCCATATGTTTTCGTTACTTGACCACAAATCATCTCGAATCGAAAACACAACGAACGGTCTCTGTATTTTTGTATTACTTTTTCAATTTATACCTACTATATAACTTGGCGGACGTATTACTATATGGCAATCTTTTCCAGTCAACCAAAGTGGCCTTTAGCTGAAAACTGACTGGAATCTTTTTTGTAAAAATCTAGTTTCTTGTCTTTCAGCCCGCAAAACCCTGGCTGGAAGACAGGCTTCTGCCTGTCTTCCAAACTAGGCTACGAAAGAACAAACATCGTTTTTATTGCGTATTTAACGGTTTCCATTTCGGTTGTTCCTAACATTTTAACTTATTTCAGTTAATTGTAATTAATTGACTTTCTTGGTACAATTTGCATTTTTTGTAAAATTTATATCATTACATGCGTGCGACGATTGAATGCGTGCGCTGTGAAAAATATGTGGTATGACGATGTACGACATGATAAATATGTGATATGTCGATGTACGACATGATAAATGTGTGGTATGTCGATGTACGACATGATAAATAATATAGTTTTAAGAAATAATTTGAACTAAAGGAATTTTTATAAATCTGGGAGAAAAAGACGATATTGGTTGCCAATAGAAATTACTAACAAATATATAATGCAATGCTTACGTTAACTAGAATATGGAAAGTTTATATTTGTATGGTTATATGGATTTGTTAAGTGCTTTTTTTATACCTACAAATCAGTGCATGATATTTATAAATTTGTTTTTTCTATGATTTAAATGCTTCTTTTTAGTGTAATGTGGTTATTACGGAATTGAATTGGTCTCTGTTGAATAATATTTATAAAATGAACATTTTTATAGCGCTGTTTAGAGAGGAAACTCTTCTTAAGAGCGCTCCGACTCGGGACTGGAACCCACTTTTATTGACAGATTAAATATATTATAAAATAAATAAATATGAGTTGTACGTGTAAGGATAGGAAAGTAGTGGCTGCTACCATTAGATGGGGTATTTCCCCGCATCTGCACATGTTCAGGAAATCTTTTGGAGATTTTTATTCTTGCGACTTCTCTAAATATTTTTTTTTAAATTTTGTTTTTGTATTGTGAATCTTACGTGCCTTAGGGTATACCCGCTTAATTAGGCAGGGGAGTGCATTGTAAAAATGTGTTTATAAATAAAAAAGAAAATTTACGCAGCCTGGCCTTCTCTGTCTACTTCAATGGGGTGATAGAATAAATATGTTACACTATTTCCAGTTTTTTTCTTAGATATTGTAATTTGGTTTACCGTTGTTTTCTAACCATTACGATTACCTCAATAGCCCTTCTTAAATAGCCCAACCTTTTAAAGAAATAAGGGAGATTAATCATTACCGACATCATAGATTATTCAATTCAGATGTAAAATGGTCTAAGAATAAAATCAATAAGGAAATGCATCCACTAAACTAGAGAAAATGCAGCATGGTCCCTTTGACAGTTCACAAATTTGCCCCAATACAACCTTGTAACGACTTTCAGTAATTGTAATTATTTTATCAACTTTAATATAAGCCTCGATTCTACTAAATAGCAAGTTATAGATTTAGGTAAATACATTACATAAAATTAACAATAATGACAAATTAATACATCTTGTTACAAATTAGCAAAAATGTGGCAGTTTATTAAAATCAAATAATATTTGGTGACGTTCGTCAAAAGTCAATACGTTAGTCTGCATTGACTAGGGATGGGGTATACGATAATTGGATTTTCGATTTTTTTATACCTAAAATTAAATGTTCGTAATTAGTATTAATTCATAGTGGATCCTGGCCTATTTAAAGATATATACAAATCATATGTACAATACATTAGAAAGTCAGTATAATGAAAATTAGGAATTAAAACGTCAGTTTGAAAAAAGACAGTTTTTCGATTTATAAAAAAACGATTCGATTTGTAAAAAAAACGATTTGACCCCATCCCTTTGAGTCATGACATTTCAAACGTCACAGGGACCATCCTACATTTTCTCTAGTATAGGAATCGAACCTTGGTCGCCCTCTTGCTTAACTTGAATGATAACCGTTAGACCGCAACCGCTGACAGTTGGCTAAAACGTGTTTTATTTCATAAATATCAAAATATTTTGTCACCGAATATCTTCGAGTAATTCAAAATATTTTGACTTGTAATATATTTTCACACTCCTTTTGTATCGATAAATCTTCACGAAACCACTGTACACTGTCAATTTGATTCATGAATAAATATGGTTTTGTCACTTGACTTACCTCGATAAATTGTCGTTTAGAGTTTTTGAGACAATTTAACAGATGACAATAAATTGGTTTTAAATACAGGTGAATGGCACATTACATTGAATGGAAAGCCAATAACTTCACGAATAGGACATTTAGAATGCGACTTGTCTGACTGGATTTTTTTTTCGGAATAATAACATTTTCCTGTACTAACAAATTGTACGGTAATCGATATTTATATGAAAACGTATTCAGTTGAAATGAATTATTTTTATTTTTTTGTTTTTTATTTGTGGTATTACTCGCTATACAGTAATATCTCGATTAACGAGTGATTAATACATTCCTCAAAATCGTTACGTTAACTGAATTATCATCAACGCAGGTAAAAATGAAGCGAAATATAGGGATAGATTCCTTAAACTTAAAAAAAAAACATCTTTTTACTAACAAAATGCATTTTAAAAGTTTTAAAGTGTACATTAATTATATATTTCACAACAATTCTAAAAAACGAGGGATATACGTGATTTTAATTTGTTTTATCAAACAATGTTTTTTCCACTTTTTTGTAACGGTATAACCCTACCGGTTTCAAGGCTTTTACCTCATCATCAGGGAGCACAAACAAGAGTTGTTTGTGCTCCCCTGAAGATGAGGTGAAAGACTTGAAACCGGTAGGGTTATACCGTTACAAAAAGTGGAATAAACAGTGTTTGATAAAACAAATTCCAATGTATTTAAACCTCCACAATGTTAATCCCTTAACTATAAATAAGGATATAAGTGAAACTTAACTAAAAGAAGAGACATTTTAATTTTTTGATAAAATTGAATCAAGCGTCGATTACTTTGATTTTTTTCTTATTTTCACGGAACAACTCACCGTAACAGGTTAAATAATTGAATATGTTACTTTTTACTTCTTAGTTTCGCACAAAATTACGACCATTTTCCGATAAAACGTTTACGGGCAAGACGCCGCAATCGGATAGTATTTTAGTAATTTAAAAAATACTTTTTTCCAATAACGTTATAGCGAGGTATCGTTTTCAGAGGTAACGTAAAGCGAGGTGTTACTGTACTGTGTCAATAAATCACAATGTCTAAAATTGATTAAAACAAATCTATACATTTTCAGTTGCATATAAACGTTGTTAATACGAATATATCAAGACAAGTTTTTTCCTTAAAGTATAGAGAAAAATTATATATATATAGTATTAATTGTTTTATTCATATATGCGGAAATTCATTATCTTGGCCTGACATCCGAGGACGCGAGTGCCGGACTGCGGACCGACCTTGATGTATTTTTATGTGCTTTCTCTGTATTCCTGACAGCAAAAAGGGCGATGGATTAGATATTAGATATTTTTAAAGCACACTTTGCAAAGTTTGGAAGCGGGTGTAGCAATTTTTCATGGTCTACAATTACGACCTCTGTGGCCGAATTGGTAAGAAACTGAATATCCACCGGCAGGGCTCGGGTTCGATTCACGACTAAACCAAAAAAAAAATCGTCCCGTCTGATTAAAAGTTCGCGCGGTAATAATATTCGCATTGTTGCCCGACACGCATGATGTCGAAATATAAGTTAATTGCCTATTTATGTGGTTTTTAACTCGATGCCTCGATTACTGGGACTGAAGACGGTGTTGTTTCCCGGCCACGCTCTTCAATATTTCTGCATCATAAATTCGGATATCTCGACAAAAAAAACACAAACGATAAAAATATAGTCTATTATTTTATTTATATGTCCTTTTTTTTGGCAATTAAATAAAATAGTTAAAAATAGTCGAACGACTTCAATTCCAGAACTTAAAAAGAGGGATGTCTATAGCAGTGCTTCTCAACCTTTTTCGCGCACGGCTCACTATTCATTTTTTTTTAAATCGCGACATACTGAATTCTACTTACGTACCCATCACTTTTTCATACTTTTATATTAATATATTTTGCATATTTCAAATGAAAAAATATTACCGGATTCTGAGTCTTCAAAATAGCCAGATGCGTACGCGAATATGTTTTGAGGCCTTCGTGATTCTCTGCGTCAGTTGTATAAGGTATTTTGAAAGTTGTACGGCGTGGTTTGACTTATGATGCCATCATAAGTCAAACCACGCGGTATAACACTCCAAAGACCATATTACAACAGATGCATAAGCAGTTTATTTTGGAAGTCATCTCCCTGGCTCCATCCCAACTCAGTGTCTGCGAAGACTGTTGGGGTCAGCTCTCCTCGTCCTCAGGTTGTATGCTCTTCTGTCCCGGAGTACTTCCCCCAGGCCGTGCCTCTGCATAAGGTTATCTTTTTGCACCACCCACGAATTTTTTGGTCTTCCTCTGGTTGTTATTCGAGGAAGATCCATGGAGATTGCCTGGTTCACAATGTGATCGGGTTCTCTGCGTCCAACGTGCCCATACCATCTCAATCCATCCGCCTCTCCTCCATCTTACTGTTGATGTCTGTAACACCTAGTTTCTAGTTGCCTGGAGTAATAATTTATTTTGGAATTAAAGGGAAATAATAACGCCTTTAAAAATAATTACAAAGTTAAATAATAGATAATAAATTCTTTGAATGATACAATTGCGCTTAAAGTAAATTATCGTTTAATTAGTTATTAACTTTAAAGTTATTTTCCAAAAGGTACTCAGTAAGTTGCTTTCATTACATTTGGCGCAATGTTATCGCGTCAAATGTAATGGATCTCGTAAAGTTGAGTAGATTTTAGAATTTTACAACAATATCTTGTGGCACACTTTCCAATCACGCTGCCCACTGGTTGGGAAGCTCTTGGTCCATAATGTACAGAACCATTTTGTGCTTTCTCATATTAAGCTTTTCTACTACACCAAACCTTCTCCAATGAGCAGCACCGTATCAATGTTTGTATTTTATGTATAGAATCACGACATTTTAAAAATACCTGATAGACTCTTGGTAAATACTACGAGATTTCCTCGTTGTGAAGTGTTAACAAAGTGACGAGTGGAACGATGATGAAATTGTCAGTGCGCCTTGTGGCTATAGTGTCGGCCTCCCCGTGCTATGCGCAGTGACGAAGAGAGGAGTTGGTCGCTGCTGCAGGGGCAGGCACGGCACCCATGGTGTGGAAGATGAGATTTGGGCTGCGGCGGGAAGCGAACAAGGACCTGAACGGCACGGAGCTGGGAGACAGGGGCAGGAGTGCGGAATCGGTGCTGGAGAACAGGACTGCAGGGATGCTGGAAGACAGGACTAGGGGCTTCGGAATGGGGATGGGCAGGGATCAGAGAATAGGAGAAATACAGAACTGCATCGCGGTGCTAGGGGACAAGTTGGAGGATAGAACGTCAGACCTACAGGTGGATTGTGGAACTCCGCTCCCGGAGGTGGTACTTACACGGTATGTCCAGTATTATACATATTAATTATTACCCTTGCTTTATCAAATACTAACCTTACATTTCTTTCGCCCTTTCCCAATCTTATTCTTATTCCACCTTCATCCAATCTTATTCTTATTCCACCTTCACCCAATTTTATTCTTATTCCACCTTCACCCAATCTTATTCTTATTCCACCTTCACCCAATCTTATTCTTATTCCACCTTCACCCAATCTTATTCTTATTCCACCTTCACCCAATCTTATTCTTATTCCACCTTCACCCAATCTTATTCTTATCCCACCTTCACCCAATCTTATTCTTGTTTCACCTTTACCCAATCTTATTATTATTCCACCTTCACCCAATCTTATTCTTATTCCCCCAATGTAGTGTATGTGTGCAGTATTAATTTATTAAAGATTTCACTAGATGGATTATATACATATTATTCAGGTGTTTAAAGCACGCATCTTTAAAATCTTGACAAGACTTATAAGCCATTCGTCATTTATTGATACAATTATTATTCGATTGTTTTTCCTTTGCCCTGCAGAACTCGCTTGAAAATTTATTTCTTTATCAAGGCGGCGAGATACCTTTTGGAGGATAATATATATTTAATATGCTTTAATTTAAGATGAATTAATCATTGTAAATGCGCGACGCCGCCGCCGCTTCGGACTGCAACTTCGGTGTGGGAATACAAATTAACCGCAACGCAAATACTGAAACACATCCCGTCCAAATGTGCCATTACCCTGACACCCCTCACATACTAATTACCTATCATAAATAATACTTAATCACATCTCCATACTCCTAGGGATTTTTGTATGAATAAAAAATGCGTAGACGTGTTCAGAATACCTTCACACCTATATGAATAGGGCTGGCATATGTTCCACCTGGTTGTAAATTTAAACAGCAGTGACAACAGACTAAGGTGAAAAATATAGACCTAGTGGGTAATCCAACTATCGATCGCACAGAATTTGACTCTCAGTTGCCAAAAGGGTCCTGATCGGGGGTGTTATTGCATATCACCAAAACTCATGGAATATGCTCTGCGGAACAGGGTTTTAATAAAGCTGGCTTCGTTGGATCTAACGGTCCAGCGTCCCGCCACAATTGTTATTCTCTGTAAGAGTCAGTCCGCGAGGAAAGCTGACGTTCGCCATCATCCCGTGCCAGAAGTGAACCCTTGCATTATTCTTATAGCGCCAGCCTAGAGGCCCAGTTGTCAACTTGGCAACAACGGTGATCGTCACCTCCCGTGAGAAGATAGTCATTTTTTTTCCTTATTGTGTGTATTGCACTCTCTGACCATGCGATCTTTGCCTTTGACCATGCAATTCTCTCTGACCATGCGATCTTTAATGGGAAACTTTTTAACTTCAATCTCACCCTGTTGTAATTGTTGTGATGCTGCGATGATGATCGAGTCAATCATTTCCAAAATAATCTCCCTTCAGCCTTACTCGTACATCGGTGCACATCTTCGAATCGATTAACTATTTAGGTCTAGTGGAGTTAAAAAATAGTTTTGTTGTATTCAATGCACAATGTAAGAAAATCTTCCGACTCGGGTATGACGGTTAGGATTCCCTCTGGAATCCAATATGTTCTTAAATAAAGGCCCGTATTTTTTTCTAAAGGTGTATAAAGCTTAATAAATTATAATATTTTAATGAGTTAAGTAAATATAAATTTAGTACTGACACGAATCAAAAAACATGTTGAATAAAAACATGTTGAATAAAAATAATAAAATTACCACAGGTAAACCTGTATATATCGTTTTCGAAGGAACTTGAACTAAACGATAAATACAGGAAAATATTTGATACGGAAATATTGAAAAAAAGTGATATACTAAAATGTTCAATATCCTAAAAATATTTACACATGTACATATACATAAATGTGTGTTGATGAAAGTATGTGTCCCCGAAATAAAAAATTATAGAAACATGTTTTGATTTAAACAAAATAGTCTTCTTTCGTCATTTGTTTTTTTTTTGTAATTCTATTCCCATAAGAAAACTGTAGTTTTTTTTCTATAATATATAAGTTTTTCTTTAAGAAGACTATAGTATTTCTATAGAATAAATACCATTATTTTCGGCATCTTTATTGCATGTGAATAAACAAATACGAGTATTTTAAAATTTTCAAACGCCACGCACACTTCTGAAAATGAAGTTACACGAAGCGGATCTTCTTCATCAACATATTCAACATTTTTTTGCTGTTTCCTATAAAGTTGCGTCCCCTCTCTATCCCCTTCAGAGTGGAGGGTGGAAGCCACAGCGATGGCTATCGTCTAGTCAAGTATTAAATTAAAACGCGTGTTTCTCGAATGTTCCGCTTATTGTTTACTGTTGTCGTTATGTAAGTTTAAACCCCGAGCATTTATATTTTGCTACTAAATATAATATATTTTTTATATTTTGAAAAAAAAAAAAAGCTAGCTATCGAGTAAAATAGTACAATAGCTGCGATATTATAAACGAATATTGCGGTAAAACGATGCATAGAGAAGCTATCGATGCGATCATTTTTTTATGTGTTTTATATGGAATATATTCGGGACTGTATGAAATAAACTATTGTTCGAGGAAAGATCAATCGAAGTTTCACTGTATCGACTTTTCAGTAATAACCACCCCATCCCGATTGGATGTTATAAATTAATTGAAATTTTGTATAAAATTTGAATGAGATTTAACATTATAAATATCATGTTCAAGTTGTTATTGTTTCCTTTTGTGGAAATTGAAGAGATCTTTAGTGAAGTGTTTCTTCTGAATTAAATTGAAAAGATCTTTAGTGAAGTGTTTCTTCTGAAGTGAATTACGAATAAGAAAGTAAATTAGTCTTCTCTTCTCTCAGTCGGTATATTTTAAAGAAAGCTTCTCTCGGCTTTCAGAAGGATTATAGAAAAGCCGTTTCGGCTTGGCGAGCAATTACGCCTTTTAATATGGATTACTCGGGAATTTAAATTTCATTTTGTTTAAGCCTATTTCGTTTTATTTTCTTTATAAATTAAGTATTAAAATATAAAAGATATATTTCAGTTATAACACAAGAGCACTCTGAGATGGGCTAAGCACGTGCAAAGAATGAATGAAGAAATATTAACAAAACAAATATACAGCGCATATGTGAGTGGAAGGCGTAGACGAAGAGGAGGACCGAAGAAAGTATGGTTGAATCGAGTGTATGATACTTTGAAAGAAGGGCATGTAAAGAGTCGGAGAAATCGTAGGAGCTGTATGAGATGTAAAAGAGACGAAAGACCTGTGTCGCGATAGGGAAGTATGATGCTCTCTGCTCTGCGCCTATCCCGACAGAGAAATGGCGTGATGGTATGCATGTACGTAAAACATTTTTTAACTAAAACACACATGTGCGTAGGAGCATCCCTGATTTTTGTTTTTTTTCTATTTCTGTTGAACATTTGAGACGTTCTACTGTCGACAATAATATACAATATTTACAATTACACATCGTTATCATTTAAAAGCGCACTAATTATATGTGTAGAATACAAGGACATAATAACGCATAAAATCCTTCGTTTTGTGGATATGCGTGTAGATTTACTAGGCAAGGCCGAAGTGGTCTCATTCCAGAATTATTGTACATACGTCATATTTGTGTCCTAAACACTAAAAAAACAAACCCATTTTATTCAAACAATTTGATGATGAACCCGATAATTTTATTTCCCCACTGATTCTGCTCTAGAACATACACATACGAGTATGTCTTCAGTAACACAGAAACGTTTAAATGTTTTCTAGATCAAGGTCCGCTGAGATAACATCAAAACACAAACAGATCGTTGTCAAACGTGAATTCATCTTGAAGGCCGCTTTGCTTTCCTACCGAGTCCGAGAAAATGTTGAGTATTTTTATATGGTATATACTCGTATATTATATTAGAAACTATGCTTCAAAACATTGAAAGTGTTACTAGACTTCCATCAAGAATTTAGGGTTCGATTCGCGATGGAACTTGAAAAAAAAAGTAAAGGTGAATTATAGTAGTTTGCGATACTCACGCAAAAAAGTTTTTTTTATTTACGAGTATTTGACAAATAAATCTGGTTACCTTTGCTCAAAAAGTAAAGGTAAGTAGTATGGTGAATTAGTTTATGATACTCGCGCAGATATATTTTTTTATATATTTATTTGACAAAGTAATCTATCTTACACACATTTGCCGAAGGATCCATACACAAATATATTACTTAAGAGCTAAAGGACTAATCCAATATCTATATTATAACTATAAGTTAACTTAATTTTAATTTCCTATATACCATTTTTATTTTTAAATCTAAATATTTTATTTCTTATAAATATTTAACACCTACAATACATACTAACTTATAAGTAGATAACAATTCTTACTACTAGTTGTTTTAATACTAATAATTTAACACGTACATACATGTCCACTCGTTCAGGCTATTTCCATTTCATCATATTCCCTCAGACCTTGGTCGTCCCAGCTAATACTGTAGGTGGACTAGTCAGGCAACAGATGATGCTTTGGAAGCTTGTGCTTATAATGGAAAGGTGATGAAGTTGTCAGGCTGTTGATGCTCTGATTCTATTATACTTTAAATTCTTATTTGAATGTTCGTACCCATTTCATATATAGGCTTAGAAAATATAATATGCAACAATAAAACGTTCATACATGTGAGTGTTTCTTTTATGCAATTGTATACATTTTTACGATGAATTCTTAAAAAAAACTATTTCAATATCCGTAACTTCTGTAGTTATATTTTCCATTGAATTTCTGAAGCTTTTGTCTTGTAATTTTTGACGTCAATACACTTCATGTGTGCAGCTGTAGATGCAGCCAGCATTAACGGATAAATAAACATTTTTTTTATTTTCGTCTGAAAATAAACTCAGTCGGGAAGAGTTGAAATATAAAATTCTATTATGACACGGTGTTGGATTTGCCAGAAATAAAGTAGTTAAAATACAATAATACATTAATTCCCTTTATTAATTTATTTATTTAACATTTCTTTATAAAACAATCTGGCTGGCTTTTTGCCAGGCAGAAATCTCTTCCAACCAACCAGACAAAGGTAAATAAAGGAAGTTACATGCTCGCAACAATTATTTAAATCATTGTTCACCTGAACAAAATTTATAACCAGTTTATATAATAAAAATAAATGTGAGATATCGTCATCCACGGAAAAAGGACCAGATGGTGTAGAGGAAAAGAAAATCGGGAATGAAACACACTGAATAGAAATTTAGAGTTTCTTTAGTCGCTTTTCAAAACATACCAGTGATGGAGTAAGTCTAAAATTAGTTGAAAAGTAAAAGTTGATCTCTGTAAAAAACGACATAAAGAAAAATGAGCGGTGAATCTGGCTAACCAATAAATAATTTCTGCTTGAGCATAGCTAAATTTCATGATCGGAAAGACGCAGAATATTCTCTGCAAAATTAGAGGGTCTCGAGACAGTTGATGATATTATATATAAGTGATGATGCATGAATTTTGCGTTTAGTTCTCACGTTGAACCAAATCAGTTCCCTCTGATACGAATTGACATCATCGGACTTTTCAAACCGAAAACAAATCGCAGGTAAACATTTGCCGTCGACATTTTGGACGTGGAAAGTATCCTTCTGCTCCTTCTTCCCAGTGTCATGTCAGACCCCCCCAACGTTGAATATCACTTGAGAGTAGACATCTTTGTCCCCGGCAACCCGAAAAAGATCTCCAACGCCCCTTATGCCAGTCCAATCATGTATATCGCGAAGCCAGGAGATTTGCATCCTGCCAACACCTCTTCGACCCTCTATTTTGTCTTGGATGATCAGGTGCAATAATTTGTATTTTTCTCCTCTAAGTATATGACCCAAATAGGACACCTTTCGGATTTTAATATTAGTCAGCAACTCTCTATCAACTTTGGCTCTTTGAAGAACCCTTGTGTTGCTGGCCATATCCATCCAGCGTATCCGTAAAATTCGGTGCATCCACATTTCGAATGCTTCCAGTCGGTTCATACTGTCAACTTTGAGAGTCCACTCCATGCAATAACACTGACCAAACGTAGCATTTGTCTAACCGTTGTCGAAGTTTCAAGTTTAGATTATCATCGCAGAATACGCTTCTCATTTTATTAAAAGCCGCACGAGATGATTCAATTCTGCACTTGACTTCGGTTTCTGGGTCGAGGTCTTCCACTAGGATACTTCCGAGGTATTTAAATTTTTTCACTCTCTCTATATCAGCACCGTTCAATCTAAGTTCAAGGTATCCTTATGAGACTTAATTAAAAAAATGGACTTTGTGTACAATTTTTAGGCAAATCTTGATGAACCTGTTTGCCCAGCGTCGTGTCGTGTATACTTGATTCAATTTCCAAAAATACGCAAATACCCTTGGTCCACGGTCCTTTAATCTGTACTCGGTTTTAGGTTATTCAATGATTGACAAATGACGAGGAGGATCTACTGAGAGACGTCTTAGGTTTCTATATCTTTTTTGACTACATTCTACCATTGAACCTCAGTCTTTCAATGACTTTTCTGAGATCCGGCATTCAATGTTACACTCTCATTGTTGTCTTTTCGCCATTTCTTCATTCTAAGTTTTCTACCTCTTGAGGTCGCAGAGTAAGGTTAATATGGTCTCTATCTTTTTCTGAAGTCTGTGAGTGACAAATATTCTCAAACGAATCTCCATAATGAGCCATCCTTAGTATTTCCCCTAGTCCTCGAGGGCGTTGAGTAATCTCCCAACACTTAAAATACTTGATCCCAAGAGATCACCTCGTAGATGGTTCAACCACGGTTTTGAAAGACGTGCCAAGTCATTTTACGGCATCCCTATATTTCTGGTGGAACCCTAAGGGGGATAATGAAATGAATAATTAATGAAGCGTTCTAGACTAAGTGCGGGCTGAATGTGATGTCCTCGCTGAATGGATCGTCCTCCTATTGGTGGAGGTGTATCTTGATTGCGAAGATGTTACGAAATAAGCCCAGACTGTTTAATAACTTTTCTATAAAATGTTTATTTTATTCCATTGCCTTAACATAAATGTATAATTTGAGGGTATATGATATATTTATATATTACGAGTGCTTTTAATAAACCTTATATTTATCAAAGGCTTCGGCTTTAACATTGTGGCAATCTATATTAGAGTATTTAACAATAAATTTGTTATTCCATTAATTACATTAATCCTCGATACGTCATATCATGCCGCCTGAAGAGAACCTCGTGTTAGGAGGTAGGAACATGTGTAGCGAAGATTAATGTAATAAGTTGAATAACAAAGCAATTTATTGGTCAAAATTATTATTTATTTATTTAGCGACATCACACTTCTTGACTTTATCAATATTAGAAGCACTGTTACTGTTCAAGCATATTTATTTAGCGATATCACACTTCTTGATTTTATCAACATTAGAAGCACTGTTACTGGTCAAGCATTGTTTATTTTTTAATTTGAAATTTTTATTTTTTTTATTTTTAAAAACTAAAAAGTGATCAGAACTGCCCCAAGAAGATGGAATGTTCATGTTTTATGTTACAGTACGCGGAAGTGAAGACGCGAAGCCGGATCTTATCTGCAAGAGCGGGCTATGGAAGAAAGGGCTCGGAAAATGATCTCAATAATGGGAGTCAGGAAAATGACGATAATATATTGACCTATTGCGTTTTGTTTTGTTGCAGCGAACGAGAGCGCGAGGGCCGGTCGTGCTGCGCGCCGTGCGCCCCGCCGCTGGGCGGGCTGCGCGTGGAGAAGATCGAGGGCGGGCTGCTGGTGGCGGGCGTGGCCGTGGCTGCCAACTGCCAACTCGTGCTGCCCGTCTTCGGGTTCCTCTTCCTGCTCGTCGGATGCGTGCTCACAGGTAATCAAACTACCGCGATATTCTACTGGTATTGATTTGTATCCTTCAGGCCCTTCCTTTGCACATATCTGGTTTCCATGGTTTGAAGAACAGTCGCAATAGGAAGGTTTGTGAGATCTATTAACTGGTCATGTTATCTAGTCTGACCGTACAGTAGCTATTCCTCCATGATGCTTTACTTGGTATGCTCAGTCGCAAACAGATAATAATAGGTAAAGGGCAATTTACGTAGCGTCTTTTTGACAACTCCTCAAGATAGCTTCATTTCAGAACTCAAACCTGCTATTATTGACGAATTAAAAATATTACAAAATAAATATATATTAGTTTAGTGCAAGGATAGGAAGATAGCGGCATCGTCCATTAGATATGGCACTTCCCCGCATTTACATATGTTTAGAAAAACACATTTGGTATGAAAATCGCTTACCAAGGGAAGACAAACTGCCGATTAACCTTTGTAGATCTTCCGATATGTTATAGTAACATATTCAGCTTTAGGTGTAGTGTAGTATTTATATACAAACATAAATTTTGACAAGTCCTCCCAAAAAAAGTTATTTTCGACTGCTTTCTAAATCTGTACACCCATATATCTAATAATTATAAATAAAGGCAGACCATTCCACGCCATATGACCAGCAACGACAAAAGCTCTGTCGAAATCCCCGCACTATTGGATCGATTCGGAACAATCAATTTTATTCACTTGTAATCTACGGGTTGTCTTTCCGTTAAAAACAATTTATTGTGTATAATAAAAATTGGGTATTCAAAATTAAAGATGTAACCATATTAATGAAACTTAAATATATGTTATAACCATCTTAATAAAACTTAAAGATGTTACCATCTTAATGAAACTTAAAGATAAAACCGTCTTAATGAAACTTAAAGATACGAATATAACCATCTTAATGAAACTAAAAGATATAACCATCTTAATGAAACATAAAGATGCTACCATCTTAATGAAACTTAAAGATAAAACTGTCTTAATGAAACTTAAAGATACGAGTATAACCATCTTAATGAAATTTAAAGATATAACCATCTTAATGAAACTTATTGAAAAAATTGCTTCTTCACAAATGAACCCGTACGTAACATAAAATACATTAATTGTTTCAAGTAGCAAGTCGACCAAAAAATTGACGAGTTAGCTTTGTCGTTTTTTTTAAAGCAGTAATGAACACTAATCGTGATACATTTATTTTCAATTAGTTACAATATTGTACATAACATTAATTTTCAATTAGTTACAATATTGTACATAGCATTTATTTTCAATTAGTTACAATATTGTACGTGTGAAAATCAAATTGTGTTAATAAATACAACAAAAAAATTTGAAGTTTTCTTTACAATTTCACGTCGTTTTAGTTTCGCAATTTATTCCGTTAAACTAACTAAGAGAGTGAATACCGTTTGTCTAAAATAAGACCAGCTAGACTATATCCGAAGCCGGTCTAGCGCCACAGTTCGAGCAGGAGCTAAATATAGGAAAGCCAACTCGAAGCGGTCTCGGTCTCGGTCTGCATGCCAACTGGAAACTATTCTAACAGCGGTCAGCCAAACGTCGCGAGACACTGGGACACTCGAAATACCTATACTCGTATAGTAACCATTTATTTACTCAACTCTTCAACATCAAACAGATCAGACCATCAGCGGGAGCAGACGTCGACAAGTTGTGAGATTTGTTAATTCAAATTATTTTATTTCAATAGTCTTTTTGAAGTGAAACTTTTATAGGCGAGGTAGGGCAAATTGGCCTGAACGTCACGAAAAGTGAAACGCTTCTTGATGAATAAATAAAATTAATAAATCTAATATTAATTGATTAAATTAATAAATTAAATAAGATTAATAAAATAAATTAAATAAAAAAAGTTAATTAAATTTATAAATAAAATAAAAATAATAAATAAAATTGATGAATGAATAAAAAAAATGATACCTTTTTATATGATTAAGAGAGATTTTCTTGAATTAAATTACACATAACCATTTTTTATTTAATTAAGAGATATTTTCTTGAATTAAAATCCACATAACCATTTACTTATCCTAAAGATAAATAATAAAAATCGTTAACAAATGGAAAAAAAGCAATGCATAAAATCAACTTTTCCTAGGAGTTAAGAAGTTTCACTTCTACCGCGCGAGAGTCTCACGCATCTGTTTTTTATCTGTGCTTGAATAATGTTTCCTCATAGCGGAGTAGAACTTTTAGTTCGATTTCGTCTTCATCGAATAAATTGATTGTTCCGATTCGATGTAATGGGATGCAATATTGTGGCAGCGCTTTTGCCGTTGTTGGTCCTGTGGTGTGGAATAGTCTACATTTTTAATGTTAGAGATATGGGTATTGTGTGCTGCTTTAGGAATCACTTGAAGACAACCATTTTTGAGAAGTCTTATCAAAATGTGTATAGTTATATATGAGCACTACACACAACACTACATTACACCTAAAACCTAATGTTTTCTTCTCCAATTCGGGGAAATCTGTAAAAGTTTCTTTGTAGTTCGTCTTCCCTTATTAAGTATTCTGCGGTGTTCTTACCAATTATCTTTTTCTGAACATATGCTACGACCACCACCTTCCTATCCTTACAATATACATATCATCATCATCGTTGGCTCCAAATAGTTCGGTTTTTTGCTCGTTGCTGCCACGTGATGCTGCCATGCTTCCTGATTTCATCTATCTACAGTACTTTCGGTCTTCTTCTGGGCCTCTTTATGCCTCTTGGGTACCATTGGATTATTTCGGATGTCCATCGGGAGTCTGACATTCTGGCTATGTGTCCTGCCCATTGCCACTTCATTCTTTTGCACACCTTTATAACGTTTACCTTTATTATATTGCGAATCCAGGTGTTTCGTTTACGGTCTCTTTTAGTATATCCCAACATGCATCTCTCCATGCCCCTTTGTGCGGTCTGGAGCTTTTGTATGTTCTTTACTGAGATACTATTCCCCAAAATGATTCACAGCTACACTTGAATACGTCTTTAATCAACTAGAATGGGATAATAAAGGCCTGGTGACTGATGGAAAATACCTGAGCCATTTGAGATTTGCAGACGATATCGTTATATTCTCACAAAACCCGAATGATTTTCAGCACCAACTGCAAGAATTGGCTGAGATCATCAAAGAAGTTGGTTGAAAAATGAACCAAATATATGATGAACAGCTTTGCTACCCCAAAACTAATAAACGTAGATACATATACTCGTAACATATATATTTATTTTGAAATACTCGTATTTTTTATCTGACAATAAATGTGAGTTTAAATCCCTAGCAAGAGCGCCCTTAAGGAGAGTCTGCTGAAAGGATTTATAAAAAAATATTTTATTTTTTAAAACTTCCTTCTGTGGGAAAGGTATAGTTAGACACAAATATACATATATTGTAGTTCAAACAAATAATACTGAAAAAAATATAAATGCAAGCTTTAGTCAACTATTACAAAAAATATACACATATGTTACATACAAATAAGTTAATACATATGTGTACACATGAGTACATATATAACATAAATTGACATACTCAGTATAAATTTTTTTTTTAAATTAACCGCCAAAGAAAAGTATTTCCTTTTATAATTGTCTAACCGGTTAACCGAATAAAAATAACTGGTTTAAGTTATTTTTCAATTGTCAAAATATCCGATTAACCGGTTTCGATTGAAGGCGGTTTGGAAACCCTGTGCGTTGGGATGATGCTGAAAGTGTTTTATATTATCAACGTTGACTCAGGATGTATTAAATCTGTCCCGCTAATTGCGAATTTCTCAGCGTGCTAAACTACCTGGCAAGGAGCCTGATCATAAAACTGACATTTCTTAGATAGGAGAGACTTGGCGAGTGTTGTGACGAGTTAAAACTCAACAAAAAAAATCAGTTTGTTTATGTTCAATTTGTATTTCGCTTCAGCGTTTGTCTTCCAAATCGATCCTACAGGGTGGGGTTTAATTATAACACTTTTGCTGTTGCTATTCCTGTGGCGTGGAATGGTCTAACTCTTAGTGTTAGAGATATGGGTGGCGTGTGCATCTTTAGGAAGATATGAACACGACATTACACCTAAAGCCGAATGTGTTACTATCACACATTGGAAGATCTACAAAGGTTTCTTTGTAGTTCATCTTCCCTTGGTAACTGGCTTTACCAAATATATTTTTCTAAATATATGCAAATTCGCGAAAGTACCTTATCCAATGGTTTCAACCACTATCTTCCTTTCTTTTAACACTCATCTTGCGTATGTTTATTTTGTAAGTGCCGAGTTGGAGCGCCATTGAGGAAAGTCCACTCTCTAAATAGCGTTTAATAAATATTCATTATTATTTTTATGGTTTGATACAGGAGATAAAAAAAAACAGATGCGTGAGACTCTCGCGTGGTAGAAGTGAAACTTCTTACCTCCTAAGAAAAGTTGATTTTATATATTCCTTTTTTCCATTTGTTAACGATTTTTTTAGTATTAGGAAATCGTTATGTGGAATTTAATTCAATAAAATCTCTAATTAAATAAAAAATGGTTATGTGGAATTTAATTCAAGAAAATCTTTCTTAATTAAATTATTTTTTAAAAATTTATTTATTCATCGATTTTCATACTCCAAGATGAAATAGATTCATACTGCAAGAAATAAATTATGGATTTATGATAGCTGATACAAATAATTTAGAATGCAAATTTTCTAAATGACGCGAGAATACTACGTCGATGCTACATAGTTCCTTATCTAGTTGTAGACTGAGCTTTGTCAGTGTTCAATTTTAAATTAAATTTTTAATTCAAAAATTTTATTATAGATTTATTATAATTAATAATAATTATTAAATTCATTTAATTAATAATTAATAAAATAATTAATTTTATTAATGGAATAATAAAATGATTATAGATAAATAAATTAAATTAATAATTAATTAATGTGTTAATAAAAAAATTAATTCTTAATTAATTAATTAATTACCAACAATAATATTAATATAATTATAATAATTATGAATTAAACAATTATAAATTTATTATTATTATCCTATTTTTATTATAAGATAATATAAATATTTTAAATATAAAATAATGTAAATATTATTAAATTATATTTACATTATTTGAATTTTAGATTAAATATAAATATAATTAAATAAATAAATTAAATATAAAATTATATAAATATTTTTAGTATTATAAAATTTTATTATTAAAATAATAATAATTATATTTTTATTATTATAAATTTATTATTATTATTCTATTTTTATTATTATAAATTGTAATATTATACATTAATAATTATATTATAAATTATTTTAGAAATATAATATAATATCATATATTGTTTTTATATTAATAATAATATTTATTAATTGATTTAATTATAATTATTAATTAATTATAATTAGGATAAAAGTGAAGCGTTTCACTTTTCGTGACGTTCAGGCCAATTTGCCCTACCGCGCCTATAGAAGTTTCACTTCAAAAAACAACAACCACAAAATTGAACATTGCCACGTTAGCACATCTGATTGAGTCAGGAAGACGGTTCCAATGTTGATCCTAGTGAGCTAAAAAATATGGTGTATAGCAGTGTTCCCCAACCGGTGGTCCGCGGCCCGGTGCCGGGCCGCAGAAACTTTCCGCCGGGCCGCAAACAATATGCCAAATTTAAAAAAAATAGCCATGCAAAAATATTAAATATAGGATTTTCATCCATGTCCTCAATAAAACCGAAACAAAGGAATAGACTGGACGTGAATGCAGCACTTCGTCTGTCAGAGACAGCACTGCAACCAAGAATATCCAATATATTAGCAAAGATGCAACAGCAGGTTTCGCATTCGTTTGTTGCAAAAACTCCATGGTTTTTGTTAAATTTTAATTGTATCAGACAATGTTACAGTTAAAATTGTTTAACTGTTATATGTATTTTTGTCAATTATAGTTACATATGTCCATCTGTCACAATATAAGATTTAAAAATATTAAATAAAAAAACATTTTTATTTCAGTATTAGTGGTCCGCGAAAAAAAATTCATTTTTTACCGGTCCACAGGTCTAAAAAGGTTGGGGAACACTGGTGTATAGAATGATGTGTCATGCATTCAGTAAAAAATACATAGAACAGTTTTGCTATCCGGATAGGAGATTAATGTGTGTAAGCCATTTTATATCCCTTGGCAATAAATATATCTGAAAAACGATATCCCCAGCCTATATTAAGGAGTAACATATTCGAGTGAGCTGGTAGAAAAAAAATTAACGGACCGAAAAGAATCGCTCTTCCTCGCCGTATCTTGACTCCGCCAATTGTTATCCCCCGCTGCGCCTCTGTTGAGACCCCGATCCTTTCCACTATCATCTGTCCGCATCCAAATTCGTTAAGTTGAAGCACCTCACCAGATTCGCGCCTGTCACAACTAGTCATTTAACCCTTTAGTCCGCCCCCCCATACATTTCTTAAATTGTTACTTTTCATTAACTATATTTCACAAAATTTGCAATAAACATAATCGTGCCCGGTATTAGATCGGAAGGATGACCTAGGTTCGATTCCTAGTGGATTCATTTCCGGACTGGTTTTACTCTTAGACTCTTTAACATCTGAATGTTATAATATGTTTATTATAAGCTTATATTCTGTTATTCATACATTATTATAACCCTTCTAAGCAAATAGCGCTTTGTAAAAAAATCTGCCTGATGGAAAGCTACAGGAGATTTTACCTGCCGATCGTCATGAAATTTTAGGTTTGATCTGTCAAATGTTTGTCTAAGATTTATTTTCAACCTACGAAAGTTTGATCATATAACTTCATACCAGAAGGCATTGAACTAGTTGAATGTTAGAAATTGACGCCAAATTCACATACTGTCTCTATTGTATAATATCCTTAACTGTCCCGCCGCCCCCTCTTATCTCGCCGAAAATTTTCAGCGTCTTTCCAATCATGGATTAGCGCTACGCTCAAACAGAGATTGTCTATTGGCCTTTCCAGTTCACCGCTGCTCTTTTTTTACGTCATCCTTTACTGCCCACGCAGTGAGACTCTGGAATCAGTTACAACCCAATATAAGACTCGCTCCGTCCTTGGCATGCTTTAAGAAGCGACTGAAAAAACTCTTAATTTCTAGTCAGTAAAATAACGTGTTCCATTCCTGATTTTTCTTTTCCTTTCCTCTCCACCATCCCTTCCTTTCCTTTTGATTGATGATATCTCACTTTACCTAAAAAATAATGTTCGGGTAATTTCCTTTCATTCATAGCATCTTCACCGTACAATTCGCAAATATCGCGAGCAGCTTTAGCAGCTTTATTCCCTCGAATGAACGCGAACAGAAGGAGGTGTCGAAAATACTCACTTTCGTCTACTTGACATTCCATTTTGAACGCTTGTAATCAAATAAAATAATATATGTAACGTAAAAGCAAACACAATATCTTTTAGAGCACAACATTATTTTTTCGAATGACGTACTCGTATAACATTTACCATTTTGTTTTACTTTTTTTTGGTGCTCATTTTTAAATTTGAAAAAAAAACGGACACAACGTATGTTAACACCCAATACATAGTGAGCTGACCAAAGGTTTATAAAAATCTTGTCTGATTTCTAAAGCTCTATTAAAAAAAATATTAGATTATTTTTCTTATCTCATTCCTTACGAAATTCCTCCATTTGTATTTGTAACTAAATTAAAATTAAATTAACTAATTTGTACCACAATTAAGTATTCAATTGGGATTGTATAAATTGGATTATGCAACATTTTAGTTGTATAAAACAGTGTTCCCCAACCTTTTTAGACCTGTGGACCGGTAAAAAAAGGAAATTTTTTTCGCGGACCACTTATACTGAAATAAAAATGGTTTTTTTATTTAATATTTTTTTAATCTTATATTGTGACGGATGAACATACGAGTATGTAACTATAATTGACAAATATACATATAACAGTTAAACAATTTTAATTGTAACATTGTCTGATACAATTAAAATTTAACAAAAACAATGGGGTTTTTTCAACAAACTAATGCGAAACCTGCTGTTGCATCTTTGCTAATATATTGGATATTCTTGGCTGCAGTGCTGTCTCTGACATTATTTTACTTGTACGTACTGTTACTCTCACCGGTCCATTCCAAAATGAAAACAATTATATATTATGAAATTCTTGGAAATATATTTAGGTAGGGTTTTGCATCCGAGTTCACTATCCATGAGCAAATATTTCCGTTATCCCTAAGTGTATCTGAGAAGATTTCTGACTGTCCATTCTGAGAAAACCAGCGACCATCGTGTCGCATTATAATACCAATTATATTTGTTTAACAATTACTAAAAATACAAGTCAACGTGCAAGCGAAAAAATCCTATATTTAATATTTTTGCATGGCGAATTTCTTGAAATTTGACATATTGTTTGCGGCCCGGCGGAAAGTCTCTGCGGCCCGGCACCGGGCCGCGGACCACCGGTTGGGGAACACTGGTATAAAACATTAATTTTGATTACGATAAATCGAAATCAATTGATTTGTTTCACGACTAAGTCATTCATAGAGATTGTATAATACTTCTATTACACAGTAAACCTGGCGGGCTTACCACCATCTAATAATCTCTTACAACCAACCAAAAAAACAACCTCCGTGGCCTAGTATCTAAGACGCTTATGTCCCAATCCGGGGGCTGCGGTTTCGTTACCGTTATTACCCAGATAAAAAAATATAATGATTCTAACCAGGTTATTACTTAATTCCTCTTGAACATCTTCCTGAATGGTTTAAAGAGATCGCCACTTGGCAATAATCTCGCCAGGTTGTACTGTATACAACAAAAATATTCAATAGGACTTACGTGAAAGCATTTTAAAAATAAATCGTCTTTCAACTTAAATCTTATTTTTAACACACATATTGGAAAACGGCGCCTTACGAACTTAGGCCATGGAGGTCGTCGGAGATTGGTACTTGATTGGAAATATTTGTTTTAGAAACATTTTAATTTGTTAAGCCACGCGGAGGATTGAGCATAAGCCACGCAGAGGGTTGAGCTGAAGGATCGCGGTAGACCGAGATCAGACGCCTTTTTATAGACAGGTGCAGGCATGTCGCATGTCGCATACCGCATGTCCACTGCTAGGACAGGCGCGGGGCGGTGTCGTACAGGTCAATAGCCTAATCATTTATTGTCTTGTTGATTGCTATAAAGAAAAAATCGATACGTAGCTTTAATTTGTATAGTTCATTGTTTAAGAAATCAACTGAACTCATACTACATAAAAAAATAGTATTTTGACTAGTACAGATGATGAAAGAGTTCCGAGGGATGTCGAACGGCGTGTGGCGATAAAAAACAAAATCAATGGGGCACTACAACATACACGTATATACTCGAACCGGACAACGTTAAAATCTGCTAAAATGATAATTGACAATAGTATTTTAGTACTAGCTTCGATTTATGGAAGTGAAACGTGGAAAAGAATAGTAAAAATGCTGTAGAAATGCGTGCACTAAAATACTACATGGAGTGACAATGTATTTATTTATATAATACTTTTATCGCAAATACAATCTGGCGGGATTATTTCCAGGTGGCTATCTCTTCCAACCAACCAGACAAAAGTAAATGAAGCAAGTTACGTGGTTGAATAAATCATTCAAATGACTATCCATCCCCACGAAATACATAAACACATATGTGAGCATATGCCCACGAACCCCATTAAGACGGACAATCACCCGAACATTATTTTCCATATAAAGTGAGATATCATCAATGAAAAGAAAAGGAAAGGATGGTGGAGAGGAAAGGTAAAATCGGTAATGAAACACGTTATTTTACTGACTAGACATGAAGAGTTTTTTCAGTCGCTTCTTAAAGCATGCCTAGGACGGAGCGAGTCTTATATTGGTTTGTAACTGATTCCAGAGTCTGATTGCATGGACAGTAAAGGACGACGTAAAAAATGAGAAGCAATATGTAACAGAATAAGGAATGAAGTGAGTAGGGATGAATATGAACGTAATATTGATGTGTTGAGTAAGATGAAAACGAACGCTCTGTGATGGTTAGGGCATGTGAAACGAATGAATGATCAAATACTTACAAAACAAATGTACAGTGTAAATGTGTTCGGAAGGCGTTGTAAAGTAAGATCAAAGAAAATATGGTTGGATCATGTGAATGGTATTTTGAAAAATAGAAAAGTAAGAAATTGTAGGAACTGATAAGGTGTATAACATAGGTGGAGAGGATTCAAAATATATGTGTCGAGTTAAGAAAGTCTTGTCCTCTGTCCTCTCTTCCTACTCCAGCAGGTAAATGGCGTGATGGTATGTATGTTTGTAAATCAACATGTATATGGACTATTATCACTCTCATACATTACACAAAGTTAGTACTAAAATACTGCTGTAGACTATTATCACTCTCATACATTACACAAAGTTAGTACTAAAATACTGCTGTAGACTATTATCACTCTCATACATTACACAAAGTTAGTACTAAAATACTGCTGTAGACTATTATCACTCTCATACATTACACAAAGTTAGTACTAAAATACTGCTGTAGACTATTATCACTCTCATACATTACACAAAGTTAGTACTAAAATACTGCTGTAGACTATTATCACTCTCATACATTACTCAAAGTTAGTACTAAAGTACTGCTGTGGACTATTATCACTCTCATACATTACACAAAGTTAGTACTAAAATACTGCTGTGGACTATTATCACTCTTACACATTACACAAAGCTAGTACTAAAATACTGCTGTAGACCATTATCACTCTTACACATTACACAAAGCTAGTACTAAAATACTGCTGTAGACCATTATCTAAGTAGATTTGAATACTGTCGCGTTCAAGTATACATGTTTTTGAGCCCTATTGACTTTGCTACATATTACTTCATGCCGTGTTATATATCTCGTGACTCTTCCATCGCCTGAGAAAATGCTACCTGAATAGAAGAATAAAACATTCTTATCTGTGTATCCCTTAATATCCCCTGCCGGACGCTCACGGTCCACGTGGAAAATAAATAACACTCATAATGGAGCTCCCGAATATTGTTTAAGAATTTATTGTTACAAAATTCCCATAAAGTGGTCAACTTTGGGAACAGGGTGGAATTTTTCTCCGGTAAAATAATAATAATAGGAACCGTCGAGCAGCAGCGGTCCGTAGCGATTCGCAAAGTTTTATCGCGAAAACTTTAGCACTCGAGAGTTGGATCGGTACACCATCGGCAGCACCACTTCAAATTTAGCAAGTTTCCTCTCGTTATATTGAAAAAAAAATTGATATAAATACAGAAGCGAAAAAGGAAGAACCTATTTTTCTTGGTTGAATTTTCGAATTATACATCAATTAAGTATAATCTAGTGTATTTTGGCGATTTTTTTCCACTTGCCATAATGATGATGCAAGACCTTTATGCAAAATATAGACAATGAAAATTTTATAGAAAGAAATGAAAAAATTCACAGAAATCTAAGAAGCTGTGTAATAATGTGGATGGATGTGGAGGAAGCGGAACGTGTGGTTCGCGATCGAAAAAATGACACTCTATCTTCTCTTGTAACCCTCACGAGGAAACGACAGTATGGTTTGCGTGTATCTAAATAATGTGAAATAAAAGGGGATTTTTGGTTACCATCGAGCATCGAATTCAAGCACTATTTATTAACATTGTTTCGTGGTTCAATAAAATATAAAATATGACAGATCTAATGTATAAAAAAATTTGTTGGCATACTGACTGACGTGCGGTCAATTTGTCCTCCATAGCAAGATGCAACAAATAACATTTAGAACAAAGCTAAATATTTCAACACCATGTTTAACCGTACGTCAATAGTTAAGGGTTAAGATAAATTCAGTCTAGTTTATTTAGGATCAAATACACCCAACCGAATTTTTTCTGCGCATGGGCTCCACCTACGCCCTTCCCCGAGCTAAATTTGATGATGTAGATATTGTAGCTATCGGATCTCGTATTTTGAATAATCTTTGTTTAACTATTCAATGACGACTTCTCGCGCCTATTTTTTTACGTTATTCTACATCCACGTCTAAGATGCGCAAACTTTTTTATATTATTCTAGATCCACGTCTAAGATGCGTGAACATTGTTTATGATATTCTAAATCCATTTTCAAGGTGCCCTAACATCTTTGTTATTCTAGATCCATGTCTAAGGTGCGTAAACATTGTTTATGTTATTTTTGATCCATTTCCAAGGTGCCCTAACATCTTTGTTATTCTAGATCCATGTCTAAGGCGCGTGAACATTGTTCATGTTATTCTAGATCCATGTCTAAGGTGCGTGAACATTGTTCATGTTATTCTAGATCCATTTCCAAGGTGCCCTAACATCTATGTTCTTCTAGATCCATGTCTAAAGCGCGTGAACATTGTTTATGTTATTCTAGATCCATTTCCAAGGTGCCCTAATATGTTTGTTATTCTAGATCCACGTCTAAGGCGCGTGAACATTGTTCACGTTATTTTAGATCCATTTCCAAGGTTCCCTAGCATCTATGTTATTCTAGATCCACGTCTAAGGCGCGCAAACATTGTTTACGTTATTCTAGATCCATTTCCAAGGTGCCCTAAAATGTTTGTTATTATATTTGTTATTCTATAGATCCACGTCTAAGGCGCGTAAACATTGTTTATGTTATTCTAGATACACTTCCAAGGTGTCCTAACATCTATATTATTCTAGATTCACATCTAAAGTACACAAACATTTCTGGTATTCTAGATCCACGTCTAAATTGCGCAAACATTTCATTCCTAGAATATCTGAAATTTAGAGTATATCGCTAGGCCCTAAACGGGCACTCGAAGTATGCTGCTTTCAAATAAACTCGTAGAGAATTCTACTCTTGGCGGATATCTAAAAGAAGAGGAGGTGGACCTATGATATTTGTTGATGTTGATGTTGGACAGTAGCCATTGACGATTCTGGAAAGTTTTCAGTATTCTTTCGAATGTTTCATTTACATAAATACCTCGATATTATTCATGTCGACGGTTTCCGGACACTTCAGAGGAAATTACTGGAACACACTTAGCATATTATTATCTCATTCATGCCTAAAATATCCTAATTTTATACCAAAACTGCGAGATTCGTAGAAAATTTCCAGAAAGATTTATTTTATAATAGACATACATACGAGTAAATACCATCACGCTATTTCCATGTCAGTATAGCCAGAGAAGACAGAGTACCAGACTTTATATCCCCATATACCTCATACCCCTACTGTGCCGATACGTCTCCCATGTGAATAGAACTAACCAGATCCTATGAAGTGAAGATCACTTGACAGTCCAATGTTCCCTCTAAGGTGTGCGCGTGTGTGGCCGCACATCTGTTAAAAATTGTCCGCACACATGTTTCCATCTTCCGCACACATCTCAAAGAAAGGAACTTGTAACACGATGACACACTAATACTAGAAACTGACCAATCAGCACACAGGAGTTGACTAACACAATCACACGCTCTGTGTACCTACGCTATAGTACAATACAGTCACAGATTCTTTCCTTACGCCGCGTGGACTCTACCTACTCGTATTATGTTACGTATTTCGAATAAAGCGCATATAAGTTGATGGGCCGCACACACAATGAAAAAATTAGGGGGAACGTTGCTTGACACTGGCGTATACTGCTTCATATACTCGTATATGATTTCACGGCCATTATTCGAGAAGAAAATATCTGACTTTCTACTTTTCTTCTTTCAAAATATCGTTAACTTTATCAAACTATACTTTCCTTGATCTTCCTCAATCATGCATCTTTATCACATTTGCACTAAATGTTTATTTCGTTAGTCTTCCTTCATTCGTTTGTTCTACATGTTTCTTCTCAGAGAGCTCTTCTTTATCTTCCACAACACACCAGTCTTAACTTCACATTCATGCCCTTATCATTGCCGTACATTGTCATCTCGTATATTATTCTCAGTGCACGCATTTCTACCCATACAGGATTAATTCGGCTCCTTTCAGGCTTTTTCCATATCAACGTTTCCTTCCCTCCCATACATCAAAGTTGATACTAAAATACTGTTGTGGTCCACCATCTTAGCAGTTTTTAATACTATCCAGTTCGAATATAAGTGTATACACTTATATACATTGACACACTACATATTATGCACAGTGCACGCATTTAACTTAATTCATTTATTTTCCCCATCCACGTTTCACTCTCATACATAAAATGAAGGCGTGAACAATATTTTTGACATATCTTGATATAACTTGGTTCGAGTATATGTTTTGATTGTCATCACAGCGTGTTTTGCGAAAATAGACTCCGTCTCTTTGGGCAGCCTTGGGGCCACTAAACACTTTACAAAACATTAAGCACCGGTTATTAGGGATTGGGCTGTCCGCATTCGTTATATCTTCTCGCCACCTCTTAAACCAGTGCTCTCAAACTCGAAAAACGTGTATCCATTTTTTTTTTCAAAAGTTTTTCAGTGTGTCTTTCATTTGAGGCCTCTTGGACAACTTTGTATTGTATAGTATTACACTTCCGTTGTACACAGTACAACCTTATTGCTATAGTGGCAATCTTTTCCAACCAATCAAAAATATGTCAAAGGCGCCTTATTATATGGAAATCAGACCAGATTTATTTTACATAAGTTCCTACAGAACTCGAACCCGCAACCTCCGGGTTTGTAGATATGACCAATAGGGCTAAAAATATGAGCTTTTATTATTTTTGGAAAGTTATAACACGACGTAGCTCTTCCTTCATTTATTTCTTTTTGTTCGTTAATTTTTCACAAAATCATTGAAAAATATATTATCACTATGTATGTCTCTTCTACAATAGGGCATTGCGTGATGGTGAAAATGGTGATAATTTTAGACTTACGAGATTGAGGTTTGCTTTTTTAATATTTAAAATAAACTAAAAATGTGTGTTTTTTTGTGCGAAAATGAAACAAAACACACTGTGACCGTGGAGTGAAAATTAAACAAAACATAATGTAACCGTGAAGTGAAAATGAATCATAACATGTATGAAGAAGGTACCGCGCAACGTGAGTATTTCAATTATGAATCACGCTATCAAAGTAAAACAAGTCGGCAATTGGAAGGTATGTAAGGTACTTACGAAATTCAATTAGGTTGTTTATTTTTTAAATCCAGCATTTGTTTTGTATATTTTTTACAAAACATTTTATCAATGTACTCCTTTCTGATGTCTACATTCCGCATTTTTTCAAACATTGAAACTCCACAAATTTTCCTTACGCATCTCTACATCATTAATATTTCTCTCATCCTTCTTGTACTGATTCCAAGTTTCACTTCCATACAACAACAAAAAATCAAATTACAATTTTGATACGCCGTATGCAGTCCGCGATAAGCCTGTTTCAGTTTGAAACAACTGGTGTAGAGCAGAGAGCGTCTTGCGGATGTTTTGCAATATCCGCCGTTCGGTGTTTCTGTTCTTAACATTTTCCTCCGAGACACAACAAACAGTCGTTGATGGATGACATTATTCAAAACGACACATCTTTTTCAATAATACGCAAAAATATTTTCGTAACAATTCACGTCTAACAGTCGTGTTTTATTTGTTATTTAAGCAAGTGAAAAACATTTTCTTTCTTGGCCACGCATATGACAAACTGTTTGTACAATTTTCTTGACCTTACACATTTTTTTCAAATAGTTAGCACATTTTTCTTAACCTTGTGGCAGAGGCTAAATGCAAAATAAATAACTGAAGGTAAATGCGAAAATATCACGCAATGCAATGCAATGCTATACTAAACAGGAACAGTTTATAAAGGGTCTTTCAAATTGAGCATTTTTTTTAAATTCTTGAATAAAACACACAATTTGCTATGATTTCAAAAAGGCTTTTTATTGGTTATTGAAGTACAGTACCTGGCGGTAAGCAATACACATCCAGCTTAAGAAAAAGACTGTCGGCCATAATCAGCCAACTTCGGTTTTGTAGAGCGTCGTCTCTGTCATTCATACACGTGTTCCGTCGCGATTTGTCAGTCAATGTTAGCGCATCGTGTTACCGAACTGTTAGCGCATCGTGCGACAGACAGACCGACGCTCTACAAAGCCGAAGATAGCCGATTATGGCCGACAGTATCTTTATTAAGCCCGATGTGTATTACTCACCGCCGGGTACTGTATAATGTATGACATTTAAACACAAAAAACAATATCCTCCAAATGTCCACCTCTTGCAGCTCCACAGATGTCCACTCTTTTGTCAAAATTTTCAATGACATTTTGGCATAATTGCGGTTCTAACTCACCAATAACGCAAATAATTTCGTCCTTTAGCTCAGGAATTGATTAGGGGTCATTCTTATAGACCTGGTTTTTTACTTAACCCCAAAAAAAATAGTCCAACGGTGTCGGATCACATGCTCTCGGTGGCCAATTAATATCACTGTTTCCGGAGATTACAATACATAAAATAATTCAACAATTTGAACGCGATGTTGTATTGTAACGACTCCATTTTTATAAATTTCATACATAACACTTCTCAAATGTCACAATACCCAGGCAAGTTCGCGACGCCATCTGTGTTTTATCCAAGAATAAAAAAAAACGCTCAATTTGAAAGACCCTTTATATATAAATAACATAATACGAGTATATATAATTAAAAAATGAGAATAATTTAAATTGTTCATTAGGGTAGAATATCAAATGGAAGTTCATGTTTTAAGTAAGACGAAGAATGGAGCTTTAAGGTGGTATGAGCTTGTTGAGAGAATGAACGATGAAAGAATGACTAAGCGAATATACAAATCAGAAGTGTAAGGTGTGCGTGGAAGAGGTAGATCGAGGAAAACGTGGCTGAACCAATTGGATCGGATTCTAAAGAAGGTAAAGTGAGAAATACGAATAATAGAAGATTGTGTATGACGAGATGTATTGATGTGAAGGAGGGGAATGTTTTGTGCTTGGATAGTAAAGTTTAAAGATCTGTGCTCTCTGCCTACCCTGCAAGGCGACACGGCGTGAACCCGCGGATAAGGGGGGCTTGAAATATATTATAAATGAGATCCGCTGCAACATTTCTTTTTCCAATTTGTTTATTGCTCAATGTAGCATTATTTTTGTATACCTTAGCACGGCTGGCATGATGGAAGTTCTCGGTAGATTCGCTGCCTTATACGAGTTACCTGGAATGGATGTCGCAGATGAGCAGAAGATAAACCACATCCTGCTATTGTGCACACAGCAGTGGTGCCGAGCCTCCTTAATCAGTTGCCTTAGCAGGCGTCACTTCCTTAATGCAGAACTTAACGTTTTAGGATTATGCCCTTGATTTGGGCACATTCATGAATATTCATCACCGGTTTTGGAAATGTTGGCACATGGATATGTTTGCCTCCAAAATTTTACTGACACTTCTTTAATGGCTTTGTAGATCTTATTTCAGCTATTTATTTAAATTTTTATTCGTGCTTATTTACGTTCAAGTTATACTGGAACCATTTATTTTGTACCAACGAGATTTGAACCGTAAGGCCTCGGCCACACAGGTAGGAGCTTCACTTGGTGCCTAGAGCTACGCTGCGAGCTAGGTGACATTCTAGCGAAACAACGCACCGCATACTATCGCAATGGCCACGCTACGTGACGATTAGTCACCTAGTGAGTCTCTTAGCGAACAGACGTGTTGTTTAATTTTATTGTCACCAAGTGATTTTACAAGATGGCGGCAGTTTTAATAACAGTTGTGTATAAAAGGGAGCCTTGGTGGAACCCATCCAGCAAATTATACAAAAATGTACCTGTAATTAAATCACTTTTAAATGAAGTTGCACAGGAAGTAAATAAAGATAAGGTAAGGTGTAATGAAATTGGTAAGTTTTGAGAGTGGCATCGTTTGTTGAGTCAACTACTCTCAAATGTCAAATGAATTTGTGCGAAGCACTTTGGTGTGGCCAAGCATAAAGTCACCTAGTATATTAGTCACTTAGCACCTAGCGAAGCACTTTGGTTTGGCCTTAGCCTAACCATGATCGAAAGACAGACGTATTGCCGACTTAGCCCAATAAGGTCGTCCATTATTATCCATCTATCATTCCACGTTGTAATGACTGAGGAAGGTATGATTAGACCAAGTGAATGGAATTTGGATGGAAGAAAAGGTAAGGAGTAAGAAAAACAAAATGAACTGGACGCATGTGGAAGAAACGAAGGATGTGTGGCATGATAGAAAAGTTTGGCGATTCATCCTTTCTATCTACCCCAACGTCGGTATGTATGTATTTATGCCATGGTCTCAGTCGTTTCAGATTTATCCACTTTAAAAGAAAAAGCTCGCTTAGGAAAAATGATTGCCTTATTTTTATGCGGAATAATAAACAGAACATACTTACATATCATCACGTCGTGTCCCTTCCGTGGTAGTCAGAAAGAACAGATCGCCAAACTTTTCTCTTAATGCTCACAACTTTAACACAGTCTTCTATTATTCGTATTTCTCACTTTACACTTACACTTAGCATACCATATAACACTCAAGGCACGGTCGGGCAATATTGCGGTTAAAATTTGATACCTCCACCTTCATTAGTGTCTCAAATAGAGAAAATAGAAGACATGTTTTCTAGTAATATTCTTAATGTTAAAAATCATATTTTTTTAAAATTTATTTAATGTTACACATGACAAGAAATATATATAATTTGCGAAAAAACAACAAGTAATTCAATTTGGACATACAATTTTAATGGATCGAGGTTTGCTGCCTTTCATTTGTCATATCCCCAGTAAACTGGGGTTTTGCCTGTATCTCACTGAGGATATTTAGCATGAAAAAATAAATCGATACTTCTTTCCGATTTTGGATTATATAAAACCCCATTGCACGTTCTCATCAACCTGACAAACAGTGACACTCAATTACATATGTATATGTTACATCACGCGAAATCAAACTCCTCACACTTCATCACTCCAGACAGACTAAAACATTCATCCCACAATATACCGCACACAAACATAAAACACACAAAAAATACGTATATATAAAAATATAAAACAACAAAAAACACCACACTCAAGAGTACAACACACTCATGGATATCAAGTTTATTTCAAAAGTGAAAACTATCTACGGAGAAAATAATCAAAGTCGTTTTAATAGCTGACGGGCATTTTTCTTATTTTGAAAGAAACATGATATCCGCGCCATATTCATTTCAGAGTATAACGATACATCACGTCTTCTATTGGTTATACTTCACTTATTACTGAGGGTTGAAGTTTTAAATATCAACAGTAACATCTGACCATCGTTGGATGTGGCCGGCATGGTATCTGAACAATAAGGCCGCAAATTTGTACTTTATATGAAGAAAAGTGTGACGCAATGTAAGAAACTACCCTTATATTGAATAAAAATTTCTACCACTTAGCTAAAGCTTAGCTTTATGTTTTCACCAAAAAATTTCAGCAAAATATACTTTCAGTAAAACATTCTAAGGGAATTTTTCTGTAAAACATTTTTCCATTTACGACGCTTTATAATTGAGCTCATGCGAGCACATATACAATGTATCGGGCATTGGGTCAACCGTCACAGATAGATTAATAAAAGATTAACGAGCTTTGAATTGGAAGTAAAACGAGCTGGTGACGTTTTTAATTTGAACAATTGTTTTAATTACCGCTCGAGTGTTTGGTTACGGAAACACATGACACTCTTCAATTGGGTGCACTTGACCCTGTGTCAGTGCTAGGGGCGGGATACACTGGACCGGTGTAGAACGAGAGCGCCCTTCATGAGTCTGTCCTCTAAAGGGTGTAATATAAATTGTCATTTTATTACTATTACTGTAGAATGCGTACAAATCTATCGATGATGACAATTTATTCTGTACAAGTGTTACTATGCCACTTGTTCTGCGTCTGTTTGTGTTTTGGAACTTAGAGGAGAATACGGTCGTCAAGAATCCCTTGGGCGGTTCGATAATTTCATTTCCGTATCCGGACTATCAATTATTCCGTGTGTTTCCTTTATTTTTAAGTCTACTCGATTATTTATTTACATAACCTAAAAAAATGTTTTAGAAATTTTGATGAAAAATGAACTTGAACAAAAGCGCGATCTACTTCAAGGATCTACATAATAAATATACTTAATCTTCAGGCGGTATTAAAACGTCAGACGATAAAAATACATCGATTTTTGTGCTATACTCGTAATCTCGAGATACGAAAAGTAAAGTGTGAGCGGTGAATTATGAAGTAGGATAAAGTTTGAAAAGTGTGAACTTGAAGAACGACGGTAGAAAATATTATTTCTTGGCAATATCTGAGAATAACAATGGTGTCTACTTCCGCTTTCTTCTTCCATCATTTATATCTTTTGAAACTCTCTTTTTTTCAACATCGAAGCGAGTTCGTTCATCTATGTTAAGCGAATGCTGACTTAGCAATGGAATTCCCAGTGGTTTTTACGTCATTAATCTTTTTATTTCATTAATTTAACCGACCTCCGTGACCTAGTTGATAAGTCGCATGTCTCCCGACCCGGGATTGTGGGTTCGATTCACGTTGAAACCCAGATTTATTTAAAATAATTTCAGACTGGTTTTCACTCAAGACCTTTTAAATATCTTTCTGGTAGGTTGGGAGAGATTGCCACACGGTTATAAGTCTGCTAGGTTGTGTGTGACAATGACAGTGTAATATAATATAACATCATCATCGTCATCATTGTCAACCAAGGTCGATCCACTGTTGGATGAAGGTCTCCCCAAGTTGACTCCAAATAGTTCATTTTTTTGCTCGTTAATGCCAATGTGATGCTGTGCCATGTTTCCTGATTTCATCTATCCAGCGTACCTTCGGTCTTCTTCTGGGCCTCTTTATGCCTCTTGGGTACTTTTGAATTATTTCGGATGTCCATCGGGAGTCTGACATTCTGGCTACATAATATATAATATAGTATGCAGTATTTTCAACAACTACAATGGCGAATTATGAGTTAATTGCTTACTACAGTGATTTTTATCTCGAACGCTTGATTACTGGGGACGAAAACAATATTGTCTACTGACCACGCTTTTCAAAATATCTGCATCAATAATCTGGATATGTTAAGGGATATCACACGAATGAATGAATGAATCTTTGCATTAACTAGACAACGTGGCCAAGAGACTACGGAGTCTAAATTAAATCTTGTAAAAATAATATAAATGTATTTTTGTTCTTTTTTAATATTTTAAGTGTACTTTAGAAGCTTTTATGCGGTAATTTTCTCATTAAGAAATATGAAAAACCAATGTTTTAAGCAGACTATTTTCAGATCAATTTATTGTTAATTTTCTTGAAAGCCTTTTAAGTATATTGCCTTGTGATATCATCATTCGTATTTTTAATTTTATTGAAATATTATATTTATTTATTTTTTAATTGTCAATAGTTTATATCAGACATTTTGCTAGGCTGGAAACTTGTTCTGAGACAGCTGATTTGCACCCCCAGTATTTAATTATTTAGTGTACACGGTGCATCTGGCGGGCTTATACAACAATTTATTCAAACCAATCAGTTGATTTGGATACGTTACGTTGTATTAATCTGTGATAGATTTGGAAAAAAATGAAAACATTAATTTCAATAGAAGTTATTGAAAATTACTAATCTCTGAACATAAATGTAGGACCAAGAATACAAATTATTAAAACTTACTAATCTCGGAACATTAATGTAGGACCAAGAAAACAAGTTATTTAAACTTACTAATCTCTGAACATTAATGTAGGACCAAGAAAATAAGTTATTAAAACTTACTAATGTTTGAACATTAATGTAGGACCAAGAAAATAAGTTATTAAAACGTACTAATCTCTGAACATTAATTTAGGACCAAGAAAAAGAAATTTGTTGAAGGATAAAGAAAGGAGAATAGTGCATTCCTCAGAATATCCCCTTACTTTAATTTAACAAAGGAAAATTAAAGTATATTCTGAATAATGGAATATTTTTTCAATTGTTTCTTGAATCTAAATAAGGATGGTACACACCTGATCACTCTTGGAAGTTCGTTCTACAGTCGCGCCGCTCGGACTGCAATAATGATGATATGTAAAATGAGGTATGGGCATATATACACATATATACATCAAACTACCATATATTATGTGATATAATACAATACGATAGGCAATCTCTCGTGATCAAGTATGATTGTCAGCCGTCTTGAGGATGGATGACGCATGTTCGTGTATTGATTTACATTATGTAAGCCATTGCACTTCAGTAAGCACACAGTCTTGGCAGATCGAAACCCAGTTTTCCGATACAACACGATCATCAGGTTATTTCCGATACATCACGGTCATATGCTGCGGTCTTTTGTTAGGCAGAGTTTTTTTTATAGCAGTAAGAATTTATGAAAAGCAGCGTATACATACATACATATATCATGCCGTGTCCCCTCCGGGATAAGCAGAGAACAGATATACAAACTTTTCTATCCATGCACACTACTTTCGCCTCCTTCACATTCATATACTCGTATTTCTTCATCGACAATCTTCTATTATTCATACTTCTCACTTAATCTTCTTTCAAAATCTAGTTCACTTGGTCCAGCCACGTTTTCCTCGGTCTATCTCTTTTACACACACCTTAAACTTCTGACTTGTATACTCGCTTAGTCATTCTTTCATCATTCATTCTATGCTTAAAACTCATTTCTTCATCTTACTTAAAACATCAATTTTATCTATGCATTCATTTCTGATACTCGTATCTACAATCCGCCTTCTTTCATACATTGACACTCCACAAAATTGCCTTAGTGCACGCGTCTCCACAGCATTAATATTATTCTAACTCTGCCAAGTCCAAGTTTCCCTTCCACACATCAATGTAATAAGCGTATAAACTACAGAAAGACATAAATTCCACTGTTCAACAGTTTAAGAATAAGACCAGTCTGGAATTAAGTCCACCGAGAATCGAACTTAGAGCGTCCACTTGCTTAACGTGAATATTACCCAGTAGTCCACGGCCACCATATCTGTGAGTGGAAGACAAACGTCTCGCTACCTAAGGTCGTTATGTGGATTCTACATATACATACCATTACGCTACACATATCTTTCTGTCGGGATAGGCAGAGAGGACATAGTGTCAGACATTTCTCTTCATACACCTCTTACAATTCCTGCAATTTTTCTGATTTTCTACGTTCCCTTCTTTCAAAATGCCATCCACTTATTTTTAATTATTTATTTTACATAACAAAGAAACAAACTCGTACACTAATAGCATATCAGGGGTTTAAATACATACATTTCTTGGATAAAACACAGATGGCGTCGCGAACTTGCCTGGGTATTGTGACATTTGAGAAGTGTAATATATGACATTTATAAAAATGGAGCCGTATACAACATAACAACGCGTTCAAATTGTTGAATTATTTTATGTATTGTAATCTCCGGAAACGGTGATGTTAATTGGCCACCAAGATCATGTGAAATGACACAGTTGAACTATTTTCTCTGGGGTTACGTGAAAAGCCAGGTCTATAAGAATGACCCCCGATCAACTCCTGAGCTGAAAGACGAAATTATTCGCGTTACTGGTGAGTTAGAACCGCAATTATGCCAAAATGTCATCGCATTTTTTGACAAAAGAGTAGACATCTGTAGAGCTGCAAGATGTGGACATTTGGCGGATATTGTTTTTTGTGTTTAAATGTCATACATTATAATTTAATGACCAATAAACAGTTTTTTGAAATCAAAGCAAATTGTGTGTCAAATACCCTTTATTAGTTGTGTTGATCTTTCGTTATTCATTTGTTGGATACTCATGTTTAGTAAATATATTTTAGTAATTGGTAAAGCGCATGTTGCTGACCGCATAAAGCTTACAAAGGTTAGCCTATGGTCAGTTCCGTCAGAGTGCCTGCTGGCGTATAATATACCGTGATGGACGGCGAATGGCGTTAAACAACCACCATAATCAGTTAATGGGGGAGGGTGGCGCATCCAGAGGCAATCAGGGCAAGTGCCCCATAACCGGTGCCGGCCCGCTGAAAGGATATCCATGTCAGGAACTGCGGATAGCGGATGTGCATACCCGTAATGTAGAGCTTCCAATTAACCGCCTAATTCGACTAACCGTTTTTCGGGTATTTTTACATCCAAGAAACCGGTTAGCTGGTAATGGAAAAGAATAAAGGAGAAGCACTTACTTTTTTATGATATACTATAACATATGTACTATATTATATATGTTATCATTTCTATTTTTAAATTATTATTTCCATGTTACATTACGCTCCGTTCACCGCTCTTATTTTTTTTACGTCGTCCTTTACTAGCCATGCAGCGAGACTCTGGAATCAGTTATACAAACCAATATAAGACTCGCTCCGTCCTTGGCATGCTTCAAGAAGTGACTGAAAAAACTCTTAATTTCTAGTTTGTAATATAACTTGCTTCATTTCTGTTTTTCCCTTTCCTCTCCACCATCCCTTCCTTTTCCTTTGATTGATGATATCTCGATTTATATGAAAAAAAATATTCGGGTGATTGTTCGTCTTTGTGGGGTTTGTGGGCATATGCTCATGTATGTGTTCATGGATTTCGTGAGGATGGATAGTCATTTGAATGTTTTTGCGACCATGTAACTTGATCAATTTACTTTTGTCTGGTTGGTTGGAAGAGATTGCCGCCTGGCAATAAGCCCGCCAAATTGTGTTTGCAATAAAGGTATTAAATAAACAAATTATTCATAAAATAAGAATAACTTCTTGGCAGTCTCAGAATTTTTAAATCACCTATGTTTTAAATGATAACAATGACGACATCCATGCCTTAGTTGGTAAGACGCTTTCTTGTCTACCAACCCGGGGGTAGCGGGCTCGATTCCCGTTGCAAACCAGGTTTTTAAAAAAAAGGTTCCAGTCTGGTTTTCACTCAAGGCCTATATATTTAACATATTTTGGTTGGTTGGAGGCAATTGACACGTGACAATAAACTCGCCAGGTTATATTGTGTACAACAAAAGTTTAATTCAATACAATATAATATGAACAATGTTTTATGACTATTGTTTATGATTAGAACAATGTTGTATGATTAGAAAAACTTGACAATAGTTAACCGACAATCAGCGTCAAGATGGTTATAAAAAATAACACATCGTGTTTGATGCTATTGCCAAACGCCATTAATAAATATAGCAATAATAATGTAATTGTGTATATTATTTATAGTTAAAGCATCAACATTGTGGATGTTTGAAGACATTGTTATTGGTTTTTATCAAACACGGTTTATTCCACTTTTTGTAACGGTATAACCCTACCGGTTTGAAGGCTTTCACCTCATCATCAAGGTACAAACAAGACTTGTTTGATGCTATTGCCAAACACTAATAATAAATATAGCAATAATAATGTAATTGTATAAAAAAACTTACCGGTTACTTGAATAAAATTCGGTTTTCGGTTATTTTGAAGTTGCATAAAAAAACGGTTAACCGGTTTGGAAGTCCTACACGTCTTTGTGCCTGTACCCATAATACAGGAAGGCCTATAAGTCGCACTCTAGTTCAAACATGTATATTTTTTTAGTTGTTTTTTTTTCAGATAATTTTAAATACACCGTTAAGCTTTATTTCGGACAATTTAATAGAAAAACGAATGAAAAATGTCAAACTTTATTTCGGAAATGAAGAGTCGTTTATTCGCCTCTCGACTTAATTTTATTGCTGGAGATTGTATAGCAAAATCGATGATTAGGAGATTAATGATTAATTGCACGTTTTGGATGGCAAAAATCAGTAGTGGACTAGTCTCGAACCGGTGACGGATGTGTAAATCTCATATTTATAGGAAGTTTGTAATGGTATTTTCAGTGACAAGAGTACTTAATTGACATGATGACTTAATGTTATTTTCAGTGACAAGAGTACTTAATTGGCATGATGACTTAATGTTATTTTCAGTGACAAGAGTACTTAATTGGCATGATGACTTAATGTTATTTTCAGTGACAAGAGTACTTAATTGACATGATGACTTAATGTTATTTTCAGTGACAAGAGTACTTAATTGGCATGATGACTTAATGTTATTTTCAGTGACAAGAGTACTTAATTGACACGATGACTTAATGTTATTTTCAGTGACAAGAGTACTTAATTGGCATGATGACTTTATGTTATTTTCAGTGACAAGAGTACTTAATTGACATGATGACTTAATGTAATTTTCAGTGACAAGAGTACTTAATTGACATGGTTGACTTAAAACAGGAATTCCTAATTAGTCTATCGTTATCTAAATCTCACTAAAAAAAATAAGTATTACGGGTATATATTTGTTTAACCTGGCGAGCTTAATGCCATGTGGTAATCTCTTCCAATCAACCAGAAAGATATTCAATGGATCCTAAGTGAAAACCAGACTGAAATCCCATTTTTTTTTAAATCTGGGTTCCAGCGGGGATCGAACTCGCAATCCCGGGATCGGCAGACAAGCGTCTTACCACCAGGCCTCGGAGGGCATCTTTATATGATTATTGAAGTTCATCTTTTTAAACTTGCCTTTTCATTGTTATATTTATCATTCCCAAACATTTTTTTTTCTTTTCAACCAAGTGAATATCCTTGGCATGCTTCGTAATAACGTGTTTCATTCCTGATTTTTCTTTTCCTTTCCTCTCCACCATCCCTTCCTTTCCTTTTGATTGATGATACCTCACTTTATATGAAAAATAATGTTCGGGTGATTGTCCGTCTTTGTGGGGTTCGTGGGTAAACGCTCACGTATGTGTTTATAGATTTCGAGGGGATGCATAGTCATTCGAATGATTTATGCGACCACGTAACTTGCTTCTTTTACTTTTGTCTGGTTGGGTGGAAGAGATTGCCGCCTGGCAATAAGCCCGCCAGATTGTATTTGCAATAAAAGTGTTAAATAAATCAATATAATCTTGAAAGAATTAAAGCTTAAAAGTCATAGAAACCATATGAAAATATGTGTGGATGTAGACGAAGCCAAAGATATGTCACCCTGGAAAAGTTTGGAATCTTTCCTCTGTGCCTATTCCGACAGAGAAACGGTATGACGGTATTTATGTATTTTATTACACTTTCGTTGTATACAGTTATTACCATGTAGCAATCTCTTTCAACCAACCATAAATATGTTAAAGAGACCTTGCATGAAAACCAGACTAGAACGCTATATATTTATTTAACACGAACCAGCAACCCCCGGGCTGAAAAACTAAGATCTTAGTCACTAACTCGCGAAGGTCTTCGTAAAAAAATGGAATTTTACTTTCGCTGTACACAGTGCAACCTAGGCGGGTTTATTGCCATATAACAATCTCTTCCAACCAACTAAAAATATTTTAAATAAACCTTAAGTGAAAACCAGATAGGAACCTTTTTTTTCAAATCTGGGTTTCAACGGAAATCGAGCCCAAAATCTCTGGGTCCCAAAGGAGTCCAAAAGTCTTACCAACTAGGTCACAAAGTTCATATCTTCAGCCTTTTGATGATTTCCTTTTTTTTCTCGATAATACTTTGAAGTCAGACTCAAGATTCGAAATTAAAATCAGTACTTCCTTTGTTCCAGAATATTTTTTCCATTAAAATAATATCCCTCAGGAACTTTGATATTTATCTAGGACATTAATTGGCCCGCTTCCCTTTCCGTGGGCAGGCCGGCCAGTCTGGATGGAAATAATAATTGTCGATGGGACGGACGGGAGTCGAGGAGGCCAGCGGACATTTTATTGGATTCACCCCCCTCCACCCCGTAGAACCCGATCAGATAATACGAGTAACATACAATGTAATCGGGATAGTTTGTCTTTCCTTCCCGTCCCTTACGGCAGGCCGCATTGTTACACGGCATGGTTACAGTTATCCTTCCATTTATGCGGTCTCCATTACGACCAATTTACTTAAACACGGTTATTTCTGTTTTAAATTTTAAATACATAATGGTATAAACATACTATCACGCCAAATCCTTGTCGGGGTAGGCAGAGAGGACATAGCGCTAGACTTTTCTATCGCGACACATATTCTTAGTTTTTCCCCATTCATATGGTATACCTTCTCAGACAGCTCCTACAAATTCTCTGACAACCACGCTTTCCTTAATATTTCTCTATCACAGCACCGCATACTATCGCAATGGCCACACTGCACGCTTCGCGCCACACTACATGACGATTAGTCACCGAGGTAATCTCCTAGCGAACAGACGTATTGGTTAACTTTATTGTGTCACCAAGTGATTTTACAAGATGGCGGAAGTTTTAATAACAGCTGTATATAAAAGGGAGCCGTCGTTGTGGAACACATCTAGCAAATTATACAAAATGTACCTGTGATAAAATCACTTTGGAATGAAGTTGCACAGGAAGTAAATAAAGATGGTAAGTTGTAATGAAATTGGTTAGTTTTGATAGTGACATCGTGTGTTGACTCAACCGCTCCCAACTGTCAAATGAATTTGTGCGTAGCACTTTGCTGTGACCATGCATGAAGTCACCTAGTATACGAGTCACGTAAAACCTAGCTTAGCACCTAACGAAGCACTTTGGTGTAGCCTCGGCCTAAGTTCTCATACATCCCTAATGACTCCATTCCGTATTCTGTCATAAAGTGTAATATTTAACAGTAAACCAATAATAAAGTTCCACATGATAATTATAATTCGAAAATCAAGTCATAATGCACAGCATATGAAATATTGGACGGGGGAATTGGGTAGGATGGAGAGAAAATATTGGACGGGAGAATTGGGGAGGATGGAGAGAATTTTTTTGGTAAAAGTTGGGGATTCGATTCCGATTAGTACGATAGTTAAAAAATATAATTAAGCATTTTAATATATTGTATAATTTACAACTTGGCTGGTTTCTTGTCCAGACGCAATCTTTTCCAACCAATTAGATATTCATTTAACAATGTTGTTTCCAATGTTGGCTGAAAGATTTACGAGTATATAAGATATTTAAAGAGATTTTTTTTATAAAAAAACAGATATTATGATAAAAAAGAAGACAGGAAACGTAGACGATTTAAATGCAAGAAGGTTAACAATTTCGTCTGCAACTAGGAATATGGAGGGGATACTAAGGGTAATAGGAAACATGCTATGTCACTGAAGGGCAATATAAAGGCACAGGAAAACGAGAATGTATGTACTTATGACTTTAATTGTACTGTTAATTTCCTGAATAAAATTAAATAAAACGAAGTAGACTACGGAGGTTTTCCTATATAAAGCAGTATTTCTCAACCGGGGTTCCGCGAGAAATAACGATGAACAGGCTAATCATATATAAATATGTGAGCAAGCTTTTTCGTATCTAACAAGTATCAAGAGCAATGACAGAAACCGTCTCCTTTCAGTTGAAGGTGAAATCCGTGTGTATTTATCTAAAGTTTGATCCCGAATTAAGTATATGTTATGTATGTATATGTACCAATAGACAAACACAGGTTTCACATTAGAAACGTTAATTTTATTATCTAAATTAGTTTAAAAAATAACATTTCTTGACACTGTAGGGTACCCACGTCCCTAAATATTGTTAACATGCAGGGTCAACGACCGATGAATCAACCTCTGGATATCTACAATTGTCACATACCAGAAACGTCAACACTGTTTACACGAAAATAATATTTACATCGCATTCCAAGGTAGAAAGAGAACATATCACGCCGTCTCGCCGTTTCGACAATAAATATCTTACCCACTGTAGTATCCGCAGCGCTTGCGTCTGCCTCAGCACGCGCAGGAGTGAGATCGAGATATACCGCGGACGCAGTCACGCGTCCCGTTCTGAAAGTCTATATATACCTACTTATCGATGAATAAAAGCACTTGTTATTATTCGCTTGACCATTCCTCTCTGTGTATTATTTACCGACTATTCACTCTCACTTTTATCGCATTCCTGAATTGACGTATTTTTTTTTAAATACAAACAAATCAAAATCATCACGACGTATCAAATTAAGCATCCCGCTAAAACACCTATGTAGTTGTTCATGTGACATTTTACCTTGATTTAACATAGGACTTCCAACATTGTCAATAAGTGTGTTATTGTATTAGTTATTATCTGCTTTCGTTCTGTGTATATGTGTTATATACGATATTGGTTATTAATTATTTTTTTCGTGTTTATAGATATGGGGCTATTTTTTGTGTTTATAGATATGGGGTTATTTTTTGCGTTTATAGATATGGGGCTATTTTTTGTGTTTATATTATAGATATGGGGTTATTTTTTGTGTTTATAGATTATGGGCTATTTTTTGTGTTTATAGATATGGGGTTATTTTTGTGTGTTTAATATAGTGTTATTTTTTTGTGTTTAAAGATAAAGCGTTATTTTAATATGGATGAAAACCCCGTATGAAGTCTCTTGAACAGGCTGTTTGATTTTAGTTTTTTTGTACTGTCAATAAAGTTGAGTAAAACGTTAGTTATTTTTTACCTAAACCTGATATCAGAAAAATGTATGATATTTTCCTTATTACGTGTAACCCTTTATAGAACATATACTTATTTATAGAGACAGTCAAAGTATACTTTTCGTACTTTCTATCCATAATAATATATGATGACCTCCGTGGCCTATGTGATAAGACGATTGCCTACCAATCCGGAAGTTGCGGGTTCAAAGCCCGATGGAACCCAGATTAAAAAAAATGGATTCCAGGCTGGTTTTAAATTAAGGCCTCTTTTACATCTTTCTGGTATGGGAGAGATTGCCACATGGCAATAAGCTCGTCATACAACGAAAGTATAATACAATACAGTATTCGACACATGTCACATTTGAACACTGGCAATCATGACTGGTGGCTAAATATTTTACCACCAAACTATAAAGGGTCAAGTTTATAAAAGAGAAAAAAAGATATGTAATATTTTTTATATAAGGGCTCTCGGAGTATGAATATTATTTTAAGGGTTCCTCAAAAAGGTTGAGAAACGCTGGTATAAAGTATAAAGGAAAAATATACTAAGTAGTGTATTTATCTCGTTGCAGCCGCTTCATACCGCGGGCGCGGCGCTGACGAGGGCCCGGAGCACTACGCGGCGCGCGTGCAATTCACGGGCACATCGCGCGCTTTAGGGCCGTTGCTGCTGGCGGCGGGCGCGCTCATGGCCGCTCTGGGGGCCGCGCTCTGCGCGCTGGCACGCTACGCCGCACGCGCACACCAGCGTCTCGGATTCCGCTGCCCGCTGCACGGTGACTTCTACCCGCTCAGCCCGCAAGCTACGCAGCGCACCATAGGTGAGTGTGTCCGCATATCGTCCCGTTCCATCAACCCTGTATACACCAGTACCTAACCTAACCTATCTCTGTATCTATGCTTGTATGAACCTTTCTACCCAAGTACCTTGTTTTTCTTATTTTTCTTGGACTTTTTTCCTTAAGCGTGCTTAATTTTTTCGCCAAAATACGTAGTTTTCTGTTTATACCCATTTTGCGCATATACTAGTAATATATATTTTCTTATGAGCATTTTTCTGCTCAAGTACTTCTTTCCTTTCTTATGCCATTTTTTTCACTCAAATACCTCTATATTTTTAGTGCTTATTTTTTTCACCAAATTTTTCTTTTAGTGCCTATTGTCCACTCAAAGTATCCGTTTTTCGTGAGAATTTTTATGTACAAGTTCCTATTTCCTTATTTATAACCATTTTTTCTCGCAAGTTCCTCTCTCCTTTTGAATACTTATTATTTTTTTTTTTTTTTTTGAAAATGACGTATCTTTCGCTTCGGGGCCACTCGTATTTCTTTGTCTGCTTGTGAGCATTTTTCAGCGCAATTAACTCTTTCCCTATTTATGAACATTTTTGCACAAAAGTAACATATCTCTTTCACTGTTTCTGAGCATTTTTATGCACAGGTATATTTTTCTCTATTTACGACTATTTTTCTGCATAAGTACTCGTATCTCTTTTCCTGTTTGTGAACACTTTTCTGCTCAAGTGTCTCTTTTCCATGTTTACGGCTATTTTGCGCACTACTATCTCTTGCTGTCTGTGACCATTTTTATACACAAATACCTATTTTCCCGTTTACGACAATTACGCACAGTTGTCTTTTTTCTGTTTGTTAATATTTTTCTGCACAGTCTTTTTCTTCATTTACGACTATTTTTGCGCACAAGTATATATTTTTCAGTTTATGAGCATTTTTTTGCACAAGTACATATTTCCCTATTTATGACCATTTTTGCGCACAAGCATATATTTTCCGTTTGTGAGCAATTTTCTTCAAACGTTTCTCTTTCCCTATTTATGGCCATTTTTACTCACGCTTGTTCCCATATTTCCACATAAGTATTTCTATTATTTGTATCCGTCCTTCCGAACTTCTTTCCGTAATTCTCCCCATGTTTTCCCACAAATACCAATTTGCTTATTTTTTTGCACAAATACAATGTACTCGTATAGTATCTATCTACCCTTGCTTATGTTCGACTTTTCCCACGTGTCCCTCTTTCCCTGTTTGTTCTCATTTTTTGCACAATTAGCTTTAGAGATATGAAGACATGACACCATTACAGCATTACAGCGCCCGAGGGCTGTGTTCAGACATACTCGTATATGATGAGTAACACGCTGTGCGCCTCTAAATCACTTTTGTAATAAATACTATATATACTCGTATAATATAAATATATCCTTGTGCGGAAATTTGCGCATGGTGTCCCAAAAAATGTTACCGCTTGGAATGATTATAAATTCAGTATTTATAGAGGTACGAGTATATCTATAGAGATACGAGTATATCTATATAGGTACGAGTATATCTATATAGGTACGAGTATATCTATAGAGATACGAGTATATCTATATAGGTACGAGTATATCTATAGAGGTACGAGTATATCTCTAGAGGTACGAGTATATCTATAGAAGTACGAGTCTATCTATAGAGGTGTAAGAATATCTATAGAGGTGCGAGTATATCTATAGAGATACGAGTATATCTATAGGGGTACGAGTATATCTATAGAGGTACGAGTATATCTATAGAGGTGCGAGTATATCTATAGAGGTACGAGTATATCTATAGAGATACGAGTATATCTATAGAGGTACGAGTATATCTATAGAGGTACGAGTATATCTATAGAGGTACGAGTATATCTAAGATTATATGAAGAAAGACTAACAAACATATGTGTATGTATAATTCTAACGTGAGTATGCGTGGTAGAAAAAGACCAAGGTAAGTATAGTTGGATTAAATGTACGATATTTTAAAATAACTAAATATAAAAAGTTAAAGGAATTACACCTGATCATCCAAGGCAAAATAGAGGGCCGAAGAGGTGTTGGCAGGAGGCAAATCTCCTGGCTCCGTAATATATGTGATTGGACTGGTATAAGGAGCGTCGGGTATCTTTTTCGGGCTGCCGGGGACAAAGATGCTTACTCTCATGTGATAGTCAACGTTGGTGGGACCTGACATGACACTAGGAAGAAGAAAAGAAAGGAATTGTAGGAGCTGTATGAGGTGTATATAGATGTAGAAAAAACGAATAATCAAACCAATAGACAAACACGCGGTACATCACTCCGAAAGACCTTATACTCGTAACATTATTATGAACATACTCGTAACATGGTATTATTACCAAAACAAGAAAGCTTTTAGAAAATCTTGATTCTAATGAGAATCGCACCTGCAATCGATGAAAGTAAAACAGGAGGGAGGTGTCTTAACTAGGGTCTGGGGGTTATTAGCCTTCGTAACTTTTAATTGTATGAAAGTAAATAAAAATGAAATAATTTAAAGATTAAGTACGGTATAAAAGCCGTTAAAAAGTGTATGGGAACAATAAAACGGCGGGAGTTTTTCAAAACGAGGTGATAAACGGGACAGGTGCTCGCTCGGCACTTGTTTATTCCGTGGAATTTTAAATACCATTAAAGAGTGGAAATTATCCAGAACTTTTTTTTGGCAAAGTTTCATATTTCACACACAAAGACTTGAAATGAGTGCCCGCATTTCTACAACATTTATTCAGTTTTTTTGTCTTGTTCCACTTAGAAGAATATATGATATGATATAGGGGAACAGTGTTTATCAGAATAGAATGAAGTGATTGGGAATGAGTGTGATTTTATGCCTGATGTTTTGAGTAAGGTGAAGAAGAGCATTATGAGATGGTTTGGGCACGTGGAACGAATAAACGAAGAAGGCCTAACAAAACAAACATAACACACAGAGCAAATGTGAGTGGAAGGTGTGGTAGAGGAAGACCAAGGAAAGTATGGTTGGATTAAGTGTGTGATTTTTTAAAAGAAGAATATGTAAGAAGTCAGAGACAGCGTAGGACCTTGATACGGAGTCCTTTTTTACAGGACTTAAATTCGTATGTTCGAATTATTCATGGCGAGGAATATCAAGATTAATCGTAATATATTTATTTATTCCTATATGGAACAATGAAGTGTGAAAGTTAAAATAAAAGTTAAATAAATATAGATTTTTTGACAGCAACATAGTATGTACTCGTACATAATATATTTAAATAACACTTCAAAAGTACATAAATTGCAGAGAATACATTAAAGACAGAAGCTATCAAAAGGTCTGGGCTCACCTAATAACATCCCCTCGGCCAAGATACACACCACCAATATAGGCTGGGCTCGCCAGCCACGGGGACACCAGATGTTTTTCAGCCCACACCTTTGCACATGTATAATAAGAGAAAAAAAAACACAGAAAATAAATAGATGGCAGAAAAATAAACAAATCCACAAATACCGCCTCAGATCAATTCAAACACACAAATAAAGGTTCCTTGACAGCAACACAATGTGTACATGTACATATGGTATATATACTCGTATAATAAAATCATCCCGAGTATCGCGCATACATCTCAAAACAAACTGTATTGAATTAACATTTATTTGTTAAATGGGAGAAGAGAAAACCCTTAAAAGAAGGAAAACAATTTAAATGTGAAATATACAAATCATCAATAAGTTCCAAGTGGTTCCACATAGGATCTAAGTGGTTCTACATAGGATCTACCTAAGTTCCAAGTGGTTCTACATAGGATCAACTTAAGAAAGCGGGCCAATCCGGGAGGCCGGAGATTGTTACAATCTAAAGCTCAAACTATCGTCTCTGAAGCAGGTCCCCGGTAAAAATGCGATCCTCCAAGCATCGTCTTTAACCCTCGCTACCGATGAGTGGAAACCAAATAATTTCTTTGTAGTTGTTCTCTCATTAGTCGGATTCGTAATAGAACATTTCCTATTCACCACTCGGAACGAAGAGAAACTTTTTCTAGGAGTTTGTATGCTGTTCCAAGCAAAATCAATCATACCATTTTTTAACAATGTCTCTTTTAAAACAGTTATGTAAAAGGAGTCATGTGGATAATGCTTTAGTGAGTTCTTTGTAAAAAGGTTTATCTTATTTGACGAAGGAACACTCCTGTAACTTGAAATTATAATCCAGAGACCACATGGTTGCTATATTTTAATATTGACGTGAATAGAAAAATAATAAATAAATTATACCGTTTTGAGCTTGCAAAATAGGCCACAATAAACTGGATGAGGTTTATGAAAGACTGGTGCTCTCTCTCCTCTCTGCCTTCCCCGATAGAGGGACGGTGTTTTAGTATGAATATGTATTATGATTAATATTCCTCCATTTTATCCACTTAGAAAAGTTTCGCACAAACAACTACCAAATGTTGTCTACAGCTTCTTTCGATGTACAAACTCCAATTCTGGAGTCTCCAGCCCTGTAGCGACTTTCCCAATACTTCCGTTCGCGAAAACGATTATTGTTTTTTGCTGTAGCTATCTTAAGAGCTCCGAAGCTCCGGGATTAATTATATCGGAGCAATTTGCTACAGCTTTTCTCTCTCGTTAGTTCTTAATTGAAAGTGTTTTTAGTTTTTCGATATTCTTTTAATAATAAAAATCAACAAAGAGCAATTATTTTTATTTCGTAGATTTATTTCTCGGCGCCGAGGCTTAGTGGTTCAATCATTCGTTTAGTAACCTTCAACATATCCGAGTAGATCTGTACCTGCCATTTGAAGACTCAAATGCCACAACTCCTTCAATGCAACTGGGTAGGGAATTATTAGCCGGCTGTGACCCATTTAAGTATCTGGGCTCACTCATTCACAAGGACAGAGGGTGCGCAGCGGATGTTGACCATAGAATAGGTGTGGGATGGATGAAATTCAGATCGGTAACAGGAGTCTTGTGTGACCCAAAAATGCCTATAAAACTAGAAGGAAAGGTATACCAGACTATCGTTAGACCCGCGATTATGTATGGCTCAGAATGCTGGAATATGTACAGCTCCTACTCTAGGCAACTTGAAACAGCAGAAATGCGAATGCTTAGGTGGTCAGCAGGAGTATTACTGAAAGATAGAATTAAGAACTCACGCATTCGTGGTAGCTAGGGAGTCACTGACATAAACGGTAAGGTGGAAGAGCGACAGCTGAGATGGTACGGGCACATAAGACGGAGACCACCAGACCATACGGTAAATCAGGCAATGTCTGTGGATCTTCCTCGACAGCCGTCCAGAGGAAGACCAAAGAACTCATGGATGACTCAATGCTCCAAAATCCTGCAGAGAAACGGCCTAGATGAAAGCGACACCCAGAATCGAAGAACATACAGCCTGAGAACGAGAAGAGCCGACCCCAATAGCCTACCTAGGCAATTAGTTGGGACAGTGCCAGGAAGAAGAACATATCCGAGTAGATGATTACCAGGAGACAGTATTGTCTTCGGCCACAATAATCGAGTCTTCGGGATAAAAACCAATGGAAAAAGGTAAGTAACTCACTGTTCACCATCGTACGTGTTGAAAGTACTGCTGCGCTTGAATGGGGTGGAGGTGGGATCGAACTGAACTTCACTTAAATAGGTAACAACACTTGCACACTCATTAACGAGTCTAGGTTCTTTTTATTGTTGACACCATTGGGAATCGTACGGTACAACCTAGCGGGTTTGTTGCCAGGTGACGTCTTGCCAACTAGACAACGGAGATCGTCCTATCGAGCGATTTAAGAAAAATCCCGACGAAATTTGTAAAAACCACTGCCTCTGATTAACGGCTTAAACTTAAATGCAATAAACAGTTTGCCAACGTGAACATATGAGTGATGTGTTGAATAAGATTCGATTCTTGTTCTATATAAGCGGTTTTCCACTAAAAACAAGTCTAAGTTCTTTACCACTATAAAAGAAGTCTTCGACCATTACGCAAGTCTGCTTGGTGAAGTTCGGTAATATTTTGTGATATACATACATATATAGTATTGAACTTAAATATACATATTATATTAATATTAAATAATTTTAAACAATGACTGTAATTTATTATTACTACTGCTTTTTGTATCTTCATGTTAGTTTAAGATAAAGTTTTGTATTTTTTGTCAATAATTTTAAGTACTTGTATAACCTTTCATATGTTCATTTGTACCTAAAAGACACTGTTGTGTCGTTAACCTTTCCCTTACTGTGCTAAAATAATCATTTCGTTCCGGTGCTGTGTATTAAATACACATGTAAAAATGAGCGATTTTAAATCGGAAAAATAACAATATTCATAGTCAATCGCTTAAATTAATTAAATTTGAAGTCAAAAGTGATAATAATTGAAATTTAATTGCTGAAAACATAAAAAAACATCGGCCGACGTTCACAAAATGGGCGAGACAACCACCTCGAATGAAAGCCAGCTAGCAACTAAACAAGTAAAGCGACCGAACTGAGATTCTACTTTTTGCGTTCCCATATACCGAAGTAGAGTAAGAGTAAGACGTGAATAGTTTCGCTTCCTTACCCATACGGATTTTTATAATGAATATACCTACATCACACATTTGGCACACGTTTGATTGTATTGATGAATTTATTCCCGATTTTTTACAAAATATCTGTGATGTGGCCGATAAGTGCTAATTATTATTAATATTATTTTTTTCATTCAATGCGCAAATGTATTACGGAGGAATACCTAAAATCTGAACCCAGTATTTATTATATTTATAGAGATATTAAAGTTTTTAGAAGCAATGTGTACTTATTACACATCACAGGGCAGGAAGGGTTAATTAAATAAAATTAAATTTAAAAATAAAATAAGATTAAGAGGAGCACACTCAGATAGTTTGCGCATGTAGAACGAATGAATGAAGAATGAGTAATATCACAAATGTGAGTAGAAGGTGTAGTAGACAAAGGCCCAAGAAAGAATTGTTGATTCTAGTGAATGATATATCGAAAGTAGGAAATATAAGAAGTAAGTCAAATCTTAGAAGCTGTATGACGGCCTCCATGGCCTTGTTATTCGAACGTCTGTGTTCCAGCCCGGATATTGCGGGTTCGATTCCCGTTGGGACCCAGTTTTTTTTAAATAGGATTCCATTTTTATTTGTATTTAATACCTTTTGAACACCTTTTTAGTTGGTTGGAAGAGATTGCCACATGTCAATTATACCCTCAGGTTATATTGTATACAGTTAATGTGTAATAAAAAAGATGTGGAAGAATCTAAATATATGTGTTGAGATAGGAATGTCCACTACATTGTCCTCTCTGCTTATCCCTACAGGGAAATCGCATGATGGTATGGTGTGTGATATAAGACTTTCTTAAAGTTTGAGATTAACCGAACGTTTCTATAACATACAATATTTCAATGCTAACAAATATTTATGTTTCTTTTATGTTATAATATATACTAAAAAAATACCACGAAAATCTCCAGCATTTTTTTTCACAAACACACTATAGTACTTATTTGAGCAAACGTTTATTTAACATGTTTTGTCAGTTGTCATCGGATCGGTATCAGTTATCAGAGATCGGTATCACAGGTCAAGTGGACACGACGGGGAGCTCTTCAGCTCTCCAGCCCTCTCGGGGGCTCGCGGGTGCGGCGCCGACAAGTGCCTGCGGCCCGACATTGCCTTTGATAATTTCGTGTGCTCCCCCTCTTGACAGAGAACGGAAAAAAGTAAGGTTCGAATTTCATTTGGATCAATCAGTACGATACCCTTTCATTATTATAATTTAAAAAAAAACGAACACAAAATTCGCGTTTTTATTCGATGGATTTAGTATTCTCGTATGTACTTATTTTATGACTTGAGTTGATTTTACTGTATCGTATATTGAATGCTATCAATTTGATTATGACTTGAGTTGATTTTACTTTATCATATATTGAATGCTATCAATTTGATTATGACTTGAGTTGATTTTACTGTATCATATATTGAATGCTATCAATTTGATTATGACTTGAGTTGATTTTACTTTATCATATATTGAATGCTATCAATTTGATTATGACTTGAGTTGATTTTACTTTATCATATATTGAATGCTATCAATTTGATTATGACTTGAGTTGATTTTACTGTATCATATATTGAATGCTATCTATTTGATTATGACTTGAGTTGATTTTACTATATCATATATTAAATGCCATCAATTTGATTATGACTTCAGTTGATTTTACTGTATCATATATTGAATGCAATCAATTTGATTATGACTTGAATTGATTTTATTGTATAATATATTGAATGCAATCAATTTGATTATGACTTGAGTTGATTTTATTGTATCATATATTGAATGCGTCAATTTGATTATGACTTGACTTGATTTTATTGTATCATATGTTGAATACCATCAATTTGATTATGACTTGAGTTCATTTTATTGTATCATATATTGAATGCCATCAATTTGATTATGACTTGAGTTTATTTTATGTTTATTTGTTGCGTCTAAGATGAAAGAGGTTATTATTTATAATATAATTAATGCGTGCACTGAGAAAAATATGTGGGGTGACAATGTATGACAGAATACGGAATGAAGTGATTAGGGATGAATGTGAACTTAAGGTTGACTTGTTTAATAAGATAAAGAAAAGCAAACTGAACTGGTTTGGGCATGTAGAACGAATGAATGAAGAAAGATTAACAAAATAAATATATAGTGCAAATGTCAGTGGTAAACCAAGGAAAGTATGCTTGGATCCAGAAAATGATATTTAAAAAAAATGAAGAAAGTCTGAGAAATCGGAAGAGTTATGTGAGAAGGTGTATGGATGTGGATACGGCGAAAGCTTTGTTTCAAGATAGGAAAGCCTGGCGTTCCTTACTATTTGCTTACTCTGACGCGGAATCGGCATGAAAGTATACCATAAGTGTAAAAACCAGCTCTATTACAGTAGAGCTCTGATTATCCGGGGCTCAATTTGACGTGTGTTCGATTAACCGTGGTCTTCTGTAGTATTTTTTTTGTTTAATAACTCCGTGGCTATTTTTTATTTACGTCTCACATTGAACGGTGTTGATATAGAGAGAGTGGAAACATTTAAATACCTCGGAAGTATCCTAGTGGAAGACCTCGACCCAGAAACCGGAGTCAAGTGCAGAAGTGAATCATCTCGTGCGGCTTTTAATAAAATGAGAAGCGTATTCTGCGATGATAATCTAAACTTGAAACTTCGACAACGGTTAGTCAAATGCTATGTTTGGTCAGTGTTATTGCATGGAATGCAATCATGGACCCTCAAAATTGGTAGTATGAACCGAATTAAAGCATTCGAAATGTGGATGTACCAGAGAATGCTACGGATACCCTGGACGGATATGGTCAACAACACGAGGGTTCTTCAAAGAGTCAAAGTTGATAGAGAGTTGCTGACTAATATCAAAATCTGAAAGGTGTCCTATTTGGGTCATGTACTTAGAGGAGCAAAGTACAAATTACTGGACCTGATCATCCAAGGCAAAATAATGGGTCGAAGAGGTGTTGGCAGGAAGCAAATCTCCTGGCTCCGCAGTATACGTGATTGGACTGGTATAAGGAGCATTGGGGATCTTTTTCGAGCTGTCGGGGACAAATTCATTAACAATAGTAAGTTGGCAGTATTTCCACCCGTCCACACCGACACCAAAATATGTAGATCCGGGGCTTCCCCATGTACGAGTATTTGCCGCGGTATGATACCGGCGTTTAGCGGTTGTATCCGTCAAATATTGAGAAAATTTGTTCTTGTACTCATCTTGCGAAACAAAATGTATCTAGCATGTCAACTCTTAAAATTGTTAACTCAATAAAAACTTAATTAGGATAAACCGTTTTTTTTTTCAATCATCCGGGCTCGAGTGTCCCCCAATTACCACGGATAATCGGCGCTCTACTGTATATAACAGAAACAATCGGTTTATTTTTATCTTTAACCAACTCTTTATTTAATTTATTTTAGTAGTTTAAGCCGTTAATAAGAGGCAGTGGTTTTGAAAAATTGCCTCTGTGTTTTTATTAACTAGCCCTATAGGATGACCTGAGCAGTGAACAATAAAAACACTCCAAGTGGTGATGATGTTAAATTATTGAAAAAAGAGCATTCGTGGTTCAGTCACGTAGAAAGGAGAAATTAGAAAAATAATTTATACGAGTATTACAGAAGGTTACGAAAAGTGTGGAAAACCCTAGAAAAACGTGGAACGACCAAATGGCTAGAATTCTGAAATAGGGAAGAGTGGTAGTAACTCCCTTTAAAATATGAGAGTATGCATAGTGAAATGTATGGAAATGGCAAAATCGAAAGATGTGTGTCAGGATACAACGAAGTAGAGATATGTTATTTTTGTCAACCCCAATACGATGACCTTCATGACGTAGCTGGTAAGACGCTTATCTTCCAATCTGGAGGTTGCAGTCACCTAACATCCTCAACACATGCCCTACATAAGTCAAGAATAATTTTTAACCTATAGCATTTAGCGCTAAACACATAGTTACTATTTTGGCGACCCACATGCCCTAGTCATCAATATGCCTGTCTTCCAACCCTGGGTTTACGGGATCGATTCCGATTGGAGCCCAATTTTTTTTAAAAGGATTCAGTCTTTTTTTAGTTCATCCCTCTTTAACGTGTTTATAGTTGATTGAAAGAGATTGCCACATAACCATATGCCTGTTAGACTGCACTGTATACAGTCTTAATGTATAATATAACACAATACAATAAGGACATCGCATGATGGTAATAATGATGATTTAAAACTAAATATCCGATCTGCTAACTCTGCCCCGGTCACTGCAACAGCACACATTATCGCGTGACAATTGATGGCCCATTAGCTGTAAGCAGTTAGCGTCCTCCATTCACGAGCTATTTCAGACCGTTTAACTGTTTTGCACAAGTTTTTTTCTCACTCCCTTAATAGCAACGTTGATCTGTCACTATTGTCACTCTAAATCCATCTGAGAACAATCGAAACGCTGTAGATTTATTCGTTGCTGGTAATCTGTCACTACAACACAACTGATTACCGGCTCGTGTCGTGTCTTGTTGCGTCTTGTGTTATGACCGTGACTCATCTCCTATATTACGGATAATACGAGTATATATACTTTATTTATACCCGAGTGCGTCTTGGTATCAAATTTCGTAACATTTGTCATAACTTATTAATTGTGACTGCCTTTGTAACTCGAAGAAGAAAGTGGATTTGTTTTACCTATATAGCATGACTTGGTTTTCCTGGAAATAATAGTGAGATTTTTTCCACTTACTTTACGCAACGTATTGTTTAAAGTAAACCCTCAAAAGCTTATTATAATACAACATTTTTTTCCAATCAACCGGAATAATGTTCAAGATCTTCAGGAATCAAATATGAAACCTCTAGGTTGGTACACATGGGTTATATTAAAAAGGCCACTGAGGTTGTGAAAAGGTGCATACATTTAGTTCTTGGTCCCGCATCAATTAATATTTATACATACGTAACATCACGCAATCTGCCTGTCGGGGTAGACAGAGAGAACAAAGAGCCAAGTTTTCCTGTATCAACATACATTCTTCGCCTCTTCCACAGTCATGCACCGTCTCATATTATTCCTACGATTTCTCTGACTTCTTCGTGTTTTTCTTTCAAAATATAATTCACTTGATCCCTCCATACTTTCCTTAGTCTTTCTCTTCCACGACTTCCATTCTCAGTTGCACTGTATATTTGTTTTGTTAGTTTTTCTTCATTTATTCGTTCCACATGCTCAAACCATCTCCAAGTGCTGTTCTTCATGTTACTCAACACAGCAACAACACAACGACATCAGCCTTAATTTCAAATTCGTCTTTAATCATTTCCTTACGTATTCTGTCACTCCACGTATTATTCTCAGTGCATGCATTTCTACTGCGTTTTTTCGGCTTTTTTTAATCGTTTCCACGTCCACATTGCACTTCCATAAATCAATGTTGGTACTAAAATATTGTCATGGACTATCATTTTAATAGATTTCGATACTGTCCGGTTCGTTTTATTTTATTGGTTTTTAAAAGATTATCAGGGGGTATTCCGAGGGACAGATCACCTCGATAAATCTTAATACTTCCTCTTATTTCATATACAAAATCATCATCCGAATCCCTATTGGGTTAGGCGGAAAAAATAGATCTTCACTTCATGCATAATCATATTCATGATGAATATTCTAACGCATCATGCAAAAACCCTTCTCGTCATCAGAATATGTGTGTAATATATTTTTTGCAGCCTTGTTATAATCACTGTTATCTACATTTTGTATCACTGTACTTAATATATAATGTGTTTTGTTATAGCGGCGCTGGAGAAAGGCGGTTGGGGCTGGCGACAGTGGTGCCCGCGCAGTGCGGCCCCTCAGTGTCCCCGCGGTAGGGGCGCGCGCTCTCCGGGTCCGCCCTGCCCGGCGCCCTTACCCTTCCTGGTCACTTCCATGAGGTATGTACACGTTTCATTTTTACTCATTCTTTAATTAATCGCGAAATCTTAAAAAAATGGTGTGCACCATTAGTGTTGTACTAGTGCCAACGTTGATGTATGGAAGCGAAACCTTGGCAATGAAAGGGAGTAATAAGAACAGAATTGGACATTGAGAGAATGAGTGCAAACAAACTTACGAAACATTTTTTTTCTGAAATTAATTGACAGCGAGAAAGAGATAGACTGAGGAAACAGTGAAAGGAAAAGCATGGAATATAAAAAAAAACAGAAAAGCGTGTACAGCGAGATGTATGGATGTGGGTAATGTAAGAGTTGTGTGCTTAGATAAAAAAGCGGGGAGATCTGTCAACAAAAAAATGGATAATGATAGTTTCAGGACGATTATATTAAAACGTACCATTACGTCATCTTTTTATCGGGTTAGGGAGAAAGGGTGGAGCGCCAGGCTTTTCTATTTCGACACACATCCTTTTCCTCTTCTACGACCATTTAACTACGTTTTCTCTACCTATCTACGTTTGCTTCTTTCTTCTTTCAAAATATCACTCACTTAATCCAACAATATTTTCCTTGATCTTTCTCTCCCATGCCATCTACTAACATCTGTATTGTTAATCTTTTTTCATTAATTCGTTCCACGTACCAAAACAATCTGAGAGTGTTCTTCTTCATCTTACTTAATACATCAGCCTTAAGTTCACATTCATCCCTAATCACTTAATTCCTTCTCCTGTATTCTTCTCAGTACATTCCACCTCCTGTATTCTTCTCAGCATTCTACAGCATTCATTTGGCTTCAATCAGCCTCTTTCTATGTCCTCGTTTCACTTTCATATATCAAGTATTGCTCCAAAATACTCTTATGGACTATCATCTTAGCATATTTTGATACTCTCCGGTTCGAATATTCTGCCCTCATAAGCAAAAACGCAGCTAATGGCAAAAGTTAAGTTTTGAGAAAACTGTACTTTCATGTTTTTCATTGCTGCTTAAAAATGTCGTGATTCATAAACAAAAAAGCAGTAAAATGTGATTTATAAGCAAAAACGCAGCAAACGCATAGGCACTTGCTGTCTTTTTGCTTATGAATCACATTTTACTGTTTTTTTTGCTTAGAAAACCCTAGCATTTTGTACAATTAAAGAAGACATTATGTGGATTTTTGTATTGAAATAAATGGTTTACTGTTTTTTTTATGGATTTTATATGGGATATTGCCTCAGAATTTGGGATATTGTTCAGAATTTGATATGGGATATTGCCTCATACTTAATTAAATTTCTGATTTTTTCCTGATTGTTAGCTGCGTTTTTGCTTATGAGGGCAATATTGTGTTCATACATTCGTTGTACATGCCCAAACCATCTCATCATATATTATAAAAAATTAATGCCAAAAATAATTCATCATCATTAATATTAATTATAAATTAACAGGTCTTCTTTTAGATTTCGCATATTAAGGAATATGTTTTCTTGACACTGAGAAAAATGTATAATTCGTGAAGCTGAAAGAGATACTGAAATCACCTGTGACGAAATCTTTCAGCACTTTTCAGTTTTATGTATTTCTCACTATTATTTAACAATAGTTTCATCACACGCGTTACGATATGTCAATACGGATCTTTTCTGTGAAATTCGCTGAGGTTGTTTAGTTACACAATATTTTTTTAAATAGCGTCATGAATCGCGATTTGCATGGATGTTAAAAGTTCCTCTCTTGGTGCCGCATTCTTGTCATATTCGTTTCGCTCTGATGTTAAACAATTCTATACATCTCACACTATTTTCGTTCCGGTATGACCACAGAAGGCCGCAAAAGGCTTCTATCAAGGATGGTTCGCGCCCCAGCAATCTTCGTCTTCCCATGCCAGGACAGATTATGAATATCTTTATCTGAACACCGGTGGATGCTGTAAGATGAGCGTCCACCACCACCGAGGGTTTGGAGGGTGGTTAGCCTCTCAGTATTTATCCTCAAAAGTGTCGAGTGGTTCATACGGATACTGACCTCCACAAGACTCACTGTCCGTACCCGGGTTTCCCCCCTTGCAAAGTGCGTAGTAGTCAAGGCAACGTACTCCAGGGCAACTTGCGACTGGTTATGGTTAAGAGTTAAACTCATAAACCACTCAAGAGCCAAAAAGTACCTAAAGAGTTATAAAAAAAAAACTGTGCGGTATTTGAGTAAATTGCTTGTTGATATGTGCCCAGTGACATCTTTGATTGTAAAACATAATCACTTTTAGTTTGAATTCACATATATGCCATTTATGGGTATATTGTCGCTTGTTGATAGACTGTTTTCCATTAAAAAAAATCAAAATATGGTTGTTATGTGGTTTATGAGTTTTACTCTTCATTTGACGGTAACCCCTGTGCGAGAGAGCAATGCCACCCGCGAAAACGAAAAGAAAATCGTTTTTCGGTTCCTTCATGTCCCTTTCGGGGTTGGCAAATAGGACAAATTTCCACGCCTATCCATGCACACAGTTCTCGCCTCGTCCTCATGTAAACATCTTGTTGTACATGCTCTTCTGTTTCTAATACTCCTTACTTTACCCTCAGTTGAAATTCTCCAACTATCTCCTTCCTCTTTTACCTCAATCTACATCTTCCTTCCTTCATCTTCCTCGTGAATTTCAGACATACATCTATTTATTTGTTTCATTAATCTTTTTCAACATATAGGCTCTTCTGTTTCTCATTCTTGTCTTTCTTTCATTTAGAACTATCTCCCTCTACTCTTTCCTCGTTATATCTCTTCTTCGCTCTCCAATTATTTCAGACATACTCGTGTATATTTGTTTCATAAGCCTTTCGCAATTAATTATCTTAATGTGACCAAACCATCTCAAGATTCCTTTCTTAATTTTACTTATAACATCCGTCTCGAGCAAACAGACATCCTTTATCTGATAATTTCTTACTTTTTCAAATATTTTAATGTCACGCATTTATTCTGCTCTGACCACTTCCTTTCAATGTCCAGACTTCGCTTCCATACATCAAGGTTGCCACTAGAACACCACTGTATAAAAAATATTTTGAAGACTTGGTGTTAAGGACGTCAATGAAGAATACCAAGTTCTCAACGACCAGACTAATTCCGTCGAGACCGCTTGTGGTGTGATATACTGAGATCTGTGCTATTTTTTTTTTCATAAACGATATAAAAATTACTATAAAACACACATTTTAATGTTTGCAGACGATCTGAAAATGATTCTAGGAAACTCCAAGAAAACATTAATAGTATTTATGAATGTTACATCTGTAGCAAACTCTTTTTTCTAAATGTTTTATTATTTCTTTGGCAAGAGTAAGGAGAATACTTCTATGGCGTTTTGGTAAAGAGGTATATGTCATGAAAAATCGAAAAATGAGTTAAGTATGCAGTTTTGCCTTAAAATCTCAAAGTAAGTTATGGTGAAAAGATATATGTCTAGAAAAAAGTATTTGTTGGCTATTTTTTAATATCAATATTGATATAAGTCCTAAAAATCATGAACAGTAATAAGTAAAGAGGTATATGTGACTTATATCAAAATTTCATCTCTCAGCCGAACAAAAAGAAACAAGCAAAGGGATATATCTAGACTTGTACCGCTTCACCACTATCATTTTTCTTGTCAAAACAGAGCACCGTATGATACGTGACATGTACCATGGCGTTGTTTGGCCCTATGTTCATTATGGTTATTATTTTTACGTTTGTGAACAGGTGAATCCATCTCGTGCCTGTAGAAATTTAAATCTTCTTAGGAATCAAACGCGAAGCATATTTCTATGGCGTTTAGGTAAAGAGGTATATGTCATCAATTACTTATTTGTCAAGAGAACCAAATGAAGTTTTGCAACACTTGTATTCCTGCAATACAGACCTCAGGTAAATTTTAAAGGTAAACTTTGAATGCGTAAATTAAAATAATAATACAGTTAATATTTTAAATTGGTTTATTTTGTATAAATACCTACAGGCTACAAAAAAATTGACATATACCGGTTTACCTTTTCCATTTTTAACAACACATCTTGGGTCAAGTCTAAATACTTACTCTTATGAAATACTTCACAAAAAGTAGTTGCAATGTGACAAAGAAGCGTAAAATAAATGGTTATTGAGGGTAATGTATGAAGAAGTGGAGACGATTTTTTTCCTATTCCATTATTAATCAAATGAAACTACTGAATACACACAGTTCCATCTTCAACAGTATCAGGATCTACATCAGGATTGGTATCGTCAAGTAACTCCTTATAAAATGAATGGAAAACTGGATCAATTCAATGTAACAAACTAATAAGATTTTTTTTTCTCTTTGCTGATTTTTAGTGGTCTAACATAACATACGATAGCTTAAAAGTAATGTTAGGTATATTCAAATTTTGACCTCGTCTAGTAAGGTAGCTTAGTGTTTTGAAAGGGTCATTGACGGATAAAGATTGTTTCATCATCATTGTCAACCAGGGTCGATCCACTGCTGGATAAAGGTCTCCCCAAGTTTACTCCAAACAGTTCGGTTCTTTGCTCGTTGGTGTCACGTGATGCTGCCATGCTTCCTGATTTCATCTATCCAGCGTACCTCGGTCTTCTTCTGGGCCTCTTTATGTCTCTTGGGTACCATTGGATTATTTCGGATGTCCATCGGGAGTCTGACATTCTTGCTATGTGTCCTGCTCATTGCCACTTCATTCTTTTACACACCTTTATAACGTATTCTACCTTTGTCATACTGCGAATCTAGGTTTTTGATATGTTCGTTATTAAACCAACTTCTTTGCTGACCTCTGCCAATTCTTGCAGTTGGTGCTGAAGATCATTCGGGCTTTGTTAGAATATAACGATATCGTCTGCAAATCTCAAATGGCTCAGGTATTTTCCATCATTCACCAGGCCTTCATTGTCCCATTCCAGTTTATTAAAGATTGTTTATATTGTATTATTCCTGGCTTAATTATTTTTTTTTGTAACCTGTAGGTATTTATACAAAATAAACCAATTTAAAATATTAACTGTATTATTATTTAAATTTATGCATTCAAAGTTTACCTTTAAAATTTACCTGAGGTCTGTATTGCAGGAATACAAGTGTTGCAAAACTTCATTTGGTTCTCCTGACAAATAAGTAATTTATGACATATACCTCTTTACCTAAACGCCATAGACTTTACTTTCGTTATTCTCACATTACTTCGTCGTAGTTTTGAGGCAGGATATTTCGTATAATGTTTTCACCGATACTGTAATATATTTCTACGTTTAGACGTATTCGAGGAACCCGAATAATTGAGGTACAAAATAAAATTCTGAATACATGTTGAATTTATTAAGCTTGCGGAGAATACCTCTACGGTGTGACAAACAGCTCCAGGAACTAGTAATTTGCTCCTCACTGCAAAGAGGTTCCCAGAAAAAGAACATATCTCATTTCTGAAATTAATATACAGGATGATCAGAACTAATGCGAAATATTTTTTTATTTTTTTTGTTATTTATTTCCACCTGGCGTGTTTATTGCCATGTGGCAATCTCTTCCAACCAACCAGAAAGATGTTTCAATGGGCCCTAAGTGAAAACCAGACTGCAATACCATTTTTTTTTAATCTGGATTCCAGCGGGGTTCGAACCCGCCACCTCCGGATCGACAGACAAGCGTCTTACCACCAGGCCACGGAGGTCGTATAGCAAGAGATTAAATTAATTCAATTTTACAAAGTTGGATAATAATTCAGAACTATGTTTTTTTAATTGAAATTGATACTATGCAACTGGTTCGAAAGATAACTCCGCCTCCCGATTATTAATTGGGCACATAATATTTTATAGCGTTTATCAATAGGAAATAAAGTCAATGGGGAACTAAAACACGTATACTCGAACCGGAAAGTATCAAAATCTGATTATATGGTAGTCCTGAACACTTGTTGGGTTAGGTTAGGTTAGGTTAGGTCTAGGTGGAAAAAGAAAGAGTAGAAATTCGCGCACTGAGATTTAATAAACGAGGTGATAATGTATGACAGAATACGAAACGAAGTGATAAGGAATGAATGTGAACTTAATGCTTATATGTTGAATAAGACGAAGAAGAACACTCAGAACTGGTTTGGGCATTTAGAACGAATGAGTGAAGAAGTACTAATAAAACAAAATATAGTGCAAATGTAAGTAGAAGGCGTGGTAGAGGAAGACCTTAGAAAGTATAGTTGGATCAATTGAATGGTGTTTTGAAAAAGATTACGTAAAAAGTCAACGAAATCGTAGGAATTGTATGAGAAGGTGTAATGATGTAGAAGAAGTGAAGGATTTATCTCGCGATATGGATGTCTGCTGCTATATAGTATGTATGTATAAATATCAATTGATGCTGAACCAAAAACTTATGCTTGCACTTTTTCACAACCTCGGTAGCCTCATTAGTAGAACCCTTGTCTTCCAGCCCGAGGGTTTTAGTGTTAATTCCTGATGGAACCCAAAAAGACTTTTCACATCAGGTCTTGAATGTTATTCCAGTTAGCTGGAAAAAATATCGTATGACAATAAGCCCTCCAGGTTTTACTGTATACTCATATAATGAAATTGCAATGCAATACTCATAAAAATACCTTATTATAGAATTGTATTATTAATATACGGGGAGTTGGGGCAAGAGTCAACGCTATATTCATTCATTCATTCGTACAATAACACGTTGAAGACAGTAACGGAGAGACTACAGTGAGGGTCTTGTCTATTATCGTTGGCCCTGTTTATCGCCTTAGGATAAAGAACCACTGGAATAGTTGTTTAACTCTGTCGGTCGTCGTATGTGTCAGTAATACCGCCAAACACTGAGATGTATTAGTAAAATTTGAACCGTGGAGACTCTTCTTTTAGAATGCCATCGAGAAACAAACTCTTAATCATCGAGTGGCAAACAAGTATTTTATCAACTATGTCACGGTGGACAAAACAAAAATAATTCGTATACATAAGAAAAGTAACACTTTTCTTAAAAAAAGAAAACGTTTATTTTAATTTTTGGCTGCGAAGTTTTATTCTCTTTACCTTTTGGGGGGTCGCAAGGCTTAGATGGTTGAGAAACGATGCGTTGCACAAATAATAATATATAACTTGATGCAATTACCAAGTATCTGTACGTGCAGCTCGACAAACTGAGTTAGTTCCGGACTATCGAAATATTAACTCGCAAGCTTATATAATTCACATACTGTCTCTATTGTATAATATCCTTAACTGTCTCGTCGCCCCCTCTTATCTCGCCGAAAATTTTCAGCGTTTTTCCAATAATGGATTAGCGCTACGCTCAAACAGAGATTGTCTATTGGCCTTTCCAGTTCACCGCTCCTATTTTTTTACATTGTCCTTTACTGTCCACGCAGTGAGACTCTGGAGTCAGTTACAAACCAATATAAGACTCGCTCCGTCCTTGGCATGCTTTAAGAAGCGACTGAAAAAAAACTTTTAATTTCTAGTCGGTAAAATAGCGTGTTTCATTCCTGATTTTTCTTTTCCTTTCCTCTCCACCATTCCTTCCTTTCCTTTTGATTAATGATATCTCACTTTATATGAAAAAATAATGTTCGGGTGATTGTCCGCCTTTGTGGGGTTCATGGGCATACGCTCACGTATGTGTTTATGGATTTCGTGGGGATGTATAGTCATTTGAATGATTTATGCGACCACGTAACTTGCTTAATTTACTTTTGTCTTGTTGGTTGGAAGAGATTGCCACCTGGCAATAAGCCCGCCAGATTGTATTTCCAATAAAAGTGTTAAATAAATAAATAAATGACCAGGTGCCATCCACCCTGTATATTGCACGTAAATAAAATATTTTCTCTCAATTGAGACGAGCTCGTGCCGTGGCCCGCCGCGCAGGAAACGAGGGTACGGGATTGGAGTGTATAAATACCAGTATTCCTGCTCACATGTGATCACCATTAGGGTGTGGCATGGATGATCCATAATGAACACCACACACGTGTTCAGAACAACAGTGCACCATAAAATATCGATTTAGGGGTGTTGTGAACTTAAGTTTGATGTGTTAAGAAAAATAAAGAAGAACACGCTGTGATGGTATGGGCATGAAGAACGAATAAATTAATGAAAACTAACAAAACAGATATAGAGTGCAGTTGTGAGTGGAAAGTGTATGAATGGAAGATCAAGGAAACTGTGGATGTATAAAAATAATGATATCTTGAAAGAAAGAAACGTGGAAAGTCAAAGAAATTGTATGAGAATCCGTATGGCTAAGGATGTTTGTCGAGATAGGAAAGTCTGGCGCTCTGTCCTCTCAGCCTACCCCAACAGGGATATGGTAGGTATGTCTGTATAAATACACCCCACACACACTTGTCTCTAAAATATTGATATTTTAAAATTGAAACTCCTTCCAATATATTATACATGCATATATACTTGAGAAAATGTAGCGTGGTCCCTGTGATAGTTCACAAATTTGCACCAATACAACCTTGTAACGACGTTCAGTAATTTTAATTATTTTATCAACTTTAATATAAGCCTCGATTCTAATAAATAGCAAGTTATTTAGGTAAATACATTGCATAAAACTAACAATGATGACAAATTAATACATCTTGTTACACATTTGCAAAAATGTGGCAGTTTGTTAAAATCAAATAATATTTGGTGACGTTCGTCAAAAGTCACTACGTTAGTCTGCATTGGCTAGGGATGGGGTATACGATAATTGAATTTTTTCGATATTTTTTTAAACCTAAAATTAAATGTTCGTAATTAGTATTAATTCATAGTGGATCTTGGCCTATTTAAATATAGATACAAATCATACAATACATTAGAAAGTCATTCTAATGAAAATTAGAAATTAAAACGTCAGTTTAGAGAAAAACAATTTTTCGATTTATAAAAAAACGATTCGATTTGTAAAAAAATACGATTTTACCCCATCCCTTTGAGACGTGACATTTCAAGGGTCACAGGGACCATCCTACATTTTCTCAAGTATAGGCAGTGTTTCGATTTTGTGAAAAAAGTATTTCCACGTAAAATATAATTTTCAAATTTTTCGAATCCGGACTTACTAACTTGAGCCAGAGCCCCGACGATATGAACTATAAGAAATGTTTGATAACGATTGAAAAATGAATTCAAAACAAATCGATACCAATCATACCAACTATTTTCATTTTTCTTTCCGTTTAAAAATGAATTTTTCATTGTGGTTGTCGAAAAATAAATTTTCGTGACACATCCTGTCTAAGTACGAATATTTAAATACTTTGCCAGGCCAGGAAGTTGTTAATTCCTCACAACTAACTCCCCGCGACAAGCTCGACATGTCAACATTCGGGACAAGTTCGAAATTCCCAGAAATAATAAAGCCCAGGTACGCACTCTTACCACGAGTTAGAAATAAAGTGATGCAAAATGTTCCTATAACTTCAAAACTTGTTATTCAGAAAGTTAATAATGGATTGTTGGTGTGTAAAAATAACCCTGTCATAATTTTCATCCGTTTAAAAGCCTCCTCTCTCCCGCGGGTGCCGAAGAAGAGGGCTGGAGGATAAAAGGGATGAGAGGAAAGTTAGGGATGAAAGGAGGCTCGGCGCGCGCGGCATGTGACGCAGGCTTATATTATTGTTTATGTATGCCCTCTTAGAATGAGATACTGCGGCAAAGCCTATCTAAGTCAGGGTCGACTAACATTTCTATCAACAATTTATTTTAATCTTTTAGGACACATTATTTGGTTCTCAGATACCAGGATGGTGCTTATTGGCGATTAACGGTGGGTGCTGTTGACTATCGCCAAGATTTATAGGGTATGCTCGGAGGAAGTACTCTCGGTATTAACGGGGCTCGTTCCATTGGATCTGGAGGTTCAGCGACGCGCCGCGATTATCCTTCTCAGTAAGGGTCAGCCCACGAGTGTAGGTGATGTCCGCCTTCACCCCTTGTCAGGGATGACCCCTCGCGTGATTTTTAAAGCCTGCCTGTCCAGTTGTCGACTTGGCAACAGCGTTGGCCGTCTTCCTCCGTGGGAAGACAGACATTTAAATTATTTTCTTGCATCAGGGCGCGCCTCGGCCCTCCATGGGTACAACTTGAACACCCAATTTCTCTCTGGCCATGGGAGTTTTAATAGGAAACTTTTTAGCTCCAATCTTATCCCTTCGCCTTGTTGCAATTTTTGCGGCCATCTGGATCAATCTGCAGAGCACATTCTGTGGTACTGCGATGAAAATCAAGTCAGTTACTTCCGGAGAGAACTCAACTTAGCCTTACATCGTTTCATCTTCGGGCTGATTGGCTACTCCGATCTAGTGGTGTCAAAATATAGTTTTGCTACATTTGAAATGATCTGTGAAAGTCCTGACAACTCTCTTGGCTGTCGGAACTCCAGGCCTTTATTAGTAACATATATTTACTAAGCTGCGAGTCAATGTCCTTCTTCCGTAACGTCGGACTTTAAGTTCGTCGTCGTTACTATTCTTTTCACATTCAGGTTGATCACCAACAGATGAGTCATTTGAGCAGTTCCTTCTTCGTCACTACGTGATGTTGCGCACATAAAAATAAATAAGATTTCGATCTTGTGTAGATCACACTGAATGAGGACTTATTTTGTCCCCCATAACAACGTGGGTGGTGATTGGATCGAACTAAACTAACTACCTAGTCCACCTAAACATGATACCTTGAATGTTGCCGACCCCTGCAACGGGATAACAAGTCCCGCAGTAGGCCTTGATATATTTAGACCGGACTGGACAGCAGACCAACTCAGTCCCCAACTCTGACTGACGGTGTCAGCGCCAGCCAGCAGTGAACGCGTCACCCCGTGAAGCCTTAATTGTTTTGACACGGGATTACTTTTAAAGCTGCCGCTTTCAAAAGGCACATTCATATTGTTGAACCAAAAATATTTCAAGATCTTTAATGAATTATATCTTAAAACTTTATTAAAATTATTCTTATTAATGAATTATACCTTACAACTGCTACGTTTAACCACTACGTTTTATTAAATAGAAGCTACTTTATCTTAATACTATATCACTACCACTTTTCATTAGATAAAATGAGTGGGTCAGAACCAGACATGACTAACCCAAAAAAATATAAAATTAGAGTTAGGCACATACGCTACATCTTTATACCCATTTCTATTAGAACCCAACATGATTATGAGTGTTTAGTTCACCATAAGTGCAGACATCCACCGTTACATTTCGGAAACAACAGAAAACAAACCGTTTTTGAATAGATCTGCCAACTTTGAAGTCAATTATCTCAGAACAAGATAAATGTGGGATAGTCATGTCTGGTTCTAACCCACTCAAATATACTATGTCTATATCACCTGCACGTGTCATTAACCAGAAGCTCCTTTCTTAATATTAAACCACCACATCGCATTAAACAGAAGCTCCTTTCTTAATATTATACCACCACATCGCATTAAACATAAGCTCCTTTCTTAATATTATACCACCACATCGCATTAAACAGAAGCTCCTTTCTTAATATTATACCACCACATCGCATTAAACATAAGCTCCTTTCTTAATATTATACCACCACATCTCATTAAACAGAAGCTCCTTTCTTAATATTATACCACCACATCGCATTAAACAGAAGCTCCTTTCTTAATATTATACCACCACATCGCATTAAACAGAAGCTCCTTTCTTAATATTATACCACCACATCGCATTAAACAGAAGCTCCTTTCTTAATATTATACCACCACATCGCATTAAACAGAAGCTCCTTTCTTAATATTAAACCACCACATCGCATTAAACAGAAGCTCCTTTCTTAATATTATACCACCACATCGCATTAAACAAAAGCTCATATATATCTTAGTACTATATCACCACCACGTTTCATTAAATAGAAGCTACTATAATTAAGTAGCACATTATTACTACGTTTCATAAAATAAAAGCTACTTTATATTTGTACTACTCGTATATGAACACGTTGCGATAAATAAAAGCTACTGTATCTTAGTATTATTTGACCACCACCTTTCATTGAATAAAAACTACTATAACATATCTGAGAAATATATCACTACCACGTTTCGTCAAATAGCTAACATCATCTAACATGTATAACCGACTGTGTCTTTGTAATATCTTATCACCACATGTAATTAAAATAAGCTACTGTGTCTTAGTACCCCATCTCAGTCAAAATATATGTTTTTTCACAAAGGTATCGTGAACTGAAGTATAGAAATATATACCGTCATAAATTTGATGAAACAGCGGATATAACGGAACAATAAAAGTAAAGAAACGATTTGTGCTGGACTAGTTATAAATGCGGAAGTGTCGTGGCTCGTGGGACACACACAGTAAGTGAAAACACATTAAATATTGAAACTGTTCCGAAAACACGACGATATTCGATCACGCAGCCCCGCTCAATCCAAACGTGACCGCCGCGCTGTTCAGCGGGACTCGGAAGCCCTGTGAAGGCGCCCCCGCCCCTGATATGAACATTATGCATTTTTTATTATGCGCCTATTTATATTCAAACTAAGCAGTACGAAGACCTGCTGAAAAATTGAATATTTTCACTTTAAATTCTGTCGAGTTAATTTATATTTTTTTATTGAATTGAATGTCTTTATTATTTATGAAAATTATAGTAACAATAAAAGGACTCTTTATATACAATAGCACGGTTTGTAGAGTAAACTCTCATCAAGGGCGCTCTAACTCGGGATTCGAACCCACTATTATTGACAGATAAAAAATATATATCTTCTTCTTCCTAGTTTTACGTCAGGTACCCCCAACGTTGAATATCACCTGAGAGTAGACATCTTTGTCCCCGGCAGCCCGAAAAAGATACCCAACGCTCCTTAAACCAGACCATTTCCAGGAACATAATTTTTTTTACATTCCAGGTTCCTATACGTAATTGTTCTTCACTATGTCGAGCCGGGAGATTCTTAGCCCTCCTGACGCATTTAAGGGTCGTCCGGGACTCGGGGCCGTGGCTTGATTTATCTCCATAGTGATTTCCTGGGGAGGGATATTCAGAGTGGTTTCCACTTGCCTTCTCTGGAGGATTTTCTGTTGGGGTTACCTTCCCTTAGCTAGATGGATCCAGTTTTATGACGCTGGAAACTCGCCATTTGTCCACTCTCTGTCTGCTATGACACTGATGGAAATGTCAGTGGTCACATTGCCCGGGGTTCGCGGGGCCTGAGAAACCACTCGTGGACTTGGTAGTAGTGTTACTGGTGACATTGTAACGTGGCGCATTACGACATTTTGTAGAAGTATACTTTCCAGCTAAGCATACTCCATCGTAGTCCTACTACTCATTGGAACCCCTAAATATATATAAGTTGAGTTTAAGAGCTGGAAAGTAATGACTGCAGCCACTAGATTAGGAACTTCCCTGAATCTGCGTAGTAATAGAAAAAAATTGGTAAAACCCGCTGAATATTTGCCAAGAGAGGGTGAACTACAAAATAACCTTTGTAGATCTTCCGATATGTGATAGTAACACATTCAACTTTGTAGATCTTCCGATATGTGATAGTAACACATTAAACTTTAGGTGCAATGTAGTGTAACATATGTGTGTAGTATTCAAATATAATCATACATTTTGAAGATCTGTCCTCTTCCCCTACCCCAAAAGGAACTGACGTGATACTAGATGTGCATGCATATTAAACTACCCTAACAGATTAATTTAACTATCAATTTTCTATCATCGTCATCAGACATAACAGTAAATAACTTCTTTCGTAAGATAAAATTGTCAAATATCCTAGACCGGCGTAGGTTGGAAAATCAATACGGATATTTTTTAGACCCTTTAAAGTTCTCCCTAAACTTTTACAAATCGGCTTAGAGTTAACTCAATTGTATCTGCGAATATTTTATTTTTTCATAAATACTATATAATTAAACAATATAAAAAAAGTTTTAAAAATAACACAAGTAGGAATCAAAGTGCTGGAAAGATGACGCTCATTTTTGCACATAAAATAATTTAAATGAACCGTGTAAAGTAAATTACCATTACGTATAACAATATGCTATTAACATATATACAAAGCCGGGACAAGGGTGAAGTGACCGAACACTGCTACTAAGGACGCTAAAATTAACCAGCAAAAAATAAAAAAATGCATTCATTAAAATAAAAACAAAAGAGTCCAAAAAACACTTAAAATAACAAAATCATCCAGGATTTTGTAACCCTTAATCGTCGATTGAAGTTATTAATAAATATTTATTTTTAAAATGTATGAATTACGCATTACCAGCGACGGCTGGCCCCGAAGTGCGCTAGTGCGCTGAGCGCCAACGCACGTCGAGACGCTGAGCGAATATGAAACATCGCTGTCTCACGGATTACTGTATGTCTCTGTCTACCCTATATGAATTAGCGTTTCCGTCCGGTGCGTATTGGAGATCGCTCCGGTAGTATTGGCAAACTTGGCCGGTCAATTTGAAAGGAATATTTTTTTAAATCTTACTTTAAATTGTTTTGAATTTTCACTTAAATTAAAATACTCGTACTATTTGTCAGTATTCTTATACATATTTAATCTATACAAATATTTAACATTTTTTGAAGTCATGTTTGCGAATATATAATTTAATTATTGCGAACTATTTCTCGCTATTGCGAATTATTGCGAATTAGTTCAGCGCACCAACGCACCCCGAGACCAGACGCCGCTCATTAGCTATAATATAATGCACAATACAAAGTGAAGGATTAGGGTACTTTTCATTGGTGGCACCGGAGATGGCTAACATATGTAAGCAAATTTGTGATCTGCATATCCTGTTGCATATAGGGCAAGCAGTTTAAGTACTTGCAGCTTGTCTGCATCTTTTTTCTCCATTAAAATTTTTATCTCTTTTATCTCCTGATAAATAGCGAAAGGTTTATGACGTTTGTCTCGATTGTGTGGGTTTACTTTTTAGCTTTTCTAAACATTTATGTTTTTGAGTGTGTCATGCAGTATGCCCTTATATCTCTAGCGTTTGAGTGTGTCATGCAGTATGCGCTTATATCTCTAGCGTTTGAGTGTGTCATGCAGTATGCCCTTATATATCTAGCGTTTGAGTGTGTCATGCAGTATGCCCTTATATCTCTAGCGTTTGAGTGTGTCATGCAGTATGCCCTTATATCTCTAGCGTTTGAGTGTGTCATGCAGTATGCCCTTATATCTCTAGCGTTTTCCTCCGTCAGTTTACCAAAGAAGATATTTCTTACGAGTCTGGATTCAAGCATGCTAGTTAATTATCTAGATAAACGCAGACGAGCACGTTACATCGAAATCTAGATGTAACAGCAATTTGGCTTGCTTAAAACTTCATTTTTTGATACTCGGAGAAGAGTTTGCTGACAGTTTTCGAGTGCTTTGATGTATCGTAACATATGTAGAGAAACCCCATTAGTCGTCTCCGTGCATTAAAGATGGTATGAGTATAGCTTTATAAACAGCTTTTTTTAATTTTCAGTGGTCAATAATATTTATCCTGCAAATAGGAAGAGTCCAACGTGACATGTTGACACACACCTGTACTTAAAGAAATTATTTTCAATAATCGTAAAACGTTGTCCCCAATAACATACCTTGCCTCCAAAAGATGATGAAAGTAAAAGAAAGGGAAACTGCTCTAACCAATAGAATTATAGCGAGCATTTGATTTCTTGCTTAAATAAAGTGATAGGGTGTGGACTGAAAAACATCTGATGTCCTTGCAGACGGGCACGCCTGCAAGGACTCTGTTGGTGCGGGTGTATCTCGACTGAGTAGAAGTTATGAGATGAGCTCAGACATTTTGTCCTTGCAGACGGGGACGCCTGCAAGGACTCTGTTGGTGCGGGTGTATCTCGACTGAGTAGAAGTTATGAGATGAGCTCAGACATTTTGTCCTTGCAGACGGGGACGCCTGCAAGGACTCTGTTGGTGCGGGTGTATCTCGACTGAGTAGAAGTTATGAGATGAGCTCAGACATTTTGTCCTTGCAGACGGGGACGCCTGCAAGGACTCTGTTGGTGCGGGTGTATCTCGACTGAGTAGAAGTTATGAGATGAGCTCAGACATTTTCAGACAAAAAAATATCTACGATATCTCTATATGAGAGAGTTTGGTGTCTATCCATGGCTTTATCCTACTCAGTTCCTGCTCGGCATGCTCGGGTATAACTCCTTGAGCGTAAGAAGATATGTGCGTCTCCTGGTATACGTTGTCAAACTCGTTCGAGGGGTTGTGAGCTGTCCAGCATTACTACAAAGATTAGCGTTAAATGTTCCTAACAATTACACTAGACTGCGCCGGCAAGAACTGTTCTCAATAACATACGCAAGAACGGGTCTTCCAGCCGCTATGCCTGTTGGAAGGGCCTTAACTCTTCTGAACAGGACTGCTTCGGATATTGACATATTTCATATCACATTACCAAAAGCAAAAGTAAATTTTCTTCTTAGATTGAGCGCGTTAGAAAGCACTCATCAACATACCTAAATGACTGTGAATATATGTGTGTTATATGTTTGTGTGTATATACTCGTTTGTATGCATATGCATTATTTTTATTTTATATAATTTTTTAACTTATTTTTTTTTCCTCTATGTAATTTTTCTTCTTTTGATGTTTTGTATTTTCAAAGTAATTGCGCTAAGCCTGTTTTGAAAATAAATAAAGAAATAAATAAATAAATTTTGATAGCTTCTCTTTTATTTTTTCAATTATCTTTAAATATTGAATTAAAGCCCGCCATGTTGTACTGTATACATTTTGCCTTAAATATCCTATAGATTATAGTATTTTGCCTTAAATATCCAATAGTTTATAGTATTTTGCCTTAAATATCCAATATATTATAGTATTTGGCCTTAAATATCCAATAGATTATAGTATTTTCAATATTTTGCCTTAAATACCCAATATATTATAGTATTTTCATTATTTTTACATGGTACACATGGCAGGCTTATTGCTCGACAGCGATTTCTTCTAACCGATACTATTCATTTGACTATCTTAATATTATATAATATATGGTAGAGTTTACTAAAATATGCTGAAATAGTTCTCTCTCCGTGGTTGCAGTCCTAAGACTGGTTTGCAGCAATTTCAACTCTTCTCCTCCATTCCTCCCTGTCCTGTGCGGCTCTTTTTAAATCTGTATATGTTGAGCAGCGCACGTCCACCAACAGGTCCTCCAGGTACTCTCGGCGTGGGCGTCCCCTAGAGTTTGTCCCCTCGGTCATACCCTCCATTATGGCATGCAAGAGGCCCTCTTGTCGTATTATATGACCGATCCATCTTGCACGCCTTTCGGACAGGATCCTGAGCAGGTGCCTTCCTCCTTCGATTCGTTGGAGAACCTCTTCATTTGTGATGCGGTCTCTCCAGGAAATTCCTAATAGTCTTCTATAGGACCACATCTCAAAAGCCTCTAGTCTTCGTCTATCTCTTTCGGATAGGCACCATGTCTCGCAGCCGTACATCAAGATACTCCATACATAGGTCTTGATGAGGAGTATTCTCAGTTTTAGGTCTATATTATTTGATTCTATTATTTTCCACCTTTTATTAAATGAGCAAAATAACATGGGACGGTCGGTCCAAGAGCGAGGTCGACAGCCGTATACATCAGGCTGAAATAGTTAAAAAATGTTATTTCATAATGTTTTAAGATTCTAAAATAACACCATTATTTCTTTCATATGAAAAAATAATATTTGACGGCAATTCCTCCGGTGTTTGTGTATTCCCATTGTAAGCCGAGGTGTGAGCAGCCTCCCTTTCAGGAGATGGCTGAGGGAACAGAGGGAGAGGGGCTAAAATTAGATGTTATAAATACTCCAGGGTGGTGGCGGGTCGAAAGGGGCGGAGAATCGCTACCGAGCAGTGGCTCCAAACATCCTTAGTTGCTGCACCCCCCGCGTGAAGTATTGGCCAGATTCTAGAGTATCTAGTCTAGAGAACAGAACTATACAGCTTATGAAATATCGTCGACATATGAAGTCTTAATCAAGAAATGTCGTTGATATGATAGGAAGTGTAGATGAAGAAAGGTTTTTTATATTGGTAATTTATTAAAAATATATTGTCGACATAAGAAGTCTAGATCAAGAACATATCCTCGACATAAGAGGTCTAGGTCAAGAACATATGCTCGACAGAAGAAGTCTAGATGAAGAACATATCCTCGACATAAGAAGTATAGGTCAAGAACATATCCTAAAAAGTTTAGATCAAGAACATATCCTCGACATAAGAAGTCTAGATCAAGTACATATCCTCGACATAAGAATTCTAGGTCAAGAAATATCGTCAACATAGGAAGTCTAGATAAAGAAATAAGAATTAGAACGGTAATCGAACGCCTGTATGCTTAGCATCCATACGTTCTATTACCGTCAGATTCACATAGGTATAAACTAGTTTTACTTTCAGGTTCTTTTTCGCTGTATTCTGGTGTAGTGTATTATGGAAAACAAATTTTGATAGATAAAGAGTGGGGCAAAATAGATAGATAAAGAGTGGGGCAAAATAAACTCGTCTATAGAAAACAGCTGTTGTTTTTCTCTGGCTTTGTGCGATTTCACGCCGTCCTGTTGAAACCACATATTGTCCTGACTCTTATCTTGAATCACTTGTCGATGCATTTTACCAATTCACCAGTTCGATATCTCTCTTAACTCTTCCATCATCTGGGAAAATACTACCCAAATAGCTGAATTCTTCAACGTGTTCTAATCTTTCATTATTCACCCATATGTCGCATTCACTTTTCTTTAATATACGATACGGGATCGTCGCAAGATGGGCATCCCGTACCGCACCACACCAAGCGTATCTCTTGACATTACTGCGGAAAGAAAAATAGTGTTGCATACAGACAAAATTATGGTAAAAAATAAAAAGTGTCAACAGATTCATCATTTAATTTGAATACAAATAATGTTAAAGACACGGCACTGCGCCGCGAGCTTAACAAATATAATATTTATTTATTTATCGCAGGCCAGTCTAGTGTAATTGTTAGGAACATTTAACGCTAATCTTTGTAGTAATGCTGGACAGCTCACGAACTTCTCGAACGAGTCTGATAACGTATATCAAATGAGTGGGTCAGAACCAGACATGACTAACCCGCACATATTTTGTTTCGAGATAATTGACTTCAAAGTTGCAGATCTATTAAAAAAATGGTTTGTTTTCTGTTGTTTCCAAAATGTAACGGTAGATGTCTGCACTTATGGTGAACTATAAACTCATAATCATGTTTGGTTCTGATAGAAATGGGTATACAGATGTAGCGTGTGTACCCAACTCAAATTTTATATTTTTGTGGGTTAGTCATGTCTGGTTCTGACCCACTCAAATATTACCTTCATAAATTCACCTCTCAATCTACTTTCTCTTTTATATTCTTCTTCTATGTTGTATTTAAAAAGTTTGTATTTTCAATAATACGAAGTTTATATTGAGAAGTCAAATCGAATCACCGGCATTAATCAGTGGGGTGGGCCCCACAAACCACCCTCATACAGTGCCTCATCTATCTCTACAGTGCAGCTTCACAGTTGTGTGAGTCTTGTTGGTGATATTCATTAACCCAAATATTAAAAAAATCGATTCTTTCCTTCTAAGTGGACATTGAAGAGTGCCCAGTGATCAGGAGAACCGTAGTAGTCAGCTTTTGCTACTGACGTATGTACGAGTAGATTGCATAATAACTCTCTGAAAGAAGGGTTAAATTCAATTTGATGTTTCTGCATAATACTCGTATAGACAAGAGTGGCAGTGTCGATCGGTGGACCCGATGACGTTTTCATTGAAGCAATGGAGATCCTTTTATTCATGTCAGGTGATTGATTTCTTTTGCAGAAGGTTCATCTGCGCATAGTATTCATCATTTGATGGTTTTGTTGTTGAAGCAGCAAGATATTTAGTGCAATGAGTAAGGATTTTGATGTTGAAGCAGCAAGATATTTAGTGCAATGAGTAAGAATTTTGTTGTTGAAGCAGCAAGATATTTAGTGCAATGAGTAAGGATTTTGATGTTGAAGCAGCAAGATATTTAGTGCAATGAGTAAGGATTTTGATGTTGAAGCAGCAAGATATTTAGTGCAATGAGTAAGGATTTTGATGTTGAAGCAGCAAGATATTTAGTGCAATGAGTAAGGATTTTGATGTTGAAGCAGCAAGATATTTAGTGCAATGAGTAAGGATTTTGATGTTGAAGCAGCAAGATATTTAGTGCAATGAGTAAGGATTTTGCTTTTGAAGCAGCAAGATGTTTAGTGCAATGAGTAAGGATTTTGATGTTGAAGCAGCAAGATATTTAGTGCAATGAGTAAGGATTTTGATGTTGAAGCAGCAAGATATTTAGTGCAATGAGTAAGGATTTCGATTTTGAAGCAGCAAGATGTTTAGTGCAATGAGTAAGGATTTTGATGTTGAAGCAGCAAGATATTTAGTGCAATGAGTAAGGATTTTGCTTTTGAAGCAGCAAGATATTTAGTGCAATGTGTAAGGATTTTGTTGTTGAAGCAGCAAGATATTTAGTGCAATGAGTAAGGATTTTGATGTTGAAGCAGCAAGATATTTAGTGCAATGAGTACGGATTTTTGATGTAGCGTGGAAAGGTTGTTTTCTTTGCAGAGAGGGCTCATCGCCATTCCACAGAATGAAATAAACTCTCCGTAACGGGAGAAAAGTACGAACTGGCAACAAGGATTTTTTTCCATGCCATAAATTGTTATTAAATTAAATAAAGTAATATTGACAATACGATACGATTTCTCTGACTTTTTACGTTTCTTTCTTTGAAAATATAATTCACTTGATCCAACTACACTTCCCTTGGTCTTCCTCTACCACGCCTTTCACTCACATTAACACTATACATTTGTTTTCTTACTCTTTCTTCATTAATTCGTTCTACATATCCAAACCATCTCAGAGTGCCTTTCTTTATGTTACTCAACACATCAATCTTAAATTTACATTCACCCATTATTACTTCATTCCGTATAGCATCATATATTGTCACCTCATATGTTCTTCTCAGTGCGCTGTTTATACAACCTGCTACTTCCAGTATTTTTCCACATCCACGTTTCACTCCCTCCCATACATCAAAGTTGGTACTAAAATACTGATGTGGACTGTAACCTTAGTAGATTTTGATAGTCTGGTCCGAGTATATGATATTTATTTTAGTGCTCCGTTGATTTGGTTTCCTATCGCTACATGCAGTTCGATAACAGTACGTAATATGTTAAAGAGGCCTTAAGTGAAAACCAGACTGAAACCATTTTCGTAAAAATTGGTACCAACGGGAACCAAACCCGTAATCCCCGGATTGGCAGATCACGTCATACCGATAAGGCCACGCAGGTCGTCCAAAAAGTTTTAAAAGTGCCTAAAATACGAGTAAATATATAAGAGGTGTTATCGATCTGGTGGAAGGCGGGAAAAAAGAAGACCAATATTAGTTGGATCTTGTAAATGATTTCTTGAAATAAGAAAACGTAGAATGTTAGATAAATCAAAGGGGTTGTATGGGAAGATGTATAAATGTAGAAGAAACGAGGGATGTACATCGAGATATACAAGTTTGGCGCTCTGTCGTCTCTGTAGAAGAGTTGTAGGTTATGTGTCAAGATAGGCAAGTTTGGCGTTCTATCCCTTTATATGTATTGTACTCGTATATGTATTATCGATCTTTTTAAACATCTGTTTCTTTCAAAGTACACATAGCTCTTCTCTTCTGTCCTTCGATGTATTCTCTCCCTTCCCCTGCTCATCCCGACCTCGTCTATCTGAGCGGCTGCTAAACATATTCCCAGACATCTCCTGTGGACTTTTTACTGCGGACCGAATCTTTTCCGAATAACGTAAACAAACAAATACGGCAATTCTCCATTTACATGTTAGAGGGAAGTAGCGCGTAAATGAAAACCGTGTATTCTAGTTTACATTATAGCTTGCATACATCTAGTTTACATAGCATTTAAGTCATTAAATGATATGTAAACTAGATGTTCTTTTACATATTTCCAGTTATTAAAGATATTTATTAGTTTCCTGAATGGTGTAAGTAAATTGTACGGAAAAATTCTGATGGAAAAAGTTAGAAGAATGTGTGAAATGCTCAGGGTGCGTTTCCAAGTGGAAGAGAATGCGTGCATCAGAGTTTTTCTTTTCGTATGCTTGTGGAGAAATGTATGGCAAAAAATATAAAAAGTATATTGTGCGTTTGTGGACTTGGTAAAAGCATATGACCGCGTGATAAGCGAATCAAGCTATGGAAAATATTGAATAAATATAGTGTTAAACGTTAACTAATAGTGATATTTCGTCATTATACACCGAAAGTAGAGCATGTATTGGAATAAATGATAACTTGATTAAATGGTTTAATATATCGAAAGAGGTAAAGCAAGGATGCGTTATGTCACCCTAGTTGTTGAATATATAGATTCATGTTTAACCCTTCCTTCCCTGTGATGTGTAACTAGTACACGTTGCTTCTAAAAACTTTAATATCTCTATAAATATAATAAATACTGGGTTCAGATTTTAGGCATTCCTCCGTAATACATTTACGCATTGAATGAAAAAATAATATTAATAATAATTAACACTTATCGGCTACATCAGATATATTTTGGGAAAATCGGGAATAAATTCACCAATACAATCAAACGTGTGCCAGTGTGTGACATAGGTATATTAATTCTAAAAAACCGCTATTGGTGAGGAAGCGACGCTATTCGCGTCTCACTCTCACTCTACTTCGGTATATGGGAACGCAAAAAATAGAGTCTCAGTTCGCTCCCTTCTCTCCGCTACAGTAACTCTCGGGCATCCATTTGAGGCGGTCTCTTCGCCCGTTTTGTGAACGTCGGCTGATGTTTTTTTTATGTTTTCAGCAATTAAATTTAAATTATTATCACTTTTGACTTCAAATTTAATTAATTTAAGCGATTGGCTATAAATATTCTTATTTTTCCGATTTTAAATCGCTCATTTTTACATGTGTATTGATGTGTATTGAATACACAGCACCGTAACGCGCGGATTTACAACATAAGTCAATTGGTGATATACAAAGTTGAATGGGAATACATGCTGGTTGCTGTATGCAGATGACATGATAGTGTTGGCGGATAGTGAAGATGAATTGCAGAGTTTGATAATTAAATTGTATGAGAGATACGAAGAGAAAAATCTGAGAATGAATGTGGTGAAGTCCAAAGTCATGGTGATAGGAAAGTGTGAATGAAAAGTGTGTGTGATATACAAGTATTGGGGAATTCTGTTATTTAGGTAGAATCTTCTCAAGTGATGGAAGAGTTAAGAGGTATATCGAACGACGTGTAACGATAGAAAACAAAGTCAACACGTAGAACGAATGAATGAAGAAACTAACAAAACACTGGCATGCAGTCAGAATGAAGAAAACTAACAAAACACTGGCATACATGGCTTTCCACTGGCATACAGTGCAAATGCCAGTGGAAAGCGTGGTAGAAGATGATCAAGGAAGTATGGTCTTAAGAGGTATGCGCGATATGGAATTCGGTCGCGTTCTCATATTGAAGAGCGAGGCTGGAAGACAAGATTTTCTTCGGTTCCAGTAATCGAGCCTTCGGGTTCAAAACCACTGGAGCAGGCAAGTAACTCGCAGGTTGCCATCGACCTTATTGGAAATACTTCCGTACATGGTCAGGGAACACACCACTAGCACACGTCTAGCGGTACGAATATTGTTACCAGACGAACTCTTTGACTAAATTGGGACTCTTCTACCTGTCGACGACGCTTGACTTCCAGCCCGTAGTTCTAGGATTCGAGTCTCGTTGGGACCCAGGTTAAAAATAAGATTCTGTCTGGAATTCACTTAAGGCATGTTTAATATATTTTTGGTTAGTTGGAAGAGATTACCACATAGCAATAATCCCGCCAGGTTGTACTGTATACAACTAAAGTATAATACGATATTGCTTTTTTTATTATTTTATGTGAATACCATCAGGAATAGAAAACCAGCGTCTTACCAACTGGACCACGGAGGTCGTTAAAGTGAATTCGCGTTAATAAATACCGTGTAAATGGGGGGATTCTTGTATTGATACTTGCTGGGGTATTTTTGTAACCGCGCGTAGTCCGCATGTGGAGCCAAATATTAAAAAAAAGAAAAAAAGATAAATCTCTTTTGTTGATAATTTACAAAATTTACGACTTTCAATTCTAAATTCAAGAATCGTGTAGTCTATTGGATATTTTTGTTTCAATCTCGTCGTCATCAGCTTTTTTCAGTACAGTGTTGGTCAAAGGTATATCCTCTACGTCTTATGGTTAATTGTTACCTCTCAGCGAGCAGTAGTACTGTGAACACGTCCGGCGACAGATAGTGAGTTAATAATAATTATAATCTCGTTTATTAATGATAGCAAAATCAGAATGATTCTAGAAAAAAACACAATAATATAGGTTTCACGTGATTCATATAAGTAACAATTTAAATCATATACTCTCAAAAGGTCTGGGCCTATCTTGTAATACCCCCCTTGATCAGGCTAGTTAGTATAAAGAGAAAAAAAAAACCGAAACCATAATGTGAAAGTGTGGGCTGAAAAACATTTGTGATGTTTTTCAGCCCACACTTTCACATTATGCATAAAACACAGAGAAAAAACATCCCGGCCACTCTCTTGAATATGTCCACAAACCAATGCATTTTCTTTTCCTTTCCTCTCCACCATCCCTTCCTTTCCTTTTGATTGATGATATCTCACTTTATATGAAAAATAATGTTCGGGTGATTGATTGTCCGTCTTTGTGGGGTTCGTGGGCATATGCTCACGTATGTGTTCATGGATTTCGTGGGGATGGATAGTCATTTGAATGATTTATGTGACCACGTAACTTGCTTCATTTACTTTTGTCTGGTTGGTTGGAAGAGATTGCCGCCTGGCAATAAGCCCGCCAGATTGTATTTGTAATAAAAGTGTTAAATAAATAAATAAAATAAATGCAAATATGTTGTGGAGTATCATAGAAACGAATGTGATGCAATCTTGCATAAAATAACTTCCGTGAACATCTGGACCAATCCGCAGATCACACTCTGTGGTACTGCGATGATAATCGAGTCAGTACACCGGTCAATAGTCGAAGGAAACTCCACTCAGCCTTGCATCGGTTCATCTTCGGACCGATTGGCTACTCCGGTCTAGTGACGTCAAAGGATAATTTTGCTACGTTCGAAATTTTCTATGAAAGTGCTGGCTAGACTGTTTGAACTCCATGGCCTTAACACGTTCAATGCTAACAACGCGCCTAGTGCGTTCTTCTTCGCAACCGTCGGGTGCTAACAACGCGCCTGGCGCGTTTTCGTATGCAAATATTTCATTTCAAATGGAGGGGGGATATTACTAGACAACACCAAATTAAATCGCACGTAATTTTACATATTTTTTTTTATTTTAAAATTTTTAATAATGAGTCAGCCACACGTGAATTACCTTAATTATTTGATCGCATTGAATGTGTTAAGCCACTTTATAAATATATTTGAATGGTTGAATTAAAATAGGCACTAAGTACAAAAAAAGCAAAAAAACTAAGTATGCAGTTTCGTTCTATATGTCATATATAATGAAACTGCATACTTAGTTTTTTTTTTTTGTTTTTTTTTTTGGTGCTTAGTGCCTATTTTAATTCAACCATTCATTTAATGCGCTGTGTGAGTCTTTTTCTTCCCCCGTGATGTCGAAACTTAAATACATCGTCACTTCTATTCTTAACACACTCAGGTGTGTCGCTACCAGAGAAGGAGTCCCTTTGAGCAGTTCTTTCTTCGTCACTACGTGACGTCGCGCTAAAGAAGTAAAGAAGATTTCGGTCTTCTAGTATAGATCGCGCTGGATGTGGACTTACTTTGTCCCCTATAACAGCAAAGGTGGTGATGGGATCGAACTAAACGGAACTGACCTTCGTGTCCTAGTTGGTAAAACGCCTGTCCAGCTCGGGAGTTACGGATCTGATTCTAAAAGAAGCTAGGTTGTTCTGTGTATAACAACACTATAATAATCAATTGTAATAAACAACACTGTAATAATGTACAACAATACAGAAAAGAAGCCAGGTTGTTCTGTGTATAACAACACTATAATAATCAATTGTAATAAACAACACTGTAATAATGTACAACAACACAGAAAAGAAGCCAGGTTGTTCTGTGTATAACAACACTATAATAATCAATTGTAATACACAACACTAATAATGTACAACAACACAGAAAAGAAGCCAGGTTGTTCTGTGTATAACAACACTATAATAATCAATTGTAATAAACAACACTGTAATAATGTACAACAACACAGAAAAGAAGCCAGGTTGTTCTGTGTATAACAACACTATAATAATCAATTGTAATAAACAACACTGTAATAATGTACAACAACACAGAAAAGAAGCCAGGTTGTTCTGTGTATAACAACACTATAATAATCAATTGTAATAAACAACACTGTAATAATGTACAACAACACAGAAAAGAAGCCAGGTTGTTCTGTGTATAACAACACTATAATAATCAATTGTAATAAACAACACTGTAATAATGTACAACAACACAGAAAAGAAGCCAGGTTGTTATGTGTATAACAACACTATAATAATCAATTGTAATAAACAACACTGTAATAATGTACAACAACACATAAAAGAAGCCAAGTTTTGCTGTGTACAACAACACTGTAATACAAAGTTGCTTAACAAAATACTTGTTGCTTAAAAGAACATGCATACCATCACACTTACGAATTATCTGACTTTCTAGGTTCCTTTCTTTCAATATATTCACTTGATCCAATTATACTTTCATTGGTAGTTCTCTCTCGCGTCTTCCAGTCACATTTGCACTGTATATTTGTTTTATTAGTCTTTCGTCATTCATTCGTTCTACATGCCCAAACCATCTCAGAGTTATCGTTTTCATTTTACTCAACACATCACCCTTAAGTTCACATTCATCTCTTATCACTTAATTCCATATTCTGGCATATATTATCCCCCCGTGTATTATTTGTAAAAGAATATAACTATGTACTCGTATATATTCTTAAGGGAAAATGAAACAGTAAAATAAGATAAAGTTGTTATTGAGTTAAGGGAGGTTTTAGAAATGTTAAAAGGAAATGCGGAAGAAACGCTAATTTGATTTATTCATGTACAAACCAGATTATGGATTCCTAAGAATCGTCAAGCAGTGGTATCTACGTGCCGGCAGGAGAGTAGACACAGTATATGTTAAGGTATAGATATATATGGGGCGAGTTGGTGCTGTGGGGTGAGTAGGTACGCGAAGGTAGAGGGCAGGCGTAGTAAGGCTTCGCGGCGCGTGATCCCTTAAGAACCGGGCTGCCGGAATTGTAGGAAAGCCTTACGCAGTCACCTCAGTGTTCCAAGAGCAGGGCTGTACTGGGCAAACTCTTATATATTGTCTTTCAAATTGAGCGTTTTTTTTAATTCTTTGATAAAACACAGATGGCGTCGCGAACTTGCCTGGGTCTTGTGACATTTGAAAAGTGTAATGTATTACATTTATAAAAATGGAGTCGTATACAATACAACAACGCATTCAAATTGAGAATTATTTTATGTATTTTAATCTCCGGAAACGGTGATGTTAAATTGGCCACCAAGATCATGTAATCTGACATCGTTGGACTATTTTCTCTGTGGTTGCGTGAAAAGCCAGGTCTATAAGAATGACCCCCAATCAATTCCTGAGCTGAAGGTCGAAATTTTTTGCGTTATCGGTGAGCTAGAACCGCAACAATGCCAAAATGTCATCGAAAATTTTGACAAACGAGTGGACATCTGTGGAGCAGCAGGAGGTGGGCATTTGGCGGATATTGTTTTTTTGTATTTAAATGTCATACATTATACTTCAATGACCAATAAAAAGTTTTTTTAAATAAAAGCAAATTGTGTGTTTTATTCAAGAATTAAAAGAAATGAATTTTGAAAGAAGCTCAATTTGAAAGACCCTTCATTACACGTTTGTTGCATTCAAAACAACCGAGCTGGTTTTTCTCTTCCAACTAACCAGAAAATCGTTCAATGGCATTTAATGAGAATAATGGGCTGGAAGACAGACGTCACCAACTTGACCACGAAGGTCGTCACTTTGTGCTTAGTTTATTAATCAATGCTTCTTGGATAGTATGATATATAAGCTGACCTGCTGATAGTTGGTGAGAAACGTTTATGTCAGTATAGGAGAGGCTAAAACTAAAGTATTACCATCGGAGCTCAAGTGAACTCTATTATTCAGCGAACTACGATATAAATTGGGTACATATGTGAGCCTCAAAGTCACTGAGATAGATTCACGATACTTTCGCAATACTTCAGTTAGATCTCACCACCAGCCACAGTTTTATGGGAGACAGAATAAGTGCTCATCCGACGTGATCTACACCAGAAAATCAAAACCTTTGTGAGCGCGACGTCATGTAGTGACGTCGAAAAAACTTCCCAAAGGGGCTCTCCAACGGCAACACACCTGAGTATGAAAACAAAAGACTTAAAGTCCGACGTCACGAAAGAAAGAAAATGTCTCGCAGCGCAACAAAGTAACTTATACAAGGGTTTAAGGCCTGGAATTCAAGCAACCCAACAAGTTATACATTAATAGCAAAACTGTTCTTTGACGCCACTAGATGGAGTAACCAATCAGTCCGAAGATGTATTGTATTACACTCTCAATTTATACAGCGCAACTTGGCGAGTTTATTACAACCTGGAGTTGAAGCAGCCCAGCAAGTTATAAATTAATAGCAAAATTATTATTTGACTCCACTAGATAGAGTAGCCAAATATGTACTGTAGAATAGAGCAGAACTTGGCGAGTTCATTACAATGCGGCGATCTCTTCGAAACAACCAGATCACAAACAGGCCTTGGGAGTATTCTACTCTTGAAATTTGAAAAAATATTTTTTTTGTTTTATACATATTCTTAAAGTTTAGACCTTGAATTCTCAATATTTACGAAGTTATAGCTATAAATGAGGCAGCAATTACGCCGCACCGGAATGACTCACACAATAATCCCAAAACTTTAACTCATTCAGACCCTGTGTGCATAATTATGCACACTTATTTCAAAGCATAATATAACGAATAAAATACTCGTAATATAACGAATAGCATAATATAACGGCAAATTTTCTTTTAAAAACCTATGCAACAAAATTCTCTTTTCAGTCGTCTGTGTACGTTGAGACCTGTTGGGCATAATTATGCACATGTTACATTTCTTGGAAAAAAAAAAAAAATAAAAACATTTTTCTTCTATTAAAACCCCGATGAAGCCTAATCCACTCTTAAATATTTTTTTTCTCCCTTAACCTGTTCCCCGCGGGGAGCACAAACGCCTGTGATCTGACGACAATCCAAGTTTCAAATCACAAATACTTAAAAAAAATGACACAAAACCGGAATAAAAATTGAACTAAAATTTAAAATAATCTTTATTCTAGCGACATCTCTGAAAACCTTGTCAAATAATATATTAGTTTATGAGATATTGTTGAATAAACAGAGCGCCGAATTTTTTTGGTTTCTCAATATTTCCAGCATTAACGACCTGTCTCGCGGATCGAGTCCTGCGATGAGTCTCTCTTACGTAAATAAACATTACTAAGTCTCTCTTACGTAAATAAACATTACTAGTGCTATATGCATTTGATTGGGTGAGTGTCATGAAGCATTGATTTGATCGTAGCATTCCTTTGTTTATTTTACGTAATGTTAAGTTTATCTCCTTTATTTAATGAGTCTCCTTAAGAGTAATGACTATTATTTATTATCAGAAAATTACTTAAGTGTCATGTTTACTTGGTGTTGTAATCAAATATCAGTGGTTCTAAACAAAATATGTGTTTAAACTTAGAAATTAAAAAACGCTGAAATTGTGCCGCGCACAGGATTCGTGGAATTTGATTTTTAACGCGGTGAACAGGTTAACAATAATTCAGGTCTCGAAACTACTTTTTTCGACCTGGTCGACATAAAATCTCAAGTTCTATCCAACCGATCGCCTTCAAATTTAGTATGATACTTTAATAAATATTTTTATATCGTTCCTACCTTGAAAATCCAAAACTATTTTTAATATTTAAAATAAATTTGAATAAAAGGGTAAAAAAGATATTTTTTTTCTGACAGCCGCCGTTTTACAATTTTTTTTTCTCTTTGGTACCAACTGTATATACATTCTCAAATCATCAGTTTTGAATTTTCCGTTGGTAGGGACGATATAAAAACAGTTTAAAAAGTTTTATACCATATTTAAAGGCAATCAGTTGAGTAGAACTTGAGATTTTATGTCGACCAGGTCGAAAAAAGGAGTTTCGAGAAAAACGCGTTTAAAGTTTTGGGATTATTGTCCGAGTCATACCGGTGCGGCGTAATTGCTGCCTCATTTGTAGCTATAACTTCTTAAATATTGAGAATTTTAAAATTTCCTTTTGAGAACATATTCTTAAAGGTCTAAAATTGAAGAATATGCAAAAAAACGATTTTTTCAAATTTCTAGAGTAGAATACCCCTTTCTAGAGTAGAATACCCCTTTAATAGAAAAATACGAGTATATAGTATAGTATTGGTTATTCATTCGAAAGTACTAGCCACGTGGAAATGATGTGTGCCCAATTTAATTGTAATGACCGACCACTTATGTCGTTATACTGAATGGGAAACAAGCGCTGGAAGTACAGACATAACGATAAAACAGCTTCTAAACACGTCCAGCAATATTTAATGTAGTTATTGTGCTTGACTTCTCTCTCTGCCAACGGTTAGGCGGAACGGAGTCGCCATTGGGGGTTGGGGGAGCGATATCTATGTCCGATTTACGATCCCTTCTCTATTGATGCTCTTTATCCACTATGTATATCACATATCAATTGATAAAATTGCCAACCTCACGCCGAACTGGTTGATAAAATTTAAATAATGTGGAAAGTAAAAGTAACTTTCAATTTAAATTCTGATTAAAAAAAAGAAATACAGTTAATATATAATACATTACAATTGTTTTGTTACTAACTTATTGGTTTTAAATATTTTTTCTTGAGGTACTTGCGGCGAGACTCTGGAATCAGAAACAAACCAATATAAGACTCGCTCCGTCCTTGGCATGCTTTAAGAAGCGACTGAAAAACTCTTGATTTCTAGTCAGTAATATAACGTACTTCATTCCTGATTTTTCCTTTCCTTTCCACCATCCCTTCCTTTCCTTTGATTGATAATATCTCACTTTATATGAAAAATAATGTTCGGGTGAATAAATAAATAATACAATTACCTGCAGATGATGATTTTGATGGTTTTAATGTGTCAATGCGTCTCATTTGGTTTTTTTGAATTGTTACAAATTGTTGTTATTTCCTTTTTTTAATTTTAAAATAATTTTGTGAATATTGTAAATCCTTTTTTTTTTTCGTACCGTACATTGTACCGTTGATTAAAACTAAATAAAATGATGGTAGGCAATCACTCGTCATCGAGTGTGATTAACAGCCTGCGGGTAGAAGATCGCCTACATATCGGTTAATTGTGTGAAAGCTGTTGCACTTCAGCAAGGGTCTTTAGGGTCCCAATCTAATTAATAGTCGATTTACGAGTTAATTGTTACTCCGTCTTTTGTGTAGTATTACCAACTTACTCGTATGACGGTCATAACGATCGATGACTGGTAACGAGTTACAAGTACGTACCTACTCCAGTGGTTCGAAATTCAAAGAGTCGAATACAATAATGTATCTCCTTGCCACGATTTCCAACATGTGTCGTGGAGGACCATATGAATTAACGACTTAGATAAACTTTTGAATTGTTTTTTCCTCTGGAATTTAAAAAAAAATCAATGAATTTGTAAAAAAATATTTTATGTATGGAAGCAATGTCGCTGTAAAAGGCCTGTGTGCGAAAATCAAAAATGCCGCCTCTATCCCTAGTCCAATTTAAATATTATTATTAAGGATAGGTACATTTTACGTTTTATGGATAGGAACTTTAAGGTGACTAACACTCATGAAGACAATCACATCAAGGGGCGACCATTCAAGGAACGGCCGCCCCTTGAATCGGCCGCCTATGTTCGCCGCACACATTGCACATACGGACGCGGTACACTGAATTTGACATGTTTTTTTTAATGTTAAATGTTTATTTTAATCTTGCAGTGGTCTGTCAGCGCCGGGAGCTCCGCTGAGCCCCACGCAGACCTTCGGCTCCATTCGCTCCCTGTCCGGGCCGCGCGAGGTGGCCAGCTTTCCGCTGTCCCGCACCCCCAGCCCGCCACCCCCGCCACACAAGTGAGTGCTAATCATTATTCACCACATACCATTGTTAACTCGACATATCATATTCCAAATGTACCCCACCATTTACACAATATATTCCAGATACGCCCCAGCATTCTTTCAAGATATTCCAGGTACTCTGCAGCATCCTCACAACATTTTCCAGATACGTCCCAGAATTCTTACGAGATATTCCAGACACACCCCAGCATTCTAATACTACATTCAAGATACACCTCAGCATTCTTACAACATATTCCAGATACACCCCACCATTCTCATAAGATATCCCAGATACATCCTAACATTCTAATAGCACATTCCAGATGCACTCCAGTATTTTCACAAGATAATCCAGATACACCCCAGCATTTCTAGAACATATTACAGATATGATCCAGAATTTCCAAAACGTGTTCTTGATACGCTCCAGTATAACACAACACATTGTATAAGTAGATGGGCCACAACATTCTTACAGGATGTACCAGATACACCCCAGCAATCTAAGAAATACAATACAGATGCACCCCAGCATTCTTACAAGATAATCCAGATACACCCCAGCATTCCTACAACACATTACAGATATGTTTCAGCATTCCCGCATGTTCCAAATATGCTTCAGTATTAACACAACACATTCCACATTCGCCCCAGTATTCCCACATGTTTCAGATACTCTCCAGTATTAACACAACATAGTCCTGATGGGCCACAAGTATCATACAACAGTAATTCTTGATAAGATCGGGAATAGTTTGTCAGTAACAAGGTATGGTATCTTATCTGTCAATATATTGATCATACTGCTCTTCTTCTGTTGATCAAACTTCTGTCAGCCAAAAGTGTAAAAATAAATATATAATGTTTATTGCAGGTCCAGTATCTGTGACGTTGAGAGTGCCCTCAACTCTCCAATGGCGACGGGGGAGCAGTCTGAGACATTTGCCTTCGTGTCCCACCCCTCGCACGAGTTTCAGTCCGTAGAGTGCCGCCTAACAACCATGGAACAGCTCAACAACGTGAGGAACTCCGTAGAAAATGAATTGCAGGCCTCCATTAGGAAGCCGGACTCCGCCCCCACCTCTTCCACAAGAAAAACTGTTTCAGTGATCCTACCCTCGAGCGGGAAGGGCTGATACAAAGTGAGCACCGCTGTGCGCACTCACATGGTTTAGTTCTTCCCTTGTGTTTTGTGTAAAGACCCAATGTGACGTGACACTCAGTACTGTCTTCTAGACTAAATGCGAGTGAAATAAAAATATTAAAAGCTGTGAATCATTTTATCCCAGACGATTGTTACTTTTTTATCCGATTTTTGTAACTTGCATTGTGTTTGTGTTTCCTAAACAGTGATTTAATAACATTAAATTAAATAATTTTTACATTTATACAAGAAATATCGTCGCAAATTCAAATTGTCGTTTAGTATCGAACATTTAACAATGTTATTATTAACTTTTACGTCTAATATGATGAGTGACATCATTCCCTGTATTCTAATATTAACACATTGACAAATAAACACAAGACGCTCTTAATGAAATACTAGAAACTAGTTTTATAATCGAGGAGTCTGGTAACTTGACCATCAGTGACAGTGACAGGGCGAAGGTATGTCATGCTGTTGGCCCATGAGGAATCTGTATCAATAGTATAACCTTACATATAACATATAGTTGATAAATACCATCTTTGTTTAAAGAATATAACACTTTATTCTGCCTTAAAAAAACCACTTAAGAATCAATAAAACCCAAATTTTTCTTTCAATCAAGAAGTTACATTAAACAGTGATGCAACATCATAAAATTTGAACACTCGAGATAATATGTGAATATTGAATATTGTTCCGAGTGTTTTAGCAATATATTAAAGAGGCATTAATTATCTACTGTGATGCAATTGTTTAGCTCATCCTTTTGACCAGAAAACAGCTGTGAAAATATGCCCCATCTACAGCAGTTTTCTTCTTTGTTTTTTCAATGTGGGTTACTTGTTCTTAATTTTTTAATATGCTGATTCAGTCAATATACCTTTATATATGTAATCAACTCATCTGACAGGTTCCGTGGTAAGTTCCAGACATCCTCGAGTTCACACTGACACCTCGTATTATAATAAATACTGTCGGCCACACCAGAGTAGAAAGATGGGCCGTAGAGTTTGGAAATGTCCGTCCACATGTGCCAACCAGCTTCTGTGCCATAGTGGAAGTAAACTCTTATTTCATATCATATCATTAGGAAAATATTTTGCCAGGAAGTAGCTTTTTTTTTATTTTACGCGTCATTACTCTTTCATTTTGTAACTTTAAATATTGTTGTGATGTACAAAATTTTTTAACTATTATTTTCAATATAGTTGAGAACTCTGTTTTAACATTTAAAAACTGTTGTAATGTGCGATACATTTTCATGCAGTTTTATATAAAAATGTTGTAATGTGCGATACATTTTCATACAGTTTTATTTAAAAAATACTTGTTCCTTAAAAGCACAAAAAATGTAATAAAGTGCACTGAAAACAAAAAATTCATTATTATTTTCAATATAGTTGAGAACTCTGTTTTAACATTTAAAAACTGTTGTAATGTGCGATACATTTTCATGCAGTTTTATATAAAAATGTTGTAATGTGCGATACATTTTCATACAGTTTTATTTAAAAAATACTTGTTCCTTAAAAGCACAAAAAATGTAATAAAGTGCCCTGAAAACAAAAAATTCATTATTATTTTCAATATAGTTGAGAACTCTGTTTTAACATTTAAAAACTGTTGTAATGTGCGATACATTTTCATGCAGTTTTATATAAAAATGTTGTAATGTGCGATATATATTCATGCAGTTTTATATAAAAATGTTGTAATGTGCGATACATTTTCATGCAGTTTTATTTAAAAAATACTTGTTTCTTAAAAGCACAAAAAATGTAATAAAGTGCACTGAAAACAAAAAAACCATAAACTACTAAATACAATTGATCACAATTTTTTTTTTAAATCGTTTACATAAAATGGATTAAGGAAATAAATTGATTCAAATTTGTTAATTGTTTCATTAAAATAAATTAAAACTTGTCTATGAATTAGAAGTGAAAATTGGACTTAGCAGATGAAGGCTATATTTCCTAACTTCTGATTTCAACAGCAGAATAATAATTATCAAACAGTGTCACAGATTTTGCATGTTTTTAGCTGTTACGAACATTTTAGAGAGTCCCTTGAATCTCGTTATCGCAGAGTTCCACTATATTAAGGGTTTGTAATATTCCTAATATATTTAATACATTATTCGCGTAAAATTAAGCCAGATTGAACATTCGTAAAATTATTAGTTGAAAAATAAATGAATATGATTTGTCATTTGGTCTGCATGCTCTTTCAAGATGTTGTGTTTTGTATGTCTTCATACAAAAAAATTGTATATGTTTAGTGGCAATGTTCTATTTTGTATTATATAAAATATATATTTATGTTATATGTGTTTTTTTTTAGTAACTAGTCTTAAATATATTTATCGGCAAAAAAAAAACAATATTATAATTTAACTTAAATGTTTCCAATAAAACTGATTAACATTCATAATAATTGCTCAAACGGTGATATTCTAAGTAGGTATTTTAGGGAAAAGTATTTTTTATCAAATATTGATAACACTTTGATTTGAAACTCAAGTGAAATCCTAACTTTTACTAACCGGTCAATCCATCACCTGTGAGACAATCAAATTAATTGCAATAATCTGTACTAGTATGCAAAATATTAGTTCATTTATAAAAATTAAAATTTGCTTTATTTTATAAAATAAAGTCTGATACGAAATGAAATTGTCTTATTTTTGCAAAATTTGGAGGCGGAGGGATGAAGAATCTAAAAGTTCCTGAAATTTCTATTTTTCTCACTCTTTCTCCGAGTGACTTCTATGGCATAGTTGGTAACACGACTTCAATTCCTGTTAATATCCAGATTTATTAAAAAAGGATTTTAGTTTGACTTTTACCTAAGGTTTGTTTAAAACATTTTTGGTTGGTTAGTTGAAATTGCTTGATAGCAACAATAAACCTGCCAGGTTGTACTATATACAACCAAAGTGTAATAAAATACATCTTCGAACTGATTGGCTACTCTGTTTAGTAGCATCGAAGGATAGTTTTGCTGCATTCCAAATGTTCTGTGTAAGTATTAAAAACTTACAGGGCTGCTCGAACTCGTGGCTTTAACCCACTTTATAAGTAACTTGACTACACTAGAAGTTATTTCCCTTCTCCCGTGACGACGCTGCTATTCTTTTCACATTCAGGTGTGTCGTGCTCATAAATAAAATTTGAAGCTTCCGGTGTAGATCGCACTAAATGACTTATTTTATCCACCATAAAAGCGTTGCTGGGATCAAATTGAACTGTTCAGATCATGAATCCAAGTAAGTAATTATGTGCCTGATTTATACAATACTACTTCCCTATATTCCCCGCTACAGAAATTTCATCCCTTCTGATTGATTTTTCAGCCTGGTTCATTATTTTTTACTCCAAGTGATGTGCTGGTGTAGTAGATATGAATTTAATTAGAAATCAGGGCTAATAGGTCTCTTAAAATCCACCTCCAAATCGCAGGATAAAGTTCATTCAGAAATTAAATAGATAATAGAATTTTGTTTGAAATCTGATTATATATATATAAACATCACAAATAAAATGAATTTATTATGTATAAACAACTGGCAAATTATGAATATGAAAAATGTAATTGATCGACAATTATGAACTTATTTTTTATTATAATTCATAATTTAGTAAGGAGGAAAATAGAAAAGGAATATTAAAAAGTCTTTGTATCTGTCATCCAAAGATAGTAAACAAATGATATGAAAGGATCGTTGTGAGAAAACTCATTTCGTGAGACTTCCGAGTAGAGGGTTCATTGTAAGAAGGAAAAAAAAACAATTTGATAAATAAATTTGTATTAAATATATTAATTATATCTGTTGCCAATTTACACTCTTAACTTTTGAATGTGTAAATTATGAAATAAATTTCACCCCTTTTTAAAACTTCCAACTTCCAAAAAAGCTGTGTTTTAAAATTTAAAATAATTATATGGTAAAACATTTTTAAAAATTACACAACTTTATACATAATTGTTGTACCAGTTTAAATGATATATTTAAATTTGAAAAATGCTCCACTTGTATTTTTTTTTGTATATTGAAAAGAAATTCTAAAAAGAATCAACAATCAAACATTTTTCGCGTCAAGATCTAAATGTTTGAAGCTCAAGATATAAAATCTGGTTCATAACCTGTTAAAAATGTTTGAAGCTCAAGATATATAATATAATCTAGTTCACAGTTAAAAACCTGTTCAAAAATAAGAATATACAGAAACGAATTCGAACAGTTTGATGAAAATTCCTTGACAGTTGGCTGAAGCCGTTCAGTTTTTAAATTTAATATTAATGTAATCAAATCCATATTTGACAATTAAGATTATACAAATTATATCTTTATTTATTTTTCGCTGTTTTATCTCTTTTCTAGGCCTTAGGAACGAATAAAAGGTCAGACTTTTATCAAATATGTAAAATCAAACACAAAACATCTCCGTTATTAAATATGTGCAAATATTTAGTGTACATATGCAGATGTGAAGAAGTATACAATCTAATGACCGCAGCCGTCACCTTTTTATCCTTGCTCTCAACTTATTATTATTTTTTAATTTTTCTATTCTGTCAATAAAAATGAATTGAATCCCAAATTATAGCGCCTTTGAAGAGAGTCTACTGTCTAATAAACGCCTAGAAACTGTCCATTTATTAATATAATTAGTAATAATTGAGAATCTACGTGACACTTGCTTTATTTTTCTATACGAGGGTTTTTTTCTTTGTCCAGGCTCCGCAGACTACTTTCCGTATCATCCTTAGACCCTGGCCTATTTCGCTCGTATTAATAAAAGAGCCGTAGTTTCAATATAAACTATAATATATTTACAATAATCATAATCAAAATATGAAGATTGCCATCAGCCAACTGTCAAAATGATGTCGTAACGTAACAGAAGTAAGATACGAGTAAATGATGAATATGGAAGGAAAGTAATGCTTCCCCAGTAATTGCTAATTTGGCTTCTTCCTTTTTATTACATTTATTAAGGCTTTGTATAAAATCGCTGGAAAAAATAATTCCTCTAATAAAATATTGAAGTATTTTTTATTTATTTGGAGTTTTTCGAAGGAGAGTTAAAAGTAAATAAAATATTACGTATAAGAATGGCTCATGAAAGTGTAGTTGTGTCCACCAAATAAATAATTTGTAGTCGTGTGATTATATGAAATTGTATTGTATCGTATCGTATTGTATTGTATTACTGGTAGTGTTGATTAATTGTAACATATTATTTGGACGTTGAGGCTGATACAATTAAGAGAAGTTACTTAAGTTTTAATAAGTGACAATACACATTTGTATTATACTTTATGGACATTGTTCTTTTTACTGCAATTAATACTCAATTTAAGTAAGTTTTTGCGATACTCGTTTGTTCCAAACAAAATATCTCAAATACAAATGATAAACTTGAACTTGAATACATATCGAGGCCTTTCAGGTATAACATCTTAGTCAATATTGTGCAATTTTACAAGTGTAAAACCCTTTTCCAAATTATAGATTTGACTCTTTGCACGGAGGATGCCAAAGCTGTGCAATTTTGATTTTATCACAAAACTCAGTTTGGCGCTAACTTCCGTAGCAGGTGGTGTGTCGTGTATGTCTTCATATTTTATCACAAAACTCAGTTTGGCGCTAACTTCCGTAGCAGGTGGTGTGTCGTGTATGTCTTCATATTTTTATTCATATTAAAAAAAAAAAACATTTTTTGATATGTATTTATTAAACATAATTAAAAAGCTATTTTAATCGATATAGCTTAGAGAGATTGGTAACAGTTATAAAAAAAAAACTTCAAGTGCAATGAGTTTTACAAATAAAAAAAATGAATCAAATCATTAATGAATTAAAATAGGATTGTATATTATTAATAATATATTTTTGCTGAAATAATGTGATTTTTTTTATGAAGGTTTAACCTTTTTATAAAATAATCTAAATGATTTTTACTGTTTTACCTCGAAGGGCTTGTTATGATTTCCAAAATACTTATAAATATATTTTTATTAAATTAGTGGTTCAAATATCACATTTTGCTTTTTTTAACCGATAATATGAGAATGAATTTATATTATTCTTTTTAAACTGAAAATATACCCATGAAAATAAAAAAAGGTTCTGGTCAATTTAGATTATATTGCTCAGCTTGTATATTATTTCATCCCCTCAGATTATCAGAAGCCTGATGTACGAGTAAAATGAAAGAATAAATATCTTAAAACAAAGGGGATAAATACTGAACAATGTACTCCAAATAAGGGCTGAGATTTCTTTATATTTATATTATATACATTTTATTTAAAAAATGTAAACATTTGCTCTAGGAATTCTTTAATGAGAATATCGAAATGTTGAATTATTTATGCATTTTATAATTATTTTAAATTTTAAAACTCGTCTATTGAACTTTTCACATAACTTGAACCGTGTTCACTTTTAGATCCTCAGTTTAAGTTTACGTAATAAGAGTTTTAATTTTTTTTAAATCTTAAAAGTTATCTTAAAACAGTTTTTAAGTTTTTTCGACAAAAATGAACACATGTTTTTAGATCACTGAAGTTATCTTCCAATCCTCCATTTTAGTTAGAACTTTTTAAGAATTGACCAAATATGGATCATCATTTTTAGACGTATCACCTCATCATCCTTTTTAAGTGTAAATATTCAATCTACGTGAAATTTAATTTAGAAATACTTTACGGAAATCGTGAAAAACATTATGAAAGTGAATTTGAAAGTGAATTCATTATACATATATTAAGCGTTAAGTTGTACCAATATTGACATTAAACGTTCCGAGATTATCTCAATATTTTTTTAAATAATTTACGCAAGTAGAAGAATTCATAGAGCAATCTAAAGTGTTTGTTTGACTGATTACATTTGTTAGGAATGTGGTCCGTAAGGAAGAAAGGAGAAAGAAAAGGATATAGATACATACCCTGGCAGTAAATGATGGTGACATCGGACATGTATTCTGTAGGGCTCGGTCTTGTGATGGATGTGCACTAGTTCATTTCTAGCGAATATGTGTTGGATAGAATCTGTATGGAATTTGATTCATTTTGTATGTGAAACGAGTGCCAATATCAGGTACTAAATGTGGCTAATAAATATTACTTCTGAAATCCAAATGACTTTTATTTCCTTATCCTTGATATATATTTCAAATGTGCAGATAGACACTATCTCAGCGTGATAAGGCAACTTGGTGCAAACTGGCAATTAATTCAGGGAAGAAAGGTTATTTATTTATTGGAAAATCAAAAAACCATCGCGAAAATCAGTGAATTGGGGTACGAATTGTTGCAGCATCCACCCTATTCGCCAGATTTAGCTCCCTCTGACTTCTGGCTGTTCTCACACCTCAAAAAATTCCTTCGTGGAAAGCATTTTTCATCAAACGAAGAGGTTATAGCCGTCGTAGAGGAGCATTTTGCAGGCCTTCCAGAAAGTCACTTTCGTGATGGGACAACAAAGTTGGAAGATCGTTGGACCAAGTGTATTGATCTTATGTAAGACTATACTGAGCAATAAAAGTGATTTCCCCCCAAAAAAAATGTATTTTCATTTCCACTTTCAAAACTTTTTGACTAACCTAGTATACCTTGGTCCGATATTTATTAGGTTGGTAGATGCATTTTAGGTGTCTTTTAGGTAGGTACCTTTGTTCGACATTTATATGAATTCTGTATTAATTGATTTGGTCTTTATATTGCAGACCTCCATTTTATTACAGAATGATTCGATACTTAAATTTGAAACAAAAACTATACAATAACTTGAATTAAAGTGACAGATATGTTTCACTTTTTAAAGCTTAAGAGATTTTAATCCCAGCATATTTTGCATAAAATGTGCGAAAAATCCCAAGCATTTTTTGGCAAAAAAAACAGTAGTTTATATTTTATTTTTTATCTCAGTTAATATTCAGTTTTAAAACCTAATTTTGCTGTGGAGACCTCCCTATATAGTGTAAAATAATGAGTAATTTTCATATTTCATAAAAAAAAACATTTTTTTTTTTTTATTCAAAATAAAAACTTGTATGAAAACTTTGAGGCCGATGATCAGCCCCGTGGGATTTTTCGCATACACCAGTTGGGGCTGATAATCGGCCCCGTGGGATTAAAAGGGTTAAATGCTTTTGTAAGCAGTAAAGTTAAAAGGAAAAGTATAATTAAGTATCTTGGGTTACTCATCCATAGCGATGGAGGATGTGCAGCAGATGTAACACATAGAATTAGCGTGGGATGGATGAAGTTTAGATCAATGACGGGAGTTCTATGTGATCCGAAAATGGCAGTAAAGTTAAAAGGAAAAGTATACCAAACGATTGTCAGACCCGCACTCCTCTATGGCTCCGAATGCTGGACGATGTATAACTCTTACTCTAGGCAACTAGAAACTGCTGAAATGCGCATGTTAAGATGGTCAGCAGGTATGTCCCTAAGAGACAAAATAAAAAGCTCACACATTCGTGGAAGCCTAGGTGTTACAGACATCAACAGCAAGATGGAGGAGAGGTGATTGAGATGGTGTGCGCACATTGGACGCAGAGCACTCGATCACATTGTGAACCAGGCAATCTCCATGGATCTTCCCCGAATAACAACCAGAGGAAGACCAAAGAATTCATGGATGGTGCAAAAAGATAACCTGATGCAGAGGCACGGCCTGGGGGACGTAGTCCGGGACAGAAGAGCATACAACCTGAGGACGAGGAGAGCTGACCCCAACAGTCTTCGCAGACAATGAGTTGGGATGGAGCCAGGGAGAAGATGCTTTTGTAAGCGAAAATTATTGTGTAGATTTTTTCACAGTTCAGTTGATTGGAAGATATTTTCAGTTTAACTGGAAGATATTTTCTAATCTATCTATCTATCTTCTATCTATATAAATAAAAATGTAAATGTTCGTTAATTATTTGTAGCTAATCTCCGGAAGTTCTCTACCGATCGCTTTGAAATTTTGAGTAAAGTTAATATTCGTCAACGGAAATGTTTTTTGATTTTTATTTTTATATATATATCAGTGTATATAATAAAATTTTTAATTAAGAGATGAATATTTACGCGAACCTGTCGGGGACAAGGATATCAAATATTGAATATCAACTGTCAAATTTGACAGTTGAGCATATTGCATTTTCGAGGTTTAGTAATTAATATTTGATATTCAATGATTTAGTCTATAACCATAAAATATAAAATAATTTTATGTTTGATAATAAATATTTCCTGTTGAATAATAATTTCGTAATTACAGACGAAAAATAGGTTAGAATCCAAGATACGTCAAAATAAAATTTGTGTTAATAAGGATAAGTTCCATATTAAGGATAAGTTCCATTGTGTCATAGCAGCTTGAGAAAATCTTAATATGGCTGAGTCTAGACTTTATAGCGCAAGCGCAGGAAATATATTTGGCAGAACTAATACTAAATTTGTAAAAAATATCCAACTATAATTTTATTTGTTTGGAAATATTTTGAGTATCGTTAAAATAAATATAATCGCTAAAACAAATATAGCTTATATGTATAAAGAGATCTAAAATAAATATAACTTACATGTATAAAAAGATCGAGGATCGCTAAAATAAATATAACTTATATGTATAAAAAAACAGATGCGTGATACTCTCGCGTGGTAGAAGTGAAACTTCTTAGCTCCTAGGAAAAGTTGATTTTATGCATTGCTTTTTTTCGATTTGTTAACGATTTTTTTTAGGATTAGGAAATGGTTCTGTGGAATTTAATTCAAGAAAGTCTCTTTTAATTCGATGAAAAAACTATTTTTTTTTATTTTTTATAATAAACAATAATAAATAATAATTTTAATAATAATATAATACACTTAATACAAGAAAATTTATATTTTTTTAATGTTAAATATATTAATATTTTTATATCATTATTAATTATTCAATGAATTATTTTAAAATAATTATTTAATTATTTTAATTATATTATTAAATAATGTATTATTAGAAATGTTATTTTATTATATAATTTTTTTTGTATAGTACCATCTGCGCTAATTTATCCGCCATTTTCATTTCATAATGTGCGTTGTTAACAAACCTACCTCTAAGATTATCTTTTTCACTTAGTTTTTTTAACTTATTTTTTTATTTTTCTGTTCAATTAGCGATAAAATTTAATTGTGTTGATTGATTTTCGTTTAAATTCAAATCATATCGTGAATTGATCTCTTGGAGTGACGTGATTATTTGCTTCACAGAGACAACGTGATGCTGGTATGTACATTTTTGACAAACGTCAAATTTATTTTAAACGAACTGACAAATTTTTGCTTATTTGTAACAAGATGTATTAATTTGTCATCATTGTTGTTTTTTGTAATGTATTTACCTAAATAACTTGCTATTTATTAGAATAGATATTTATTGTTCATTAATGACGCGTCCAAACATGTGACATCCAAATTTAATTCGTGCGTAGTTTGCAATGTCTTTCCTTAACATTTAATGAATTCCAATAATCTCTCTCTTTGCTTAGCATTTAATTCGTTCCAATTATCTCTGTATTTCCTTAACAATACTCCTATTGGACAAATATTTGACAAATGCGTGTCCAGCTGCAAAACGATCGATCAGCTGAGATATTCTCACATCAATTGCTGGAAATTGGGAACGGAAAGGTGCAGGTTGATATGACCCCAGGATGAATTTCACTGTCTCATAACTTAATGTTTCACAATTTCGAGGAAGCAGCAGAACGACGTGTAGCCGGACTTGAGGATGCACGGTTGCGAGCACGGCGATCGCGTTCTGCAGATTCAGAACTGGTTCGTTCTCAACAGAATGTACGCGACAGGCTGATAGTGGCTGAAATAGGTCATTAGGAATATCAAAAGTATCTTTTTTATATAGAATTTAATTTTATCTCTACGTTTATATTTCAAAATATATCAAATCGTATATAGAAATGGAGATTTTTTAATATGTTTGATATTCATTCGTTTAAATCAGACCACGTCAGTCAGACCACGTCAATCAGACCAGTCCACGTCATATGCATGAGTATGCTCAATATGCAATTGCGTATGTTCGTCACTACGGGTGTCCAGACCTATTCACTACATTCACATGCAATTCAGCTTGGGACGATATACAACAGCTCATGGTAAAACATGAAGTGTTTCGGTCTGTGCGCTGCTGGATATACTCAGTGGAATAGCAAAAGAGAGGATGGCCACATGCACATATATAGTACTAATCTGGCTCTATAACAAAATCACTTCAAACGAAATCGACAATGTAATGTGCGCTGAAATACCCGATGCCGACGTCGATAAGGATTTGCATGAAGTTGTGACGAAATATATGATACATGGACCTTGCGGTACACTGAATCCAAATTCACCATGCATGATAGACGGAAAATGATCTAAGCGATATCCTCGAGCATTAGTATCCAACACGGTTACAGGAAACGATGGATATCCTTTATAAAGAAGAAGATCAACAGAAGATGGCGGGAAATTAGCAACCATACAAATGTGAAATGGTGACATCAAAGTAGACAACCATTGGGTTATTGCATATTCGCTTTTGCTATCAAAAGCATACAAAGCGCACATAAACGTGGAATACTGTAACCCCGTTAAATCGATCAAATACATTTGTAAGTACAATACGTGAATAAAGGCAGCTACATGGTAGTTTTTGGCGTGCAACCAGAATGCGGGATGGGAATGCGGTCATACATATCGATGAAATCGCACAGTATCAGGCTGGAAGATACATAAGCAGCAATGAAGCTGTATGGCGAAATCTTTCATTTCCCATACATGAACGAAGTCCAGCTGTTGTTCACTTAGCAGTACATCTAGAAAATGGACAACGCGTTTATTTCACAGCTGCAAATGTGCAACAAATAGCCCTGAATCCACCGGCTACAACGTTAAATGCTTTCTTCACGTTATGTCAAAATGACGCGTTTGCGAAAATACTGCTGTATCAGTGATTGTGACATCAAAAGAAGAATTGGTTGAAAAAGTATTTACCAATATTCAAATCAATTATAAAAATCACGATTGGCTGAGTGAACGAGCTATTGTTGCCGCCAAGAACAAAGACGTTTACGAACTTAACAATATTATTCAGTTCCTTTTTTAATGTTTCGCAATTTTATATGTTTTTGTTATAACTTTCTTTCTTCTTTTTCAGTGCAATCGATCTTTCATTTGAATTCAAATCATATCGTGAATTGACCTCTTGGAGTGATGCGATCATTTGCGAGCACGGCAATAAACGCGACAGACTGAGAGTGGCTGAAAGACATAAAAAATATTGTATACCCACAAGCATTGTGAAATTAAACATATTAGAAACGTGTGCTTTCTCTTTTCTTTATTTTCCATTTAACCAGACTGAGCCACAGCAACGCGTGGCCGGGTACAGCTAGTTTTGAATAAGATTCTTATTTCTAATTGCAAAAATTAGATAAGTGTTTTTTTTAAACTTATTCAACATAAATGATAACTCAAAAACCAATAATTGGGCATCTGAGACTTTTCCTGCAGGGGTATAATAGTTTATCAATAAAAAACAGTTAATTTATATAATTTTTATTAACAAATGACTTAGTAATTGTAAATTAAATATAACCATATTTTGAGAGATGAGCATTTTAAAGTAAAGTAAAAAAAAATGTAAGTAAACAGCTGCTATTGAATCAGTTATAATGCGAGTCGCCCTAAACATTAAACAATATTAAGCAAAGAGTGACATTTTATAATTTATTTTTTTATTCCAGCAGTACTGATTTATGAAAAGGGGATTAGTAATTAGTAATTTTAACATATCAACCATTCCTCATATACCGCATAATTTATTTCTTAAGGAATGTTGCCATTAAATTCACCCATTTTAAAACAAACCAATAAACAATCGACACAGCCTCACCAATATAATTACATACATACATTTGTCACCTAACGTAACAGCAAGTATACACTATAGATTACACATTTATACATACTTTGAGAAATAATTTAGATATATTGAAGCATTTTGAATGCAGTGTAACCCGGATTTTACATTATAACATTTTGAATTTTTGTATTATTTGGCCTGTATTAATTTTCATTAGTAAATTTCATGAAAATTGTTTTCCTAAAATTGAACAACGTATTTTATCACAATCGTGAACTTTATGAGCATGCATAAGGTAACAGGCTATTGCCATGTGGCTATCTCTTCCAACCAACCAGGAATATGTTAAAGAAGCCTTGAGTTAATTCCTGACTGGAATCCTATTTTTATTTAATCTGGGTTCTAACAAGAATTGAACCAGCAACCCCCAGGTAAGGAGACGTGCGTCTCACCATAAAGGTCACAAAGATCATCATGCTGACTTTATATGGGAAATACATTTTGATTTTTCTTCCACTCTGTGCCAATATTTGCCTTTATTCTCTAAAAATTTGACATTTACGATAGTAACGACAAGTTTTTGAAACATTATTTTTATGTCCAATATGAATGTTATTTGGGTATTTTCAAGAAATTTTCTGAGGTCATGTTAATCAAGAGCATTTCTGAATATATTTTAAAAAATATTTTTGAACATTTAAAAAAAAAAATAGTTAAAATATTGCTCAACAAACATCAAAGCAAACGTAAACACCTTCAAAATTAAAATAATTTACACAAAAAAATAAAGTATATTTTGCATAAATTGCTAATCCCATAGTAGAAGTCATTTTAGTTTTTTCCCTTGCAAATCGTAAAACCTCGATTACACTGTATACTTGAATGTACATTATGCACTTATCACAATAATTTGATAGCTTGGTTGATGATAAAGCTTGTCTGTCTGCCTCGTGCTATGGCTAGATTGTCTCTCATTACTGAATACCACATTTTCCCTTGCCCTCAGCACCGTCACAGAGACACTTCTTCACCCCAGTCCCTGAACTGGGCGAGGAAGTGACTTTTATTTTAATTTGAACTTCACTTGAGAAATCAGAATTATTACTTTTATTTTATAAGCATAAACCACACAAGGAGATCATACACCCCTTTTCCTATCAATGACCCAAGCACTCCACTTCAATCTTTTCAACATTATAATATCTTATATTTTTAATGCCTCGTACTTCTTAAATGGTTAGGGCACGTACAACAAATTAACTTTCTGACTTTTTACATTTCCTTTTTTTTATAATATAATATACTCATCATTTCCTTGGTCTTCCTCCACTCATATTTGCACTGTATAATTATTTTATAATTCTTTCTTCATTCATTCCATGTGATTAATACCATCTCAGAGTGCTCTTCTCCATCTTACTCAGCATATCAGCATTAAGTTAACATTCATCCCTAATCACTTCATTCCATCTTCTGTCATACACATTATCATTCCCATGTATTCTCTTCTAAGTGTAAGCATTACTACAGCATTTATTCAGCTCTTTTCAGTCTTGTTCGATGTCCACGTTTCACTCTCATACATCAAACTTGGTACTAAAATACTGTAGAGGACTATCATCTTGGCAGATATTGATCTGTCCGGTTTGAGTATATATATTTTAGTGTCCCATTGACTATGTTTTTTACCGCTACATGTTGCTAGAAATATTGAATAATAGTGATAATAGATTTCTCAAATGTCACTGACACAAAATTGAGGAAACTACCGTAGCAAGGAAGGAAATAGTAATTGCTCTAGCTCCTGATCCACCTGTTTGGTGTGCAGCATCTATAGCTAATGAAGGATGACAGCTACAATGAGACATGCTCCCCATCTTTAAGAATGGTTCGGCAGAGAGCGAGGAGTGGGAGACGCAGGCCCAGTGAGGCTGAGCGAGAGCCTCTCGGACTCCTCGGCCTGCCTGTGACGCAACTCCTGCAGCGAGAACACCGTGACGAGAGACTCCTCGGCTCTGGCCAGCCGGCTGGGTGGGGGCATTGGGCCCTACCGCAGCGGGTTGGAAGAGAGGGAGGAGAGGGAAGAGGGACCAGGCGGTGTGAGGGAGACGCGCTCCAGCTCCTCATCAGCCTGGTTGTTGCGCAGCTCCTGCAGGGTGAACAGCAGCTTGTTCCAATCGTCGTGTCGGGGCAGGGCGAGGTGCTGGAACATTTGTAAACCATTATAATTTTATAACATGGTTTTGAGGTAGTATATTTTAAAACTTTCAACACTTAATTTGCTCTATTATTTTTTTTTATATAAACCCTCATAATTTTGGGATGATTATTGTAACATTTCAAACAAACGTGTATATCAATGCTTTGCATTTGTGTGGTAATGAATGATTTCCCAATCATTTAAAATACATATTAAATTCATACATTATTTATAGTTACGGCATTAACATTGTGGAGGTTTAAAGACATTGTAATTTGTTTTATCAAACACTGTTTATTCCCCTTTTTGTAACGGTATAACCCTACCGGTTTCACCTCATCATCAGGGGAGCACAAACAAGACTTGTTTGTGCTCCCCTGATGATAAGGTGAAAGCCTTGAAACCGGTAGAATTTACCGTTGCAAAAACTGGAATAAACAGTGTTTGATTAAACAAATTACATATTAAATTCATTGGAGTTTTTTCTTTAAGGATTTGCAGAACTGATTATTTCCAAAAATATATTTCAAATATCACAAAGTGCAATTTGGCTTATTCATTTATCAAGAAATTTTGCTGTTGCTGGTTCGATGACCTGTGTGATCAGGATTGAGATGGCACGTAATTGTTTCTTCAAAATGAAAAATACTCTCTGTAATAGACTTCAATCTCAAATGAAGAATGCGCATTGTACGATGTAACATCTTCTCGGTACTTCTTTGTGACTCAGGATGCTCACCCAAGCCTCCATAAAATGAATAAAACCACTTGAAATATGATGCTACAAGAGAAGAGAATGTTAAAGATTTCATGGGTTGACAAAGTGAGCAACGAGGAGATCCTCAGATTCATGAAAAAAGACAAAGAAGTACTTACTTGCGTTAAGAGGAGAAGATTGGAATACTTTTGCCAATTAATGAGAAAACAAATATGAAATCATCCAAGTCAAAGTGGAGGAGAAGATACAAGAAAAAGAAAGTATAGGAAAAAGAAAATTCTGGCTCAAGAACCTAAAAGAGTGATATTCTTCAGAGCAGCTGCAGGCAAAGTTAGAATAGTCATGATTGTCAATCTTCAACGTGGAGAGGAACGTTGAGAAGAAGAAATAAATTTGATATTAGATGATGGCACGATTTCGCTGTTTTTTAAGTACTGAATAAAAATAATGTACAGTACCCGGCGGTAAGTAATACACATAGTTTGAAGAGCATCGTCTAATCGCTAACCGCTAAGATGCGCTAACCGCATCGTGCGACAGAGACGACGCTCGACAAACGATGTGCATTACTTACCGCCGGGTATTGTACAAATATAAAATATTACCTCGCTGACATCATAGACCCAGATCTTGCCGGTGTCATCTCCTACAGTGATGTTCAGTCCGTTGGGGGTCCAGCTGCATCGGTTCAGCGCAGCCCCTCCATCTACTTGGATGCTGGCTGCTGGCACCTTCAAATTCATCATTCCATATTCATTTTACAACTTGATAACAATAAATAATATATACTGCAATTCAAATAACAAATGTTACACAAAGACCACTCGACTAATTTAGGCAACTACATCATACATAGAGTGGTCTGCGTAAAAATTAATTTACATTGCTATAAAAATTAATTTAAATTGCAAAAAAATTAAGGCATTCACATTGTAGAGGTTTCAAGACATAGTAATTTGTTTTATCAAACACTGTTTATTCCACTTTATATATAAAGTGGCAAAAACAGTGTTTGATAAAACAAATTACAAAACTTTATTTTATTTTTGTTTTCAAAATAATTCTAATACATTAAATTTTTAATAATATAGAGATATTCAGATGCAGGATAAATTAGGGTGGTTCAACTGTATTTTGAATTAAAATCCTCGATTTCAGAACAACGCGCATTGAGAAATGAAGGAAGACGGAATATTGCGACCAGATGGACCGTAACGCAGATTGTGGAGCAGTCCAACGAGACAGGAAACGTCAAAAGAAAGCCCTATGAATGAGACTGGACATCTCAGACAATGACCAGACATTGCCATAGTAGCAGTTATTCAAAATTATCTGATGATTTCAACTAGGCTATCTGCTAACTAAATTGGCATAGAACTAAATTGGCATAGAATATTGGCATTGTCGAAAGAGTGTGTTATAATATAATAATAAATTCAGATGATAAAACGTCTGAAGAAAAAACTAAGCTTTCGTCTTGTGCTGTCTTTAACGTCAGAGATCGAGGATCACTCCTCAATGTGTTTGGATTTGCTGATGAAACTCTCCATATCTTAGCGGTGGGGTGACGAGGGTCTTCCGTGACCGAGGACATGACACAAAATCTGCACCTCCTTGCACAAAGCATAAGCCAAGTGTCAAATGGGAATAAGGTGGTGGAAGTCAAATTCTCAAAGCAATGTATGTAAATACATTTCAGTGTATAATATGTTTTTTTGGTATACATCTTAATAATTATTATTGGTTATATGTACACTTATATTGTATTGGGTGTTAACATAAGTTGTGTCTGTTTTTTTCCAATTTAAAAATGAGCATCAAAAGTAAAACAAAATGGTAAAGGTTATACGTCATTCGAAAGAAAATTTTCTGGTCTACAAGATATTGTGTTTGCTTTTACGTTACATATATTATTTTATTCGATAACAAGCCTTCAAAATAGAATGTCAAGTAGACGAAAGTGAGCATTTTCGACACCTTCTGTTCGCGTTCAATCAAGGGAATAAAGTTGCCAAGGCTGCTCGCGAAATTTGCCAAGTGTACGGTGAAGATGCTATGAATAAAGATGCTCGTCGATGGTTTTTGCGTTTCAAAGAAGGTGATTTCGACCTGAAAGATTAAACGCGAACAGGAGGTGTCGAAAATGCTCACTTTCGTCTACTTGACATTCCATTTTGAAGGCTTGTAATCAAATAAAATAATACATGTAATGTATTATTTTAGCAAACACAATATCTTGTAGAGCAGAAAATTTTCTTTCGAATGACGTATAACCTTTACCATTTTGTTTTACTTTGGGTGCTCATTTTTAATTTGGAATAAAACGGACACAACTTATGTTAACACCTAATATATCTTACAGAATTGATTGTTAACCCTTGCAGCCCTGTAAAATATATATAAAAAAATTATGATTTCGCAATCCTCCAGCAAAAACTTAATATTTTGTATTATGCTATATAACATATACATGTGTACAGTACAATCCGGCCAATTTATTGCCATGTAACAATTTCTAATAACCAGCAAGAAAAATGTTAAAGATGCCGGAAGTAAAATCCAGACTGGAACCATTTCTAAAATAAATTCAGTTCCATCGGCAATCGAACCTATAACCACGAGGTTGGAAGACAGGTGTCTTACCGACTAGGCCATCGAGGTCGCCCTACCTAAGTAGGCCCCCGAAGTATCTTATCTTGCTGATGCATGTGCAAATGGTCGCACAAATGTTGTACTTGCACAAAGATGATAAGCCTGATTAGTTAAGGATATCTATTGATTTATGACACTATCAGGGTAAGTTATATTTATGTTCAAGACTCCTTTGATATTTTTACCCACAGGTGGAGAAATGAATTCTTAGAGGTATTATATATATATGGTTTACCCAAACCTTTATCCTTTGTCAAAAAGTGGCAAATTACAAGCATTTGTAAAACAACTAAATTAAATGAGATCAAATACTGAAGATTGAATCATTTTTTTTTAAATATTACTAAATGCTATAATTAAAACATTTTCATTGGTGTAGTCTCCAAAAATAAACGGGACATGTTCCTCTACAGGATGTCACTTACCTCAGTGTCCTGATTGAGATTCCACAGATCCAGGCGACCGGAGCCATCTACACAGGCAAACAGGGCCGGGTGCACAGGCGACCAGCACACGTCCAACACGTAGTCTCCGCTGTCCTCAAACGAGTACAAGGGCTTATTTTCCTGCAGGGAGGAACATCAGGAAATTATTAGAAATGTAACAAATTTTGCTAACGGCAGTTACACGTTGTAACTCATCAATTGTGAGAATGCAACAATTGGATAGCTCCATGTCTAGATGGTGGATATATTTAATGTAGACGTTGAGTTCGGTAGGGTTCTTCTCCCACATTTTCTCAATCTTAGGTCTTGTCTGGGAGATTTTTTTAGTAATTCGCTTTATGATTTCCTATTGTCATTGCCATTGAAATATATTTTTTTTTTTCTACTCAAATCTTGTATTGTAAATTGAATTAATTGTATTTAATTATTTTTTTCATTCCGTACTGTACTATACATTGGTATTCTCATGCACTTAAATTATGTATCTTGAAATGTTGTGTTTCGGAAGATGTTGATATGTTAAGATTTGTTTTATAATTGTTACTGTGATGTGTAAAGGACACTTCTACTCTAGAAATTTGAAAAAATATTTTTTTACATACCTTTAAGAATATGTCCTCAAAAGGAAATTTTAAAATTCTCAATTTTTACAAAATTATAGCTATAAATGAGGCAGCAATTACACCACACCGGAATGACTCAAGACAATAATCTCAAAACTTTAAATGCGTTTTTCTCGAAACTACTTTTTTCGACCTGGTCGACATAAAATCTCAAATTCTATCCAACCGATTGCCTTCAAATTTGGTATGAAACTTCGATGAATGTTTTTATATCATTCCTACCTTGGAAAATTCAAAACTATTTTTTTTTCTATTTTAAAAAAAAATTTAAAGCTCACCCCCTTTTTTTTTTACAACAAGATATAACATAACAGCTGATAACATCTTTAATTAAAAAAAATTTTTATTAAAAAATTTGTCTGTACATTCTCAAATCATCAATAAACAAACTATAAAAAAATGTATACGAATAATATTTCTTGTTTTTTTTTTATTTAGTCTGAAAAAACGCCCAAAATACACACCTTTAGAAATACCCCCGGAAGTGTAATTTATTTTGTCAATAAATGAATAAATAATAATGCAAGATGATGCTGTAGAAATATCGGATGGGAGCTGAGATAAAGGGTTAAAACCCTGGTATATTTAACTGAAATCTCCCAAGAACACTAGTTCTTAAATAGTTAAATTTTATGCTATACTAAAGCACCATTCCTTGATTATGGTGATGTATGTTTTTTGGATACCAATGAGACGGAGAGACACCAAAATATTTTAATGCGATTCAAATTTTCCTTCTTTAACCTTTAACAAATTCCTTTCCTCAACTTCTCAATTATTGTTTAGATATTGGTTATTTATTTGTTGTATAAGGTCTTTTGAAGTGTATTACGGTGTGGTTTGGCTTGTGGCAAACCATGAACAATTTGCCTAAATTAAAACCTTTTTTTTTTTTAACATTTTCTTTACTAATGGCATAAATATAATCACAGCTGTTAAAAAAACTGGATATATGTCCAAACTACTGGCCGAGATTTTTGTTATTTGTCCAGTTAGTGAAATGATGTACAAGAACAGACGAAGTGTGGGAGACATACCTTGAGACTCCAGAGCTTGAGGGTCCAGTCCATGGAGGAGGTCAGGAAGAGGTGTGAAAAGTCTATGCCCCCGGAAGCCATGTGACAGGAGATGCCCGTGAGTGGACCTGCATGCCCCTCGTACATCTCTGTCACGCCAGCTCGAGTGCCATGCCGACATCCTGAAAACAACACATTGAAAAATAAAAAAAAAAACTTAATACTTTTTATTTGACACGGAAGTTATTCAACAGGTTGGTGATCCAACGATTATGAATTTGCATCGTGGGTCTCATCAATTTGACATATGCTTATGCTATATTTTATAGTAATTACAGATACTGCCATCTCTGTAGAAGATTATGAATGTTTTTGTTACTTGTTAAGATGATTTCTGACCGAGATATTGTCATTTTTCTAAAGTGATCCATTTGACAGCTGTTATGTATCGATAGGGTTGGCACGTTAGTCGTTTTTTTTCTTCTGTCTATAGTTATTTGTGTCGTAATACTTTTGGCATCATTTATCTCATGTGTCAAAAAAGTTAATTTAAAATTGTGAATTTTAATACTAATTAATATTTTTTAGACACCACACATTTCTTTTACATTAGTAGTAATCTTTAAGTTCTATGAATGAAGTTTGTGTTTATATAATGAATGAAATGAAATTTGTGCACTGCATTATACAGTTGACATTTCTTAGGGATCTGACAACACCGAATTTAATTTTGAAACAGTAAAAAATTCATTGAAGTTGATCAAAAAGAGAAACAAAAAGAGACATAAAACATAACAGAAAGTCAATAAACCGTGAGTATATCTAACTATTTACTTAATATGTAAACATTTTTTAAATAAGAATTTAAAAGTCTTGCCTACAGGTACACACCACCTACCTACTCCATGACTGACAGGGAAAAGGTTAAGAATGGATTGAAATCTAAATAAAGTATAAATTTACCCGAATAGACATTCCCATCTTCACTACCCAAGACAAAGTTGTTGACGTCAGCATGGGGGAAGTTGAGGCATGTGACTGCCAGGGGTTTGCTCTGGCGGTGCTGCAACTCAAGCGTCTCCTGCGGCTGTGCCAGCATATCCAGTGACCAGCTGCACAGCCGTCCATCCGTGGACACGGAAATCAGGTTGTGGGCATTCTGCGTGCCCACCACACTCAGGCAGTACACCGGGTGCTGAGGGACAAATCATTATTAGCACAAGGGTCTGCATTGAAGAGAAGAAGAATAAATTCAATCATTATATTCCGAAATAGCGGTACTCCTTCCTTCATAGGAAAATACTCAGCAAGGAATCTTTTTCTGCATGTGGCCCTGCCCTCAGTCAGGTCACATCGTCCTGTTTTAGATTGACTCGATGTGTAACATGACCACAATTTAGACTGACTCGATGTGTAACATGACCACAATTTAGACTGACTCGATGTGTAACATGACCACAATTTAGACTGACTCGATGTGTAACATGACCACAATTTAGACTGACTCGATGTGTAACATGACCACAATTTAGACTGACTCGATGTGTAACATGACCACAATTTAGACTGACTCAATGTGTAACATGACCACAATTTAGACTGACTCGATGTGTAACATGACCACAATTTATCAGCGATCGATCCGTCGTCGATTTGCTCTGGAGTCTTCTAGATTGTTTGATGAGAGGTGAGACGGAGTGACATTGTTTTACGATTTCCATAATAACAAGTAGTTCGTTAATTCCACATTCTTTTCCATTTTTTTTTGGGTTTCCACACGACTAATATCAGGGAGGTGGATATTTGGTAGCACTAGAAGCCAAGGCTAAGTTTCTCGTGACAAATCAGGAAGGAATAATTTTTGATAACATACAGTTTGTATTATATGGCCTTATATTTTATAAATCTATGATTTAATTGAACTCTATGCACTTACAATAAAAAACTGGAATTCACAATGGATTATCGTAAGGTACATTGTTGATAACCTACATTAAGTGTAGACAGACTGATGACTGAGAGACATTTAAGAGGATTTTTAAGTTCACACTGTTTGAGAGACGTTACACCAAAAGAGTTCAAGTATTATGAAGCAAATATCATACGCATGAAACTCTGAAAACAAAACTATGAATAGACAATGGAAAAATGGAATAAAAAGTAGTTGAAATAGACATAGATGACCAAATGTATGACAGCAGAAGAAACTAGAGCATAATACTTAGTGTGTGAAGGTCTTTCTATTTTGCCTACCTGACAAAGGACAACCTAAAAAAGATGTTTGTTTATGTTTGAACTTTTGTTTCTGTTTTTTCTAAGCAATATATATATTTTGTGTGTATCAGGTCTGTAAATATGAAACCGGAATTTTTTTATAGCAAATACACATTTATTGTATGAAATTGGTAAAAAATATTTTATTCAAAGTATTGCACATCGCTAGCTACACATTTTTCCCATCTCTGGCAATTTGTGCAAAAAAACTGTTGCTCTTTTGAGGAAAACCAATCATCGAGCCATTTTCGTACATTTTTGTAAGAAGTGAAGCGCTGCTCAACAAGTGCGTGTCCCATCGATGCAAATAAGTAGTAATCGGATGGAGCCAAGTCTGGTGAGTAAGCCGCATGCGAAAATATTTGCCAACTAAACGCCCTTTTTCTGTGTGCGATGGTGCATTATCATGAAGCAAAATCACTTTGTGTTGCCTCTTTTGATATTCTGGTCGTTTTTCACGCAATGCTTGGTTCAAATCCATCATTTGTTGTCGGTAGCGTTCAGTATTAACGGTTTCACCAGGTTTTATGGCCAGGCCTTCTGATCCCACCAAACACAGAGCATTATCTTTCGTCCATAGCGATTTGGCCTTGCAGTCGATGTTGCTGGTTTGCTTGGAGTTACCCATGATCTTTTACGCTTAGGATTCTCGAAATATATCCAATTTTTATCACCAGTCACAATTCAATGGAGAAATGATTTTCTTTTGTAATATACATGGCGAGCAGCATTTTGCAAGTGGTTTTTCGGTTTTCCTGCTGTCTTTTTCAGTTTTCATTCAGTTCATGTGGAACCCATTTTCCCACCTTCTGGATCTTTTCCCTGGTTTTCAAACGTATGGAGACGGCTACTCGTGTCACATTTAATTGATCCGCGAGTTGTTGTTGCGTTTGAGCGTCATCCTCATCCAACAATGCTTGCAATTCGGCGTCTTCAAACTTTCTCGGTGGTCTTCCACATTCTTCGTTTCTCACGTCAAAATCGCCACTTTTGAATTTTTTAAACCCCCTCAAAGCACTGTAATTTACCTTTGACAAGCATTCGATGCGATTCTGCAGCAGTTTTCTTCAAACGGTAATAGAAAATCAATGCTGTCCGCGAATCGTAGTTTTCAGGCACAAAAACAGACATGTTCAACGCTATGAAAACATATCTAGTTGTATTAAACTTGTAGTGTTGTGAGTTAAGTCTTTGACAAATGTAAACACAAGGAAAAGGCGCTAATGACGCGATTCGACAGTCATTAAATTGACAACTAGATTCATCTATGAGCAAATTCCGGTTTCATATTTACAGACCTGATTTGTTGTTTTTTTGAGAATCCTTCCTTGCATAAGACACAACCTGGGCCTTGGCCTGCTGTGTGCTTGTCTATGTGGTGGTATATGTATGCTTCTTTTGATTGTAATGTTGTATAAATCATGTTCAAGTTTTTATGTTTATATTTTGCAGCATCTTGTAAAAATTTTAAAATGCGTTTGTAAATTAGCTAAATCAAACTTACATTGTAAGAAAATAAAATATAAATAAATATTACAACACATATTAAAAGTAGTAGATGTTAACTCACGGTGTGTGCTTGTGAAGAGAGTGGAGTCCTCTGGATGGGCGTCCTCTTCTGCACCCGGTTGTCCCACAGCACTATTTGGCCTGAGTAAGTGCCTCCCAAGATCAGATTCGGGTGGAACCTGCAACACAAACATTCTACATTAATAAGAAATATCAAAAGTTCATATAATGAGACTTGAGTCCAGTTACAATAATACGATAAAGAGAAAACCTGATCCACGCATCCTCTTCCATCTTAAAACTAAATGAAATATTGCTTTATCAATGGTCAATAAGATAATATCAAGGATTGGCTCTTTCGAGATTTGGTGTTAGAGATGATTGCTGGAATTTTCATGGACAGATGACTAACAAACAAGAATTTTCATGGACAGATGACTAACAAACAAGAATTTTCATGGACAGATGACTAACAAACAAGAATTTTCATGGACAGATGACTAACAAAAAGAATAATATCAAGGATTGGCTCTTTCGAGATTTGGTGTTGGAGATGATTGCTAGAATTTTCATGGACAGATGAGTAACAAACGACTCTATACTAAAAGAAGTTAACATTAACATTGCATATGCAATGCATTCTTCAGTTCTTCGGTCACATTTTGTGCAAAGAGGGTGTACAACACCGGTACAAAGACTACAGAGGGCATAGAAAACTCATAGTGACTGGCAATGTGCAAATTCAGAGAGCAGATGTAGATCACCGTGTCCAGTGAAAAGTGTTATTATGGACCTGTCTTTGTCAAAAGCTTCGTAGAAAACGAAATTCTAGGAGGACTATATGTCAATTTATCTATTATGTGCTAAAAAGCTCATGGTGTTTGATATATTGGGGATGCATTTTAAAATTTCGTAAATATGACCTTTTCCAGGTAAGAAGGTCTATTTTACAGTAAAATCAAGTGTTATTTGTAAATATTTTTCATTTAAAACTAGTATTATTTTGTGATACATGTTGCATAGTTCTGTCCTGTGTTCTGTTTAGTGTGTTTTAGATATTTAGTATATATTGGTGAATAAAATTAGTATCCCACGACATAAATTCTAATCCCAAGTTTTTGTTTTTTTCTGTTTTTTTTTTACTTTTTATTTATAAAGTTTCATCTATTTATTCCATGATTTGAATATAAAATAAATTTATTTTGGCTGTTATCTGTTTCCTCTGTTTGTGTGTATTTAGACACTTCCAAATCTTCCAACCAGCAATTAGCACAATGCAACTCTTGTCTGATTGGTTTAAATATATTGCAGTAGGGCAATAAGCCCACCAATTGTACGTCTTCTTCTTCTTATTTTAGGCCTGTTGGCCTGTTATGGTTCTGCATCATTGTTTCCCTCTTGTGATGTCGACTGCCAGCTGTCTTTCCATCTTTTGGGAGGTCGTCCTGGAGGTCTGCATGCTTAGGGAATACTGTCCCTGGCCATTCTTACGGCTCTTCGTTCCGCCGTTCTGGAAACATGTTTGTTCCAGAACCTTCTTCTCTGTCGTCCCCATCTGACAATATCTTCAACTTCGCACATCCTTCGGATTTCTGTGTTTCGTACTCGAAGGGTTTTGCCAGCGATACTCCTGAGTACCTTCATTTCGCTGGTTCGAAGGAGACTTTTGGTTCTGACAGTGTCGGCTCTGGACTCTATACTGTATGCCATTACGGGGCGGACACAGGTCTTGTATATCCTCACCTTGCTTTGGATGTTCATATGCTTGTTTTTCCAGATAGTGTTCTTTAGACATCCGGAAATAGCTGCGGCCTTTTGTGATTGTTCAAGCACTTCGCCATAGAGGTCATTATTGTTGTACCTTTATGTTAAATAAAAATATAACTTCCATTTATCCTTCTGCTAAAATTACACCCGCAGTCATCCGGTAAAAATATTGATCTTAAAAAAAAAATACCTGGCAAATGTAGCGCTCATGACAGGCGACTGGCAGTGGAAGACATCCTCAGGAGTGGTCTTCTTAAACTTAGTGTTCCATACGAGGCAAACGCCGTCCGGATCATGTGGCGCATCTTCGCTGTTGTGATACGAGGCCAACAGCAGCTCAGGGTGCTGTGCACTCCAGTCCAAGCTGGTGGCACAACGGCCACGTGACCAGCGTTCACACGCAAATGTGCGCTTTAGCGACAGGCATGCGTCACCACTCTTCTCTCTGAAAAAATAAATAGAGATACATTATTTCTGCTGTGGTGGTATGAGTAATATTCTAGTACACCCATAACTCAGTTGGTTGGAAGAGATAGTCACTTGGCAATAAGCTCATTAGATTGTTTTATGATGAAGAGTTAAATAAATAACTCTTTAGGAACTCTCTTTTTACGGAATTGAAAAACCAATCAACTAATATTCTCGAATTCATAAAAAATATTTCTAAAAAGATTGTTAAAATTGAATCTTTGAGACGAAAGACCACACACACTTTCGATGTGGGTAGTCCATAGTAACGCGACACCTGTCTGACATAAGTACTGCTCTCGTAACAAACCAGGGTCATTCCGCATGAAGAGAGCCTCAAGATAGAAGGTAAAAATACATGTAGCGAGGATTTACGTAATTAGTGGAATAACAAACTCTAGTACCTAGCGGCAATTAACACACATAATTTGTAGAGTGATGCGCTAACAGTCCGGTATCGTAGTCACGATGCGGTTAGCGCATCATACGACAGAAACGACGTTCTACAAACGATGTGTATTACTTACCGTCGGGTACTATAATTTATTGTTAAAAATTCTAATAAGAATTATCAAGTACACCTCTCCGAGACACAACTGACCTGGAATCATCCGTTTCCTCGCCGCCAGTGTAGTCAGTGTATATGTCCACGGACTCGGCTAGAGCACGCTCCATGATGCGGCCCGCACGGGACACGAACCGCTGGAAGTCCCCAGACAGGATGATCATCTGCTTCTCATCCTCGCTCAGCTCCCTCACTGGAAATATTTCCGATTCAGTCAATTAGCCTGCTTAACTAAGGGACTCTCCTTAATATATCAAAAATGTTGTAAAAAAAAGACAGGATTTGAATTAAACATATACATATATACTATCACACCATTTCCGTGTCGGAGTAGGCCGAAAAGACAGAGCACCAGACTTTCCTATCTCTCTCTACACACATCCTTAGTCTCTATATTCATACAACTTTTATTCCTCTGATTATGTTTCCTTCTTTCAAAATATCATCCACTTGATCCAACCATATTTTCCTTGGTCTTCCTTTCACACGCCTTAAACTCACATTTGCACTGTATATTTATTTTGTGAGTCTTTCTTAATTCGTTCATTCCACATGTTCAAAATATCTCACCATGCACTTCATCTTACTTAACCCTTTTAATCCCAGCATATTTTGCATAAAATGTGCGAAAAATCCCAAGCACTTTTGGCAAAAAAACGTAGTTTATATTTTATTTTTTATCTCAGTTAATATTTAGTTTTAAAACCTTTTTTTTTGTGGAGACCTCTCTGTATTGTGTAAAATAATAAGTAATTTTCATATTTAAAAAAAAGTTTTTTAATTTTTTTTTATTCAACATAAAAACGTGTATGAAAACTTTAAGGCCGATGATCGGCTCTGTGGGATTTTTCGCATACACCAGTTGGGGGCGATAATCAGCCCCGTGGGGTTAAAAGGGTGAATACATATCACCCTTTTGTTCACATTCATCCCTAATCACTTCATTCCATATTATGTCATACATTGTCACCTTATGTATTCTTCTCAGTGCTCATATTCCCACAGCATTTATTCAACTCCTTTGTCTTTTTTCAGGTCCATGTTTGAGTTCCAAACATTAAAGTTGGTACTAGAAAACTGTTGTATGCATGTTTTAGTGCCCCCATTGACTTTGTTTACTATCCCTAAACACTGTTCGATATCTCTCATAGCCCTTCCACCATCTCAGGAAACAGTATCTAAATAGCACAATTCATTAATTTGCTCTAATATTTCATTGCTCACCTATTGTAAATACATAAATAGTGTACTGAAAAACTTAACAGTAATGTTTAATAAAAAGTGAGAAATCTTCAATCTCTCATGAGCGATAAAGTACTGATTAGCATAAAAAATGATTATGCTGACAAATAAGTTCAAGAAATACATAAGGGCATCACTCACCCTCTTTCTTGTCCTCGTCTTTAGGTGCGCGTGGCTGGTCCGTGACGGCAGGTTGCACCTCCTTCACCTGCGGCAGACCGTGTGGCAGGATCCCCGGCGGCAGCCGTGACTGGAAGCCCGGACCCACGCCCATACCCGGCTCCAGACTGTGCTCTTCCTCCTCGCCTTGGCGCCCCGCGTCGTCGAATGTCAACACTGAGCGGTGAATAAGACAGCCACCACACTTCGCCTCATCTCTTCTTACACACTCTCAGAGCATCCTCATATTACAGAACGGTACTTCGAAATCTAGATCTACTTAATGATGCTTCTTTATTATGGCATCTTGAAATAGATTGGCTAACAGAATAATGAATGTTTAGGTATTGAAACAGTTAAAAAAATCGCTTGAATAAATTTCCATCAACTAAAAACTGAGTTATTTTTTAAAAGTGATGTTTTTTCATCTACATCGCAGTTTTTATTTGTGTATTTGGCAGTTGACTATACTATTACACACAGGCACATTTTTTATATTGTTTAACTTAAAACATGAGACTGACCAGTGGTTCCCCAAGTGTGCGCCGCAGCAAGCTTACAAGGGCGCTTTATAGATTCGAACCCACTCATATTAACAGATAAAAAATATTGCAAAAAAACTTCAGTGTAAGGATAGGAAGGTGGTGGCTTCGGCCATTAGATTGGGTACTTCCCTAATGCCAGTAATAAACAGTGGCGGACTTGGCTGGTGGATTACCAGGAATTACTCAGTGGGTTGAAGTGCAAATGTGCCAAAACAAGACAATTCAATTAATCAGTCCTCCACTTAGAGAGAAAGAACACGCTGACAGAAATAAAGAACTATTTGATAATGACAGACACCGTAACATTGCGAGTAGCTATGATTACGAGGAAACTGAGCTAGAAGCATGTTAAAACTTTAAAAACTGCACACCATGTCACTTTTACGTTCATCAGAAGTTTAATTTGCATTTGTTGACTTATAAACACATTTTTATAGCTTCTATATTATTTTACAAGTTAAAATATACGCTGAACCGATTATAAAATATCTCAAGTCAATCAATCGCTCTTTTGAGCAAAATTAATAATGATTATGCAATACACATTCTAGCATAAAAAATTTTAATAATTCAATAAGTGTCTAATGTGTACAAGTAGTGTTTGATTTAAAAAAGGGACTGGTCTAATTTCCCGGGCCTTTTTTTTAATTACTAATCCGCCACTAGTAATAAATAAGTTATTTCAAGAAAGGGTTTTTCAGTTTATGAGGTAAAACCTTTTATACCTGTTTTATAGTATGCTGTTATATTTCCTTTCATTTTTTCTTTGATATCTAATAAGGGTATAGTACAAAGTGGGGGTTCTAATATTTATAGAGTTGTAGAAATTCATGTTCATTCAAATATAATTAAAATTTAATTCAGAATACTCCTGAAGATGAGTCGCATATAATTTGAAACTAGTCGAGTTTCAACATATATTTTCATGTGGATTAAAAGTGTTTCAATTTTTAATGTTATCGGAAATGGGTTTCTGTTAATCGGCCTCAAAATTGCACTACACTTTCTTTCTCTACATAAATTGTAATTTATAAACTGGATTCTATTAAGGGTGAGCAGAACACAACTGATATGCTAAACAACCCTTAAATGTTCCAGTACGAGGAGAAAGTATTGGTGTTAAAACGAGTGCAAAAATATCAACAAGTCAATAAAGTGATTAAATAATTAATACAAGCAATTATTGAAATTTTAGTAATTTCTCAAAGCTCGATTCAAAAATCATTAATTCAAGCTAAACTACGAGATTTGCTGAATTCTCAAGATCTGTTCTGTAATACGAAGGTACGCTTAGCTCTCAAATTAACACACAAGGACCCGAGATGTCGCTCTCAAAATATTATACATATTTTCATTCAAGATCTTCGTGGACAGTTTAGAAATTTGCTAATCATACTGAAGCAATATGTGAGTTTAAGGTGTAGCTTTTGTGGTGATTCTACATGCAATTTTATGTGCAAAGTATATGAATATAGAAAGAGATATTAGACTCTTCTGGAAAAGTGCACTGGAAGCATTTTAGAGATTTTTAATGTCGTGAAACTTCCAATAATTTTTTTAATATATTTTCTGACAGATGAAATAAATACTCTTTAATGATCTTTTTCACCCGAACGTAGTATTTCTAGTACATTTCGTGGGCTCAATACTAAAACTAGGTAACTCGAAATTTGGCAGTTTTGAGTTATTCACATCAATGGATTGCTCATCGAAGGGGCTTTCCAATACTATGTTATACTATATTATTATATTCCAATCTTAAAATATTATTTCTCAACTGAGTGATTTAGCATTTTTATAATTCTCTCTCTGTGGTTGCAGTCCTAAGACTGGTTTGCAGCAATTTCAACTCTTCTCCTCCATTCCTCCCTGTCCTGTGCGGCTCTTTTTAAATCTGTATATGTTGAGCAGCGCACGTCCACCAACAGGTCCTCCAGGTACTCTCGGCGTGGGCGTCCCCTAGAGTTTGTCCCCTCGGTCATACCCTCCATTATGGCATGCAAAAGGCCCTCTTGTCGTATTATATGACCGATCCATCTTGCACGCCTTTCGGACAAGATCCTGAGCAGGTGCCTTCCTCCTTCGATTCGTTGGAGAACCTCTTCATTCGTGATGCGGTCTCTCCAGGAAATTCCTAATAGTCTTCTATAGGACCACATCTCAAAAGCCTCTAGTCTCCGTCTATCTCTTTCGGATAGGCACCATGTCTCGCAGCCGTACATCAAGATACTCCATACATAGGTCTTGATGAGGAGTATTCTCAGTTTTAGGTCTATATTATTTGATTCTATTATTTTCGACCTTTTATTAAATGCAAGTCTAGCCTGATGTATACGGCTGTCGACCTCGCTCTTGGACCGACCATCCCATGTTATTTTGCTCCCGAGGTAGACAAACTCTTTGGTTTTCTTTAGTGGTTTACCCGACATCACTATTCTCATCTGGTGTTGCGCTCGGCCTACAGTCAGCAGCTTTGTTTTGTCTTTATTTATCTTCATACTGTAGTTATTTTGAAGAATGCTTTCCATAGTTGTTAAGGCCTCTTGTAGTTCCTCTTCTTCTTTTATAATTAGGTAAGTCGTAAATGTGGAAACCAAATAATGCTTAAAGTAGATATCTGAAGTTCATATAACTTACATCTTACGATCTATTGAAACCTCCTTTATTAGTTTCATAAAAAATATTAGCGCGATACCTCATCATTAAAGAGGAGTTACCAGACAAAAGGACCTCGAAACTAAGAATGTCATTTTCTCAGAATAGAGAATTTTGAGTTACCTATAGGTAACTCAAAATTCTCTATTCTGAGAAAATGACATTAGTTCAGAAATTCTAGGATGAGTCCTGTGACACCTCACAAATTTGCCCCAATACAACCTTATGTAATGTATTTACCTAAATAACTTGCTATTTATTAGAATTGAGGCTTATATTAAAATTGATAAAATAATTAAAATTACTGAACATCGTTACAAGGTTGTATTGGGGCAAATTTGTGAGATGTCACAGGACTCATCCTAGAATTTCCGAACTATAGTTATAGTACTGAGCACACGATTTGATGTTGACTCATAAAAACATAGTGGCAATCCCAAGCTCATAAATATGTTTAGTAAAACACTGTTTTTCCACTTAAAATAACGGTATAATTCTGCTAGTTTCAAAGTTTTCACCTCATCATCAGAACAAATAAGACTTATTTGTGCTTCCTTGATGATGAGGTGAAAACCTTGAAACTGATAGGGTTATACTGTTATGTTAAGTGACAAAAACAGTGTTGTACTAAACAAATTGCAATGTCTTTAAACCACCACAGTGTTAATTCCTTCATTATAAATAATATACTCATAAATGTGCTCATGTGCAGTCCCAGACTGTTTAGCTAAGTGATTTTTTAGATTACACCAAATAAATATTTGAATTGATATATTAACCACATAACTGAGAAAGTGAAAGAAAAACAAATTTATATTTGTCTATAATACATTTTGATACAAATTGATGATGACAGAGTTCTGTAAGTATTATGGAGTGAACAAATGATACACAAGACAGTGTTATTAAGAAACAAGCTGTAAGTAGTGCACTTTATCCTAAAAGTAGTTGGAAAGTAGTGCAGTTACCTCTTGTCGTTTAGTTGCTTGAGTAGTGCCGTTATGGCTACTTTAGATATAATACAGTAAACGTTTGTTCCTTAGAATGATAATAAATTTTTAAGAATATTTTGTAGTTCGTATTTTTTGTTATTTTCTAAGTCAAAATCGATTTATTATAATAAAATCTACTGTTAATTAAAAAACCGTAATAATCGTAATGTTTTTTCGCCAAAAAGTATTTATGAATTCCACTTATTGGAAATTTTCCACGTAAATCACAGATCCATGTGGTAGCCGTCCCTGACGACGGGAAGACCGCACATGCCAGCGAGCGGTTAAACTCCCGGAGCTCCCCCCTTAAATCCAAAGATGTTATATCGAAATATCTCAAGATTACTGTAAGTATGGGGTTTTGAGCATTCTTTTCATATAAATTAATATGAATATTTAATTTTTTTTTATTTTAGTTCACAAGTGCGAACATTAATTTGTCAAAAACTTTGAATCGTAGATTATATCGTAATCAAGTGCGCAACCAAATAAAAATAAGTGAGATCATATTTTCATTACACATGCAAACATAAACAAGTTAATCTGTGCAAAAAAAGTGACCACGTCAAAGTCAAAAAAGTGAAAATTATAGTATTTTTATTTAATTCATGTGAGCACACCAAAAAGAGTACATATTTTAAAATTTATTTTACCATTTAATACTCGTATGTTATGTCTCAATATTGTGAAAATATGTTGACAAAACTTCACTTTATTTACAGTATTTTTACAGTAAGAAAAAATGGCTGTGATATTTCCAACCATTGGGAAATGTTGCACTAAATGGCCGTGATATTTCCAGCCATTGGGAAGTGTTGCACCAAATGGCCGTGATATTTCCAACCATTGGAAAGTGTTGCACCAAATGGCCGTGATATTTCCAACCATTGGGAAGTGCTGAACGAAATGGCCGTGATATTTCCAACCATTGGGAAGTGCTGCAGCAAATGGTCCCCTGAATTTCAAATAAAAGGACTTTGACTAAATTAATTAATTACTTTTTTTTAAATGCAACAGTTAAGCTTGGATTACATGTGACGTGTGTATGTCCAAACGCTGCACCCTTTACTTCTATACAAATGATTTAGGAAATTGATTCGACTGCCGACTCAATGATTGAGACGAGTGGATTGGAAGGGATCTTCTCAGTTCAGCCGAGTGTCTTCTCCTTCCCCGGCGACACACTAAACTCACAATTAATCATAGCTTATCCGAACAACATTTGAAATTGTAGATGAATAAAGAGTTTACTAGTAACTTTTCCAATAAAACGTCACATTGGTGAGACATTTCAAGTAAAATTTATATAGCATTTGATTCTTGGTGAAATTTCATCCCCTGAATTTCAAATTTACGTACTTTTACTGCTGTAGCTATAACGGTACTTATTTTCAAAGTAGCTTTAACGACACTGTTTTTATAAATCAATTATCTCAGTTATTAAATTAGCTATTATATAATTGTTAATTAATATAAGGACTGCTAAAGCGAGTATAATAATTAAAAATAAAGGATTAAACTCGTTTAAAAATCAATTATTAAAGTTAAAATTAAAAATAAGTTATTGGAAGCTTCCAATACATTTTTTTGAAATTAATTCTCTCGGATTACATAAAACCATTTAATGCATATGGAATGGATGTATCAAGAATATGCTAAGGTGCAATGTTATATTACATTTTAAATTTGTTTTTTAAGTAAAAAAAAAACTTAGATTACCTTTGAAAAAAAATGCCTATTAAGTAAAAAAACAAGGTTAAAAAATGTCCATTAAGTAAAAAAAAACAAGGTTAAAAAAGTAGTTTTTGATATACTGTCTGCGGAAAAAAATTAATGAGTGGTAAAAATAAATCATGATCCATCTTTTTAAAAAAAACATGCATAATATTCTTTGAGTCGTCACATCAATAAAAAAAATATTCTGTGACCGGAAATATGAATACTGTTTGTCAAATTGTAAAAATTTATTGACATCTCGTTTCGGGTCCGCTCTCTTCCTCTGCCATTCTCTTCCCTCGCATCTCATTTATGTGTTTCTCTCCAAGAGACATATCAAATGATCCTATATGAAACATTCCAACAGTTAAACTTATAAAAAATGAGCAAATTTGTGATTTGTTACGAATGTTTTGTGTCAGTTGTATAAAACAGAGTTTTGAAATGGCATTTTCTTATATTTGTGATATGTTACGAATGTTTTGTGTCAGTTGTATAAAACAGAATTTTGAAATCGCATTTTCTTATATTTATTTGAATAAATAATAAAACTTGAATAAATAATATTTAAGAATAAAAAAATATTTTAAGGATACAAAAATATCTGATTCTAAAGAATATCTGATTCGATGTTTGAAATAGGCGAAGAAGCATTTGCATAATATTAATAATACAGATATTACATGCATACCATCGCGCAGTATCTGGCGGGGTAAGCAGAAAAGACAGAGCTCCAATCTTTCCTATCGTGACATATCTTTCGCCTCTTCTACATTTATAAACCTCATATAACTTGTACGATTTCTCTAACTTTTACATTTCCTTTTTTAAAAATATAATTCACTCGATCCAACCATACGTTTCACGGTATTCCTTTACCTCGTCTTCTTTTTTCATCCGCAAACTATCGCAGAGTGCTCTTCTTCATCTTACTCAACACAGACTTAAGTTCACATTCATCTCTACTTACTCGTACTGCATTAGGTATTCTGGCATACATTGACATCTTTGTATTCTTCCTAAACATTATAATTATACATATATTGTTAATACAAAATTATTATTACTCAAAATATTCTTCTAAGTACACACATTTCTGCAACATTCGCCTTTTTTCACTTTTATTCCATGTCTACATTTCATTCACATGCATCAAAGTTGGTACTAAAATACTGTTGTGAACCCTTGGCAGATTTTGATACAGTCCACACCTTTCAATATCCCTCGTACATCTCGCATCGCCTGAGAAAATACTACCTAAATAGTGGAATTCCTTAAATCATTCTAATCTTCCGTTACTTATCCCACATATTACACTTACTTTTTCCATTCACACTTTCCTATCATCACAATCAACAAAATGTTTAAATTTAGATTTAAATGGTAATCTAGAATGATGCGAGTGTTTTATGTCTGAAATACTGTTTTTGAAAGATTGGAGTGTAAATGTTCTTAAATACACATTTCTGAAATTTAACAAACATTTCTAAAACAGGTATATATTAAATTAATTACATAAAATTACAAATTTATTTTTGAAAAATTTCAGTTTAATAATTTATTTTTATAAGGTTGAAAACCGTTAAGACGATACCTGACCTGGAATCAAACCAGATTTTATCTTGCAGATCTCGTTCAGTACGCTCATCACCCGCAGGATTAAGAAATGATAACATAACCTCAGTTAGATATCTTGTTATAATATTCTATTATTTAAACAAATAAAAAAAGTCTATTCGTAAAATTAATCATTAAAATTTTGGTGTAAAAATCTTAATAACATTTTAAACAAAATGGTCTTACCTGTATAAAGGTAAGCTTGATAAAAAGATATTTAGATATGTTAGCTGAAAATAATTGATTTTTTTATAAATATGTACTTAAAACATAAGACATTCCAACATTATCATAATAAACAAAAGAAAAGAATTCAAAAGGGAAAGACTGCGTGTTTATATTCACAATAGTCATAATGGAAACAAGACAAAATAAGAATGAATGGAATATAAATATTTGTAATTTATTTTTATCAAACACTGTTTATTCCACTTTTTTATGATGGTATAACCCTACCGGTTTCAAGGCTTTCACCTCATCTTCAGGGGAGCACAAATAAGGGAGCGCAAACAAGTCTTGTTTGCGCTCCTCTGAAGATGAGGTGAAAGCCTTGAAACCGGTAGGGTTATACCGTCATAAAAAAGTGGAATAAACAGTGTTTGATAAAAATAAATTACAATGTCTTTAAACCTCCACAATGTTAATGCCTTAACTATAAACAACATATGGAATATAAATATTCGATATAAAAGAAAATCATCGCGTTATTCATTTATAATACTTTTTCAAAATTCTGTTTTAGACTAGGATCACTTGTTTGTCTCTTGAGAAAATTTAACAAAATATATACACATTAAAAAGGATCAAAATATCCAAAGATACATAAATAAGAACCAAGAAAACTGGAGTGGTATCAAAAATTTTGGAGAAAACAATAATGGCAACACAGTTACATTTTCAAAAACAAAAAAATTACAAAAGAAAACATTAATACGCACACTAAATAAGAATAATGACCATTAATGTATCAATTTAGTAAAACTCTTGGAGATAGCGATAATATAATCAAAACCAATGAAAATATATATATTTGTTTTTGGAGTACGAGAAAATGGATACAAAATTGAATAGCAAAAACAAAGCCAATCGTTCCTCACAGCGATGCATAACAAGCCAGTCGGTACGGCACTCGGTCGAGTGACACAAAGTGAAATCCAGCGGAGGGCACTAACAAGTCCGAAACAAGAATACCAAACACAAACTGGGCACAAGTAAGTGATGGAACCAAAGGTATACATTATAATATTGGTGCACTAAAAATTAAAGGAAAATAATTATTATCTATGTGATACTAAAAAAAATCAAAAGAATATGAAACTTTCCCGAGCTCTCCACAAAGGTGGATGTATGAATACAAATAAATAGAAATAATAAATATAAATGATAATACACAGGCAAGCTGACAAGCGACCCCCTTCAATCTCAATAATGGGGACTAAATACTAAATACTACATAGAATTAATATTTCTAAACAAACAGTGATTTCTTATGTTTGAATCATGCTACGAGAATCAGGGTACTCCACTTATAAAAGGGAGGTTCAAATCATTATATCTGAGTAGCACCAATTAGTATTATAATAACACTTGCGATACTTCAAATGCTTTCAAGTTAAATGTGGAAAAACACAAGTTGTTGTGTTCAGTTCAAAAGTGATTTAATAAAAATGCTACTAGACAGTATTAAGATATACTATACTCTACAGTAGTGCACTTTGTCCAAAGAGGAGCTGTAAACTTGTGATGTTATTACTTTTTACTTAGCTACTTGAGAAACGTACTATTTTAAAGTAACAAAGCTGTCAAGTTACATTAACAGCACTGAATTAACTTGGAAGTTGAATTTGTAAGTCATTAAAAAATTCTAAACAACCAACAAAATAAAAACAAGATTTAAAAAACTATAACAATGTGTTTGAAGTGAAAAAATTACATCTAATAATACATTGAGAAAACTTATAAAACAGCATAATAAAAAAAAAAAAAAAGAGGAATTTACCAATTGGTACCACGTGGATGACTAATAGAATAGAATAGAATAGAATAGAATGAATAATAAATATGGATAAGTGATAAGGTATCATCATCATCTACTTACAAGAGAACTAAGCAGCATAGCTCTAGATACAAAATGTCATGCTCCATTTGCCACGTTGGTGTCGCGCTCGGCGTGAACTAACAATGATACGAGGAAATAATATGGTGTCAGGCTAAGGACCTACCTGTGAACTCGTCCTCCCACTCTAAACCCGGGTTTAGATTGTATTCATCTTGAAAGGGGAGAGGAAAAATAAAAAAATGTCAGTACGCTGTGTTAACAATACATCTTAACTAGGTAAAACTAGGTAAAACAACTTAAGCGATCAATGATTCCCAGTTTCATTTCAAGGCAACATTTAACAGTTTAGAAAAATATGAATTTACGCACTAATCCATTAATATTGTCCAAAGATCAATATGATAATAATATATATATATATTAATATATTAATTAGATAAATATACCTAGAGAGTAAGATTTGTCAATACAGAGTGCGATAGTGAGGTGACAAGCATCTAGGTGCAGTGTAGGAGTGTTAGTAGCCAGCCCCGCAAGCTCCGTTCTACCCTGTGTCCCGCTGCCCTCCTTCCATCCGTCACACCGAGCCTCGAGGGGCGAGTCGAGGAGAGAGTGTATTATAATATATTTACAAGTGGTACAGTACAGTACAGTACATCTGCGGCTTGCAATCACAACTCATTTTCTAACAGTACACTCTGCCACTTTATTAGTATATGTAAGCTACAAGTTGAAACAAATGATGATTGTTAAAAAATGTATTGAGAATGCACCATGAAATAGCTTGTATTACGTGTAAAATTCATTAATATCTCATTAAAAATTCTTCAATTTATATCTATTGTAATCAAAATGAAAATGAATTTAATATTAATATTTCAATTACAATATTGATCAGTCTGAAATATATGTACACGTAAAAGGCAAAGAAAAATTATACATAATTAAATTGATATTTTGAAGTGGATCACATATTTACATTTGATTTTAATTTTATTAGTCATTAATGAAATTCATTTTAATGATGCATTTTCAGTGAAAATCCAAAAACCTTTGAGATATATAAAAGGGATACATAGAGGAATAATTGTGGATAGTAAAGTGGAGAACTCCGGAAGGTTTTCATTGGTTTTATTACAAGTTGAAATTGAAAATGTTCATCAGGTCTATATCTGCATATTCCTCGTATTATGAACGAGTCTACCTTTTGTAGAACCAGTCCGACACAATGTCACTGCGAGACTGTCAAAGAGAAACTGAACACGAAACAATAACACCATGAGACACAGGCCAATCGGATGAGATGTTTTGTTATCTTGAAAAGAGATTCTAAGCGATGATCGGGGATGTTGGAACCAAGAGAAATAATAACTTACCGTAGTAGTCTGTGGCGTGGGCTGTATGGAATCAAAGGAGAAAAAAAATCACTTTAGATTTATTGCAGAGCATAGAGACTGCTTAAAGTAGACAAGTAATCTTATACAATAGGAGATGCTTAAGCTATACACATTAAAACTAAGTGCAATAAGGCCCTCGAGGGGAAAACACGAGAATATGTATTCGTACAATTCTTAGCTCCCTTCCTTCACTATGCAGAAACTATTCCAAAGACTAATATCAAGAAAGCTCTCGTAGATATTTGACAGAATCATTGTGTAAGATTAAGAATGTAAATAGCAAATGTTCATTTGTAAATGAAATAACGGAGAAACATTAATCACAATTACAAAAAATAAATAAGACACAAAAAATAATATATATATCGGAATAAAAAGCAGTTTTAAGTTTAAATAACATTAAATTATTAATTCGGTGCTATTTTATTCATGCTGTGCGAAATTATTTAATTAAATGGGATTAGAAATTTAGTTTTTCAGTATAATGCTAATTAGACCTCCTAATTTTCAGTAAACAATTTGATTTTATAAAATTTATGTTTCTCGGATGACTTAATATAGTGGACTGGATCAAAAAATATATATATATATATATTTATGGGAATCAAAATCAAAATGGAAATAATCTTTCAGATCTCACAATTATATATTGTGTTATCGATTTTCAGTTATTATTTATTTGTTTGTTGATTTAGTACAAATAATAATTCATTTTAGTCGTGTGTTATAAATTTTTTGTTAAATTAATTTACTTTTTTAATTCAAAATAAGCGACTAAGCGGAAAAACTGTTTAATAAAGTACGCTCATTACATTAAAATCAGTTTAAAAGGTTCCTAGACCATTACCGCACAAATAGAAACGGATCACAAATATTTTAAAATACATATCATATTGTTAAATATAGTTCAGATATCTTATAATCAATAAATAATACATATATAGTAGTATGCCCTTTGAGTGCTATCAATTGATCGATATCATAATCATTTATATTTTTTCTAAAAATAAAATACCTAATCTTTAAAATAACACGAATATAAAAACAAATTGTTTTGAGGATATATTGAGTTACAGCAAATTTCACAAATGAAATGCAGAACTCATGGAAGAGAACTTAGTAATTCGTATTAGCATACTCAATAGTAGTAAGTCAATACAATTCGTATTAGCGTACTCAATAGTAGTAAGTCAATACAATTCGTATTAGCGTACTCAATAGTAGTAAGTCAATACAATTCGTATTAGCGTACTCAATAGCAGTAAGTCAATATAATTCGTATTTACCTACTCAATAGTAGTAAGTCAATACAATTTGTATTAACGTACTCAATAGTAGTAAGTCAATACAATTGAATGGATTTTTATCCGTGTGAAAAAAAAAAGCACGGTCTTTATAATATATAAAATTAATTAATGTACCGGGCTTTAAATTTTGAATTCATCCAAACACTATGATCTTGAATTTACAAAAGGCATCTAATAAGCTTCACTAAATGAATTCACATCGAATAAGGTGTAAAAGTGAGACTGATACAGAAATATCAACAATGGACACAAAATGGAAATAAAAAAATATGGAGAACTTTCCAAAAACGAATTTTAGAAAGTCACGAACAGGTGTACAAGGATGAATAAATTGCAAAACAAATCTATAAAATCTAAAACTATCTAAGAACTAAATATTCTATCCTGCATGTTGTATGAGTATTGTCACGGAAAACAGATAGCGAGTACAGAGACTGGAGAGGACCAGCACAAAGCCAAGTGGAGTGGAGAGGTGAGTGAAGCTTTGGTTTCCTAAGAAAGTTGTGTCGTTATATAGAGCACGTAACAAAACATTGTCTATGCAAACCATATGGCGTGGTTTCCTAGAGAGCGTTGGTTGTGTCGTTATATAGCGCACGTAACAAAACATTGTCTATGCAAACCAATGGCATTGTTTTCCTAGAGTGCGTTGGTTTGAGTGTAATGTCAAATAGCAATGCTGCCATTTGCATGATGGCCGTGATAGCGGAGCAAACAGTCGTGGAACGATTTTTCCCGTGTAGCGGACACCGTTTTAAAATAAAAAATGAGTGCAAACGTAATTTGGACCAGCGAAAATGACGAAATATTGATTGATTTTGTAAGAAATAATGAAGCTTTATATAATGTGAAGAGCAAAGACTATGGAAAAGCCCAGTTGAAACAAAATATGTGGAATAATATCGGGAGCTGTCAGTTTGACGTTTCCAACTGACAGTTGTGGAACTGGTCATTTCTGCCGTATGACGGCGCGCCAGCATCACGTCATGTTACGTGCGCTATATAACGAACCCGCTTTCTTAGGAAACCGTAGCTTGAGTGAGCGAGTGTGTGAGGGCGGGGCGGTAAGAGTAAGAGAGAGAGGAGTGCTCGTAGTGCCTTGTGGTGTAATGTGTAGTCATTTACCTTTGCGCGGTCTCCACCAGTCCTCCATGTATCCTGCAAGCGGTGAAGCATTGGAAGAGCATCCTTTTGTTAGGGTAGCATAAAAACATCAACACACACATTCGCCCAATTCCAAAATGACTCTTAACACCAATATGTGGGAGGGTTCACAGTCGGAAAGTTTGGACTACGATCGGCAATCAGTCTCAGCATCTAACATTTACTCGCAACATCGTTTCTGTTCCCCGAAACTTTACACTGTCAATTCCAAAAAAAAAGGGTTTCCAATGCTAATGTGCGTGATGAATAGCCAAAAACTCATATTTTCTTCAAATTTTGGCATAATTTTCACATTCAGCCGTTTTTGGTATCAATTTGAAGACATGTTAAAAACATGTTTCATACATAAAAAGAGTGTTATGTATTCCATTAGTTTCTAAGGAACAAGTTTAAAAAACACATATTTTAGTAAATTCACTCTCTTTTCCAATCCCCTTTCGGGATAGTTAAATTGCTTTGGAAATTTTAAGAAACCAAATTGTAATATATTTTAGTAATATTAACTATGGAATCTACACATAACATACTTAATGATTCAATACTGGATATCAAATAAAACTTTAAAGATGGTGATTGTAACAAACATAAAAATAAATAATAAAATGATTACCACTTAATGCAGAGACTGATTGCTTCAATATTTAAATATTGTTTTATCTCCAATAATAAATCTTCATACCACAAAGAAATATGAGATACAACAATATTTAATTACGTATTGATAATAAAACTAAATACTTAGTTACTAGCGACTAATTATCAAAATACACACACTATCAAATATAATTTCAATTATGCGCCGAATAAACGCATCAAATAGTTATTTTATTCATTTAATAGAATAAATTAATGAAAAAAAAAAAAAGAAAACAAGAAGTGTTCAAAAAATGACTCACGAGGCAAATTTTAGAGGTACACACTGATAATTTCAAGATATTGAAAAGTATTTTTAACGTTTATTTGAATTGCTACACACACAAAGACTGCCTCAGCTAGAAATCGATATGAAAGTTTACAAATATGGTATGAAATTTATATTCTCAATTACACTTTCAACAAATTTGTACTTCACTAAAATTATTTTCAAGGAGTCGACTAGTTTCAAAGCCAAAAGGCTTCCTCATTAGGACTCTAAAGACGAAGCTTTCTCCTTCTTACGCAATTCCATCACAAGGGGAAGACGCATTTTTGTAAAAAAAATAATATACTTCTTTGTATATTGCTGCAAAAAGTGACATTTGTATTGGGTGTTAACATAAGTTGTGTCCGTTTTTTTCCAAATTAAAAAAAGCACCAAAAGTAAAACAAAATGGTAAAGATTATACGTCATTCGAAATAAAATGTTCTGATCTACAAGATACTGTATTTGCTTTTACGTTACATATATTATTTTATTTGATTACAAGCCTTCAAAATGGAATGTCAAGTAGACGAAAGTGAGCATTTTCGACACATCCTTCTGTTCGCGCTCAATTGAACAATTGAAATTGTCGAATGTTGATTTTTGTTGTTTTCACTCAAAACATGTGGAACCCAAGCGCCGAACTTCTGGACTTTATCCATTGATTTAAGATGGCGGTATACAGTCATGTGACTACAATTCATCTGCTCAGCCAATTTTACGGTGGTTTGAAGGGGATCTTCATGAATAATATGGTTTAAGCGGTCCTCATCGAAGTCCACTGGTCGTCCGGAACGCTCCATGTCTTTCAGGTCGAAATTACCGTCTTTGAAACACAAAAACCATCGACGAGTTGTCCTTTAATTCATAGCATCTTCACAGTACACTTCGCAAATATCGCGAGCAGCTTTGGCAGCTTTATTCCCTCGATTGAAAGCTAACAGAAGGAGGTGTCGAAAATGCTCACTTTCGTCTACTTGACATTTCATTTTGAACGCTTGTAATCAAATAAAATAATATATGTAACGTAAAAGCAAACACAGTATCTTGTAGAGCAGAAAATTTTCTTTCGAATGACGTATAACCTTTACCATTTTGTTTTACTTTTGGTGCTCATTTTTAATTTGGAAAAAAACGGACACAACTTATGTTAACACCCAATACATTGAAAATCCAGTGATTAAAATGAAAATAATATACATAATCAATTCTGTACCCTAGAGGATAAACCACGGAAATCACTCTGTACCCTAGAGGATAAATGTCATATGCGTCATACAATTCATGTATGACGCAATGTCGTTTATCCTCTAGGGCAGTGATGGCGAACCTTTTTGACAAGTGGGTCAATTTTGAATTATTTTTTTAATACTATCCCGTGGGTCACTAAGTCAGCGGCGTCACTTAGAAAGGGGCGAGGGGGAGGGAGGGTGTGGTAAAAAGGGTACCAATAATTTGGAAACACCGAAATTTTGTTAAAGGAAAAACTTGAAAGCTGACCCTTTTTTTCGGTTCTCACTTTTAAAATCCTCATAAAAGGTTTACGTTTCCTTTTTGTTTTACAACTTTTACTTTTGCAAGTGAAGAGCAAAAAATAAAGGTCGATGTCAAAAAATTTATATCAATGGGGGGATACCATGAATTATAGCACCAGGTGACACGTGGCGCCTCTGCACTGAGTATTTGAATGAACAAGGAATAAAGTAAAGCACATATATATTATGAAATCTTCTTCCTGACACTGTCCCGACTCATTGCCTAGGTAGGCTGTTGGGGCCGGCTCTTCTCGTTCTCATGCTGTATATATATATTATGAAATATTCTTTATGAATAAACATAGTTACAGATATGTGTCTGCATAATAAAGTTGATAAAAGTATATTTAATGTGAAACCTGTTGTTGCTTATATTCAGATAGTTTCTTAATATTAGGTTCATGTACCGTATTCGTTAGTTTAACGCATTTCACAGTCAATTCATTTCCAAGTTTATTTCTGTTGGTAGATTTTACAAAATTCATCGAGGAAAATAATTTTTCACACGAATATGTGGACCCTCTTTTATGATATTAAAAAAATCAACGCGTGGGTCATTTAAAAAGCCTTTGTGGGTCAGTGTCTGACCCGCGGGTCATAGGTTCGCCACTACCACTCTAGGGTACAGAGTGACTCCCGTGGTTTATCCTCTAGGGTCCAGAATTATATTTAACGGTGTTACCAGTCTCAAATGTGTGTACTTTTAGAACAATATTTATGAAAAACAAAATGTCAAATCGAGATCATAATTATCTTGTTTTGTAAGCACATAAATTAATATTTAAAAGTATAAAATTTATAAACCTTAAAATTTCACATACATTAATAAAGAAATAATATATTTGGAAATTATTTTTATGAGTATCGTAAGGAAAAAAAAATTGTTTCAATATCCTCACTATAAAATTTCACTCAGTAAATATAATTTTAATATATTACCTTGTAAATATTACCTTTTCATTTATCAACTGTGTATATTCGGTTTTAATAAATTAAAATACATAAATAAAAGAGACCACTAAATATATAACGCCAAATATACATTTCACCATAAAATTTGAGAAGAGCCCTTAAGTTTATTACGGTACCAGATAGTACAGGACAACCCCAACTGAGATGTGCACACGTTTATGTGACATAGCAAGAGAACAACCTACTCGACTAGGTACCCCACATAACACGTGTTCGCTCTAACTACTGGGCTACACAGAACAGGTCAGTTAGTCATGATGCATGTATTAATAGGGAGAACTACTTCGTGGACACTAGACTAGAGTGTTGTTAGATTTTATTTACGAAAGGCCAGAAAAGAAAAAAAGTACATGCAAAAACAAAAGAAAATAATAAAAAAAAAAACAAATATTCTTTTCGAAAACTTTTAAATGTTAAATGTAGAAAACTGATGATACTGGGAAATCACAATGAAATGTAAGAAAATATAAAAACTCTTGTTTTGAATTCTTGATATTACGTTGTGTATTTTCTTAGTCAAAGAATAAAATAAAAACTCAAAGTTCTTAGTTCTTGATATTACGTTGTGTATTTTCTTAGTCAAAGAATAAAATAAAAAACTTAAAAAAAAATAGTGATAAGACTGCTTTATTAACAAAATTTTAATGTAATTTTTTTACTTTTTAATAAATTTAATAAACTATATTCATTAAATTTACAAAAATGAACTCACATAGGAGAACACGTACTTGTATATCAGCATGATAGAGTAATCAAATGAATGAATGAATTAAATATAAACAATAAAGATTAACAGATAATACGTTCAGAAAAAAGTTAAGTTTGCCCAGATCATCTCAAATATGTAGAAAAAAAATAATAAGTCATCATAAAAAAAAACATAAACCATAAAACCAATTAAATAAAAAATAAATTGAAATTTTATTTTATTTAAGGATAGAATTTTGGTTGATGTAAAGAACTCAGGAAAAATTATTTAAAAATTTTAAGATAGATATAAAATGTATATTGGAATGTATGTATACGCTGCATCATGATTTAATTATAGTTATAATAAAATAAACAACACCCTTTAATTTATAAATCGCTAATAAAAAAAACTGACTTGAAACGCATCTATAATTTAGCAATGCTGAAATGACCTGACCGGCTCAGGTCTAATGTCCTCAAACAATACATTTTAGAAAAACATAAAAACCACATGAAATCTCTCTGTAAAATGAACTCATCAAAATGTTATATATCCAATATAATGAAACCGTAGCATTATAAAACATTACTTAAAAATATATAAATATACAGTGAAATGCTCGACAAGGGATATAGTGAAATTACAGTGAAATTAAGGGATAACCAAATTATTTTTTGTAAGTGGGAAAACACCTTTAATTAGTATTTGACTTGGATAGATTTTTTCAGGGCAAAAAAATTATAAGTTGGTATATCAATACACTGATTTATAAGAGAGTTGGTATATCAATACACTGATTTATAAGAGAGTTGGTATATCAATACACTGATTTATAAGAGAGTTGGTATATCAATACACTGATTTATAAGAGTTGGTATATCAATACACTGATTTATAAGAGAGTTGGTATATCAATACACTGATTTATAAGAGAGTTGGTATATCAATACACTGATTTATAAGAGTTGGTATATCAATACACTGATTTATAAGAGAGTTGGTATATCAATACACTGATTTATAAGAGTTGGTATATCAATACACTGATTCATAAGAGAGTTGGTATATCAATACACTGATTTATAAGAGTTGGTATATCAATACACTGATTCATAAGAGAATTGAAGTATTCCATAAATCCAATTATTCAAAAAATTATATTGATTATTTTTTTCCACATAAAAATTACAATTGTAGACATCATTAATTATTTAATTTTGACACTGGTATGTACGCAAAAAATATTGTTCCATTTACAGGTTGACGAACATACAAATTTAATAAATTTGTATAATGTAACAAGCATATATTGACGACATTCGTGGCCTAGTTGGTGAGACACCTGTCTTGCAACCAGGGGGTTACAGGATCAAATCCCGTCAGAATCCAATTTATTTTAAAAGGTTTTCACTTAAGGCGTCTAAAACCACTTTCTGGTTGATTAAAAGAGATTTTCATATGACAATAAATCCCCGTCAGGTTGTACTGTATACAACAAAAGAGTTATATAATACAAAATAATGCTGTCAAATTTATTAAAGGAATTATCTGCTGAACCAGAATGACCTTACTTTAATGTGTTTTGAGTGAGTCAGAGAGCAGTAAAATCATTGTCCCTGGAAATAGTCCAAATAACTATTCGGTAGATAAAATGAATATTGAGTCAGCAAAATATAATAGATATGAATTATCATTTGATTGAGACCAGCGGTGTTCATGTTTAGATCAGCATTGTCTAAGGAGGAGAGAAAGGAGTGTGTGCAGTGGAACTAACCGTCCCGGTCGTGCCCTGAGGAGTTGACAGTCTGCGTCTGCTTAGTGTAGGTGACGGACTCCTTAGGTGGGATATTGGTAGCCTGCACGGACACCACACTCAGCTGTGGCAGCGGTCTACGTTGTCCACTAGAATGTTAAGCGATCAGAAATAATAAACCCAGTAAAAGAAAAACTAGTTCACTCTGAAAAACTGGAGCCAGTTGATGAGTTCTGTTATCTGGGCAGCATGTTTATATGTGATGGGCGAGTTAAAAAGGATATTGAAAGAAGGGTAGCGAAAGGAAACAAGGTAAACAGAGCACTTAATGTTATATACTTATACAACAACTGCGCAATATTAACCCTTTTAATCCCACGGGGCCGATTATCGGCCCCAACTAGTGTATGCGAAAAACCCCATAGGGCTGATCATCGGCCTCAAAGTTTTACGTTGAATGAAAAAAAATAAAAACATATTTTTATGAAATATGAAAATTAATTAATTATTTTACACTCTACAGGGAAGTCTCCCCAAAAAATTAAGGTTTAAAACTAAATATTAACTGAGTTAAAAAATAAAATATAAACTACTGGTTTTTTGCCAAAAAATGCTTGGGATTTTTCGCACATTTTATGCAAAATATGCCGGGAATAAAGGGTAGCAAAAGTAGTAAAAATGACAAAACATAATAGTGTGCCGGCGTCCCCCTTGACGTATGGAAGTGAAACTTGGACTAGGCAGAGGAAGGATAAGATTAAGATTAATGCTATGGAGATGTATGCACTAAAGAAAATTTGTGGTGTGTCTATGTTTGAGAGAAGAGGGAATGAAGACATCAGAAATTTATATTAGGTCCTTACATATGAAATTGGCGTTTTGCCGTACTGGCAACTTTGATCTCAAATATCTTCTCTTTGGTTAGGAATTCCAAATTAAAATTTATACAGCTATTTACTCAAGTATTTGTGTTTCGAAAATTATAATTCATTTGTTTTTTCCTCAATTGTTTTTTTTCTTTGCGTCACTCAGTTTACAAAATGGAAAACTTGAAATATCGCGTTATTTACGAGTACGAGTTCCACCGTGGCACCAGTGCTGCAGAAACGGCTCGAAGGATTAATGATGTGTATGGCGACGGTGCCGCAAAAGAAAACACAGTGCGTTTTTGGTTCCAACGTTTTCGTTCTGGAAATTTCGACCTGCAGAAAAAGCCCCGTGGACGGCCGGAGACCAACGTTGATAATGAAGAATTGAAGGCTATTGTGGAAGCGGATCCATCGCAAACCACGTCCGAGTTAGCTGCAGGCTGCGGTGTTAGTGATAAAACTGTTTTAATCCACTTGAAGCAAATTGGGAAGGTGAAAAAGCTTGAAAGGTGGGTACCTCACGAATTGAGTGAAGCAAATCAACAAACGCGCGTTGACTGCTGCGTTGCATTACTCAACCGGCACAATAATGAAGGGATTTTGAATCGAATCATTACCTGTGATGAAAAGTGGATCCTGTATGATAATCGGAAGCGCTCATCGCAATGGCTGAACCCTGCCGAACCAGCCAAACCATGCCCCAAGCGAAAATTGACTCCAAAAAAGTTACTTGTGAGCGTTTGGTGAACTAGTGCTGGTGTCGTTCACTACAGCTTTCTTAAATCTGGCCAGACGATTACGGCAGATGTCTATTGTCAGCAACTGCAAACCATGATGGAAAAGCTAGCTGCTAAACAACCGAGGCTGGTTAATCGCTCTAGGCCACTGCTGCTTCATGATAACGCTAGACCACACACTGCACAACAGACGGCTACCAAATTAGAAGAGCTTCAATTGGAATGTCTAAGACATCCACCGTACTCTCCGGACCTTGCCCCAACAGATTACTATTTTTTTCGAAATTTGGATAACTTCTTGCAAGGGAAAAAATTCAACTCCGATGGGGCAGTCCAAACCGACTTCAAAGATTTTATTGATTCCCGTCCGAATGGTTTTTTTAGTAAAGGGATCGATGAACTACCTATGAGATGGCAAAAGTGCATAGATAGCAATGGTACATACTTTGATTAAATAAATATATTATATTAAAAAAAAATCAACTTTATGTTCCTCCCAAACAAAACGCCAATTTCATATGTAAGGACCTAATACATGGATAAAATGGATGTTTTAAGCAAGATGAAGAAAGGAGCTTTAAGATTTATTAAATCAATCTTTATTATTGGAAAATATGAATTTATAGTTCTTCACTTGAAAACGTAAATAAATAAATGTCAAGTTATCACTGATGTATTAAGTAGTATGAAGAAGAACACTCTGAAATGGTTTGGGGATGAAAAAGGACTGATAAAAAAATACACAGTTCAAATGCGAATCAATAACATAGTAAAAGACCAAGCTACGTATGGTTGGGCCAAATTAATGATATTTTGAAACCAAATATAAAGCCAGAGATATTGTAGGAGCTGTATGAGAAGGTGTGAGAGCTGTAAAGAGAATATCTCGAGACATCTCGAGTAGTTAAAATATGTGTTCCTATAGGCGTCTGGCGGTATGTTCTCTCTGCTTACCCAGACATAGAAACGGCGTGATGGTATGATGTAAATTTTTCTCAAAATGATTTTAATATGCTTTGTTGACAACAATGATGAGATATATAGATTGATGTATTTTTTATTAATAAGATAAGGGCTTTCATACATGACTTGTGGAAGAGGTTTGTGTGAGCTCTTAAGTGTAGTGCTTTTGGTTGTTTTATGTTTATATTTTTGTATAAGTGTTTTTTTTTTTGCTTTATGATTGTGTGCGGTATATTGTGGAATTAATGTTTTGGTCTGTCTGGAGTGATGAAGTGTGAGGAGTTTGATTTTGCGTGATGTATACATATGTAATCGAGTGTCACTGTTTGTCAGGTTGATGAGAATGTGCAACGGGGTTTTACATAATCCAAAATCGGAAAGAAGTATCGATTTATTTTTTCATGCTATATGTCTTCAGTGAGATACAGGCTAAAGCCTAGTTTACTGGGGACACGACAAATGAAAGGCAACAAACTCAGATCCATTAAAATTGTGTGTCCGAATTAAATTACGTGTCGTTTTTTTCGCAAATTATGTATATTTCTTGTCATGCGTAAAATAAATAAATTCTACAAAAAGGTTTTAAATAAATAATAAAAGGACAATTTATATAGCACCGTTAAGAGAGCAAACTCTCCTCAAAGGAAAGTGAAATGCATTTTATTCATAAATAAATATGTATACTTGTTAAAAATATTTCGATTGGTATACATACATCGTCTGTTGTGTGGGGAGCAGGCTGGAGTCAGGCGTGGTACTAGCAGGCAGTGACGAGAGCGGGGGCAGCGATGAAAGTGAAGACAGTGACGAGAGCACCTCGTGCACTGGCGCCACACCCAATGACGAAAGCATTTCATCCAGATCACGCCTGCTCTCGCCTCCCACACCTCCTGCCGCACGCAGCTGGAACAATACATTTATTTACTATATTCTTCATTCATTTTCGTGTCCAGACCATCAATATAACTTATGCCACATGTTTCCAGTAGGAGGCAACAGAGATGCCCTATCAATCAGATTCTGCCCAGATCGTGTAACCAGCAATATTGAGATGGAAATCCAGGAATAGCTTCATAAAGAGAACGCAGGAATTGACGATCCTCCGGATGAATCACGTTTTCTTAAGTGGAAACAAAAAACATCATACACCTGAATAGAGCTCTCGGAAAAAATGGAACCTGGGGACCAACTACCTTGGCCAACTTGGAGAGCCCCGAATAGAGTAGGGACGACTAGATGCAAGGTGAACATGCAGAGATGGGATTTCTTGAACAAAAGTAGCGTTGAATGCGATTGTGCAGCTAAACCAAGAGTTCCCAAACTTTTTTCGGCCGCAGACCTCTTTACCAAAAACTTTTAAAACCGTCAACCCCCTAGTCATTTACTTTACTTAATCAAATTAATAAGTTTGTACAGTACTCGATAATAAATATTAAATATTAATCACTCGTAATTAAGGATTGAAAAAGATAAAAGGTCTATGGATTATGACATTATCTTGTGCAACATTTAATAATGAAATCGGCGCTGACAAAAATTAAAGCAAAAAAATACAAGCAGAGTTTTTAAAATTCTTTGACTTTTATGAAATAAATATGTAAATTCAAAAGTATAAATATTGACAAATATTCTTAATTAGGTACCTATTGGAATCATAGATATTTTGAAGTAACAAACAAATAGCAGTAGTAAAGGGATCTATTTTTGCTGTCGTCGACCACCACTTTTTTTTATTGAAACTATCGACCCCTAGAAAAATGAAATCGACCCCAGGAAGTCGATATCGACCACTTTGGGAACTCTCGAGCTAAACAGAACTCACAACACATGCTAGTAAGTGCTGGGGAAGACCTGATTTATTATAGTATCACATTTACATTCTATACAGTACAATTATTTCTATTTGACATTCTATATTTAACTGGAAAGAAGATAAAAATGTAGGTAAATTTAATAAAAGATTTAATATCTTAATACGATATAAGCTGTAAATCTTATTTTAGATATTATTTATTCAAATGCTACTTTTGGAAATATCCGAATTGGTAATCCAGATATATTGAAGCCACTGGAGTAGGCACGAAACTCCTCATTCATAATCACACATGTTGTGTAATACAATAAAGAGGCATAATCACACATGTTGTGTAATACAATAAAGAGACATAATCACACATGTTGTGTAATACAATAAAGAGGCATAATCACACATGTTGTGTAATACAATAAAGAGACATAATCACACATGTTGTGTAATACAATAAAGAGACATAATCACACATGTTGTGTAGTACAATAAAGAGACATAATCACACATGTTGTGTAATACAATAAAAAGACATAATCACACATGTTGTGTAATATAATAAAGAGGCATAATCACACATCTTGCGTAGTACAATAAAGAGGCATAATCACACATCTTGCGTAGTACAATAAAGAGGCATAATCACACATGTTGTGTAATACAATAAAAAGACATAATCACACATCTTGCGTAATACAATAAAGAGACAAAAACACTTGTAAAAGTCTAGTACCTGTGAGTATTGTTACCAGTTGAACTCTTTTTTTTTTCAGATACCATCGGGAATGGAACTCAAATTCCCCGTGCAAGTCAAACATTTTAATAACTTAGCAAGGGAGGTCATCTTTTTTAATTAATTGAATTATAGTAATTATCAGGATTCAATTATAGTAATTATCAGGATTGAATTATAGTAATTATCAGGATTGAATTATAGTAATTATCAGGATTCAATTATAGTAATTATCAGGATTGAATTATAGTAATTATCAGGATTCAATTATAGTAATTATCAGGATTGAATTATAGTAATTATCAGGATTGAATTATAGTAATTATCAGGATTCAATTATAGTAATTATCAGGATTGAATTATAGTAATTATCAGGATTCAATTATAGTAATTATCAGGATTCAATTATAGTAATTATCAGGATTCAATTATAGTAATTATCAGGATTGAATTATAGTAATTATCAGGATTCAATTATAGTAATTATCAGGATCCAATTATAGTAATTTTTCGAAAATGTATTTTTCCATTTTTCCCTTTCTATGGTCATCAAAGTACAAAATTGGAAATACGGATCAAAAAAAAATTATACTGTCAAAAATACACGAATTAAAAAATATTAAGTATTCTCCTTAAAACAAAAACATAGATCATACATATATACCATCATGCAGTTTCCCTATCGGAGTAGGCAGAGAAAAGAGTGCCAGAAATTCCTATCGAAATACACCTTTTGCCCCTTCTACATCATCCAGACACCTTCTCATACAATTCCTACGATTTCTCTGAATTTCTACATTTCCTTCTTTCAAAATATTCACTTGATCCAATCATACTTTCCTCGGTATTCCTCTAACATACCTTCTACTCAAATTTGCACTATATATGTTTTTAAATATTTCTTCATTCATTCGTTCCTCATCCCAAACCATCTCAAAATACTCTTCGTCTTACTCAACACAACAACTTTAAGTACATTCTCCCCTAATCACTTCATTCGTTCCTCATCCCAAACCATCTCAGCATACTCTTCGTCTTACTCAACACATCAACTTTAAGTGCATTCTCCCCTAATCACTTCATTCCGTATTCTGTCACACATTGTCACCCAATGTATTTTTCTCAGTGCACGCATTTCTACAGCACTTATTCGGCTTCTATCAGTTTTTTCCACAATACGATGAGAGCTTAGAATATTGAACATGAATTATAAGAAAATTAAATATAAAATGTCGTACGATGCTAAACTTGTGCAGATGAATAAAAAAAGGTACTCACAGTGGCTTCTTCAACATCCTTCTGTTCCTTTTCTCGCCTCCGCCGATCTTTTTCTTCTCTTAATGCCTGAAGCTTGGCTTTTTTTCTTTCCAATTCTGCCTTACGGTCCGACATCATATTCCCTCACGAGCTAGAAGAAAACAATAATCAATCGCCAGCAAACGCACAGATTACGGTAAAACTGGAGCCTTGTGAGAGGCAACGAAGCGTTAAAAGGTCAAAGCCTGGACCTAAGGCATAAAAACTTAAATAAAAAACAGCATGAATTCAATGGCATTTGCGTATTAATGGACTTTTTCGCAAAGTTTACAACTTACCTAACACAATTTCCTAAAAAATCAATGAAATCTGCTTTTATTTTAATGACACATCGGGGCGAGACGTCAAAATTAGGTTGAAGTCACGGCGGACATTTTGTGCAACTGTCTAGTGTTGCAAACGTAACATTAAGATCCATTTACACAACGTTATATTTTCATCAATGTATTGACCTATATGGATTGACATAACTTTCATTTCAATGTTTTTTCTTATATTATTGTGATGACAGCGAGATATATTGCTTCGAGATATATACTTCCATTTAAATTGAACGGTTTATCTTCATGTACATAAAGAAAATATATTATTTACTCAAGTTCCGTTTAAAAAAAGCTTAAAAAGAAAAAAAAAATTAAACGTGTATTTTGAAGTTTTTTTTATCTTGTATATTACTTACTTACGAATAATAAAATCATTTAATTTCCACAAAAAGCCTATGAAATAGCTAAAAACTGCTGTAGTTGATCAATATTTGGTTCGGAAAAATCATATCCCATAAATATAATTATTATTAGTTGTCAAGTGTGAACTAAGGATGATGAGAATATTTCATTTTCATAATGTGACCAGTTCAACTATAAAACTAATTTAAAAAAAACCTTTTTCTTCAGAAATTTAATAGCTGGGTCAATTTATATTTACTTTTCTGATTGATGATAAAAAATGCGTTGATTAAGTTGTTTGATTTAATATTAAAATACTTAAGTAGGTAAAATTACATTTTTTTTACAAAACTCAAATTATTTTAAATAAATTGTTATTTTAAAACAGTCTCCCGTTTGATATTTAAAAACCTATTTAAGTTTTTTTTGCTACAAGGTATTTACGCATTAAATATTTGTTAACCTTTATTCTTTTAGTTACTTTTCCACTGTCAAACGGTGTTTTTAGATTAAAACTTGGTTTTTATTTAAAATTTGTGAAGCGTTTGAAATCTTTTTTGTGAGGTCTTATGAAAATTAATAATTGTATTTGAACACTACACATAACACTGCATCTAAACTCGAATGTTTTACTACCACATATCGAAAGATCTACAAAGGTTTTATCTCCCCTTAGTATATTTCCGTGTTTTTTTTTCTAAATATATTTTCCTGAATATATGCATATGTGGGGATATATGTATTTTTGCCTTCCTACCCATACACTCAAATCGTAATATTTTTAATCCGTCACTTATAGTGGGTTTGAATCTCAAATAAGAGCGCAAGAGGAGAATCTGCTCTCTGAATGGCACATTATATAAGTTGTCTTTTTGTCATTTTGAAATAAATCCACGAGGCCAATTAATATTTTCCCTTTGATAGCTTTCCTTTTTAAAGATCCATTCTCGATTTGCGTTATCATTATTTAACAGGTTTGCATTATCAATTACATTATCAATTTGCGTTAACAGGTTTGCATTATCAATTAGAGTTTTTTTTAATTTCAAATGTTTTCAAAGGAAATTGCTAGTCTAAATGCATATTTATAAAGCATCAAAATAAACATTGAATAAAATTTAATGGCAACATTATTTTCTTTGTCAACGCTTGTCACCTCCCTTAACCTGACATCCGGCGTTCGGTTATTTTCCAAAACATTCGCGTTTGTTGTTAAACTGCACCGCTCCGGGATATGCCTCCTGTTAAAGATGATAGCGTCACTGAGAAGATATTCCTCGACATTCTGAACGGACCCGACCGTAATTCGGTGAATGCCAATTCGGTAGACATTCGCTCATGTAACAAGCCGCAGTCTAAAGTAAGTGACATCATGTATATTATTTTCCGATATTAATCATTGCAGACATCAAATAGCGGTAATAAATTCAGTTTTTTTGTGTATTAATGATACTATTCTGCAGAGGTCACCAATTAGTCGACTGCGGTCTGTTTCGGGGTTAATCGAATGTTTTTTGTTTTGTCTGGAAAATAACGACATTCATTAAATCAAAATAATCATGAATTAAAAACGATTGCACAAATTATATTTACATTAAAAAGGGATTATTTGAATGATTCTGAATTAAAGTATATCATTTTAATTCATAATACTTTTATTTTATCCGTAAAATACAATCTGGCGAGCTTATTGCCATATTGGCAATTTCTTCCGACCAATCAAAAATGTTTTAAAAAGTTTGAATCGAATCCTAATGTTCTGAGTGAATGTCAATTCTATCAGGGCCTGCGAAAGTTGATTTCATTGTTACAGAATAAAAGTTTTTTAATTATTTCTTTTTATGAAATATTTTCTTATTTCGAAATTAATTTAATATAATTATACTTTCTTCGAAATTAATATTTAAAAAAAAAAACTTGTTGGTGCTGTGGTTTAATGGTTAGCATAAAGCAAGCAGATATCTCTAGTTCGATTCCTGGAGGATTTAAATCCAGACTGATTCCATTTTTATACCTTATTACGTCTAAATTTGTATTTCTGTAGCCTAAAATTCACATACAGTTTTAGAGCATCATTTAACAACAAACAAAAACACTATAAAAATTTACTATATGTAATAGATTCAACCTACTAATTATTTTAAAATTTGGATTCCCTAGATAGATTCAACCTACTAATTATTTTAAAATTTGGATCCCCTTTCTCCAAAACAAAGTCAATGGGGGCACTAAAACATATATAGTCGAACTGGACAGTATCAAAATCTGCTAAGGTCCATCACTTGATGATAGTTCACAATAGTATTTTGGTGCCAACTTTGATGTATGGGAGTGAAATGAGGACGTGGAAAAGACTGAGAGGAGCCGAATAAATACTGTTGAGATGCGTGCATTGAGAAGAATACATGGAGTGACAATGTGTGATAGAATACCGAATGAAGTGATTAGAAATGAATATGAACTTAATGTGGAATGAATGAATTAAGAAGGACTAAAAAACAGATATATAGTGCAGATGTGAGGGGAAGGCGTGTGGGAGGAAGACCAAGGAAAGTATGGTTGGATCAAGTGAATGATATTTGATACAAGGAAATGTAGAAAGTAAGAGAAATTGTAAAAGTTGTATGACAATGTGTTGTGATAGAAAAGTCTGGTGCTCTGTGCTCTCTGTCTATCCCGACAGGGAAATAGAATGATGGTATATATGTTTGCCATATAAATAAATGTGTATTAAATAATAAATATATATTAAAAAAATAGTTTTCCAGATGTCTTTTTAAAAACAATCTCAAATGCTTTATTTCCTTGAATTTGTTTAATAGAGACTTCTAATTGACCTGATTGGAGACCCCTGCTTCATACTTGATATATAAAGATGTGTAGATTGCCTTTGGGTATTTTTACAGTTAGTGTTGGTACCAATTTAAAAATAATTAATACATATTTGAAAGTATGTATAAAAATGCACAAATCATATTGAGTTTTGTGGTTATAATTTTTGTTGTATACTGCATTTGCTTGTTTGCAATTTCAAGTACTTTAATTCTTTTTAAGTTAAATATTTCTAATATTAGTTGATTTTGTAGTTATGATGAATGTACATTTTTTGAGAAATTACGCGAATCAAATAAAACCTTCCAAGTTTGTTTTTAAATAGAATATCAATAATATTCTATGAAAATCAACGTTACATATCAGAAATGACAATTGTAATGACCACTTGTCTTCGATCCAGTTGTTAAGAGCTTGATTGTTGACAAAAATTACCTGACTCACTTTCCTTTTACGTTCCTTGCCTTAATGCTGCGTACATCTGACATCCCGGGTTTGAGTCCCTTCTCCACTCTGTACAGATTAATTGTACAAAAATCAGATCAATTGTATTGAAAAGTGACTTGAAATAAGCTAAGAAGCTCGCATAAATTGATAAATTTTTTAGGATTGCCGAGTAGAGAACTCTGAAGAAGCATTTATAAATATTGTATAACACTCATTGTATAAGGAACAATCTGGCGGATTAATTGTCATGTGGCGATCTCTTCCAACCAACCATAAATATATCAGAGACCTGTAGCGAAAACCAAACTGGGAATGTGCATTAAATAACTTAGGTTCCAATGAGAACCGAACCTGTAATTATCAGTTTGAAAGACAGACATCTTACCAACTAGGCCAGGAAGGTCACCGAGAGATCAAGAGGTTTAACAAAATAAAGCTGGTTAATCGTAACCTTCCATTTCTACTCAAGTAAAACATTATTCAAAAGAAATTACTTATTTTAATGAGCTTTTGTTCACTTTCAAATTGCATTTGATAATGACTACACATAATATATGTAAATAGGTAAATTATTTTCTTATATTTCTGCTATAATTTGTATAAATAATTAACATGATTCTCTGATACACTAAACAGCCTCAGTTTAAACAACTTCACAGGCAAATGGAATGTAATGTTCGCATACCATGAAGTGGTACTTAATTATCAGATTTTGTTCCGCTCCTCGCCCCCTTGTGTAATTGCCATAATGCCATTCATGAATTCTGCAAAGTACTCGGAACCATCGAACCACCAGCCGACTAATGGTATTCCAGTGAAAGTGATTAGTGAATCTCCTGGTTTGTCTTTCCTACATTTTAATTACATCACAATGTGGAGTCACTTGCTCAATTTGCTTTTGATGTACACAAATTATTGATATGTTTAAAAAACTAAAATGATAAGAGTGACATTGTCAGATTATCGTGTTGTTTTTTATTTTTAACACTTTGTACTCCGTTGGGATAATATGTCGACATTGTAAATTCTTTTGGACAAATGTCGACATGCTAAATTCTTTTGTAACTTCCTTGGTGACTATAGGTCACCATAATGTACATTTGTATTGTTTACCCTTAAAAAAGGTCTAGGTACCTATTAGAGCAGGTATAAACACTATTTATCAGTTTTGCAAGGTCATTGCTACCATTCGGACGCATTTACGTTGTTAAATTTAGTACTTACGTGTAAAAATATTTAAGTTTTTTTTTTCATTCTTAAAAATGGAAGAAAAATTCGAACTAAGTGAGAGTGAAGATGAGTTTATTTTCATTATGTATGGTGACAAAGAAAATGAAACTATGTTAGAAAGAAGTGATCATCAGAGTTCTAGTGGGTAATTGGCAACAGAGTAACCAGCCGTGGTACTGAACTACACGAAATCTATGGGCGGAGTGGACCGTGCAGACCAATATGTATCCACATACTGCTTCCTTAGAAAATCTTTGAAGTGGTGGAGAATTTTTTTTTTCTGGGGGATGGAATTGTGTTCAATTAATGCTTACATCATATTATTATTATTATTATCCTAAGCTCGACAGCCCTGGGTGGGCCTTGGCTGAATCCAGGAGCTTCCTCCATTCTTGTCTGTTTGATGCCCTTATTCTCCAATTTCTCACTGACAACACCGATGCATCCGTGTTGACACTGTCCATCCATCGCATTTTGGGCCTTCCTGGTCTTCTACGTCCCTGTGTTACTGAGAGCGTGAGGCGTTTTGTAGGGTTGTCGTCGTCCATTCTGATTATGTGACCAGCCCATCTCAAGCGCCCTACTCTGACGGATCCGATCACATCGGGCTCTTTATAGATATCATATAGCTCTCGGTTATATCGACGACGCCAACCATTGTGGTCTCTCACTGGGCCGTATATTGTCCTAAGAACCCTTCTTTCAAATCCTAATCAAACCCTGCTTACATCATATACAAAACTATAAAATGAAAAAATAATGAAAAACCTTCGAGTCACTTGAAATTTATAAAACTCCTGGTAGACCAGCTAGTTGGAGACTTTCGTGAGCCTCAAAGTACGCCATCTACTTCTTCGTTTGAAGTACGACTGGATGGTAAACTGCACGTTTTGCGGAAAGGATCGAAGAGGGACTGTGTGGTGTGCTCACAGAGGAACAAAAAAGGGCAAAGACACGAAACATAGGAGTACTGTGACACTTGTCCTGGAAAACCTAGGATGCATTTTGGAGATTGTTTTTTCAGATATCATACTATGAACAGTTATAAAATTTAAAAATATTTATATATTGTTGTTATTTTGCCTAAATAAATTAATTTATACATATATCTAATCATTTGAATGTCCATTTGCGTGATACCTTTTTTATTTTATTTTTAAATAAATTTTGTCTAAAATCGACAATTTTTGCTTGAAATTGCAAAAAAGTACTGTCGAGTTACAGGTATGTCATACAAAAAAAAAATCCAGAGTTGAAAGGGTTAATAAAAACCAACTTTGCAATCAATTTTATTATGTCAGTGTTTGTGTGAATTATCTCGTTTCTCTTTTCTTCTGTAATAAAGAATATTGCAAATTTGTATTATATTTCCCATTCCTTCACTTAATTAAATCAGTGTCGACACCTTTTTTTTTTCTTTTTAAGAATTTATAAAACCGAAGCCTCAGGGTAACAAAAGCATGCTCAGGTGTTTTAGACATGTTAAACGAATGTGTAAAGACTGACTGAACAGATATATAATGCAAATGTTAGTGCGAGTCTTGTAGAAGAATACTAAGAAAAGTATAGTTGGACAAAGTGAATGAAATTTTGAAAGAAGGAAATGTAAAGTGTATGAGAAACCAATGGAACTATATGAGAAGATTTATTGATATAGAGGATGCGAATTATGGATCGTATTCTACTCTAGAGGCGTGAATTTCGGGCGTTTTTTCAGACTTAATAAAATAAAAACTAAAAACGTTTTTCGTATGCATTTTGTTACAGTTTGTTTATTGATGATTTGAGAATGTACGAATACAAAATTTTTTTTAAGTTCAAGATGTTATCAGCTGTTATATCTTGTCGTAAAAAAAAGGGGGTGAGCTGGTCGACATGATTAAAGCCCTTTCGTAAATCTGAAACAATAATCATACACAGTTTCTTGATAAGAAATAATGTCGTTATACTCGTAGTTGGTACCAAAGAGAAAAAAAAATCGTAAAATGGCGGCGGTCTGTTTCCCATTTTTTTTCAAATATTTTAATTTTTTAGAAATAGTTAATAAAATAGTTTTGAATTTTCCAAGGTAGGGACGATATAAAAACATTTATCGAAGTTTCATACCAAATTTGAAGGCAATCGGTTGGATAGAACTTGAGATTTTATGTTGACCAGTTCGAAAAAAGTAGTTTCGAGAAAAACACGTTTCAAGTTTTGAGATTATTGTCATAGTCATTCCGGCATGGCGTAATTGCTGCCTCATTTATAGCTATAACTTCGTAAATATTGAGAATTTTAAAATTTCCTTTTGAGTCTTCCGTGGTTGCAGTCCTAAGACTGGTTTGCAGCAATTTGAACTCTTCTCCATTCCCCCCTGTCCTGTGCGGCTCTTTTTAAGTCTGTATATGTTGAGCAGCGCACGTCCACCAACAGGTCCTCCAGGTACTCTCGGCGTGGGCGTCCCCTAGAGTTTGTCCCCTCGGTCATACCCTCCATTATGGCATGCAAGAGGCCCTCTTGTCGTATTATATGACCGATCCATCTTGCACGCCTTTCGGACAGGATCCTGAGCAGGTGCCTTCCTCCTTCGATTCGTTGGAGAACCTCTTCATTTGTGATGCGGTCTCTCCAAGAAATTCCTAATAGTCTTCTATAGGACCACATCTCAAAAGCCTCTAGTCTTCGTCTAGCTCTTTCGGATAGGCACCATGTCTCGCAGCCGTACATCAAGATACTCCATACATAGGTCTTGATGAGGAGTATTCTCAGTTTTAGGTACATATTATTGTACATATTATTAAAGATACCTTTTGAGTACATATTATTAAAGATCTAAACTTTAAAAATGTGCACAAAAAAATTATTTTTTTTCAAATTTCTAGAGTAGAATACACCCTTAAATATTTCTTGATATGAAAGGTGGAGAGATAACTGACAGAAATGCCTACCATGACAAGAAAATTGTATGATCTATGTATGTCTTATACTTTCATAAACTAGATGGAAGAAAATGCCTTCATTATCAATGGGGAATAGTTTAGCACAGGTTTCGAACAGCAAACCTTATGCACAGCACATTAACCGCATGACAAAGCACCTCAAGTTTGCTGCACACGCAACCATCACCTTCAACATCTTAATTTAGCCAAGTTTCCTCTGATCGGCCAACAACAATTCCTCCAGAGCCTACAGATATTTTATTTATTTAAACTAGTCTGAAAGTGACTTATTTTAATGAACTGGTCTTCAAATATTACGTTTCATGCACTAAAATTGAGACACTGTTATGGATACTGATAATCCATTATGAAAAGAAAAAGCTGGTTGATTGGAATAAATTGATTCAATGCAATAAATCTGCTAGATGTAATTGCGTGCAAGTATTAAATAAGTAAATAATTGTTTTTATTGTTGATTACATACTCCTACTACCTTGATCAAAAAGTTTTAGGACCGGCCACCGTGTGGCGCTGTCAGTCACCCGATTGGAATTCTTTTTTTTTGTTAGGCTACCACATCTATCATTGACACTTCCCTTCAAATTTCAGCGTCATAGCTTGACTTTTTTAAATGTTACGCTGTACTGAGTACGTCTACCTTTGTGCGTGTTTTCGATTTTTTACAAGTTTTGAAATGGCATCAACTGTGCATCAACGAGTTTGCATTAAATTTTGTGTGAAAAACGGATTTAACGGTCCGCAGACCTTGGAAATGTTGGAGAAGTGTTTTTCGGTGGCACGAACGCTTCAGAAGTGGTCGTGAGTCGGTCGAGGATGACGAACGCAGTGGCAGTCAAAAACCAATGAAAACATCGATAAAACCAAAGAAATGTTGGCTGAAAACCGCAATTTGACCATCAGAAAGCTGGCAAAGGACTTGAACATCGTTTATGGATCCGCTCAAGACATTTTGGTTAGTGATTTGGGCCTCAGACGTGTCACTGCAAAACTGGTGCCGAAAGACCTCAATTTCATGCAAAAAAAGGACCGCGTTGAAATCGCGAAAGACATGATTTCCATGAGTTTTTTTTACCAAAAACAACACGACTACTATCCAGCAGCCTTTGAATTCACCTGATCTGGCTCCCTGCGACTTTTCCTGTTCAACCGATTTAAAAAACCGCTTCGCGGAACGCGTTACAGCACCCGAGAGGATGTCATGAAAAAATCGAAGACGGCTCTGATGGACATACCGAAAATTGAGTACCAGCGGTGTTTCGAGGATTGGATCAAGCGCTGGCGTAAGTGTGTTGCAGTCGATGGGGAGTACTTTGAAGGGGACCATATCGATTTTGATGAATAAACTTGTATTTTCGATTTTATGAATAAGTCCTAAAACTTTTTGATCAAGGTAGTAATACATTTAGACACATTTCAAGAACACATTAAAAAGAGAATACATTTAAAAACAGAAGCTATCAAACACTTCATTCCAAAGTGATTATATTACAGGTACATTTTTGTATAATTTGCTCGATGGGTTCCACAAAGGCTCCCTTTTATACACAGCTGCTGTTAAATCTTCCGCACATCTTGTAAAATCACTTGGTAACACAGTAAAATTGACCAACACGTATGTTCGCTAGGAGATTCACTAGGTGACTAATCGTCACGTAGTGTGCCGCGAAGCGCGCAGTGCGATAGTATGGGGTGCGTTGGTTCGCTAGGATATGTCACCTAGCTCGCAGCGTAGCTCTAAGCACCAAGCGAGGCTCCTACCTTTGTGGCCGAGGTCTAAGTGGTGTTATTTAAATTAAGTCAGGTGAATGGACTTAATGAATTGTGTGTTCAGTGTAAGTATAGGAAAGTAGCGGTTACTGCCATTGTTTTGGGCACTTCACCTCTACATACGTATTTAAAAAAACTCAATCACTTAATTACTGCTGTTTTATAACACACTCTAAATAAATTCTTAGAATTCATTTTACGTTCCTTAAAAAGATCAGAAAAAAATGCCGGCCAATGAATTGAACATATTAACCACATCACTGACAAATTTTTCTTTTAAATTATGTTTTTGATGGCTGAACCTCATGATCCTTGATAATCTGATGATTGACTATTCAATGAGTGCAGCACTCATTGAATAGTCAATGATTTATTATATTTGGTCCCTCCATCTTCTAAGAAGCCTTCCTCTTTCATCTCAACACTTCCAGCTGCTACCAGTTTAGTATTATATCCCAAGTATTGTATTATATTACACTTTCGTTGTATATATTACAACCTAACGGCCTTGTTGCGATGCGGCACATTTTTCGAACTGATCTTGAAGTTTTTATAATAATAAATGGACAATGTATGTATCACCATTCGGAGAACAGACTCCTTAAGGGTGCTCTAACACGGGGTTCGAATCCACTATTATTGACAGATTAAAAATATTTACGTACATAAGTTGAGGATAGGAAAGTGGTGACTGTGGCCATTAGATAAGGTACTTCCTCACATTTGCATATGTTTAGAAAAACACATTTGTTAAGTAAATTACAGAAATCTTACAAAGGGAAGACAAACTACATAAAAACCTTTTTCGATCTTCCGATATGTGAAAATAACACATTGGGCTTTAAGTGTAGTGTACGTGTGTAGTGCTCATATAAAATCATCAATTTTGATAAGACCTCCCCATAAAAAGTTGACTTCAAATGCTCGCTAAAGCTGCACAAGCCATCCACTTATTTTTTCTTGAATCGAACAAATGTACATAAATAATATGTTTAGTAAACCCCGTTACAAGGAAATAAAATTTCCAGTCTAACAAACAGTTTTTGACAGAAAATATCCGCTGAGGGGATACAAACCAACGGATTTGGATGACACTAGCAATATTTAACAAATAACTTATGAATTTGGACGCTCAAAGAAATGATGTTATTTCAATAGATAATTGCTCAGCACATATTAGGTCCTTACATTTGAAATTGGCGTTTTGCCGTACTGGCAACTTTGATCTCAAATATCTTCTCTTTGGTTAGGAATTCCAAATTAAAATTTATACAGCTATTTACTCAAGTATTTGTGTTTCGAAAATTATAATTCATTTGTTTTTTCCTCAATTGTTTTTTTTCTTTGCGTCACTCAGTTTACAAAATGGAAAACTTGAAATATCGCGTTATTTACGAGTACGAGTTCCACCGTGGCACCAGTGCTGCAGAAACGGCTCGAAGGATTAATGATGTGTATGGCGACGGTGCCGCAAAAGAAAACACAGTGCGTTTTTGGTTCCAACGTTTTCGTTCTGGAAATTTCGACCTGCAGAACAAGCCCTGTGGACGGCCGGAGACCAAAGTTGATAATGAAGAATTGAAGGCTATTGTGGAAGCGGATCCATCGCAAACCACGTCCGAGTTAGCTGCAGGCTGCGGTGTTAGTGATAAAACTGTTTTAATCCACTTGAAGCAAATTGGGAAGGTGAAAAAGCTTGAAAGGTGGGTACCTCACGAATTGAGTGAAGCAAATCAACAAACGCGCGTTGACTGCTGCGTTGCATTACTCAACCGGCACAATAATGAAGGGATTTTGAATCGAATCATTACCTGTGATGAAAAGTGGATCCTGTATGATAATCGGAAGCGCTCATCGCAATGGCTGAACCCTGCCGAACCAGCCAAATTATGCCCCTAGCGAAAATTGACTCCAAGAAAGTTACTTGTGAGCGTTTGGTGGACAAGGGCTGGTGTCGTTCACTACAGCTTTCTTAAATCTGGCCAGACGATTACGGCAGATGTCTATTGTCAGCAACTGCAAACCATGATGGAAAAGCTAGCTGCTAAACAACCGAGGCTGGTTAATCGCTCTAGGCCACTGCTGCTTCATGATAACGCTGAACCACACACTGCACAACAGACGGCTACCAAATTAGAAGAGCTTCAATTGGAATGTCTAAGACATCCACCGTACTCTTCGGACCTTGCCCCAACAGATTACTATTTTTTTCGAAATTTGGATAACTTCTTGCAAGGGAAAAAATTCAACTCCGATGGGGCAGTCCAAACCGACTTCAAAGATTTTATTGATTCCCGTCCGAATGGTTTTTTTAGTAAAGGGATCGATGAACTACCTATGAGATGGCAAAAGTGCATAGATAGCAATGGTACATACTTTGATTAAATAAATATATTATATTAAAAAAAAATCAACTTTATGTTCCTCCCAAACAAAACGCCAATTTCATATGTAAGGACCTAATAATTTAACGTACGGGCTGGAGCACATTCAAGTTGAACTCTTACCTCCGAATAGTTTCAGCAACTTTTGGATCTGAGAATTATATGTTCAGTAAAACGCATTACAGAAGATGTTAGTGAAAATGGAGTTACGCACCCGCTATGAAGGTTTAGTTTTCAAAAGTTATGAATAGATTGAAAAAGTTTCAGTTTTATCTATTCTGTAGCACCCAATATTCCAGAAAATGTTTTTCAATTATTATCTGTATTGAAAATGCAATTATAAAAGCTACTAATAAAAATTCAGTAGTCAAATTAACATCAGTCTTTCAAAAAATTTTATTCAGTGTATTTGTATAAATTTTTATTCTGTAATGAAACAGTATTTAATATTATTTATAGTTGAGGTGTTAACTCTGTGGAGGTTTAGACATTGTAATTTGTTTAGTAACACTGTTTTTTCCACTTAGTATAATGTTGTAACCCTACCAGTTTCAAGGTTTTCGCCTCATCATCAGGCGAGCGCAAACACTGAATTATATTAGAGCTGGCACCGATATACCAAACGTTCCTAACTAAAAATTCAGACTGAACTATTTGTGAGTGAAGGGAAGCAGTGCTGAAACCTAGGGAACATATGTATTTAACAGGTGTTCATCAAATACATACGTTCCCAAAGTCTCACCGCTGCTTGCAGAAGTTATCTGCTGCCTCCCAGTCATGAATCCCATCCTGAATTTTTCCCGTTAAATGCATTTGATATATCGGTGCCAGGTCGAATATAATTCAGCCTTGTTTGTGCTTCCCTGATGATGACGTGAAAACCTTGAAACCGGAAGTTTATACCGTTATGTTAAGTAGAAAAACAGTTTTATTAACACTTGCCTTACTGTGCTAAACAATTCCGCCAGCCACTGTGCTGGACGCTCAGCATCCAGTGAAAAATGTATGTTTTAAATAAAAATTATGCAAAATCTGCTATGTTATTTTTTGTTATTAGCTATAAAATGATTTTATTATGTAAGTCCTGGTCACTCACTATCCATCATAGGGTGGCAAGTGTTAAACAAATTATAGTGTATTTTTAATATCATATTTTTTCTCCCATATTTAGTATATCAAAACATTATTTATGGTTCCATGAATTTCATTATAATGGTATCTGACCTGTATTTGGTTTTGTCTAGTGTAGTTAATAATGAGTGTTTTAAATATCCCCGCAGTGGCTGATGACCAACATGACACTGACACTTCAGTCCCTCGAGCTCCATTTGCATATTCCCATTGCCCATTGCCTCCTCTCCACAGAACAATATGTCTCATGTACTTAGTTTATGAGCACTAACTGTTCACACCTACTGGGTGTTTCTGCTATAATTAATTTTTTTTTTAAAACATTTAAATTTATTTTAAGTATATATTCTTTGAATTAATAACACGGGCCTGCAAAATTAAGGTGCATACATTTTTTTTTCAAGTTCACACTAAATTGTGTTTTGAAACTTTCGCTATTCTTAGTATCAGTTGTAGACCTTATCAGCTGTAGTTTGTATCAGACCTTATACAAGTTATACTAAAGTGATTTTTGGGTTGTGAACCTGTAAAACAGCTCAATTTTCACAATGTGCATTGGCAGTTTTGGCATTGAATATAGCATTCTTTCAATGCCGGTTTTGGCACGTGGACTCAAAAGGTTGGCCACTCCTGCTCTAAACCCTACTTTGCATATTAATACTGTATGAAAATCAATTTAAATTTTGTTAAAAACACAGCACTAATACGACATAAGTATCATTTTTTATTTAAGCACACAAAAATATGTAAAGGAGAGCTAGTATTTTGAAAAAAGTTATCGCAGGCCTGTGCAATGAAATAGGCTTTATGTGGGTTATTTAATTTATAAATTAGATTTTATCATTCAGTGACTGAGTCTTTATTCTATCAATGCTCTTGTGGCTATCATTGAGATGCTGGAAAGCATTGTAGCTAAAAAATCAATCGACAGCTGAATTCGGATGTTGGCAATAACAAATATAGATATAGAATACATCGGTACAATGTTTTATATTTATTTTTATATAAATCGGACTAAACCAAAGATTTTTTCATCAAATTGTTGTCTATTTTATTTATGCACTATACTAAAGAAAATGTAGCATGGTCCCTGTGATGATTCACAAATTTGCCCCAATACAACCTTGTAACGACGTTCAGTAATTTTTATTATTTTATCAACTTTTATATAAGCCTCGATTCTAATAAATAATAAGTTATTTAGGTTACAAATAACTAACAATAATGACAAATTAATGTGTCTTACGAATTAGCAAAAATATGTGAGTTTGTTAAAATCAAATAATAATTGGCGACGTTCGTCAAAAGTCACTATGTTAGTCTGCATTGGCTAGGGATGGGGTATACGATAATTGGATTTTCGTTTTTTTTTAACATAAAATTAAATGTTCGTAATAAGTATTAATTCATAGTGGATCTTGGCCTATTTAAAGATAGATACAAATCATACAATACATTAGAATGTCAGTATAATGAAAATTAGGAATTAAAACGTCAGTTTAGAGAAAAACAATTTTTCGATTTATAAAAAAAACTAGTTTACCCCATCGCTTTGAGACATGACATTTCAAACGTCACAGTGACCATGCTACATTTTCTTGAGTATAATAACTTTTGATATGTATTCATAATAATTCACCTTTTAGGAATTGTATTGTGTTATGTTCAATTTTAAATATTTTCATTTTTATTATTGCATAGAAAAATAGAATGGAAATTTTAGTTGTGAATAATTAAAACAGTATAAGTTTTTAAATTTTCAACATTATCATCTCTCAAGTGAGTTTTCTGGACACGTGCAGTATAATTCCAAAAGGGTGAACTGTTGTATTTTCTTTTAGTGAACCTTTTTGTTTTAATGCATATCTTTTTTATTGTATCATCATTGCACTTATTTAAAAAATAAAACGCAATCTTTATTCGTAAACTATTTAATATTTTTTTTAATGTTGAATCACCAACTTTGTATGTAGTTCTCCATTTTTACTTATTTAAGGAAAATAAAGAAACACAATTTTTGTTTTGACTGCTATAGATTTTTTTTTGATAAATTGAACAATTGATGGATTAATTAAATTAGAAAAATAATATTTAACAAATTATATACATACCATTTTTTGTCAGGGTAGGTAGATAGGACAAAACGTCTAACTTTCCTATCTCAACACACATTCTTATCCTCTTCTATATCTATACACGTCATACAACTTCTATGATTTCTCTGCTTTTTAAGATATGCACTTGATCCAATCATACTTTCCTTGGTCGTCTCACACGCCTTCCACTCATTTTTGCACTATACATTTGTTTTTTTCAGTATTTCTTCATTCATTAGTTCCACGTGCCCAAAACATCTCAGAGTGCTCTTCTGCATTTTACTCAAGCTTTAAGTTCACGTGAATCCCTAATCTATTCATTCTGTATTCTGCCATACATTGTCACCCCATGTATTCTCAGTGTTCACATATCCACAGCATTTATTTGGCTCCTTTCCACGTCAACATTTCACTTCCGTACATCAAAGTTGGCACCAAAATATTATTATCTTAACAGATTTTAATCTGGTTTGAGTATATATGTTTTAGTGCTACATTGGCATTGTTTCTTGTCGCTACAATATCCCTCTTTATAAATATTCTTCAATCTTTCATTAATCACATTTAATTTTCCTTGCACACTTTTCTATCACCATGATTAAGGATATTTAACAAATTGTAATACAAAAAAATGTTAACTTATTATTTTATCCTGAAAAAATTATTGTGGATTGCTAAATAAATTATTTTGTGGTTTCAACCTTTTTTTATGTACAGTAAATCGATAGAATTAATTAATTAAAAAAAACTATATTAAATTAATTAAAATAAAATAAATTGATAATTTATCTCTGAAAAAAATATGAAGTGAGCTATCTAACACCCAGTGGCGGGGAGAATGAGTGCCGGTTAAGGCTAGCACACACCAGTTGATTAATGGCAGCTAGTTAGTCAGTTAGTCTGTCAGTCGGGGTATTAATGTGCCAGGCCTGCTATACCCATAGCTCTGTCAGCTGCACCACTTTCCATTTCACTTTTTTATTCATACATTATAATTACTGGTGTGTGGTGTGCATGTGGAGTGAGTAGATTGGACCAATTTACTAAATTTATTCCATCAACAAGAGAAATTACCGTGCAAGTGTTTTCTTTCCCCTTCTTCTGTTCCTCATTCTTAAATCTCTTTTAGTCTCTTCCCTGTTGCCGGCAAGTACTCAGTGTTCGTTTTTATTTAATTTCAAGTGGCTTTTAAAAATTATCTGTTTAATAAACTGTTTTTTCTTTATCTTTTTTTTTTGTCATCATTGTAAGTGTATATGTAAGAAAGATCCAAATTATATTTTTATTATTTGAAATTAAAAGAATTCAGACTATGAAATATGTATTTTAATCTTATAATTTTTTTTACATACTACTGTAGTTCTTAATCTCAGAAAACTTGGAATATTCCAAAATGTGAAGATAATTTTCTTTTTGTGTATATATTTGCATTGAAAAATTCTAAATAAAATAATAATTCAATACAGTAGATAGCTTCAGTAACCGAGTCGGTAAGAACCCTGTGTTCCAACCTGCAGGTTGCAGTTTGGATTCCCATTGGTACCAAAAGGTTCTAGTCTGGGTTTCACTTAAGACTTGGTTAAACATCTTTCTGGTTGGTTGGAATAGATTGTCACAAAGCAATAACCCTGCAAGGCTGTAATATATACACACAAAAGTATAAAACAGTACAGTATATATTGTAAACTTGATCAACAACTAGGTTTTGGAATTTGTTAACAATCATTATAATTTTTTGACACTCGTGTTTCTAACTTCTACCTCTGTACGCCTGCTCTGACCTTAAGAAAGAAGCTTAAAATTTAAAATATGGAAAAGAAATAAGTCAAGAACAGTGTTAGGATTTAGTCCAAGCAAAATTCGATGCCAAATAACTTTAAATTGAAAAATACATATATACCATCACGTCATTTCCCTATCGAGGTTAGCAGAAAGGACAGATCTTCAGTATTTCTAATCTCTACACACATCCTTAGCCACCTTCTATTTCTGACTATGTTGTCCTTATTTATTATTACTAAACTATTTATTATTTTATGTTGCCTACTTTAAAAATATCATTTCTTTATCCAACCATACTTTCCTTGGTCTTCCTCGTACACGCCTTTCACTCACATTTGCACTATATATTTGTTTTGTCAGTTTTCCTTCATTCAATCTCTCATTCCACATACCTTACCGCCATCTTACTCGACACAGCCTTAAGTTCACATTTATCGGTAAATCACTAAAATAATATGAATTTAAAAATAAATTGTATTAAAAAGATAAAATAAAAATAGTGTTTCTCTCAAAATTTTCATACAATCAATACAAGAAAAGATTCGACCAAGTTTGTGTTTCAACAATACGTAAAAATAATTTATTGTAATGTTTATCTCTAGTTTCATTATAAGTAGCGATATTATTTTATTTATTTTTTAATTTTATTTTCTCAGTGTTGTTTAAATTATTTTGACTGTGTATGTACGTGTTGCAGTTAGTGTAAAAGTTAGTGCGTAGCTTTTGGATGTGTGCCGCTAGGTAGCTTAGTGTACCACAGCTGCCGGCCAGTGTACCGATACAGTGTCTGCCAATGCATGATCTCTTCCCCGAGCACCGTGTTCCAGGACTATTTGGAGATACCGCAAATAGCAAGCTGGCTTCATCATGACTAACTCACAGGTAGGATGCTTTTCTGCACACTTTTTATTCTTTTACTTTTTTATTATTTCTTGTCTTGATACATTTTGATAGTTATGGAGTCGAAAATCTATGGTAGATGCTGAAATGAAATGAAATTTGATTTGCTAACCGGCAAATCTAGATATTTGTCTAGGCGCTCCAAACCAAATCGGGGTACCCAAAGATTATTAAATAGGTTTTAAACTATAAACAAGAACAATTTAGATTATTTATTTTAATGTGTTCATATTTAATATCTAATAAGAACCACAACTGTTCAATGCTACAGCTTGGTACATATTTAATATCTAATGAGAACCACGACTGTTCAATGCTACAGCTTAGTACATATTTAATATCTAATGAGAACCACGACTGTTCAATGCTACAGCTTAGTACATATTTAATATCTAATGAGAACCACGACTGTTCAATGCTACAGCTTAGTACATATTTAATATCTAATGAGAACCACGACTGTTCAATACTACAGCTTAGTACATATTTAATATCTAATGAGAACCACGACTGTTCAATGCTACAGCTTAGTACATATTTAATATCTAATGAGAACCACGACTGTTCAATGCTACAGCTTGGTACATATTTAATATCTAATGAGAACCACGACTGTTCAATACTACAGCTTAGTACATATTTAATATCTAATGAGAACCACGACTGTTCAATACTACAGCTTAGTAAACTAATAATTAACAGAAAATGAGTAACTGTTCATCCAAATGTTATAGTATAAATAGGCCAAAACCCGTACGATGGTTGTCGTCGAAGAAAGAATACAAGAATTGAATTTTGAAAACAAGAGAGGAATACTTGGATTCTCTCCGAAAGTAATTCGAAATTTGAATCTCGGTGGGTCCGTGATAACTGTATGAATTTTAAATACCTAGCTAACAATTTTTGAACCGGTGTACAAGGGGACGATGTATAAATGATATATATAAACAAATTCTACATTTATGAATATATATTTTCATAAATGTAGAATTTGTTTTACTTCGGTGAATATTTCACGGGTTGCAACTAGTTTACATTATTTTATTTATGCACACCATTAACAAACTTTTCCAGAATGAAGTTTTTGATTATTGAAATGATTGAAAACATATTTAACCCTTTTAATCCCAGCATATTTTGCATAAAATGTGCGAAAAATCCCAGCATTTTTTTGGCAAAAAAACTGTAGTTTATATTTTATTTTTTATCTCAGTTAATATTTAGTTTTAAAACCTTTTTTTTTTGTGGACACCTCCCTGTACAAGTAGAGTGTAAAATAATAAGCAATTTTCATATTTCATAAAAAAAAATTTTTTTATTTAACATAAAAACTTGTATGAAAACTTTGATGCCGATGATCGGCCCCGTGGGATTTTTCGCTTACACCAGTTGGGGCCGATAATCGGCCCCGTGGGATTAAAAGGGTTACGATACACACTAAAACAAAACAGACTAAATGCATTCATTAGCCATATTATTAATAGAATCAGATGTAACAGTGAATATTGGCTTCAATGACATCGCAGATGCATTTGTGGAGAAGAAAGGAAGACATGAACTGTAGTAGTTTGTTGTGTGGCGAGAAATACATCATCCGAGGTCACATCAGCCAAAACAGAAAGGGTAAACATTCTTTTAATTACGTATTGAGAGGGGACACAAGGGTATACATTTTTTTAGTTATTGTAATTTATTTTTATCAAACACTGTTTATTCCACTTTTTTGTAACGGTATAACCCTACCAGTTTCAAGGTGCACACCTCATCTTCAGGGGAGCACAAACAAGTCTTGTTTGTGCTCCTTTGATGATGAGGTGTGCACCTTGAAACCGGTAGGGTTATACCGTTACAAAAAAGTGGAATAAACAGTGTTTGATGAAAATAAATTACAATGTCTTTAAACCTCACAACGTTAATGCCTTAACTATAAACAACATATTCTTTTAGTTACGTATTGAGAGGGGATGCAAGGGTAAACATTATTTTAATTACGTATTGAGAGGGGACGCAAGTTGCAAACTGTCTAGGGGTATTGTTTATACAACTGCGACACGCGCTATTGCTGGGAAGACTGCGTGAACACCACAATCCGAGAGGTCTGTGAGATCCAAGAAAAACTGAAATTCTGCACTCTGGTGGATCTTTGGAAACCTATAATGATTTTAAGCTCTGAACCGACTGTACAGTATACTTTATAACAAAAAAACATGTTTATTCACAAACAATACAATTCCCTCCAGAGGTCAACTAACTTGCATATCAAGTTGCAAGTGCCATTTGTCATATCTGCTTCCTTTAAACTGGTTTCTCTGACTCCACTCTTCCTTATCTTATTTGTCTCAGGTTTGGAGTGCTTTCGTGTTATCAACGAATTGTTTATTGAATTCATTTTTTGTTTGATATTCTTAAACTTGAACTTGACACGCATCCATTTTAATCTATACTTAAATATTTATTTTATTTTCCACCATTCATCACTTTATTATCAACTTTGGTCGATATTTTTTATTTATTTATTCAAAACAGGCTTAGCCCAATTACATTGAAAAATACAAGGATTATTAACATTAAAAAAATATTATATAAAATAAAAAAAAATTTAAAATTATGTATATGCATACATATATAGATACAAACATACACACATATTCAAAGTTACTTAAATACGTTGATGAGTGCTTTCTAACGCGCTCAATCTTAGAAGAAAATTTACTTTTGCTTTTGGTAATGTGATATGAAATATGTCAAAATCCGAAGCAGTCCCGTTAAGAAGAGTTAAGGCCCTTCCAACAGGCATAGCGGCTGGAAGACCCGTTCTTGCGTATGTTATTGAGAACAGTTCTTACCGGCGCAGTCTAGTGTAATTGTTAGGAACATTTAACGCTAATCTGTGTAGTAATGCTGGACAGCTCACAACTCCTCGAACAAGTTTGACAACGTATACCAGGTGACGCAGATCTCTTCTTACGCTCAAGGAGTTATACCCGAGCATGCCCAGCAGAAACTGAGTAGGATAAAGCCATGAATAGACACCAAACTCTCTCATATAGAGATATCGTAGATATATTTCTTGTACCTTCTCCACCATGAGTGAGTTCTGCGCCCCCACTGGGCTCCAAATGCAAGCATTGCTTCTATTCAATGGTTTGTAATCATGCCATGTATGTGAGGTTTGTGTTATGTCAGAGCTGGGGAAATGATGGTAATGATGAAAATACGCACTTCAAATATTCTGATTATAGATTATCATTCACGTATATGTATAGGAAAGTCTGGCTCTCTGTCTTCTCTGCCTATCCCGGCAAAAAATGGCGTGATAGTATCTACGTATTCTGAGGACAGCTTGAATTATACAATACTCGAAAGAGGGTTGTCACAATGTGAAGATTTCTTCGCTGTCTCAATTTAAACTATTGGAGTCTGGTATGATATTCAGAAATATGGTCATATTTTTTTACTTGCAAAATAAATCAAACACAAACCTTTTCTTTTCTAACTATTGTTATACATTAATAATTTTTTTATAAATATAAGTGTTTGTTCTGCACCAATATTTTATTTCCCCAATTTCTATTTCTCGAATGCTTCACTTTAAATTTCTCCCACCCACTTTCTTCGTGTTATTAAATAATGCCTGGGGTCAAAAGAATTCCACCAGCTGGTTCTAGGTCACCATTCAAGTGCATTTCAGTTGATCTAAACAGATGCTGTCTTCAAATATGACGGACTGACTCAGTTGCAACTTTCAATTACAATTATCATTTGCTTTGAGTGATTTATTTATTCTACAAAAAGTTGCTTATCTAAAAAAAAAAAAACATAAAGTGAATCAATTTTAATCTGAGTGACTCATTCTAAATTTTTTTAAATATCTAAGAAGATCATGAATAATACGGTTTAAGCGGTCTTCATCGAAGTCCATTGGTAGTCGGGAACGCTCCATGTCTTTCAGGTCGAAATTACCATCTTTGAAACGCAAAAACCATCGACGAGCTGTCCTTTTATTCATAGCATCTTCACCGTACACTTCGCAAATATCGTGAGCAGCTTTGGCAGCTTTATTCCCTCGATTGAACCCGAACAGAAGGAGGTGTTGAAAATGCTCACTTTCGTCTACTTGACATTCCATTTTGAAGGCTTGTAATCAAATAAAATAATATACGTAACGTAAAAGCAAACACAGTATCTTGTAGAGCAGAAAATTTTCTTTCGAATGACGTATAACCTTTACCATTTTGTTTTACTTTTGGTGCTCATTTTTAAATTGAAAAAAAACGGACACAACTTAAGTTAACACCCAACAGCTTATTCATTTCAATCAGATAAATTGAATGTTTAATAAATAAAGACTTTTTTTTCATTATTGTACATACATACATACATATGTGTTTCCCTGTTGGGATAGGCAGAGAAGAGAGAGCGCCAAGCTTTCTTATGACGCATCTTTCGTCTCTTCAACATCCGTATACATCTTCTCATACAGCTCCTACGATTTCTCCAACTTTTTACATTTCGTTGTTTCAAAATATACATCCAACTACTTTACACACATTTTGACTGTATACATATTTGTTTTGTTGGTCTTCATTCATTTTTTCCACGTGCCCAAACTATACAATAAGAAATGTGGAAAAAAAAATGTTAACATTTTTAATAAGTTTCGTACAACAATTTATTACTCGAGAATGATAAAAAAGTATTGGATTAATGTCACTCAACCATTAATGTGTGTGACAGCCCTCCAATGATTAACATAAGTACAGTGTTATTTTATCAATGGTTGTGAAAATCAATATGTCGTCCCTGTGATGTGTCAATAACCTGTCATCTTGTCACGGGTTACCAATCATGTTGCACATTAATACCTCTTATCTTGTGCAAACACTCGTCGCCCATCCATTACACTTTGAACGCAAACAAAATTATATTTTTGTTGGGCCGTTTTTATGACACATCATCCCTAAGTTCACATTCATCCCTAACTACACTGTTTTCTGTTATAATGTCACTCGGTGTACTATATTCTCAATGTACACATTTATTCGGCACCTTTGTCTTTTTCTACATGCTTGTTTCACTCTCATACATCAAAGTCGGCACCAAAATACTATTGTGAACTATCATATTACCAGATTTTGATATTGTCCAGTTTGAGTATTTATGTTTTAGTGTTCCATTGACTTTGTTTCTTATCGCTACACGCTGTTCTCTTATTAACTCTTCAATCATAATCTAAAGAAGAATTAATGAAATATCCATTAATGTCCATTTAATAAAATGTATTCCGAATTTCTTATGTTATTTCCCATTTTATTCTCATTCTTAAGGTTCCAATACACAATAGCAATCTTAACTTTCTAATATACAATAACAATCTTAAGGTTCCAATACACTATAGCAATCTTAAGGTTTCAATACACTATAGCAATCTTAAGGTTCCAATACAATATAGCAATCTTAAGATTCCAATACACAATAGCAATCTTAAGTTTCTAATATACTCGTACAATAATCTTAAGGTTCCAATACACAGTAGCAATCTTAAGGTTCCAATACACTAGCAATCTTAAGGTTTTAATACACAATAGCAATCTTAAGGTTCCAATACACAGTAGCAATCTTAAGGTTCCAATACACAATAGCAATCTTAAGGTTCCAATACACAGTAGCAATCTTAAGGTTCCAATACACAATAGCAATCTTAAGGTTCCAATACACAATAGCAATCTTAAGGTTCTAATACACAATAGCAATCTTAAGGTTCCAATACACAATAGCAATCCTAGGATTTTTCACATACTCAACTAGCTTTATAAATGAAAATTGTTATTTGTATAATTGGCAGGAAAAATATATTTGTTTTGTCTGCTTTAAAGTTATGCGATTCTCTCATCAACATTTTGTTTCCACATTGAGGTTACTCTAGCTACGAGTATGTCCATAGCTGGTCTGGATAGCGCTTATTGTGAAATGATAATGAGTATGTCCATAGCTGGTCTGGATAGCGCTTATTGTGAAATGATAATGAGTATGTCCATAGCTGGTCTAGAATAGCGCTTATTGTGAAATGATAATGAGTATGTCCATAGCTGGTCTGGATAGCGCTTATTGTGAAATGATAATGAGTATGTCCATAGCTGGTCTGGATAGCGCTTATTGTGAAATGATAATGAGTATGTCCATAGCTGGTCTGGATAGCGCTTATTGTGAAATGATAATGAGTATGTCCATAGCTGGTCTGAATAGCGCTTATTGTGAAATGATAATGAGTATGTCCATAGCTGGTCTGGATAGCGCTTATTGTGAAATGATAATGAGTATGTCCATAGCTGGTCTGGATAGCGCTTATTGTGAAATGATAATGAGTATGTCCATAGCTGGTTTGGATAGCGCTTATTGTGAAATGATAATGAGTATGTCCATAGCTGGTCTGGATAGCGCTTATTGTGAAATGATAATGAGTATGTCCATAGCTGGTCTGGATAGCGCTTATTGTGAAATGATAATGAGTATGTCCATAGCTGGTCTGGATAGCGCTTATTGTGAAATGATAATGAGTATGTCCATAGCTGGTCTGGATAGCGCTTATTGTGAAATGATAATGAGTATGTCCATAGCTGGTCTGGATAGCGCTTATTGTGAAATGATAATGAGTATGTCCATAGCTGGTCTGGATAGCGCTTATTGTGAAATGATAATGAGTATGTCCATAGCTGGTCTGGATAGCGCTTATTGTGAAATGATAATGAGTATGTCCATAGCTGGTCTGGATAGCGCTTATTGTGAAATGATAATGAGTATGTCCATAGCTGGTCTGGATAGCGCTTATTGTGAAATGATAATGAGTATGTCCATAGCTGGTCTGGATAGCGCTTATTGTGAAATGATAATGAGTATGTCCATAGCTGGTCTGGATAGCGCTTATTGTGAAATGATAATGAGTATGTCCATAGCTGGTCTGGATAGCGCTTATTGTGAAATGGTAATGAGTATGTCCATAGCTGGTCTGGATAGCGCTTATTGTGAAATGATAATGAGTATGTCCATAGCTGGTTGGGATAGCGCTTATTGTGAAATGATAATGAGTATGTCCATAGCTGGTCTGGATAGCGCTTATTGTGAAATGATAATGAGTATGTCCATAGCTGGTCTGGATAGCGCTTATTGTGAAATGATAATGAGTATGTCCATAGCTGGTCTGGATAGCGCTTATTGTGAAATGATAATGAGTATGTCCATAGCTGGTCTGGATAGCGCTTATTGTGAAATGATAATGAGTATGTCCATAGCTGGTTTGGATAGCGCTTATTGTGAAATGATAATGAGTATGTCCATAGCTGGTCTGGATAGCGCTTATTGTGAAATGGTAATGAGTATGTCCATAGCTGGTCTGGATAGCGCTTATTGTGAAATGATAATGAGTATGTCCATAGCTGGTTGGGATAGCGCTTATTGTGAAATGATAATGAGTATGTCCATAGCTGGTCTGGATAGCGCTTATTGTGAAATGATAATGAGTATGTCCATAGCTGGTCTGGATAGCGCTTATTGTGAAATGATAATGAGTATGTCCATAGCTGGTTTGGATAGCGCTTATTGTGAAATGATAATGAGTATGTCCATAGCTGGTCTGGATAGCGCTTATTGTGAAATGATAATGAGTATGTCCATAGCTGGTCTGGATAGCGCTTATTGTGAAATGATAATGAGTATGTCCATAGCTGGTTTGGATAGCGCTTATTGTGAAGTGTTAATGTGACTTTATCTCTTTTTTGGTGATCTCATTTATGTCATTCAATACTCGATATCAGCGTTTCTCATTTTAATTTAGTCACAAAACCCTTTTATATTTTTTACGACATAACGAAGGAACCCCTGGAATATTTTTAGCATGGCACATAAAAAAATGCCCCTTTGAATGAAAATATCTTTTCGTTCAAAGTCAAATACCTTTAAATTTAAAGTTAAATTTTTCCAGAGTGGAGGCAAATACGTGTTTTGTTTTTTTTCATGCTCCATAAATAAATGTAGCTGCATGATTAATTATATGGTTTAACTCTTAATTCACCTTTAAACGCCCCGTGATCCCGTACGGGACCGCGGATTTGCATCGTTCAATGGCCTAAGGCCCCGTACGGGACCAGTGATTATGGTACATTTTGCAATCGGATTACACTGATTTATTTTATTTAAAAAAATGGGTTCGTTTATTTTTTTACCTAGAGAATTAGAAAGCGTCCAAGTTTTGGTGCTGGTGTTTGTTTGAAAAAAAAATAAGGTGGTGTTTGTTTGAAAAAAATATTTTTATAACAGCTACGGGTCGCACGAATATTTGTCAAAAAATTGCTTGGGCAGTGGGCTACCTCTATTGCGCACGGGCGCTTAAAGGTTAAATGATAATTATGGTAAGGGCCATGCGAAATATGGATCCAAACACGGAGCATAATTAATCACAGGTGTTCCACATCATTTTCTAGTATTTACGTATGTTGTATACAGTCAATGTAATGTGCAGATTCTGAATTATAATTGCAAAGGCGGTTAGTTTATTACACAAGGTGTACTGTAAAAGCAACCTGACTCAAATATTATGTCTTCCGCTAAATATAGACGTAACCTACAATATTTTTATCGTTTAATGTGTAATAATTTTTTTTTTCCTTGGAACCCTTAATTTAACCATACAGAACCCCAGGGTTCTGCAGAACTCCATTTGGGAAACGCTGCTTTATACTCATTTTGTGTGGCTTTGAATAACATGCATTGTTTTGTATTTTTATCATTTTCCTAGAGGGAACATTGTTTTTATCTGTATTTTTTTATATACACTTATAAAATTAAAAATTATCCTGTTTACTCATACATACCAATGCGTCATTCCATTCGGGTAGGCAGAGAAATATGGTGCCAAACTTTCCTATCCTGACCTACAATATTTACTTCGCCTCCTATATATCTTCTCATACAGCTCCTTACGTTTCATTCACTCCTTAATTTTCTTGGTTTTCCTTTACCACACCTCCCATTTATGCTTGCATTATACATTTGTTTAGTCAGTCTTTCATTACCCATTCATTCACCATGTACAAACCATCATATATTGTGTTATCTGCATCTATTTTGCTTTCATACCTCCTTTGCCACGTCAAGCTTCTCTTCCATATTTTAAAGTTGAGTATAAGATGTCATTGTGAGCAGCCAGTTTTGTTTTGATCGAAATTTTATGGTTGGTATAACCCAACCAAACTTCATTCTATATACGAGGCGTATCCACAAAGTAAGTGTACTGAGGCTCTCACGACCGGATGGATTTTATTTTCGACATGTTGGCTACAATTCCGTTTAGCCTGACCCTTCCCCTCCGCAACGAGACCGGTTCGAGTTCTGTACGTTGAGAAGTGTCGACGCGACAACACGTTTAGTGAAAAATGTCAACCCAATCTCCCGCCAAGTGCGAAATTTTGTAAAACGGCAAGACTTTTTGAGGCGCTGCAAACTCCATGGAGATGAATTTCTCCGCTCCATCGTTACTGGAGATGAAACTCGGGTTGCACACTACACGCCTGAAACCAAAAGGCAGTCTCAACAGTGACGTCACACCTCTTCACCCTCCGCCAAAAAGTTCAAAACCACAATTTCAGCCAAGAAAATCATGGCATCCGTGTTTTGGGACTGTCAAGGCATAATTTTAATTGAATATATGCCTCAAGGGGAGACCATCAACTCTGCAATATACTGTGAGACCCTAAAAAAATTGCGGAGGGCGATTCAGAACAAGAGGAGAGGCATGCTGACAAAGGGAGTCTGCCTGCTGCATGACAATGCCAGACCACACACGGCCAACGCCGCGAAGGAACTGCTCGCCTCGTTTAAATGGGATGCCCTGAACCATCTCGCGCATTCTCCTGACCTAGCACCTTCAGATTACTATCTCTTTACCTCCCTGAAGCTGCACATGGGTGGAAAAAGGTTTTCAACCGACGAGGAGGTAAAGAAGGAGGTGGAGAGGTGGACGGAGGGGTTGGCGGGAAACTACTTCGAGGAAGGCATCAAAAAGTTGATACCCCGCTTCACCACCTGCATTGAGAGGAATGGCAACTATGTCGAAAAATAGCTTACATATGTACTACGGTAACCACGTAATTTTTTTGTTTAAATAAAAAAAATTGTAGCCTACAAAAATTCAGTACAGTTACTTTCTGGATATGCCTCGTATATAATACATATATGTAGCTTGTTAATTGATTTAAATAAGGCAGAAAAACCTTATTTGCCATTGAATGTTTTTATCTCCATGCAATGAATGAATGAGTGGCCCCATATTAAATAAAAATTACAGAGTTGAATATATTTTTTAATAATATACATTGTCAATCATTACTCATTTGATGATTTAGCACAACAGACATCATTATACTGGACGAGGCCAGTTGAGATTGCTCTCCATACATATTCATATTCCCCATATTTATATTGTTCTGGTGGATAATATAATGTGTTTACTGTGTCCTATTACTACACTTTAATTTAACAATAAATCCTTGGGATAGGAAGTGTAGGGTACACATGTAGCGGGAGAAATATAATTACTGGAATTATATACCTAGTTATTTATTAGAATATTTTACATTGAATTACTTTGTTATTCTACTAATTACGAGGCATATCCAGAAAGTAAGTGTACTGAATTTTTGTAGGTTACAATTTTTTTTATTTAAACAAAAAAATTACGTAGTTACCGTAGTACATATGTAAGCTATTTTTCGACATAGTCGCCATTCCTCTCAATGCAGGTGGTGAAGCGGGGTATCAACTTTTTGATGCCTTCCTCGAAGTAGTTTCCCGCCAACCCCTCCGTCCACTTCTCCACCGCCTCCTTTACCTCCTCGTCGGTTGAAAACCTTTTTCCACCCATTTACAACTTCAGGGAGGTAAAGAGATAGTAATCTGAAGGTGCTAGGTCAGGAGAATGCGCGGGATGGTTCAGGACATCCCATTTAAACGAGGCGAGCAGTTCCTTTGTGGCGTTGGCCGTGTGTGGTCTGGCATTGTCGTGCAGCAGGCAGACTCCCTTTGTCAGCATGCCTCTCCTCTTGTTCTGAATCGCCCTCCGCAATTTTTTTAGGGTCTCACAGTATCTTGCAGAGTTGATGGTCTCCCCTTGAGGCATATATTCAATTAAAATTATGCCTTGACAGTCCTAAAACATGGATGCCATGATTTTCTTGGCTGAAATTGTGGTTTTGAACTTTTTGGCGGAGGGTGAAGAGGTGTGACGCCACTGTTGAGACTGCCTTTTGGTTTCAGGCGTATAGTGTGCAACCCAAGTTTCATCTCCATTAACGATGGAGCGGAGAAATTCATCTCTATGGAGTTTGCAGCGCCTCAAGAAACTCTTGCCTTTTTACAAAATTTCGCACATGGCGGGAGATTGGGTTGACATTTTTCACGAAACGTGTTGTCGCGTCGACACTTCTCAACGTACTGACCTCGAACCGGTCTCGTTGCGGAGGAGAAGGGTCAGGCTACACGGAAGTGTAGCCAACATGTCGAAAATAAAATCCATCCGGTCGTGAGTGCCTCAGTACACTTACTTTCTGGATACGCCTCGTACATTAATCCCCGCTATACGTGATTCTACCTCCTATCCTGAGGCTCTTGTCAGACGGAATGACCAGTATAGGTTAAGATATTTTTACACCAAAAACAACTGAGATAATCTACTTGTGAAAGAATGTATATTGGAATGACACAATGAAATATAGGCCCTACAATACAAGAACAAAAAGAAGCATTGTCTATCTTATTTTAGAATTTATACACCATATAATGGAGACAAATCATAATTTCAATCATAGTAACTTTAAAGTTTTGTATATGTCATAAAAATTATATTAAACAATGAATTAAGAAATATTAGAGATACACAAAGCCATAAGCAAGAAATATTAGAGATACTTAAAGCCATAAGCAAGAAATATTAGAGTTACACAAAGCCATAAGCAAGAAATATTAGAGATACACAAAGCCATTAGCAAGAAATATTAGAGATACACAAAGCCATAAGCAAGAAATATTAGAGATACACAAAGCCATAAGCAAGAAATATTAGAGATACACAAAGCCATAAGCAAGAAATATTAGATACACAAAGCCATAAACAAAAACAAAGGAGTAATAAATAACCGAAAAATAGAAAAGGTTTCGCACTTCTTGAACATTTTTCCTCTGCATTAATATTGTCGAATTCTATGAAATATTTGTATAAAATATTTTATTAATGTATTAAACTACATACACTTTTATTGTGGGTGGTCCATAGTAAAGTAACATGACTCATTAGTCTGATATATAAACAGGTCTCATAACGAACCGGGATCATAACACGTGTAGAGGGCCTCCGTATAGGAGGTGAAACACGTGTAGCGGGGATTAATATAATTAATGGGTTAAAAAGTTATTTATCGTTAAATATTGTTATTTAGAGTTTTACAAAGTTAAAGCTGAAACCTTGGATAAAATATTACACTTTCATCATTATCATCATAGTCTTTTCATTTTTTGCCCCATTTCATTTTTTTTATTTATTTTTCAATTTATGAAAAGCAGACAATTTGAATTGTCATCACCATTTATAGTATATTGTGTAGTTGAACAATCTATTTTAATTAAAACACATTGTTTATTTTTTATTGTTGTTTTCGGTTCAACTTAATAATATTTTATTTATATTTCCACACATGTGCGAATAATTATTTTATGTAATAAAACTTTTCGGTATATATTTTTTTTATATAATTTCCCACTTTTATGGTTTAGTTTCACCACTTGACAGTTTTTTTTTATACTGACGAGCCCATGCCTCGTTCGGGCAAATCTTGTTTCGACTTGGGACCGTTTCTCCCGTGCGTTGTTTGGGCAAACGACACTTGGGAGAAGTATTCCCAAGTCGAAACAAATTTGCACGAACGAGGCTCGGGCTCGTCAGTATAAAAATAACTTCGTGCCTGAGTCACGCTCGAGCAAAACTGTCAAGTGGTTAATAAGTCACTTCAAAAACGATGGATAGAGGTATCACTGTATATAGAGCAAAAGTGGTCGGAAGGTGTGTTAGAGGAAGACCAAGGTTCGTTGGACCAAGTTAATGATATTTATGTCAGAAAAATTGGGGATTGTTCGTACGTGTTTGTGCGTTATCTTCTCATTCATTCTTTTAAAACTGCTTAACTATTTCAATTTATTACTGCCTAACTATTTCAATGCAGTTTCAACTATTTCATTTCCCATTTGTCATTTTGTAAAATTTGGACTTCTTTGAGGCTTTTCTTTTTTTCGTTCTTGCTGACAGTTAGTAGTAACCTGAGGTGGTATATGTGGGTTTACTTTTTATTTTGTTTTCTGCCATACGTTTTTGTTTTTTTTTATTTATTCTTTAATCTAGATATGCGGGGGCGTAGGATGGAAGCCCCCCGATGCCCTTGCGGTCGGGTTCGCCCTACATTGGCGGGGTGTATCTCGGCCGGGGGAATGTTTGTGGGATGAGCCCGGACCTTTTAATGGCTTCTCTCTTGAATGTATTTTTTTTATCATCTATTTGTTTTCTGTGTTTTTTTTTTATCTTTTTCTACGTGTTCAACGGTGTGGACTGAAAAACATCTGGTGTCCCCTTAGCTGGGCTCTCCGCTTTTCTAAATAGTAAATGGGATAATTGACTGTCCGAAGCTACTGGAATTGATTGCCTTCTGAATTTCTTCGAGAAGTACGAGACGACAGAATATATTCCGGTGTGAGAGTTGTAGAACTACTAACTATTACTCGAATTCTCCCGTACCCAGATCACATCGATTGGGTGACGACTGTGCTGCAGTCTCGGACATATTTGTTGACAGTCTTCATGCCTTTAAAAGTTCTTGAAGAGAGCTGAATCGTAAATCCAATGTCGCGGCGTGACTCGTGTTGATTTTTTTTCTCTCTTAAATTTAAAGAGATATCTTTAAATATGTTGGAGTTTCGATGTGTATTTTTTTGTATATTAGAGTGGATTGATTGTGGGTATGCATATTTTTGTTATTATTTTTTTTCTTTCTTTTTGTATGTTAGAGTCTTGACCTGTCTCAGGTTAGTATTTTATATGTGCATCAACATACTGCTTTTCAATATTTTTTTATATACGATTTGTGTGAATGTTTATACTAGGTTAGTCAAAAAGTTTTGAAAGCGGAAATGAAAATACATTTTGTTTGGGGGGAAATCACTTTTATTGCTCAGTATAGTCTCCCATAAGATCAATACACTTGGTCCAACGATCTTCCAATTTTGTTGTCCCATCACGGAAGTGACTTTCTGGAAGGCCTGCAAAATACTCCTCTACGACGGCTATAACCTCTTTGTTTGATGAAAAATGCTTTCCACGAAGGAATTTTTTGAGGTGTGAAAACAGCCAGAAGTCAGAGGGAGCTAAATCTGGCGAATAGGGTGGATGCTGCAACAATTCGTACCCCAATTCACTGATTTTCGCGATGGTTTTTTGAGCTGTGTGAGCAGGTGCATTGTCTTGATGAAAAATGATTTTTTTCTTCTGCAAACCGGGTCTTTTTTCACAATTTTTTTCATCCAACTGGTCCAAAAGGTCACAATAATAATCAGAGTTGATTGTCTTACCAGTTTGGAGATAATCTATCAATAAAATTCCTTTTGCATCCCAAAAAACTGACGCTAACACCTTCTTGGCCGATTTCTGGACACGAACACGCTTCAGAGCCAAAGTGCCTGGTTCACACCACTCCTTAGCCTCTTGTTTTGATTCAGGATCATGGTGGTAGACCCAAGTCTCATCCATAGTGATGAATCGACGCAGAAAATCCTTTTTATCCTTTCGAAATTGCTCCAAATGTTGCTCAGAAAGTCGCATTCGAACGTGTTTTTGTTGCATTGTTAGAAAATGCGGCACCCATTGTGCACACAGTTTTTTGAAACCCAAAACTTCAGCCAAAATATGCCATGTTGTTCCATGTGAGATGCCTATGGTGTCAGCTATCACATCCACAGTTGATCGATGATCTTCCAAAACCATATCCTGTATATTCGCTATGATTTCTGGTGTTGACGCACTTTTTGGACGTCCTGAGCGTGGATCGTCTTCAACGCTTGTACGGCCACGCTTAAACTCCAAAACCCATCGGTGAACGGTTGGAAATGAAGGAGAAGACTCCTTTAATACTATCACCATCTTTGCATGGATCTCAGTAGCCGATAAACTTTCCAAAACAAAAAATTTAATCACTGCACGATATTCGGATTTTTCCATTGTTAAAAAATACACTGACACGTCAACTTCAAATGGCTTGTAAACAAAGAATGAATTGACAGATCGAAATGAAATTTTCAGTACGTTCTTATGAAAGATGAAATATTAAAATGGCGTAGAAATTTTGGTTTTTCTACTGCTCCATAGATGTCCCTTTCAAAACTTTTTGACTAACCTAGTAATTTGTGATAAGTTGTATTTCTATTAATGCGCACTCAAAATTCTAATTTGAGTATTACTCTTGTAACCTTTTTTATAATGGTCGAAAAAATACCCTAAATTGTAATAAAATAATAATTCTCTACAACTCAATTAATTATCCCCGTTGGGAAATGCTGGCTTGTACAATACATAACAAATCAGTGTTCTGTATATTTTAATTAGAATTATAAATAGATCTTTCTCTCTTAATAAATAAAAATTAAATGTCTTTTCAAACACAGTGTAAGATTTCCATGTCCCACTTGTTAATTGTATTGAGATTGTCTGGTGTTAATCAAACTTGTGTAAATCCACTTTGGAATAAAAATGTCCGATATTCTTTTAAAGGAATTTAATTTTTAATATACCATATTCACGTTTAATATACCATATTCATCCAGATGAGAATAGTGATGTCGGGTAAACCACTAAAGAACACCGAGGAGTTTGTCTACCTCGGGAGCAAAATAACATGGGACGGTCGGTCCAAGAGCGAGGTCGACAGCCGTATACATCAGGCTAGACTTGCATTTAATAAAAGGTCGAAAATATTAGAATCAAATAATATAGACCTAAAACTGAGAATACTCCTCATCAAGACCTATGTATGGAGTATCTTGATGTACGACTGCGAGACATGGTGCCTATCCGAAAGAGATAGACGAAGACTAGAGGCTTTTAAGATGTGGTCCTATAGAAGACTATTAGGAATTTCCTGGAGAGACCGCATCACAAATGAAGAGGTTCTCCAACGAATCGAAGGAGGAAGGCACCTGCTCAGGATCCTGTCCGAAAGGCGTGCAAGATGGATCGGTCATATAATACGACAAGAGGGCCTCTTGCATGCCATAATGGAGGGTATGACCGAGGGGACAAACTCTAGGGGACGCCCACGCCGAGAGTACCTGGAGGACCTGTTGGTGGACGTGCGCTGCTCAACATATACAGATTTAAAAAGAGCCGCACAGGACAGGGGGGAATGGAGGAGAAGAGTTGAAATTGCTGCAAACCAGTCTTAGGACTGCAACCACGGAGAGAGAGGGTGAAAAAAAATCATAGTTAATTTTTTTCACATACAAGCATTTAACAGCTTTCTGGTTGTATAGAGTCTTTCCGAGTGATGTACAGCGTGGACCCTTGCGCTCACTTTATGGTTTAGACTCGGTTATAGACCAAGCAGTATCCGGTGTGCATCCACTTATGGCGAAGTTGACTACAAACAGAACCTAAAGATGAAACCCAAACCACATGGTACAAGACTCGGAAAGACCTTATACAGCTGATATGAAGAATCTTGAAAGTCTCGTACATAGTTTTCTGGTTGTTTGAAATAAATTTCCATACGCAAATTAATGGTAATACATACAAATGACATCAATGTCTTAATTATTTTGTGTAATTCTTTATTCTAAATTGTATTACATACAAATAACATCAGTGTCTTAATTATTTTGTGTAATTATTTATTCTGAATTGTATTACATACAAATAACATCAGTGTCTTAATTATTTTGTGTAATTCTTTATTCTAAATTGTATTACATACAAATAACATCAGTGTCTTAATTATTTTGTGTAATTATTTATTCTGAATTGTATTACATACAAATAACATCAGTGTCTTAATTATTTTGTGTAATTCTTTATTCTAAATTGTATTACATACAAATAACATCAGTGTCTTAATTATTTTGTGTAATTCTTTATTCTAAATTGTATTACATACAAATAACATCAGTGTCTTAATTATTTTGTGTAATTCTTTATTCTGAATTGTATTACATACAAATAACATCAGTGTCTTAATTATTTTGTGTAATTCTTTATTCTAAATTGTATTACATACAAATAACATCAGTGTCTTAATTATTTCGTGTAATTCTTTATTCTAAATTGTATTACATACAAATAACATAAGTATCTTAATTATTTCGTGTAATTCTTTATTCTAAATTGTATTACATACAAATAACATAAGTGTCTTAATTATTTTGTGTAATTCTTTATTCTAAATCATATTTATATCTTGGAAGTGGATATTATGAACGGATAATGGATAAAATGAAAGCATGCTTAAAGAAGCAACTGAAAAAACTCTTTATTTCTAGTCAGTAAAATAATGTGTTTCATTCCTGATTTTTCTTTTCCTTTCCTCTCCACCGTCCCTTCCTTTCCTTTTGATGGATGATATCTCACTTTGTATGAAAAATAATGTTCGGGTGATTGTCCGTCTTTGTGGGGTGCGTGGGCTCACGTATGTGTTTATAGATTTTGTGGGGATGGATATTCATTTGAATGATTTATGCGTCCACATAACTTCCTTCATTTACTTTTGTCTGATTGGTTGGAAGAGATTGCCGCCTGGCAATGAGCCCGCCAGATTGTATTTGCAATAAAAGTGTTAAATAAATAAATTAAATAAATAAATATGAACAATTCAAGTTATTTACACTCTAAAAGTCTGCCGCTCTGTCCTTTCTGCCTACCCCGACATGGAAATGGTGTGTATATATGTGTAATATTTTTGCTTAATAAGTTTCAATACAAGAAGTATATAAGTTATGAGAAGTTGGAGATGACCTAGAAAAACATGGTACGACTAAGTGAGTCAAATCTTAAAAGAGAGAAGAGTGAAAGACTTTCTAATAGGAGAGTATGCGTAACAAAGTGTATGAATGTGGCAGAAGTAAAATATTAGGTCCTTACATATGAAATTGGCGTTTTGCCGTACTGGCAACTTTGATCTCAAATATCTTCTCTTTGGTTTGGAATTCCAAATTCAAATTTATACAGCTATTTACTCAAGTATTTGTGTTTCGAAAATTATAATTCATTTGTTTTTTCCTCAATTGTTTTTTTTCTTTGCGTCACTCAGTTTACAAAATGGAAAACTTGAAATATCGCGTTATTTACGAGTACGAGTTCCACCGTGGCACCAGTGCTGCAGAAACGGCTCGAAGGATTAATGATGTGTATGGCGACGGTGCCGCAAAAGAAAACACAGTGCGTTTTTGGTTCCAACGTTTTCGTTCTGGAAATTTCGACCTGCAGAACAAGCCCCGTGGACGGCCGGAGACCAAAGTTGATAATGAAGGATTGAAGGCTATTGTGGAAGCGGATCCATCGCAAACCACGTCCGAGTTAGCTGCAGGCTGCGGTGTTAGTGATAAAACTGTTTTAATCCACTTGTAGCAAATTGGGAAGGTGAAAAAGCTTGAAAGGTGGGTACCTCACGAATTGAGTGAAGCAAATCAACAAACGCGCGTTGACTGCTGCGTTGCATTACTCAACCGGCACAATAATGAAGGGATTTTGAATCGAATCATTACCTGTGATGAAAAGTGGATCCTGTATGATAATCGGAAGCGCTCATCGCAATGGCTGAACCCTGCCGAACCAGCCAAACCATGCCCCAAGCGAAAATTGACTCCAAAAAAGTTACTTGTGAGCGTTTGGTGGACTAGTGCTGGTGTCGTTCACTACAGCTTTCTTAAATCTGGCCAGACGATTACGGCAGATGTCTATTGTCAGCAACTGCAAACCATGATGGAAAAGCTAGCTGCTAAACAACCGAGGCTGGTTAATCGCTCTAGGCCACTGCTGCTTCATGATAATGCTAGACCACACACTGCACAACAGACGGCTACCAAATTAGAAGAGATTCAATTGGAATGTCTAAGACATCCACCGTACTCTCCGGACCTTGCCCCAACAGATTACTATTTTTTTCGAAATTTGGATAACTTCTTGCAAGGGAAAAAATTCAACTCCGATGGGGCAGTCCAAACTGACTTCAAAGATTTTATTGATTCCCGTCCGAATGGTTTTTTTAGTAAAGAGATCGATGAACTACCTATGAGATGGCAAAAGTGCATAGATAGCAATGGTACATACTTTGATTAAATAAATATATTATATTAAAAAAAAATCAACTTTATGTTCCTCCCAAACAAAACGCCAATTTCATATGTAAGGACCTAATATATGTGTCAGGATAGAATGAAGTAGAGATCTGTTTTTTCTGCTTACCCCAATAGGAACATGGTGATTAAGTTTCAATAAGAAAATTAGTAATTTTCTCTTTTTAATATCTTGAAAGATTTGGCAAAATATGAATTCCACTCATTCAAATAAATTCTTGATAAATGGGTGCAACGGTAACGCAGCGTACTATGCGCATTGCACAATTATATATTCCCGAGAGCGTTCATAAGAGCCGACAACAATGCCATTAAGCATTTCCATTGTGCAAAAAAAATCGGTTCACAAGTCTACAGTGCAGAATTCAGTCGCTAACTGCCAACTGCCGTGGGAAGATGCTTTTTTACCCACTGTGAAATTCACTTTGCGATTTCAGCGCATGATTTATACGGCTCAAAAGTTAATTTCTCAATGTGTCTGCTGTAATAGGAGAATATTGCCATGTTTAAGATGATACAAGTAGATAAACTCTTTTGAATATAACTATTTAGACAAATATTTTTCTACATCATCTTTTTATATTGTTGTGCAGTTTATTTGGGAATGCATTGTAAATTATGCAGATTTTTCTGGTTGTGTTTACATACTCTCAACCATTGTGTGTAATTTTATTTTCACATATTAATATTTATTTAGTTCCTTCAACCGAATCCTGTCGAAAGCTTTTGTAAGATCGACTAAACAGAGGTAGGCTGGTTTGTCGGTTGAAGGACCTTCTGAACACTTTATCCACAAAAATGATACCTCCATCACTCATTAATGTCATAAGAGAGATCAACCTGAATAGTAACACAAAACTCAGAGCAAATGGGAAATATACTAAAGCCATAAAAACATCGGTTGGAATCAGATAAGGCGATAGCCTAAGCCCATTTCTCTTTAACTGCATAATGGATAATATCATTGCAGAGGTTGCATCTCTCAAGTTGGGGTACACTCTTGGTAAGAGGAAGCGGTGGGAATTCTCTGTTATGCTGACGACGCTACACTCATAGCTGAAAATAAAAATGACTTACAGGGAATGCTCACAAAGTTCGATGAATCCTGCTCAAAGTACAATATGATTATCTTCGTATCAAAAACCAAGTGTATGACATTCTCCAAAGACCCACTAGAGTGCAGAATATCAGTACATGACGAGCCAATTGAACAAGCAACCCAGTTCAGATATCTCGGCAGTGAACTGCTCAGCTCTCATGACCTCCCCAGAGAAGTAAGGTCTCAGGTAGATAAAGCTGCAGTTGTGGCGGGCTGCCTGATAGATGTCATATGGAGGAATAAAGATATGAGAACGGATAGCAACTGTGATATGAGAACTGATAACACTGTCAGGACAAAAAGTATGCTAAGGACAACGGAATTGAGAACTCTACGCGCTATTGCTGGGAAGACTTTGCGTGATCGTGTAAGGAACACCACAATCCGAGAGGTCTGTGAGGTCCAAGATGTGTCAGATGGGGACGACAGCATCGACGATATTGGTACCAACATGTACAGAGAATGAATTCCACAAGAATTCCATACATAGCTCTGCATGGGGTGCCGGATGGACGGCGTCCACCAGGGAGACCCCCGAAACGATGGAGAGATAGCTGGAGCTCAGCATCACAGGAGGACAACCCTGCAGTAACAGACTCTTGAGTCTATAGAAAGTTTAAGAAGAAGAATATTTATTTACTTATTCTTGCGCGTTTAAATATATTCATTTATAATACTGTTAAGAAAAGAAAGTATTAAGTTATTTTACATTCAGTTCATTACACAAAGAAGTTCGTCATATTTATTTATTGACAACATAAACAACACTCACTAACTTAATAAGTTGTGAGACCTAATTACGTGTATGCATCACGTGAGACAACCCTTGGTGTAGTGGATCAATTCAAAGAAATTAACAGCCCACCCATAATCTCCTTCATACATTTATCTAAAACATATTTAAAAAATCAAATGTGAATTAAACTTTCCCTTCCTGTGCTAAAAAAATCCGCGAGTTCCGGTGCTGTGTATTCAATACACATGTAAAAAAGAGCGATTTAAAATCAGAAAAATAAGAATATTTGTAGCCAATCACTTAAATTAATTAAATTTGAAGTTTAAAGTGATAATAATTGAAATTTAATTTGCTGAAAACATGAAAAAATCATCGGCCGACGTTCACAAAACGAGCGAAACGACCACCTGAAACGAAAGCCCGCGAGCTACTGAAGCGAGAGAAGCGAGCGAACTGAGATTCAATTTTTTGCATTCCCATATACCGAAGTAGAGTGAGAGTGAGACGTGAATAGCGTCGCTTCCTCACCCATAGCGGTTTTTAGAATGAATATACCTACGTCACACACTGGCACACGTTTGATTGTATTGGTGAATTTATTCTCGATTTTCACAAAATATCTCTGATGTGGCCGATAAGTGCTAATTATTGTTAATATTATTTTTTCATTCAATGGGCAAATGTATTACAGAGTAATACCTAAAATCTGAACCCAGTATTTATTATATTTATAGAGATATTACAGTTTTTAGAAGCAATGTGTAGTAGTTACACATCACAGGACAGGAAGGATTAAAAATGGTTGTGAACTTAAAGCTGATGTATTAAGTAAGATGAAGATATGGTTTGAATGAATGAAAAAGTACTGACAAAGCAAGTATACAATGTGAGTGGAAGGTGTGGTAGAGGAAGACCAGGGAATGTATGGTTGTATCAAGTGAATGTATTTTGAAAAAAGGAAATTAAAAAGTTTAGAGAAATCAAAGAACTATATGAGAAGGCGAATGGATGTAATCGAGGTTAGTGTCATGACAGTAAAATTTGGCACTCTTTCCTCTCTGCCTATTCCAGCAGGGAAACGGCGTGATGGTATTTATGTATGTATGTATTCTATTTCTTCCGTGGATTCATCACAATGCTTTCTGTGTCTAAATGTCCTGATTCTGTATATTAATTTAGCTGTCATCTATGTATCTTATCGTTAAACCAAAATAATCAATCCATCGGTTTCTATGGTTTCATTTAGTGACCAAAATCACTCGAAAGGTGTCTTGTATGTTTCATGGTAGCATCTTTCAAAAAGTGTCATCTTAGGCTAAGGCCACACCAAAGTGCTAAGCTAGCTGCTACGTGACTAATAGACTAGGTGACTTTATGCTTGGCCACACCAAAGTGCTTCGCACAAATTCATTTGACATTTGGGAGCAGTTGAGTCAACAAACGATGCCACTCTCAAAACTAACCAATTTCATTACAACTTACCTTATCTTTATTTACTTCCTGTGCAACTTCATTCCAAAGTGATTTTATTACAGGTACATTTTTGTATTATTTGCTCGATGGGTTCCACAAAGGCTCTCTTTTATACACGGCTGTTATTAAAACTTCCACCATCTTGTTAATCACTCGGTGACACAATCAAATTAACCAACACGTCTGTTCGCTAGGAGACTCACTAGGTGACTAATCGTCATGTAGCGTGGCGCGATACGTGCAGTGTGTCCACTGCGATAGTATGCGGTGTGTTGGCTCTCTAGGATATGTCGCCTAGCTCACAGCGTTGCTCTAAGCACCTAGCGAGGCTCCTACCTGTGTGGCCGAGGCCTTAGAGTTTCAGTGCTCTCAGACGTCTGATGTATCAAAGGAAACAACTTGAACCCCTTCAAAGTCCCCACTTAGAAGTGAATTCCTTGCGTTGCACAACTAATTGGTTCTAGGAAAAGTCATGTAACTATAAAAGTGAATTCCTTGCGTTGCACAACTAATTGGTTCTAGGAAAAGTCATGTAACTATAAAAATGAATTCCTTGCGTTGCACAACTAATTGGTTCTAGGAAAAGTCATGTAACTATAAAAATGAATTCCTTGCGTTGCACAACTAATTGGTTCTAGGAAAAGTCATGTAACTATAAAAGTTAATTCCTTGCGTTGCACAACTAATTGGTTCTAGGAAAAGTCATGTAACTATAAAAGTGAATTCCTTGCGTTGCACAACTAATTGGTTCTAGGAAAAGTCATGTAACTATAAAAGTTAATTCCTTGCGTTGCACAACTAATTGGTTCTAGGAAAAGTCATGTAACTATAAAAGTGAATTCCTTGCGTTGCACAACTAATTGGTTCTAGGAAAAGTCATGTAACTATAAAACCGCGTAAAGTAAATTAATTTTAACCAGATTATCTAACAATAAATATTTTGTTATTCCACTAATTACATTATTCCCTGCTACATGTGTGTTTACCTTCGAGGCTCTCTTCAGGTAGAATGAGCCCGGTTTATTATGAGAGCGGTGCTTAGGTCAGAGTGGTGTCATGTTACTATGGACCATCCATAACGGAAGTGTGTGTGGTATATTGACAAAGGAAACATTCTTAAGCGGTGTTAAACCTTTTATTCCTTGCAATTGGGTTAATTCAAATCGGATTTTTATAATTTTATTTGAAACGCATTATAATAAAATCACATAGTGTGCGTGTGCGCGTGCGTGCCTGTGCGCATGCGCCCGTAAAGTAGGATCACATAACTTGTTCTGCAATTTTTATAGTAAAAGTAAATTATCACTATTATCAGAAAAAGTTTTCAGTTAAATTAGTGATTCAATTTTGTCAACATCTTACTCTAAGATAAACTTTTTTTGAATTCATAGTATATTTATGGTTGTTATCAACTTTGATGTATTCATGTGGTACTTTTTACATGTTTAAAATTTATTATGGAAGGAGTGAAACAACTTCTATCAGGTAAATATGTGTATACAGCACTGCATGTGACTGGGTTGGTATATGCTCGGGTAGACTTACTTGCACCATTATTATTTATGATATTTTTTTTTTTTTTTGTGTACATCTGTAAGATAAATTGCAGAGTTTGATAAGTGAATTGTATGAGAGATGCGAAGAGAAAGATTTGAGAATAAATTGAAAGAAAATGAAATGAAATGCGTTGAACAATTCTACTATTTGGGTAGTATTTTTACAGATAATGGAAGAGAAAACAGAGTCGATGGGGCACTAAAACATATGTATAATATACTTTAATTGGACATTATCAAAATTTGCTAAGATAATTCACAACAGTATTTATATAATGATGGTCTAAACTTGAAACTTCGACAATGGTTAGTCAAATGCTACGTTTGGTCAGTGTTATTATATGGAGTGGAATCATGGACCCTCAAAGTTGGTAGTATGAACCGATTAGAAGCATTCCAAATGTGGATACACCGGAGAATGCTACGGATACGCTGGACGGATATGGTCAGCAACACGAGGGTTCTTCAAAAAGCCAAAGTTGATAGAGTTGCTGACTAATATTAAAATCCGAAAGGTGTCCTATTTGCGTCATGTACTTAGAGAAAAATACAAATAACTGCACTTGATCATCCAAGGCAAAGTAGAGGGTTGAAGAGGTGTTGGCAGGAGGCAAATCTCCTGGCTCCGCAATATACGTGATTGGACTGGCATAAGGAGCGTTGGGGATCGTTTTTGGGGTGCCGGGGACAAAGAAGCCTACTTTCAAGTGATAGTCAACGTTGGGGGGGCCTGACATGATACTAGGAAGAAGCAGAAGATTTGTATATTAATTCATCGCTTTCTGTAATGTAATCCTACGTTGTCCAGCATTAGGATTCCTGGAACACGGGAACTGTGCTCTGCCACGAGGTTGTTCTTGTCCAGCATTAGGATTGTCCAGCATTAGGATTGTCCAGCATTAGAATTCCAGGAACATGGGAACTGTGCTCTGCCACGAACTACTTCTCTGTACTCTGTATTATTGTATTGATAATTTACAGTCTCGTTACATATATAATATTAGGTGTTAACATAACTTGTGTCCGTTTTTTTCCAATTTAAAGATGAACACCAAAAGTAAAACAAAATGGTGAATGTTATACGTCATTCGAAAGAAAATTTTCTGCTCTACAAGGTATTGTGTTTGCTTTTACGTTACATATATTATTTTATTTGATTACAAGCCTTCAAAATGGAATGTCAATTAGACGAAACTGAGCATTTTCGACACCTCCTTCTGTTCGCGTTCAATCGAGGGAATAAAGCTGCCAAAGCTGCTTGTGATATTTGCGAAGTGTACGGTGAAGATGCTATGAATGAAAGGACAACTCGTCGACGGTTTTTCCTTCAATAATGACGTCGAATTGCGGACATGGTTGGACAAACTCCTCGAGTCAAGACCGGATGGTTTTTTATTGCACAGGCATTGAAAAACTTGTGGAACGTTGGCAAGAAGTTGTAAATAATGAAGGAGTATACATTATTGACTAATTTGTTGTAAAATAATGAAGGAGAATACATTATTGACTAATTTGTTGTAATTTTTTTTTGTTGTGTCCTTGTTCTCTTCATTTGGAAAAAAACGGACACAACTTATGTTAACACCCAATATTATATGATAAATTGGGCATATTATTTTTGTGTGGTGTGGTTTATAAAACAGATAATAAAACCATTTCTATTAGGGGGACCGAAAAGAAATAAAAAAATTCATTCAATTACAAATAAAAAGTTTATTTAAAAAAGTACTTAAAAACCAATTGCAAAATAATGCCTAATTATTGACAGTATATGTCGGCAGTAAAGTAAATAACTCCGGCGCTATCCCACCACACACAAAGAAGTACCTGTTTTGGAGTAGGAATAGCTACCTGACCGGATGAAAGCCAGCGTCTTTTTCGTGTATAATTATTATATAGAACCCTTTTTCGTCACAGGTAACAATTCGCCGCAAAAAGGGTTCAGATTCATGCCTGGATAAGAGAGACGCACAGATAGTACGTCGCTGCTCTAGTGCAGTTAATAATAATTCATGAAGAACCCAAATTCCTTGTCTATAACTTTTTCCTATGCGATGACGGTGATCCTGTATAGTTGACCATGGACAGCTAAGCTTGCTTGATTATTCTGAGATGGATTGTCGAGGATCAGACTCCACTAAAGACCTCAGATCATCATCATCCTTTTTTAAAGGTCTTCCCGTTTTAGGAGCATCTTTGAGGTTCCTGTCACCTTTTTTAAAAAAAATTTATCCACCTACGACACTTATTAAGTGTCAATACATCTCCGTACGTTTCGTTAATTTTCTGCGTCACTTCTTTCCCTTTGATTTTTTTACATAAACAAAAATAGCATTCAATGATGCAAATGTTGTTCATCAATTGTTGGTTTCGACATTGTTTATTTAAATAACGGTAACAAAAAAGAACATAAAAACAATAAATTTACAAGTCTTAATTCACTAGCAACAAAAAATACGTGTCTCAACATAAACTGATTGTAAAATAGGGTGTCAAAATATTTTGATTTCTTTTCTGTCCCCCTAATATTATTAAAACAATTTTATTATATTTTTTTAAATCATTATTTGGAAAAAAATAAGAAGTCATGCGAAATAATATTTAAATAATTAAATGTATCTTATTTCATTGAGATTCTTATTTTAGTACAAAAGTAATTGCCTACTAAAAATATGCATTAACTGACTGCTGATGTTGGATGTATTGTTGTAAGAGAGTGCATAACATCTGTGAAATAACATGTGTTTGAAGCTATGGCTAAACTCTGCACTAAAATATAGCAAATTTAATGCAGTGGGAAAAAAAATATTCGAACCTGTTTTCAGTTATTTTTTTATTTTTCCAAATAACTGGTTATCCAGGTTTGGAAGCCCAACCCCCTCATTGATTATGTGGTAACACGTATACATATCAATTTGTAATTTGTTTTATCAAACGCTGTTTATTCCACTTTTTTGTAACGGTATAACTCTACCGGTTTCAAGGCTTTCACCTCATCATCAGGGGAGCACAAACAAGAATAAATTCTGTTTGAACTGGTACTGAGATACACACTGCTAACAGTAAACATCCGGGTTGGGGACTGGGGGTTGAGGGACGCATGAGACAACCTCTGCGAGCAGCGGGAGAGATTCTTGGGATATATGTATTTGCCAGATGTTCACCTCGATGCACTGACTTAGAAATTTCTAGGGCCTCTAATCTGTCCAATTTATTTCTGTTACTACTGATATGTAAGCATTTGGCATCATCGATAGAAAAAGGGGGATTTCACGGTGACAATGATTAGCCATTTCAGAATAAATTACAGGATTTGTTAAGGCGGATTTGTGTTCACGAAATCTCTTTTCAAAAGATCTTCCTGTCTTTCCTGTATAGAAATTATCACAGTCAGCACATAAAAGTTTATACACACCACTATTGCTAAATATTCCATTTTTGCCTTTCCCGTTACACTTTCGACCTGTATACTCGCTAAGTCATTCTTTCATCATTCATGCTCTCCACATGTCCAAACCGTCTTTTCCTTAGTGTAGCATCTCCACAGCATTCATCTTTTATCCTTCCTCTGCCAAGTCCAAGTTTCACTTCCATACGTTAAGGTGAGCACTATCACACACTATTATGTATTGTCATTTATGGTACTGTTGATATTGCGCAGTTATTGTATATTATTTTAAGTGCTCTGTTTACCTTCTTCCTTTAATATGCCTTTCAACTCACCCTTTACACGTAAACATACTGCCCAGATAACAGAACTCATCAACCTGCTCCAGCTTCTCTGAGCTAACCAGTATATCGCAAATGCTTTTTGTAACACCTTTTTATGAACATAACCTTTGATTTCGCTTTATTAATTTTCAAACCTTTTATTAGACATCTCTCATATTGTTCACTTATATGATTTTAAGATATACAATAAACTATATCTCATGTTATGTTTCAGTTATGGTTCCGTGGCGTACGCAGCTCCAAGTTCCGGCACGTGTACGGTGTTCCCTTCAAGCGGGAACGCTGCTACGACAACATCAAGATCACGAGAAATGCGCACGACTCCAATTTCTGCGCCGTCAACCCCAAGTTTGTGGCCATCGTGACCGAGGTAGCTGGGGGTGGAGCCTTTCTGGTCCTTCCGCTGGACAATGTAAGTTTTCATATAATTTTATTTTATTTTATTTATTTTACACATGACAAGAAATATACATAATTTACGATAAAAACAACAGGTAATTTAATCCAGACACACAATTTAAATGGATCTGGGTTTGTTGCCTTTCATTTGTCGTGTCATACATTACGCGAAATCAAACTCTTTACACTTCATTACTCCTGACAGATCAAAACATTCATCCCACAATATACCGCATAAAATCATGAAACAAAAAAAAAATATGTGTAATGTATGTAATACATTCCAACTGGTCATTAACAAACACATCTAACTACTATGCTAACTCAATTTTAACGAGCTCTAATGTAATTTCTTTTTAGTGTTTTAACCCTATTAACCCTTTCCTATCCATAATAAAAGGAAATTTGGTGAATTCTGGATATATTCATAATTTTAATAACAACCAGGAAAGGGTTGAACGTGGTTTGGCTTACTCATATTTTTAAATGACTAAATATTTGCTTACTCACGATATAATTAGATTGTCAAGACACGACACGGAGATGGTGAGTGAGATGTTGTGGCTAGACAGATGTTGGTTGTGCCCATTACGGGCGGCCCGGGCCCCCTGTCCGTCAATTGATGTTTCACACCGCACTGTGATAGCTGTGCTGACACATTGAGGTTGCTGTGGGTTCACACACTACTTTCGTTCAATACACAGGAACTTCGTCATTCAAAAATGTTTCACAATTCAATTTCAATTCAAGTCCTTAAATGAACAATTTATTATGAAATAATTTCATGATTTTAAATTTTGTTAAATATTAATAATACCAGAGTAAAATTCGCCATTTAATGTATAAATTAATCCTGAAATAACACATACCACTGTGGACCAAATGTTTTTAGCCTGAACAAATTTGAGTTTTTTATTCTATCACCTTTTTTATATCCTTGGGGCTGGAAAATATCGGACCTTACTTAGTTTATTTTAAGGCAATGAAAAAGAAAGCAAATTTAAAAGAGAATCTACTAAAGGTCTAGGTTCATCTCACTCAGTCGTGATACACCCCCACTAATAGGAGGGCGAGCCCAGCCATGAGGATGCTATATGTTTTCAGACCACACATATACTACAATTAAAAAAAAAAATATTGAATATGCCCTTCATACAATTATAAACACAATAAAGACTGTAGAATAGGTAGATGGTTGCCTCTTAATCCTCATAGATTCTAGTGTGACTTCAGTAAGTCTCGGTGACAGTTGAGTGAAGAAAAGAGATTGTTTAGTGATTAGTGGAGCTTTGTAAAAATGAAACCACAATATGAGATTTCAGAGGAGAATATATTTTGCTCATTTTGTGTACCTTATGTTTAGCATATCAAAAGCACCTCGATCTGACTGCTTATGCTGTCACTCTTTGCTAGCTCAACACTTGCCTACACACTTACTCCGCGTAGGGGCTGTTCGATAATATGTAGCGATAATGCAAAGACCACACAAAGGAATTTTTTATTACAATGCAACAATATTACAAGCATTCATTTTACAATGTTTACACAGGCAATCATATACATAAAATTATTAATCTATGTGACGCATATGTTTGATACACATAAGAAACATCTAACACATCGATCAATAAGTCCCGGGACTAACCAACAGATGGCGCCTCTAATAACAAATCCATACCATTATTAGTTAGTACAAACCTTTAAAAGTTACGTGTCAAACTTTCATGACATTGTGTCATTGAGGTACAGTGGTTTTAGTGACGCTTCTTTTGCTATTTTCAAAACAATGGAAAAAACCAAATTTCGTGTGTTGATAAAAAATTCCTTTATAATGGGAAAAAAATACCGTTCAAACTCAGCGACGGCTTGAAAAGTGTTATCCGGGCTCTGCTCCATCGAAAACAACCACTTGTCGGTGGTATGCTGATTTCAAACGCGGTCGTACAGACACAAATGATGCTGAACGCCCTGGTCGTCCAAATGAGGCTGTTACACCAGAAAACATAAAAAAAAAACCTCAAAACCGTGATGCAAAATCGCAAAGTAAAGTTGCCTGAGATAACTGACATCCTGAAAATATCATTTGGTAGTGTTTACTCTATTTTGCACAACATTTGGTCATGAAAAAGTTTTTTTTCGAAATGGGTGCCGCATTTGCTCACAATGGAACATAAACAACGTGTCACAAGTCGATGGTAATGATGGCTAAATTGCATGAGTTGAACTTCGATTTGCTTCCGCACCCACCGTATTCTCCAGATTTGGCCCCCAGCGACTATTCACTGTTCGCAGACCTCAAAAAGATGCTCCAGGTAAAGAGATTTGGCTCCAATGAAGAAGTGATTGCTGAAACTACCGCCTATTTTGAAACCAAAGATAAATCGTTCTACAGGGCTGGCATAGAAAAGTTAGGAAAGCGTTGGAATTAATGTATCGCTCTTGAATGAGACTATGTTGATGAATAAAGAAGAATTTTGGCAAACAAATGTTGTTTTAGTAGTTAGTCCCGGAACTTATTGATCGATGTGTTATAAACATTGGAATTACAGAACTTGAATTTGGACAGTAAGAAAACTGTTTTTTTTTTACTTTTCATCAGATATCTCACTAGAATAACTGCCTGATCTGAGCCAGCCTAACTACATATTAGAATATTTAACAATAAATTACTTTGTTGTAGTTATTTTGGTGTGAATGTGATTGCAGACAGGGCGACTGGACTTCAACGCCAGCCGGGTGACGGGGCACCGTGGCCCCGTGCTGGACATCAAGTGGAACCCCTTCAATGACAACATCATCGCCTCCTGCTCTGATGACACTACCGTGAGTACATTCATATAGATTCTTAATTTGTCATCTCATCAATTTTTCAAAAATTCCCTGGTTAATGTGCAGAGAGGTCTACAAATGATACTTCCTGGTCTTCAAGGGTCATGTGCCATTGAGCGGTGCAGTCATGTGCCAATTGACTATATTTTTCTATTCTGTGTTGCTGGATGATTGCGCTCAACTTAAAGATATATGAGGTAATGAATCAATTTTATTTATTTTTGTAATTTATTACACAAGTGTCTTTTATTGTACAAACAAATGTGCATAAGACATGTTAATACAAATACTTAAAATTATTGACAAAATTAGACAACTTTATCACAAACTAACATGTAGATACAAAAAAGCAATAGTAACTGTTTCAAAGTTTGTTTAAAATATGTATATTTAAATTCAATATATGTATGTGTATTACAAAATATAACCAAATTTAGCCAAGTAGACTTACATAACTGTGGAACACATATTTGACAGTGATAAAGTACATAGATTTGTTACTAGTGGAACAATGCTAACATAGAATATGAAAAATTGGATTTTTCAAGAATTTTATGAACAGTTCTTAAAATTTTAATTAAAGCATAAAAAATAGGAAAATGTAAAGATGTATTTATAAGTAATACATTTTTTGCAGGGTTACTATGCAATATAAAATGTACTAACTGTTAAATTTGCATTTTTATCAATGTGTAATTGTCATATGATAAAATCTTACATTTGGTTTTATGACAGCTGCACTCAGTTTGACGGGTGACATTGAGAAATGTACGACACCGATTGAAATGTAGATCTTTAGTCATTCTTCTATCATAATGACATCACGTTACATGCGCAGACTATCAGAGTTTATTGACACATAGACGAAAACTATTGTTTAAGCTCTGTAAAAAACCTTAAGAAAAACAATTTAAAATTGAAATGCCAATTGACTTATTTATTGAATTGGTATTAACGACGATCTCCGTGCCCTAATTAGTAAGACACCTGTCTTCCGACCTGGACGTTGCGAGTTCAATTGCCGCTGGAAAATGGCTTTCAGTCTGGGTTTTACTGAAAGCCTCGTAAATATCTTTTGGGTTTCTCGGAAGAGATTACCGCATGGCAACCATATCACAAGATTGTACTGTGTACAAAAGATGTTACATGATTAGCTCGGATAATGCTATAGCTGTCAGATGTCAGGTTTAGTGGTGCCCTCCTCGAGGAGAGTTTGCTCTCTAAACATTGCTATTTAAAATTGTCTTTCGAATTGAATTTGAATTGATTATGTTGTTTATAGTTAAGGCATTAACGTTGTGGAGGTTTAGAGCCATTGTAATTTATTTTTATCAACACTGTTTATTCCACTTTTTTGTAACGGTATAACCCTACCGGTTCCAAGGGTTTCACCTCATCTTCAGGGGAGCACAAACAAGATTAAATTCTGTTCAAACTGGTAAAGATATACACGCTTCAATGGTTGGGGGCTGAGGGGTGAGGGAGGCATGGGACGATTTCGGCCAAGAGCGGAGATATTTTTGGGATATAACTGTTCACCGGATGTTTGGATCGATGTACTGACTTAGAAATTTCTTGCGCCTCTAATCTGTCCAATTTATTTCCGTTACCACTGATATGTAAGAATTTGGCATCATCGATAGAAAAAGTATGATTTTCACGGTGACAATGATTAGCCATTTTAGAATAAATTAGAGGATTTGTTAAGGCGGATTTGTATTCACGAAATCTCTTTTCAAAAGATCTTCCTGTCTTTCCTGTATAGAAATTATCACAGTCAGCACATAAAAGTTTTGAAGCGTGTATATCGGTACCAGTTCGAACAAAATTTAGTCTTGTTTGTGCTCTCCTGAAGATGAGGTGAAAGCCTTGAAACCGGTAGGGTTATATCGTTACAAAAAAGTGGAATAAACAGTGTTGATAAAAATAAATTACAATGAAATTGAATTGAATTAAGGTTGTACAATTCTAATATCAACTAAATGATTTGTACCAAAATGTGAAAAAAAATATCATCGATATGTAAAAATTTACTTAATATTTCGTCTTAACTAAAAAATTAAAATAATTTAAAAAATAAAAATAATTTGAGAATGAAAACTATTTTATCATCTTAAGTCAGTTTAAAAGTAAATTTTACGCTTCTTACAAATAATGTATATTTGGAGTTTTTACCTTTAACCTCTAAGTTAGTGAGTTTTTGTAAGCAAAATAAAAAAGTTATTTTGTAAGTAATATAAAAAACGTAATTGCGGCCGCCACATAAAAAATAATTGAATAGATAAAAACATTTGAGCCTTGTCAGTTTTATGGATAAATTCATGTGTTCAGGAAAAAAACATCAGACGTACCATGTACGTCCATACTCTCTTGAGGTAAAAATTTGCTCGCCGTTCACCGTACGGCCATACTTTTTATTTTTATTTATTTATTTATTATTACACATGACAAGAAATATACGTAATTTGTGAAAAAACAACAGGTAATTTAATTTGAACATACAATTTTAATGGATCTGGGTTTGTTGCCTTTCATTTGTCGTATCCCCAGTAAACTAGGCTTTTGCCTGTATCTCACTGAGGATATTTAGCATGAAAAAATAAATCGATACTTTTTTCCGATTTTTGATTACACAAAAACAAAACCCCGTTGCACGTTCTCATCAACCTGACAAACAGTGACACTCAACTACAACTGGAAACATCACGCGGAATTATACTCCTCACACATCATCACTCCAGAAGGACCAAAAATATTCATCCCACAATATACCACACACAATCATAAGAATAAGATAATACTCCTTTAGAGGTTAAAGTTTGCTGACTTAGGGTCGAGTTCATAATTCCATCTTTACACTTAATACAAAGTTTGCTGACTTAGGGTCGAGTTCATAATTCCATCTTTACACTTAATACAAATTTTGCTGACTTAGGGTCAAGTTCATAATTCCATCTTTACACTTAATACAAAGTTTGCTGACTTAGGGTCGAGTTCATAATTCCATCTTTACACTTAATACAAAGTTTGCTGACTTAGGGTCGAGTTCATAATTCCATCTTTACACTTAATACAAAGTTTGCTGACTTAGGGTCGAGTTCATAATTCCATCTTTACACTTAATACAAAGTTTGCTGACTTAAGGTCGAGTTCATAATTCCATCTTTACACTTAATACAAAGTTTGCTGACTTAGGGTCGAGTTCATAATTCCATCTTTACACTTAATACAAAGTTTGCTGACTTAGGGTCGAGTTCATAATTCCATCTTTACACTTAATACAAAGTTTGCTGACTTAGGGTCGAGTTCATAATTCCATCTTTACACTTAATACAAAGTTTGCTGACTTAGGGTCGAGTTCATAATTCCATCTTTTATTTATTTATTTATTTATTTAACACTTTTATTGCAATACAATCTGGCGGGCTTATTGCCAGGCGGCAATCTCTTCCAACCAACCAGACAAAAGTAAATGAAGCAAGTTACGTGGTCGCATAAATCATTCAAATGACTATCCATCCCCACGAAATCCATAAACATATACGTGAGAACATGCCCACAAACCCCACAAAGACGGACAATCACCCGAACACTATTTTTCATATAAAGTGAGATATCATCAATCAAAAGGAAATGAAAGGATGGTGGAGAGGAAAGGAAAAGAAAAATCAGGAATGAAACACGTTATTTTACTGACTAGAAATTAAGAGTTTTTTCAGTCGCTTCTTAAAGCATGCCAAGGACGGAGCGAGTCTTATATTGGTTTGTAACTGATTCCAGAGTCTCACTGCATGGACAGTAAAGGACGACGTGAAAAAAGAAGAGCGGTGAACTGGAAAGGCCAATAAACAATCTCTGTTTGAGCGTAGCGCTAATCCATGATTGGAAAGACGCTGAAAATTTTCGGCGAGATAAGAGGGTGCGGCGGGACAGTTAAGGATATTATACAATAGAGACAGTATGTGAATTTGGCGTCTATTTCTAACATTCAACCAGTTCAATGCCTTCTGGTATGAAGTTATATGATCGTACTTTACACTTAATACAAATTTTGCTGACTTAGGGTCAAGTTCATAATTCCATCTTTACACTTAATACAAAGTTTGCTGACTTAGGGTCGAGTTCATAATTCCATCTTTACACTTAATACAAAGTTTGCTGACTTAGGGTCGAGTTCATAATTCCATCTTTACACTTAATACAAAGTTTGCTGACTTAGGGTCGAGTTCATAATTCCATCTTTACACTTAATACAAAGTTTGCTGACTTAAGGTCGAGTTCATAATTCCATCTTTACACTTAATACAAAGTTTGCTGACTTAGGGTCGAGTTCATAATTCCATCTTTACACTTAATACAAAGTTTGCTGACTTAGGGTCGAGTTCATAATTCCATCTTTACACTTAATACAAAGTTTGCTGACTTAGGGTCGAGTTCATAATTCCATCTTTACACTTAATACAAAGTTTGCTGACTTAGGGTTGAGTTCATAATTCCATCTTTACACTTAATACAAAGTTTGCTGACTTAGGGTCGAGTTCATAATTCCATCTTTACACTTAATACAAAGTTTGCTGACTTAGGGTCGAGTTCATAATTCCATCTTTACACTTAATACAAAGTTTGCTGACTTAGGGTTGAGTTCATAATTCCATCTTTACACTTAATACAAAGTTTGCTGACTTAGGGTCGAGTTCATAATTCCATCTTTACACTTAATACAAAGTTTGCTGACTTAGGGTCGAGTTCATAATTCCATCTTTACACTTAATACAAAGTTTGCTGACTTAGGGTCGAGTTCATAATTCCATCTTTACACTTAATACAAAGTTTGCTGACTTAGGGTCGAGTTCATAATTCCATCTTTACACTTAATACAAAGTTTGCTGACTTAGGGTCGAGTTCATAATTCCATCTTTACACTTAATACAAAGTTTGCTGACTTAGGGTCGAGTTCATAATTCCATCTATACACTTAATACAAAGTTTGCTGACTTAGGGTCGAGTTCATAATTCCATCTTTACACTTAATACAAAGTTTGCTGACTTAGGGTCGAGTTCATAATTCCATCTTTACACTTAATACAAAGTTTGCTGACTTAGGGTCGAGTTCATAATTCCATCTTTACACATAATACAAAGTTTGCTGACTTAGGGTCGAGTTCATAATTCCATCTTTACACTTAATACAAAGTTTGCTGACTTAGGGTCGAGTTCATAATTCCATCTTTACACATAATACAAAGTTTGCTGACTTAGGGTCGAGTTCATAATTCCATCCTTACACTTAATACAAAGTTTGCTGACTTAGGGTCGAGTTCATAATTCCATCTTTACACTTAATACAAAGTTTGCTGACTTAGGGTCGAGTTCATAATTCCATCTTTACACTTAATACAAAGTTTGCTGACTTAGGGTCGAGTTCATAATTCCATCTTTACACTTAATACAAAGTTTGCTGACTTAGGGTCGAGTTCATAATTCCATCTTTACACTTAATACAAAGTTTGCTGACTTAGGGTCGAGTTCATAATTCCATCTTTACACATAATACAAAGTTTGCTGACTTAGGGTCGAGTTCATAATTCCATCCTTACACTTAATACAAAGTTTGCTGACTTAGGGTCGAGTTCATAATTCCATCTTTACACTTAATACAAAGTTTGCTGACTTAGGGTCGAGTTCATAATTCCATCTTTACACTTAATACAAAGTTTGCTGACTTAGGGTCGAGTTCATAATTCCATCTTTACACTTAATACAACATTTGCTGACTTAGGGTCGAGTTCATAATTCCATCTTTACACTTAATACAAAGTTTGCTGACTTAGGGTTGAGTTCATAATTCCATCTTTACACTTAATACAAAGTTTGCTGACTTAGGGTCGAGTTCATAATTCCATGAAGTTAGCCGATTATGGCTGACAGTCTCTTTCTTTAGCCCGATGTGTATTACTTACTGCCGGGTACTGTACATATATTGTTAAATGTTTATATTTGTGAAATAATTTTGACTTATGTACTTGCATACTTATGTATCATTTGGAATATTTTATTGTGTTAATGTGTCCTTATTTACTTTCATTATACTTATTATACATAGTTTTATTTTAGGATTTTACTTTGTAAGGAGTGGAGCACTGACTACTTGTATTTTTATTTTAGGATTTTACTTTGTAAAGAGTGGAGCACTCACTACTTGTATTTTTATTTTAGGATTTTACTTTGTAAGGAGTGGAGCACTCACTACTTGTATTTTTTATTTTAGGATTTTACTTTGTAAGGAGTGGAGCACTCACTACTTGTATTTTTTATTTTAGGATTTTACTTTGTAAGGAGTGGAGCACTCACTACTTGTATTTTTGTTTATTATTGTTGTAAGGTATATTGTACCGTTCATGAAAATAAATAAATATATAAATTACTCAACTTAATTTCGCGATACACAGGTGAAACTATGGCACATCCCGGACGGAGGGCTGTCCATGCACCTGACCGAGTGGCTGGTGGAGCTGCGCGGCCACAAGCGGCGCGCAGCCTACCTGGAGTGGCACCCCTGCGCCGAGAATGTGCTGCTGAGCGCGGGCTTCGACTACCTGGTGCGTTCCTCATCGTTGTTACCCTCTTACCTAGATAATGGAGACAGTTCCTCTCGACTATGGCAGCTTCAGTTACAAAACTTCACTCATTTCCAATGTACGCGCTCATTCAGGATTATTGATGAAATTTTAATAGGATAAGAGAACAAGTTTTAGCTTTGTCTAAATTTGTTCTACCTCTTTTCCTTCAAGTCTAAGCATTTTTTACTTGTTGCCAATGTGTTTCTTTGCTCACACATCTGTTGGGCTACGCAGGTTACATGTTTCTATGAATGTACTTGACTGAAGACTACCACTCTAGATTACAGTAAAAATCCATTCATTCGAAATTCAATGTTTGAAATTTCACAAAAAAAAGAATTACGAATTACATAATCACTATAAAGACTATTTGAATTTGACACTTCCCAACATTTGGAACTTCATGACCGTTTTTTCTTGCTATAAAAACGATATAAGTCAAGTAAAGTTTTGTTTATTAATTGTAAAATAAATAAATAAATAAATACTGGTGGTCACTTATTCGATTTTCACATGGTCACTTGTTTACACTGATTCACTTGTTTATGTTTACACGTGAAATATCATTGATTATATCATTGGTTTTTATTTGATCATGCACTTAATTACAATATTATAATCAATGATTCAAAGTTTTTATCAAATTAACATTCACTGTTGTGAAATTATTCAAGTTAAAATTTTAAAAACTTAATAAGCCATATGAAATGATTACACTCAAAATTATACCTGTTAACCCTTCCTTCCCTGTGATGTGTAACTAGTACACATTGCTTCTAAAAACTTTAATATCTCTATAAATATAATAAATACTGGATTCAGATTTTAGATATTCCTTCGTAATACATTTACGCATTGAATGAAAAAAATAATATTAATAATAATTAGCACTTATCGGACACATCAGAGATATTTTGTGAAAATCGGGAAAAAATTCACCAATACAATCAAACATGTGCCAGTGTGTGACATAGATATATTCATTCTAAAAAAAAATTAAGGGTGAGAAAGCGACGCTATTCATGTCTCACTCTCACTCTACTTCGGTATATGGGAATGATAGAAATAGAATCTCAGTTCGCTCGCTTCTCTCGCTTAGTAGCTCGCGGGCATTCGTTTGAGGTGGTCGCTTTTCCCGTTTTGTGAACGTCAGCCGATGTTTTTTTTTCATGTTTTCAGCAATAAAATTTCAATTATCACTTTTAACTTCAAATTTAATTAATTTAAGCGATTGGCTATGAATATTCTTATTTTAAATTGCTCATTTTTACATGTGTGTTGAATACACATCACCGGAACGCGCGGATTGTTTTTAGCACAGTAAGGGAAAGGTTAATTTCACTAATAGAATGTCTTGATACACTATACGAGGGCGGTCCGATAAGTACTTAATATTTGTGTTGTAATATTTATTTATATTTTATTTTCTTACAATGTAAGTTTGATTTAGCTAATTTACAAATACGAGGGCGGTCCGATAAGTACTTAGCCTCACCGCCCGATGGCACCACTATCGCAAGAGCAATTTTTTATCACGTAGTACATTCTTGTTGACAGCTACTGTCAAAATTTCAGCCAAATCGGACGCGTAGTTTTGTTTTGACCGCGTGTGGAAGCGAGCATGTCCGCGGATTTGAGAAAAATGGAAAAAGAGCAATATCGGTCGGTGATTCGATTCTTGTTTTTGAAACGGAAATGGCGCAGCGAAATCAAAGAGCGCTTGGATGCTGTGTACGGTGACTTCTCCTTTGATGGCGACCGTCAAAAATTGGTTTAACGAGTTTCAACGTGGTCGCACGTCGGTTTTTGATGAGCCGCGCCCAGGTGCCCCGAAAACGGCTACCACAGAGGATAACGTGACAAAAATCCACAATCTCGTATTGGCAGACCACCGATTGAAGGTGCGCGAGATAGCTGAGACAGTAGGCATCTCAAAAGACCGCGTGGGTCATATCCTGCATGAAATATTGGGCATGAGAAAGCTGTCGGCGCGATGGGTGCCGCGTTTGCTCACTCCGGACAACAAGCGCAACCGTGAGACCACTTCAGAGCAGTGTTTGATGATGTTTAAGCGCAATCCGAAGGAGTTTCTGCATCGTTTCGTGACCGTCGACGAAACATGGATACACTGGTACACACCCGAGACCAAGGAACAGTCGAAACAGTGGACTTCACCCGGCGAACGTGCTCCGAAGAAGGCGAAGACTGTCCTATCGGCCGGAAAGGTGATGGCCACCGTTTTCTGGGATTCAAAAGGTGTGATCTACATCGACTTCTTGGAGAAGGGCAAAACGGTCACAGGGCTCTACTATGCCGAATTATTGGGCCGATTCGACGCCGAATTGCAGAAAAAACGGCCCCATTTGGCGAAGAAAAAAGTGCTCTTCCATCATGATAACGCACCGGCTCACACCTTCGCCGTCGCCACGGCCAAATTGGTAGAATTAGGCTACGAACTATTGCCCCATCCACCGTATTCTCCGGATTTGGCCCCGTGCGACTTCTTTTTGTTTCCAAATTTGAAAAAGTCACTTGCCGGGCAGAAATTTGAGTCGAATGAGGAAGTTATCGCCGCCACGGAGACCTACTTTGCAGACCTCCAGAAAACGTATTTTTCAGATGGGTTAAAGAAGTTGGAGCATCGCTGGGTCAAGTGTATCGAACTCAAAGGAGATTATGTTGAGAAATAAATCGCCACTTTTCCAAAATTTTTGTTATTCTTTTGTAGGCTAAGTACTTATCGGATCACCCTCGTATGTTCGTATATTCTTTGATTTCAGAAACATAAACTGTTGTGATCAAATCACATTTAGTTTATGAGAGTTCTTGGTGGGCTTCCCCATACTTGCGATAATAATCATGAGATATTTAGATAATTAATTTTTGGGAGGAATATAGGAAGAACTCTGAGAATTTAAACCCTCGCCCGCATGTAATAGTTGGAGTCGCCAACTAAACATTTTGAATTATTAGCAGTCATAAATTTATTTTAGCAAAAAACATTACGAAATATTGCGGTTTTTTAAATTAACAGTTGAATTTATCACAAAAAGTTGATTACTAGACCTAGAAAACGGCGTAAAATATTAATTACGAATAATTTTTCTTCTTGTTAATGGAATTTGACTGTATTCTTACGGCATTTCAGTTTCGTAAAGACTGTTTCCAAAAATAATTCATAATGCTTTACTGACTATAATATTTGTGTACAGATAATAGTATGGGACGTGGGCAAGGGCGAGGCCATGAACGTAATAGACTGCCATCCAGACGTGATCTATAGCATGTCCTTTAACCGGGACGGCTCCCTGCTGGCCACCACCTGCAAGGACAAGAAGCTGCGTGTTATCGAGCCCCGATCCGGAATCCTGGTGTCGGTAAGTGTCTTATCATGTCTCTTCTCTCTCTTTTGTCAGTATTATGTATAAACTATCGATCGAGTGAATAAAAATCATGGAACAGAAGATGAGGTAGCTGTGTCTAGTTTAATTCCAACATTTGAGAAACTGTGTGGTGAACAACAGTCCTCATCCATCCCACTAAATTATATTTTAGTTTTAGGACACCGTAAAAAAAATCTTTTTACACCGTGAAATATAAAAGTTTGATAACCACTGCCTTAATCCTTATCATGGCATTGTAACAGGGGTTACATTCATTTAGGGATTTAAAAAAAAAAAATCAGAAACTGTAACATAATTTCAAATATGGCAACACATTCAAATACTATACACGCACTATTGTGTGCAGTGGTATCATCTGGTGATAAATATTGACAACGCTACAAGCTTTCAAACGACGTCGAGACATGTTGACCCGATGGTGCGTTTTGGGTGGGTGCGTTTTGAAAATAGGAGTAAATAATCTAAATATCTTATTAATCACTCCATGTAGAGAAAATTTTATTCAAACCATTTTATTTGTTGATAATTCAGCTATGTAAATGTTGTTCATGTTTTAGATTATAGAATCATTTTATAGCCCTTTTTGTGTTTTATAAAAATTGATATTTTGGCAATGTAATGTGGGTGTTACATATAAAAAAAAAACTATAAGTAAAAGTTGTGATTTTTTTCCTCAATTTTTCCTTGATAACTTACCATGTAACAAAGAATCACCAAAGAAAAATGTTAATATTTGGATAAATTGAACTTTGCCAAGATAAGGGTTAATTTCTTTTCTTATATTCTTCAATATCTTTCTAGAACAATCGTGTATGTCAGTGTTTGTATCCTTTATGTTTGCAGGAGGGTCAGTGCCATCAGGGCACGAAGGCATCTAAGGCGTGCTTCTTGGGCGCCAGTGGGCGCGTGCTCACCGTGGGCTTCAGCCGCCACAGCGACCGGCAGTACTGCGTGTGGGACCAGCACCAGCTGACGAGGCCGCTAGCCTGTGAGACCATTGACAGCTCCTCGGGGGTGGTCTTCCCTTACTATGACTTTGACACTAACATGGTAACACCTCTCTCCTCTCGCAACAGATTCTTATATATTTGAGATATTTTATTTTGTAAAGCAAGGCTCAGTAAGCAACTGTATTATTTACATTTACTTGAATAAATTTCAATTCATATGCTAGTTAAACTTGATAAATATATGTTAACAGCATTCATGCTGTCTGAATGAAGTTTTTTTGAAGTGAAAATCTAAATGACACCTAAATAGCACATTATTTTCAATTATAGTTTTAATTTCTTCTAACAGATGTCACCTAAATAGCACATTATTTTCAATTATAGTTATAATTTCTTATAACAGATGTCGTATTATTTCAATTTTTGTAAATAAAATGAGGCACGCTGTAATAATTATAAAATTGAAATAATTTTTATGTCCACGTCCTAATGATGTGTGAATAAATAATAGTTGGCATTCTGCTGTCAGTTGATGTGTCAGGGCAATAATGAGCTTAATTTGGTCTTTCGGAGACAAAACTCTTTTTAATATTATTTTCGTTTTTTTGAGAATACATACATACATTTTTTGTTTGTTTGTCCTCAATCAGTGCTTTTTTCAAAAACAGTTTTATAATAGTTCAGAAACATTAAAAAAAAAACACTTTGAAACCGTGCATGGCACGGATTAATTGTCTAGTGATAATAATACTAACATTTTTTATTAATTTTGTGTTAATAATATGTTTCTTTTTGTGATATGTGGCTAATTTTTGTGATATGTGGCTAATTTTTTTCAAATATGTTTGAATATTCCAGGTATTTTTAGCAGGCAAAGGGGATGGGAATATTCGCTACTATGAAGTGGTTGATGAAGCACCGTACGTGCACTTCTTGAACCAGTTTCTCTCGGGAAATCCTCAGGTAAACATTTTATCAATTCTAACACAGAATGTTTTCATGGAATTGTAGGGAATACCGTCGTCCCTGAATATTGTCAACACGCACGGTCAACGACCGACGAAACGACCTTCGGACATGCCCATAGGTCGCATACCAGAACATTAATATTGTTTACCCGCAAATACTATTTACGACACATTCCACAGTAGAAAGAGAACACATCACGCCGTCTCGCCGTTTCGCCAACAAATATTCTACCCACTATATTATTCGCAACGTCTGCGACCACCTCTGCACGCACAGGAGTGAGATAAAAATATATTGCGGACGCACTCACGCGCCCCGTTCTGAAATGTATATATACCTACTTATCGATAAATAAAGATCACTTATTATTAATCACTTGACCATTCATCGCTGTTTACTATTCATTGATTATTCACTCTCACTTTCCGCATTGCTAATCGAGGTATTTTATTTAAATACCAAACAACAATCATAATCATCAGCACGTCCAACAAGGACATCCGCTAAAGAATTATAGTGGTCATTTCTTGTTTTTGGCATTCATTTTAAGTATCACAAATATGAGGTAACTCACTAAATGATGACTGTATTAATGTTCTATTTTTCACAGCATTGTGTACTTGAATTTCCAGCGAGGCCTTGGCTTCATGCCTAAGCGAGGGCTGAATGTGGCCCAGTGCGAGATCTTCAGGTTTTACAAGCTGCACACTTCCCGGGGCCTGTGTGAGCCCATTTCCATGGTGGTGCCCAGGAAGTCCGACCACTTCCAGGCAAGTCACTACATATTTCATTATACTCGTAGTGTGTACTTTCATCAAACTGATCACAAACCATCATAGTTATTTCCGTCAGATAAATATCTTGATAACTTGTTTACATGTGACGAGTAATTATCGTTTGGGCAAATCCAGTAAAAGTTCGTTAATTACAAGAATGATAATTTATTGTTCATATTTTTTACCATTTTACAGGTCCCGAAATTGAGTTTTCGTAATTAATTCTACTGTTAATTTGAAAAACTGTATTTCTTTATTCGTAAAAAAATCACAAAAAGTATTGTTGAATTCTAATAATACAAAATTACAGATTCATGTAGTACCGGCCCTGGCAACTCCCCGCATATCCAAAAATTCAGTATTAAAATATCTTAAGATTATTATCGTAAGTATGGGGATTTTGAGTGTTTTCATTTAGATGATTACATACTTTGAAGTTTATTTTAAATTTTACCTACATTTAATAATTTCACAACTTTGAACATTAATTTGCCAAAAACTTGATTATATTTTAACCCTTTTAATACCAGCATATTTTGCAAAAAATGTGCGAAAAATCCCAAGCGTTTTTTTGGCAAAAAAGACAGCATTTAATATTTAATTTTTTATCTCAGTTAATATTTTGTTTTAAAACCTATTTTTTGTGGAGTGTAAAATAATAAGTCATTTTCATATTTCATAAAAAAAAAAAACAAAGACTTGTACGAAAACTTTGACGGCGTTGATCGGCCCCGTGGGATTTTTCGCATACACTAGTTGGGGCCGATAATCGGCCCCACGGGATTAAAAGGGTTAATCAAGTGTACGACCAAATAAAAGCAGTGACATCATCATATCTATATTACATGCGCAAACATAAAAACAAGTTACTCTGTGTAAACAAGTGACCATGTCGTAATCAAGTAAGTGACAATAAGTGTTTTTTTTTTTTTATTCGTATGCATTGTTGGCTGCCCATGGAAAATAGTGTGTATTATTTAATTTATTTTACCATTAAATATGTTACTGTCTCAATATTGCGGAAATATGTGGAAATAAAATTCAAAAATTTTTACGGAAAGAAAAAATGACTGCGATGTTTCCAGTCATTGAAAGTGTTGTTTTAGTGATTGTATAATTCGTAATTTGTATTTTTTTGCAAAATTTGGTAGAAAAAGTCGATTTTGAGACCAGGCGAAAAATATGAATTTCGAATTATCGTTCTTCTAATTAAATGAATTTTTACTGTATAAAAGTGGCGAAGTGTCAAACCAGCCTATACAAGGAATATGTTGAAATGAGATAATAGAGCTCAAAGTCTATGGGTTATTATAAATCAAATGTTGTGTAATTAATGCTTTTTATTCATTGAACAGGTACATTCTAAAACTACTACTGTACCATTTGGAATTTTGAAGTAAAGGCACTTCTGGCTTATAAAGAAACGTTATGTGACTCAAATTTTAACACTAACTCATTTCTTTTGGTTTTGTTGGATAGTCTGGTTTGGCTCTATGCCACTCATAAGTAAAAAGTGCAGCGTTGCATCATTCATTTGTCACATGTAATCTAGTCTTATCAGTTGCATTTGAAAAAGTGATTAATATTCCGTTGTGTTCAGGAGGACCTCTACCCCGACACGGCGGCCCCTCTGCCCTCCCTTTCTGCGCGCGACTGGATGAGTGGAAGGAACGCACCGCCCCTGCTCATCAGCATGAAGACAGGTCAGTGCCATCTTCTACCTGGTTGCGCCGCTTGTTCTACTGCTTGTAGTCCAAGTGGCACACCGAGATACAATAAACAACCTGCGAATCATTTACATTAGAAAATGAATGAAACGCTTTTGTTTTAGAAAGTATAGGTATGAATAAAGTCATAAGTATCCTTTTAACCCTGAATATTCGGTGGGAAAAATTATTTGAGGGGAGTACCACGGCGAGTTTATACTTCTCAACATCAAAATTCATCTGATGAGAACCCTTGTTTTCTCCATAGAACTTCTTGAATGTTGAGAAAAAGGAAAGGGATATGTTAGATGTTTTCGAAATGTGGTGTTGACGCAGAATGCTTCACGTCTGATGGACTGTAAACTGCACTAATGTGTTCATCCTCCAGGATCTACAGGTTAAAGAAAAGCTGTTGACGGCATGCAGGAAGGGAATACTGTCGTACTTCGGACATGTCGCTAGAAGAGATGAAGACAGTTTGTAGAAAGTTGGATTGTCGAGAGGTGGCGAGCAAGAGGATAGTCCAGCAAGGTACAGAGACCAAATAAAATAGATGACTAGTTCCTGATTGAGACCAGAAGTTCAGCACATTACCATATTGTCGTTGAGAGCATTACTGTGTGGTCCTCGTTGCCGGGCCTCGTAGTCGAGGATCCCCTCACCACTCCAACGTCGATCTTAAACTGTTCTTCGATGTCGATCGTGTGATCTGTGAGAAAACAGACCGATCCCAGATGCGCACTCCCTCCCACAAATGCCACAGACATGTGGGTGGACCCTGCTGAGCCGCCTGGCCATGCTGACGCATGTTCGCAGCACGCTGACTGTTTCTCACACGTCTAGCCGCTGAGGCGCCATCAGCCCAAGAACATACGGCTCTCCACCCCGCACGTTCCCGAGCCACCTGCTCCCAGTCTTTTCATATATTCCCGCATAAATTATTTTCCCGTATTAATAGTTTAAGCTAATAAATCTCTTAAAGAAACTTAAAAAAGGTTTCACTGTATTAATGTATATTTTAGGGCAATTTAAAAAAAATCCTTAATTTTTTATTTGTTTTTTTTTTTGTTACATGTTTTCGAAGATTTCCACAACTGTTTTCCACTAGTTTAAAAAAATTCAAAGTTCATGCCATGTTGAGTTGGCTTAAATGAGGACCGAAGTTTTGTAATAAAGATGATATACTTAACCGTGACATGGTTTTTAATTTTGGAAAGATGCAGACATCGCAAGTAGGTGAATCCTAAATAGTCATGTAGAGGAGGCATGGAACGAGCCTTCCAGGTCCTCGACTGGCCTCCATAAACGTGTTCACATTTATTTTATAAAGTTTACATATACAGGTAAAACCCAATTACGTACAAAGCTTAATGAAGGTTATATGCAGTAACAAGAATTATAAATTAATAAATAGCAACATAACAACTACTAGGTTAGTCAAAAAGTTTTGAAAGCGGAAATGAAAATACATTTTTTTTGGGGGGAAATCACTTTTATTGCTCAGTATAGTCTCCCATAAGATCAATACACTTGGTCCAACGATCTTCCAACTTTGTTGTCCCATCACGGAAGTGACTTTCTGGAAGGCCTGCAAAATACTCCTCTACGACGGCTATAACCTCTTCGTTTGATGAAAAATGCTTTCCACAAAGGAATTTTTTGAGGTGTGAGAACAGCCAGAAGTCAGAGGGAGCTAAATCTGGCGAATAGGGTGGATGCTGCAACAATTCGTACCCCAATTCACTGATTTTCGCGATGGTTTTTTGAGCTGTGTGAGCAGGTGCATTGTCTTGATGAAAAATGATGTTTTTCTTCTGCAAACCGGGTCTTTTTTCACAATTTTTTTCATCCAACTGGTCCAAAAAGTCACAATAATAATCAGAGTTGATTGTCTTACCAGTTTGGAGATAATCTATCAATAAAATTCCTTTTGCATCCCAAAAAACTGACGCTAACACCTTCTTGGCCGATTTCTGGACACGAACTCGCTTCGGAGCCAAAGTGCCTGGTTCACACCACTCCTTAGCCTCTTGTTTTGATTCAGGATCATGGTGGTAGACCCAAGTCTCATCCATAGTGATGAATCGACGCAGAAAATCCTTTCGAAATTGCTCCAAATGTTGCTCAGAAAGTCGCATTCGAACGTGTTTTTGTTGCATTGTTAGAAAATGCGGCACCCATTGTGCACACAGTTTTTTGAAACCCAAAACTTCAGCCAAAATATGCCATGTTGTTCCATGTGAGATGCCTATGGTGTCAGCTATCACATCCACAGTCGATCGATGATCTTCCAAAACCATATCCTGTATTTTCGCTATGATTTCTGGTGTTGATGCACTTTTTGGACGTCCTGAGCGTGGATCGTCTTCAACACTTGCACAGCCACGCTTAAACTCCAAAACCCATCGGTGAACGGTTGGAAATGAAGGAGAAGACTCCTTTAATACTTTCACCATCTTTGCATGGATCTCAGTAGCCGATAAACCTTCCAAAACAAAGAATTTAATCACTGCACGATATTCGGATTTTTCCATTGTTAAAAAATACACTGACACGTCAACTTCAAATGGCTTGTAAACAAAGAATGAATTGACAGATCGAAATGAAATTTTGAGTACGTTCTTATGAAAGATGAAATATTAAAATGGCGTAGAAATTTTGGTTTTTCTACTGCTCCATAGATGTCGCTTTCAAAACTTTTTCTAGTAACTCCCATAACTAAGAAAACTGGTAACTCCCATAACTAAGAAAGCTCATTATCGTTTCTTTTCTGAAATGTTGAAGATATCAATAACAGAGGTCCTATTCAAAAGGGACAGCCCGTGAAATACAGGAAGAGCACTTGGCATTGCTATTGTAAGTGTGGATACGTCTTGCATGCTAAAGGTAATTTTTTTGACATCACCCTAAGGATTAAAGCTGCAACGTATTAAAAATGTTAGTTATCATTTTCCCAATCGTTTTTCAAATTATGGGCCGCAGCTCTCAGAGGGTTGCAGGGAAATATCAGGAGTTCATGAAAATAAAAAGTAATTACACGTACAAAAGGAAACCTAACCTAACACATTTAAAAAAAATCATTATCATACATTGTTTACTCCAATATATCTATTCTTTTATAAAGCTAGCGATATTATGTTGTAGGTAGCGTAAGTAATGTACCTTATAAAGCTTATCATCTTTGTGCAAGTACATTTGTTAGGCCACATGCACATGCATCAACAAGATATTAAGTTTTTGCAGGGGGGTTGCGAAGTCTTAATTTATTATGTGTTTTGGGGGTCGCAATCGATTATTTAAGCCAACTCAACATGGTATCAACTATAGAAAACATTTTAAACTCATATATTTTGTTTAGTATTGAAGCATGATGGTTTGCTTTGCAGCTTCTGGCCTAGCCTCGAATGGCGTTAGCTGTTTAGTTGGCAACCCCGTGGGAGGTACGATCCATGAGGGTTTTTCTTTTTATTTTTGTCACCTCGCCTCACTGCCATTCGTACGTCCATCCATCGTTACCTTATGCTTCATGGTTGTCCTTTATTTTTAATTGTTTGTCATCATTTGTTACGTTTGTCAATCATTGCATAATTTATTTCACGAACATTTAGAATTATTACATAATTTATTTCACGAACATTGTATCAATTAAGCTTGTGAACATTCTATATATCCAAATGTATGGGGACTATACGAAAATGTACTTACTGTGAAACATAGCGTGTGAAAGAGTAGAGGTAACAATGTCATCTTAGCGCAGCAGTGTGATGTAACTCAGTACACATCTAGCAATGATAGAGAGAGGTTTGTATCGCTGTTACTCGTTCAATAACAAGTATTTAAAACATGTACTGCAATTGATTACACTCAGTTATAAGATCTCTTCGCCATAAACTGGAAAAAGGTTAAAATCCATCGTCAACTCTGTGAGGTTTATGGAGAGAACGTAATGAGTGAGGATAGTGGGAGATAATATGTATAAAACGGGGCGGATCAATGTCCATAATGATGAGAGAAGTGGTCGGCATAAACCTTTCTCTACCACTGCTAGATGTGTACTGCTGCACTGAGATAACAATGATAAACTTAAGTTACTTTCCAGATAGTCTTCGTATATGTATTATATTTTCATTGTCATTGTTACTTGGCCTCGTGTTTTTTTAAACATATGCAGATGCGAAAATTACCCTATTTAATGACTGCAGCCACCACCTTCCTATCCTAAAACTCAACTTGTTTTATTTTCTTTTGTAATATGGTTAATCTATCAATAAAAGTGGGTTCAAATTCAGAGTTAGAACACCCTTGAGAGTCTGTTCTCTAAACGCATTTTTCCTGTTGGAGTAGAATAGAGTAGCCAGACTATGCTATCTCGACACACATTCTCAAACTTTTCCTGTTGGGGTAGGATAGACTAGCCAGACTATGCTATCTCGACACACATTCTTAGACTTTTCCTGTTGGGGTAGGATAGACTAGCCAGACTATCCTATCTCGACACACATTCTTAGACTTTTCCTGTTGGGGTAGGATAGACTAGCCGGACTATCCTATCTCGACACACATTCTTAGACTTTTCCTGTTGGGGTAGGATAGACTAGCCAGACTATCCTATCTCGACACACATTCTTAGACTTTTCTATGATACATTTATACACCTATCATTTCTCTGTCTTTCTACATGACGCTATATTAATTGGCCTTTTGTTATTTTTATTGTTGTGGGTGATAATAAAACAGTGCAGTTCTTGGCTAGATACCAAACAGCATTCTCAATACGTGATCCAATCACCTCCTCATTTTTTCCATACTGCAAACATTTAAAGTTATGCATTTTGTTGATTTTGTCTTTGATAATATTGTTAACATTGAAGTGGTCATGGTATTTTATTGCATTGTTGTTTGATCGGTTGATGGTGAAGTTTTGATTTTCACGCAGGAGTGAGCATATCCACTCACAAGCCTCGCATCTACAACAAGGAGGCGCCCGCGCTGCAGGGCCAGGACAGCAACAACAAGAAGAAGTTCGCCTTCCTCAGCTGCGAGACTGTGCCCGACTACAGACCCCTGCACTCCTGGCAGATGCGAAATGAAGATGACAGCTCTCTGCAGGTAGGTCTACCATTATATATAGTCTTACTTGTAGCTTATAGTACTCTACTTAACACTTTAAGACACGATCAAAATCAAGACACCTTGACCAGTGCCCGGCTTGTTTTACTAAAAAGGGTTTACTAAAATTGCTATATCCAAGTAAATATTAGGAATACACCCATACCTCGCTTTACGACCTAGATACGTTCCGGAAAAGTTAGCCGTAAAGCGAAAAGTCGTGAAATGTCGTGTCAATTACAGTGAAACCCCGTTTTTTCGTTTTTGAAGGGACTGATAAAAAAACGTAATTGGAGGGAAAATGTAGATTTGGGGCTAGAAAAAAAATTGAAAATTATTTTTTATTTAGATAATCACGAAAATAGGAAAACTTTTTTCAATCTATTTGCAATTTTTTATTATCGTAGCCAAAGTTGTAATGGGTATCCCCAAATCATGCGCGAGCGAAACACGTAAACAATAGCGTTTATTAACTTTTTCCAGAATTTCCCTTTTCTTTTGAATCGATAATGTCTTTCTTTGCTGAGACATTATTTGAAGAGATTCAACGAAAAATTAAAAGAAATGAAAAAAATGTAAATTGACATACGAAATACACGACAATTAACAATTGAAATTGTATGTACACGACCGACCGTTTAAAACACAAGCACAGATTGACCAAATATACAGTCTGCCTGCCTCTGATTCGCTAAATTTCCCACCAATTGCATCGTATTACACGACTCGTGTAACCTTAACCATAAGCGCTGCAGCTGCAGGTGCACACGTGTCTATAAATAGAAAAAACATATTTCTGCTTCCGAATATTGATTTCAAATATTTTTATCGTCACGCATTTAATTAAATATGTTTATAGATTGATTTGCATTTTAAATATTTCAAACGTAAATTGCGGGAAATAAAAACGTAAAAGCGGGTACTAAATGTACTAAAATAAAACGGGATTGTAAAAATTTAACGCAAATAGCGGAAAAATGTCAATTCCGGGCACGTATAAACGGAGTTTCAATGTATTTTGATACAAACCCTTATTGCTATTACTTAATTATATAAAAAAGAGCTTGGGAAATTCTCGAGAGAGCAACTTCAGTCATTTTTCGCAAAGGACTGAATAGCACCATGAATCTTGGTGTGGACACGGTTTTTTGTCGCAGAGTAGCGTTTGGGCTGAATCCGAACGATGAATCTATGCAGTGCGGATTCTGAATGGCGACATGAGTCCATGCAAATAATCTCAGTGGGTACTACTCTTAACAGCACATTTTTTTTGCCCGTATAACGAAACATTGTGGGCCGTAAATCGTGCCATAGTTAAAAAAGGCCGTTATAGCGAAATGCCGTATAACGAGCGGCCGTATAGCGAGGTATAGGTGTATTTTAATGATTATTTGTATATTTGTTTGAAATACTTCAATATTTTAGTTTAGTATAGTAATTCTGCCAACGTTCTCCTTTGTGGAGAGCTACATCACACTCCTTAAACATATACTGGGTGTCACTTATTTTCCTGCACTTAGCTTATACCTTGCAAGTTCTGCAGGGTTTTTCTTTTTTATCACTTGATTGAATGCATATCAACACATGTTTCTGTTTGCAGGATACTGCAAATTGATTTTCCTATTTGGTCCCGGAGACTTGATCTATGTGTCAAAATCTTCAAGATCTGACATGATGATACAAAATCAGAATGAATACATATTTTTATTATCTATGTTCCATGCCAGAAATCAGGAAACTATCGTCCACATTCGTACACTCTCTTCTGTTTCTTATACTTACTTTTTCCTTAATTATATTAACATTTTTGTTAATATAATTTAGGAAAATTATATTAACTTTTTCTTCAATCTATCTCTTCCTCGCTCTCTATTCATTTTAGACGTATAGTACCCGGCGGTAAATAATACCTATCGGGTTTAAGAAAGACACTGTCGCTTTGTAGAGCGTCATCTCTGTCACACGGATTGTTAGTGTATCGTGCGACAGAGACAACGCTCTACAAAGCGATAGTCTCATTCTTAAGCCCGATGTGTATTACTTACCGCCGGGTACTGTACATATTTGTTTTATAAGTCTTTCGTAACTCATTCTCTCAATGTGGCTAAAAGAGGGAATGTTTGGAAACCCAAAGGCATGATTAATGGAATTGAAGACAATGTTGTCTCCCGCCAACACTCTTCAATATGTCCGTTTCGTTAATTTAGATGTGTCGATGGGGTACCATAGGAGTTAATGAAAAAAATGCTATGGAAATGCAGTTGAGTTCACATCTCTATTCTGTGTAGCAGTATTGATCATACCGAATCGTTAACAGGTGTTGAATATGCACGCAGGTATCTGAGAAGAACCAGAAGACGAGCACGAACCAAGCAACCAAGTTCCACAAGCTGCAGGCCATGTTCGGTAACCAGCCCGTGAGCGGGGAGGAACAGGTGCCACTCTACAGGCAGATCAACCAAGGAGACGTCTTCTCCACTGAGAACGAGGTGAGGAATTTTTTCTCTGTGAAAATTTTACACACTTAAAAAAAAGGAAGGGAGAGTGATTCGAGAAATACATCTTCAAATTTTATATTTGACTAAGTATCCTGTGTAATGGAGTCAGTCATATGAGCCAATCCCCTCTACTTTTAAATGGATAAGATGTGTGGCTAAACCTCTAACAAGATGGTCAGATAACATCAGAACTGGGAGCAACAGGCTGAGAGGACGCAAGTGTTACTTACTACTGGACGCAAGGGTTCAAGAAACGAGAAGAGGAGAGGAGAGACCTATATCCTATATCAGTGATGAGTAACCATTTTAGCTCGGCGTGTCAAAATTCTGAAAAACTTGGCTTGCCCCGGGTGCGGGTGCCGTGTCACATCTAGGAATATTAATAATTTTTGCAGCCCTAGTATATGAAAAAGTTTCGTTTTTTAACTATTTATTTATTATTATTAAAAAGCAAAAAAAAAAATATTTACATTAGTCACTTTTTTGTTGCTGTTGCATTTGCTAAATCTTCAATTGAAGGTTGTTATTTCGTACATTTTAAACACAAGCAAGCGTTACAAACTTCATCAGTCAGTCGGTTTCCTTTATTTGTTTTAATATTATTCAACGCAACGAGAATAAGGTCTCACAAAAGTACGTTGAGGGAAATATTGTGAGTAAAGCCGTCGCTAGATTTTTCAGAGTGCCAAAAGTGTTTGGTAATCGGTTCCAAGCATTCAAAATATCTTGTTCATACTCTTCATTCTCTAAACGATTTCTGTCTAGATTCATGAGTTTGGACCTCCAGTCGACGAACTCTTGAGCCAAGATGCTGTCTTGAAATTCTGCGAAAATATACGAGCGAAGAAAACGCATCGCTCGTTCTTGGGCAAAATCGTTCGTGAACGATGCGTGTCACCCAAAATGTCTTGGCGTGTCAGCTCTGTGGCGTGGCATGTCATAGGTTACCCATCACTGTCCTATACTATAGTCAATCAGCCTGATAATGATGAAGCTCTAATAACAGTGATGATTATTAATAATTTTTTTAACAAAGGAAAACACTTTTAATGGCAGAGAAAATATTACATCAATGCCATAATCAGCCTAGTATAGCTTCCTTCTATATACTACCTTGATTGACACTTCCCTCAAAATTTCAGCGTCATAGCTTGACATTTGTAAAAGTTATGCTGTACTGAGTACATCTACCTTTGTGCGCGTTTTCGATTTTTTACAAATTTGAAAATGACATCAACTGTGCATCAACGAGTTTGCATTAAATTTTGTGTGAAAAACGGATTTAACGGTCCGCAGACCTTGGAAATGTTGGAGAAGTGTTTTTCGGTGGTACGAACGCTTCAGAATTGGTCGTGAGTCGGTCGAGGATGACGAACGCAGTGGCAGTCGAAAACCGATGAAAACATCGATAAAACCGAAGAAACATTGGCCGAAAACCACAAATTGAACAGGCAGAGGACTTGAACATCGCTTATGGATCCGCTCAAGACATTTTGGTTAATGATTTGGGCCTCAGATGTGTCGCTGCAAAACTGGTGCCGATAGACCTCAATTTCATGCAAAAAAAGGGCCGCATTGAAATCGCGAAAGACATGATTTTCAAGAGTTTTTGACCAAAAACAACAGGAGTACTATCCAGTAGCCTTCGAATTCACCTTATCTGGCTCCCTGCGACTTTTTCCTGTTCAACCGACCTAAAAAACCTCTTCGCGGAACGCGTTACAGCACCCGAGAGGATGTCATGAAAAAATCGAAGACGGCTATGATGGACATACCGAAAATTGAGTACCAGCGGTGTTTCAAGGATTGGATCAAGCGCTGGCGTAAGTGCGTTGCAGTCGATGGGGAGTACTTTGAAGGGGGACCATATCGATTTTGATGAATAAACTTGTATTTTCGATTTGATGAATAAACTTGTATTTTCAATTTTATGAATAAAGTTCTAATACTTTTTGATCAAGGTAGTATCTGTGGCGTTATGGCAGAAGTCGATATGTTCATTTTACCTTAGTTTACAGGAGAAGCAATATTAACTTTGATAAGCTGTTAAAATCAGTACAAATAAGTTTTTCCAAACAATATATCTCTTGGTTGGATAATGACTGACACACCAAGTTTTGCCACAACATGCTGAGAAATATTTTCTATAAATTGGGAAAATAAACACAAAATGACAAAAAATGTACATAACATACCAATCAACAATTCCCGGGACTAACCAACAGATGGCGCCTCTAATAACAAATCCATACTATTCTCAGTTAGTACCAACCTTTAGAAGTTACGTGTCAAACTTTCATGACATTCTGACATTGTATCATTGAGTTACAGTGGTTTTAGTGATGCTACTTTTGCTATTTTCAAAACAATGGAAAAAAACGAATTTCGTGTGTTCATAAAACATAGCTTTTTAATGGGAAAAAAATACCGTTCAAACTCAGCGATGGCTTGAAAAGTGTTATCCGTGTCGAAAACAACAATTTGTCGGTGGTATGCTGATTTAAGATGCGGTCGTACAGACACAAATGATGCTGAACGCTCTGGTCGTCCAAATGAGGCTGTTACACCAGAAAACAAAAAAACCTCAAAAACGTGATGGAAAATCGCAAAGTAAAGTTGTGTGAGATAGCTGACATCCTGAAGATATCATTTGGTAGTGTTTACACTATTTTGCATGAACATTTGGTCATGAAAAAGCTTTTTTTGAAATGGGTGCCGCGTTTGCTCACAATGTAACAGAAACAATAACGCATCGATGATTCAGAGCGCTGTTTGGCACTGTTTACGCGAAATAAACAGGAATTTTTGTGTCGGTACGTGACAATGGATGAAACTTGGATCCACCACTATACTCCGGAATCAAATCGTCAGTCAGCTGAGTGGAGAGCTCTTTCAGGTCGAAATCACTATCTTTGAAACGCAAAAACCATCAACGAGCTGTCCTTTCATTCATAGCATCTTCACCGTACATTTCGCAAATATCGCGAGCAGCTTTGGCAGCTTTATTCCTTCGATTGAACGCGAACAGAAGGAGGTGTCGAAAATGCTCACTTTCCTCTACTTGACATTCCGTTTTGAAAGCTTGTGATCAAATAAAATAATATATGTAACGTAAAAGCAAACAATATCTTGTAGAGCAGAAAATTTTCTTTCGAATGACGTATAACCTTTACCATTTTGTTTTACTTTTGGTACTCATTTTTAAATTTGAAAAAAAACGGACACAACTTATGTTAACACCCAATATAATTTTTTTTAATGTTAAGCAAGTATTCTTGTATTTTTCAATGGGCGAAGCCTGTTTTGAAAAAAAATTGTTTTATAATTAGTTATTCAGAATTAGACAATTTCATGTTAAAGGTAGTGTATAAATATTAGTAAAATAATTGTTTAATATCAAAGCACTTTCACTCGATCCACCTACTATCGATACATCTGGATAGGTGCCCTGCCCAGTTCTACCTCTGGACGGTATCTCTCTCTGTCTCTCTATGAGAGCTTATTTTTAATTTGAACAATTAATGTAAAATAAATTTCGAGTGTTTTTGAAACTGATAGTGCAGGGACTCTGATGAATGATTACCATGTTTATGGATGAATGCTACGGGTGAGAATCCATCCAAGAGGGTGGGGAGAGGCTATTATGATTGACTGGCTATGAGCTTTTGTCATGAATGCTCTGCCTCTTGGTTTTAGAGTTATGGGCGGTATATACAACTTTAAGATCTTTTCGGAAAATTTGAACTACACAAATACACCACACACACACACACATACAGCACACCTTAAGCTGAATGTGTAACTATCACATATCGGAATACCTACAAATGTTTCTTAGTAGTTTGTCTACCTTGGTTACTTTTTTTTTGTCAATATATGCTTTGCTGAGCATATACAGATGCGGGGAAGTGCCTAATCTAATTGCCCCAGCCACTATCTTATCCACTACCTTCTTATCCTTACACTCAATTTATATATATTTATTCTGAACATATGCAGATGCGGGGAAGTGCCTAATCTAATTGCCCCAGCCACTATCTTATCCACTACCTTCTTATCCTTACACTCAATTTATATATATTTATTCTGAACATATGCAGATGCGGGGAAGTGCCTAATCTAATTGCCCCAGCCACTATCTTATCCACTACCTTCTTATCCTTACACTCAATTTATATATATTTATTCTGAACATATGCAGATGCGGGGAAGTGCCTAATCTAATTGCCCCAGCCACTATCTTATCCACTACCTTCTTATCCTTACACTCAATTTATATATATTTATTCTGAACATATGCAGATGCGGGGAAGTGCCTAATCTAATTGCCCCAGCCACTATCTTATCCACTACCTTCTTATCCTTACACTCAATTTATATATATTTATTCTGAACATATGCAGATGCGGGGAAGTGCCTAATCTAATTGCCCCAGCCACTATCTTATCCACTACCTTCTTATCCTTACACTCAATTTATATATATTTATTCTGAACATATGCAGATGCGGGGAAGTGCCTAATCTAATTGCCCCAGCCACTATCTTATCCACTACCTTCTTATCCTTACACTCAATTTATATATATTTATTCTGAACATATGCAGATGCGGGGAAGTGCCTAATCTAATTGCCCCAGCCACTATCTTATCCACTACCTTCTTATCCTTACACTCAATTTATATATATTTATTCTGAACATATGCAGATGCGGGGAAGTGCCTAATCTAATTGCCCCAGCCACTATCTTATCCACTACCTTCTTATCCTTACACTCAATTTATATATATTTATTCTGAACATATGCAGATGCGGGGAAGTGCCTAATCTAATTGCCCCAGCCACTATCTTATCCACTACCTTCTTATCCTTACACTCAATTTATATATATTTATTCTGAACATATGCAGATGCGGGGAAGTGCCTAATCTAATTGCCCCAGCCACTATCTTATCCACTACCTTCTTATCCTTACACTCAATTTATATATATTTATTCTGAACATATGCAGATGCGGGGAAGTGCCTAATCTAATTGCCCCAGCCACTATCTTATCCACTACCTTCTTATCCTTACACTCAATTTATATATATTTATTCTGAACATATGCAGATGTGGGGAAGTGCCTAATCTAATTGCCCCAGCCACTATCTTATCCACTACCTTCTTATCCTTACACTCAATTTATATATATTTATTCTGAACATATGCAGATGCGGGGAAGTGCCTAATCTAATTGCCCCAGCCACTATCTTATCCACTACCTTCTTATCCTTACACTCAATTTATATATATTTATTCTGAACATATGCAGATGCGGGGAAGTGCCTAATCTAATTGCCCCAGCCACTATCTTATCCACTACCTTCTTATCCTTACACTCAATTTATATATATTTATTCTGAACATATGCAGATGCGGGGAAGTGCCTAATCTAATTGCCCCAGCCACTATCTTATCCACTACCTTCTTATCCTTACACTCAATTTATATATATTTATTCTGAACATATGCAGATGCGGGGAAGTGCCTAATCTAATTGCCCCAGCCACTATCTTATCCACTACCTTCTTATCCTTACACTCAATTTATATATATTTATTCTGAACATATGCAGATGCGGGGAAGTGCCTAATCTAATTGCCCCAGCCACTATCTTATCCACTACCTTCTTATCCTTACACTCAATTTATATATATTTATTCTGAACATATGCAGATGCGGGGAAGTGCCTAATCTAATTGCCCCAGCCACTATCTTATCCACTACCTTCTTATCCTTACACTCAATTTATATATATTTATTCTGAACATATGCAGATGCGGGGAAGTGCCTAATCTAATTGCCCCAGCCACTATCTTATCCACTACCTTCTTATCCTTACACTCAATTTATATATATTTATTCTGAACATATGCAGATGCGGGGAAGTGCCTAATCTAATTGCCCCAGCCACTATCTTATCCACTACCTTCTTATCCTTACACTCAATTTATATATATTTATTCTGAACATATGCAGATGCGGGGAAGTGCCTAATCTAATTGCCCCAGCCACTATCTTATCCACTACCTTCTTATCCTTACACTCAATTTATATATATTTATTCTGAACATATGCAGATGTGGGGAAGTGCCTAATCTAATTGCCCCAGCCACTATCTTATCCACTACCTTCTTATCCTTACACTCAATTTATATATATTTATTTTGAAATATTTTTAATTTGACAATAATATTGAGTTTCCTCTCTAAAGGACACTTAAGTGATGTTTATTTTGTCAATAAAATTTTTACCTCCAAAGATGTTATAGTATAATCATCACTATCACGCCATGTCTACCGAGATAGGCAAACAGAACAGGTCTCCACTTTGTTCTATCCTGTCACACATCTTTTACTTTTGCCGTGTCCATACACCTCGTCATATATACTATCCGATTATTATTTTATAGTTTATTAGAAAACTAACAGTCTGTCGAGTCTATTAATAGATTATACATAAAATAATCTGAACCAGTGAAGTATTCATTGAAAATTATATATAACAAAAATCACACATAGACATGAAGCAATAAAAAACACTTATTAATCGAGATACAAATTAAAATTCATTAAAAACAAACTATGAACGTATTTCACTCTTCGCTCGTTTTGAATTAAATTTATTTGGTTGGGCCACATTTTTCATATCTTCCTGAACTTTTCATTTTTCACGTCATCCTGAACTTTTCATTTTTCACATCTTCCTGAATTTTTCATTTTTCACATCTTCCTGAACTTCTATACTTGTAAAGTTTATTTTTGTAAATCTTTCATCATTCATAAAATAATGTGATTTTTCGTATTGATTTTGCTACTGTGTGATATAAGATATATAAATATGGATCTTTGTTCACAGCTGCGACTGGCTTTTAACCGGCAAGGAGACGAGCTGCGAATCGTGAAGAAGCAACTTCTAAACAGCCAACAGCGAGTCCGAGAGCTGGAGCAGCAGTTGGCTCGGTCGCAAGCTCTGCAGACCGGCCAGCCTTAAGAATCTACCACCACCGTTGCCGCTTATAAGACCGACCACTACGACTGCTTATGAGACCGATCACTATGATCGCTTACGAGATCGGTCATCACGGCCACGACTACGGCAAGATCAACCGCTATGGCCACACTCACGAAGCTGACTTACCGCCTATTAGGGCGGCCATGGCCGCTTATACGGGCAACAAATGTGGCCGCCTTGTATAAGTGTTTTAAAAATGTTTTTACTTTTTTACATGCAAAATGTTACTTGTCTAATAATGTATCTTATTTGCTTGTCATACAAGTTTAGCTACAAATTAATATAAGGCTCGGTCGAGCCCGGAAGCTGCGACCCGAGGTGACGGATGAATGTGATTAGTATGGTAATCAGTGCACATTACTTTATTGATTCAATTAAGTTCAACAGTTCAGGGAAAAAGTCCCATATTTTATCAAGAAGATTAATTAAAAAAACATCAAACTTGAAAGTAACATAAATAAAAACTACTTTTTTTTTTCAAAAAAGCAATCAGCTCGCATGTATCGTAAAATTCCTCAGCAGAAGAAATGATTACAGTGAAACCTTCTATCTTCATATTTTGAAGGAACTTATTAAATTAAATTATTAATGTGGGTAAACAGTAGATGAATGATCAGGGACAGAACAATAGATGGGCAAGAGGGGCAGTAGCTTGGGGCACAGTATTGGAACTGCGTCAAATGTGCAAAAAAGGATAATAATGTTCTATTTTCTTATCTCGAGAACCAGTGACAATTTATTGTTCAGAACAATTGACTTAGGAAATGTTTTTCAGAAGAATATTATTTTCCAAATGTGCGTTTATAGCAAATATTTTATATTTTTTAATCCTAAATCTATTAATATTACATAAATATGTGTTCAATGAAAAAAAATCATGAGAAATAAGGAATAAGAGATGCATTTTTTCTTGCCCTGGTGCTAATACACCTAGTTGCGCCCCTGTGCGGGATATCTGAGAAAAATAGTGACACGTAAATGTTTAATATGCTAAACAAAAGATTTAAGTAAATAAATATACAATAGGTTTATTGATAGCAACGTAGTATGTACATATACTCGTATATATCCTGAAATATCACATATTTACAGGCAAAGGAAGGGCACATTTAAAAGAGAAGCTATGAAAAGGTCTGAGCTAATTTTATGACATCACCTTCAGTCGAGATACATTCCCACCAATAGAGGATGAGTTGTTTTTCAGCCCACTCCACATAAATTATTTATGTGAATAATGTTTATTTTATTTTTAAAGGCCGTGCACACTTTAGAAATTGAAGGTACAGGCGGTGAATCTTTTTCATCAACATTTTCAATCTCTTCTGCTGTCTCCTTCAATCTTGAGTCTCCCCTCTATCCTTTTCGGGGTAGTGGGGAATGGAAGTGGCTGCGGTGACTTAGTATTAAGTATTCAAGTGACACACGGACGTCTCGAATGTTCCGATCATTGTTTACTAGAGCCATTATTCTAGTTAAAATCAAGCATTTGTATTTTGATACGAAATATGGTTTTAATATTTAGAAAAAATGTTCAACCAAGTAATGTAGTAAAAAACTGCAATATTCTAAATGAATATTGTATTCAAACGATTCATGCGATCTGATATTTTTGCGTGTTTTATATGAAATTAATTCGGACTCGATAAAATAAATGACACGTACGGGAAAATAATTGATCACTGTGTTCAAAATCAAAATATCTTTTTTTTATGTACTTTTTTTACCCCTGTACTTTTTCTGTTGATTTCGTAGACATTTTTACAATTGTGCAATCAATTTTTCTGGTAAAATAATGCTTCCAACATCACAAGGAGAAAAAACATGTTTAAGGTAGTTTTACCTTAAAACCACTCTTCGGTGAAACGCACAAGAATTTGTTAAGTCAGAAATGAAAAGAAATCATGCAAATTTCTTCTTAAAACATTCATTAATATTTTTCAAAACATTCCAAAGTAACAAATGATTTTACATTCCTTGACTTTTGGAAATTTTTACATTTATAAAATAAATGCTAACATAGCGAGTTCTATACGGAAATATATCAAAAAATCTTATTTTTTAAGAAAATAGCATTTGAAATTCATCGCTTATTAATCGATTGATTTTAAAGTTATGACTCGTGTTATTTACAGCGGTTTATGTAAATCTTGCCTTGTAGAAAAATAAAGCATTTTATAACAAATGTGAGTTCTTTGGATAGGAATCCAGGGAAAATTGTGTGATGGCAAGTAGACTATGTTGAACCATTCTGTTAAGGGTTTGGGCTTTGAAATATAGGATTTTTTTTTTAAGGATTCTAGTCTAGTTTTATTTAAAATCCTTCTAGTTGATTGAAAGAGATTGCAACATGCCAATAAGCTCGCCATGTTGTATTGCACCAACAAAAATGTAATATAACTCTCCATATTAGAACATTTAACAATAAATTACAGTACCTGACGGTAAGTAATATACATCGGGCTTAAGAACGAGACTGTCTGCCATAATCGGCTAACTTCGGCTTTGTAGAGTGTCGTTTCTGTTATTCATACACGTGTTCCGTCGCGATTTATCAGTCATTATGGCCGTCATCGTGTGACAGAGACGATGCTCTACAAAACCGAAGTTAGCCGATTATGGCCGACAGTCTCTTTCTTAAGCCCGATGTGTATTACTTACCGCCGGGTACTGTACTTTGATATTACATTAATCCCCGCTACACATGTTTCTACCTCTTATCCCATTCAGGCAAAATGATCCCGGTTTGTTATGAGAGCAGTGCTTATATGTCAGACTGGTGTCCACCCTCATCAAAAGTGTGTATGGTCTAGTGCAGTGTTTCCCAACGTTTTTTGTGCTATGCCCCACCTAAGCCTTTCTACAATTCTTATGCCCCCCCTACGTAATGGTGGCGCGACAAAGTGATCAAAATACGACTAAACTCTGAACGAGTCAATTTTTTAATTGCCCCCCTTAAAAATCAAATTGCCCCCCTGTGGGAAACACTGGTCTAGTGACTGATTTCAATTTTAATAAATGAATCAAAATATTTCTTTTTATTTATATAAATATTTCTTATAACATTTTGTATAAATACTTTTATATAAAATATTTGAATTAATTTCTTAAAATTGAAATATTTAATAGCCAAATACAAGGATTCTGATGTAAATAGTCCATAGTGACATGACACCAGTCCGATATTCAAGCACTGCTCTCATAACAAACCGGGTTCATTCAGCTTCAAGAGAACCTCAGGATAGGAGTAGAAACACATGTAGCGGGAATTAATGTAATAAATGGAATAACAAAGTAACCGGTTCGCTGCTGGTCTTGGCTATAGTCTGACTGTACGGCTGTGCCTTCACTGTGGGGTTCGCTGCTGGTCTTGGCTATAGTCTGACTGTACGGCTGTGCCTTCACTGTGGGGTTCGCTGCTGGTCTTGGCTATAGTCTGACTGTACGGCTGTGCCTTCACTGTGGGGTTCGCTGCTGGTCTTGGCTATAGTCTGACTGTACAGCTGTGCCTTCACTGTGGGGTCCGAATTCTGACCATTACGTTAATTTATTACCTCAGTTTTTTATTCCTTAGAATCCTTTTATTATCGTAAAAAATTACCCAGCACTGGAGGTAAACCATAAAAAGAAAAAAAATAACAATGAAACGGTTAACATGCTTCCTTGACAAGATGGTTCCTAACCTGAAATCATGATATTTTGACCTGTTTCTGTATATAGCTCGTGTATCCATAAAATATATGAGCAGAAAGATGTGCAAGACTGATAGTAGTGTGTGTGTGTGTATGTGTATGTACAAATATCTCGGAGGAACGCAGTCATTTTGAGTCATTACTTAATTAATTTAATCTTGAATGCATTTTAAAATACTTCTATTCTTATTCTATACATACTTAGATGTGTACATTATTATTAGTTTGATTTAACACGTTCCGCGCCGCGTAGGTCACCGGTGACCTACCGTGTTTTTGATCAGGGCGCCACATAGGTCACCGGTGACCTACGTGTTTTTTTTTTATAAACAGTCCCAGTGCGCCAGCGGTCACATTTACTACGAATTTTAACATTGAATGTGACCTATACGGCGCCCCTGAATATAATGCACATAAAAACTTCCAAAATTTTGTTTGAAAATGCAATTATTTTTAATAAACCTCCAGGTGTACATGAGCAAGCTATTACGGTTTATTTTTTTCAAGGATAAACTAGCCTCTACAATTAGGCTAGGGGGTATAGAAGAGATTCCAGGGATAACATAATGAATGGGACCATCCATTTGTCACACTCTGGAAATTTATGAGGGTGCATTGTCTATGCAACATTGTAACCCTTTTTTTTGGAGCTATTGTCTCAGTAATCATAAGAGATTATTATGTTATGGCGTAACACTATAGCATAATACATAAATAAATAAAAAATATAATAAGTAATAAATTAGGCATGCTACAATTTGTTTGGACTACAAAAGTTTATGTTGTATATACATGTATTACCATACAACGCCGCGTAGGTCACCGGTGACCTACGCTCACAATATCACCTAAAATCAGTTTATTTTAAAAAATAAATCATTATTTATGAAGCCTATATATGTATACATAATATAAACTATAATTTGTTTAGTGGCGCAGGTACTTATTTTCTCAAAATGTACTGCGGCACGGAACGTGTTAATGAGATTTAATCTGAGATGTAGAGGAATGCATTAAGCTTTTTTATAAGTTACAATCTTATATGTTAATGTGGGAAAAGGGGTGTGTTTATACAACATGAAGGGTTAAAAAATTAAAGTAGATTGAATTTAATCTATTTGTTATGGAAATAAATCACATAACCTATCATTGGCGTACTGTGAAAATTTATCAATTCAACATTTCTTGATTCTTGAAGAGTTGTACTATTATTTTAAATGTGTATCCATGAAGTCTTTTGTACGGTAAAAAAAAAGAAAGAGAAAGTTTTTTTATACAAAATTCGCAGAAGTATTGTTGATTAAAATACTTTTTGGTAAAATGATTTTCCAGGCTGTGCCTAGCATAACTATTGGTAGGTTGGAAGGATAGTCTGTAGCTCAAAAACTGCGATTGAATAGTTATTGTTGACATATTGACTTAAAGACAGTTTAAAATGCGAGTTGACAATCTTTTACAACCTTTTTATTAAGTCTGTCATTACCTATTTATTGATTCTGTATTTATATTGTAGAATTCCATTTTTAAACAGAATGATTTAACACTAAAATGTGAAACAAATCCTACGCAATAAACTTAAATTAAAGTGGCAGGCCTATTTCGCTTTACAAAAACATATCGGCCTAATTATAAGAACACATAACTCGATATGAGTAACTTTACAGAAGAGAGCAAAAACGTCACAGTTTGTCCTATGTAAACTTAAACATTGTTTTTTTAAATATATCTGATTGATAAAAAAAAAACAATGTCTTTATCAATCAGATATATATAAAAAACAATGTTTAAGTTTACATAGGACAAACTGTGACGTTTTTGCTCTCTTCTGTAAAGTTACTCATATGAAGTTACGTGTTCTTATAGTTAGGCCAACGATATACAAAATGTTTGACAATGTTTTTGTGAAGCGAAATAGGCCTGTCACTAAAATTTAAGTTTATTGTGTAGAATTTGTTTCACATTTTAAATCATTCTGTTTCAATTTCATTACCTACTGCTCTTTTTTAATGTATTACGCAGTTTAATGTAACAAATAAAAATAATATTATATCATAGTAATCAAATTTTTGGTATAAATCATTTTAGGATTATGAACGAAAATCATCTTGCTTTGTCATTTTTCCAACAAACAAGAATTTTGACTTGTCTTATTTTCGCAGTATACCCAAGATATGTACTTCAACCACTGAAAATATATACATTATAGATCACAGAATACATACACGAGTGTCACATAAAAATATGTACATTATAGATCACAGAATATGTACGAGTGTGTCACATAAAAATATGTACATTATAAATTACAGGATACATACTGTCACATAAAAATATGTTCATTATAGATTACAGAATATGTACGAGTGTGTCACATAAAAATATGTACATTATAGATTACAGAATACTTACTGTCACATAAAAATATGTTCATTATAGATTACAGAATACGTACGAGTGTGTCACATAAAAATATGTACATTATAGATTACAGAATACGTACTGTCACATAAAAATATGTTCATTATAGATTACAGAATACGTACGAGTGTGTCACATAAAAATATGTACATTATAGATTACAGAATACGTACTGTCACATAAAAATATGTTCATTATAGATTACAGAATACGTACGAGTGTGTCACATAAAAAGAATTATGTGTATTAATGTATCTAATTTGACTACTAAATTAATGTACTTACAATTTTTCTTCAGTTACGTTACAGGGAAAAAAGTAAATTTTACAGTACATAAAATCAAACAAGACTTGAAATTCTTTCCTAAGTAACTGAACTGTGTTTACTTAATTTTTAACTTTTCTCTCTGCTTATATCAGTGTTGCCTCCGCGTATTTATTAGAAAGTTCCTTACCGAAAGGCAGTTAACTGACCACTAGAACTAAAAAATTTACTGCTAGATTTTATGGTTATATAAATCAGTTGATTGTTTTATTTTGATTTTTAACTTAGTATAACATGTGTTGTTAATAAAGCTATGTTTGAAAAAGCAGCAGCGTTATAGCTACTTTTCAATCTGAAATATCACGCTACTAATGCAGCTAAGTGAAAAATTGTCAAGATGATACTCTACAGCAGGGGTACCCAACCAGATTACGATCTAACAATCGTTTGCGGCATAATTAATTAGTGAATCTTTGTTTTCTTCCATTGCTTGTACTAAAAAATATTATTTTAGTTGATTCTAATAAGAAATATGACTACTGAAAATTTTTAGTTCTTTAATTTGTCAATAGATGCATCACAAATACGAAAGTTGCTTTTGTTAGCGCCGTATATCTTGATGTAGTTTGACTTTTGCACCTGCGCACTTAAAATTATACTTACGAAGACATTTGCAACTTTTGAGTGAATATGTAAGCAACAAATCAGTATATAAATAATCAGTATAATTTTTTGTTATTATATCTGAATATGATTTTGTATTTTCCCTGTACACTGGTAGATCGCGACGTCACCCTTAAAAAAATATAGCTCACATGTACAAAAAGGTTGGGCAGCCCTGCTCTACAGCTACTCCTAGGACGGAGTGCGGTACTGGTAGCGTGTTATTGTACTTAGCATATTACATGTTGTACAATACTTTCGTAGCCTAGTTGCTTCGACACCTGTCTTCTGACCGAAGATTACAGGTTCGATTCTCATTGATACTAAAAAAAAAAACCGGTCATCTCTATGGTTTTCAAGGTCTTTTAAACATCTTTCTGGTTGGTTATAAGAGATTGCCACTTGGGAATAAACCCACCAGATTGTACTGTACACAAGTATAATCAATACAATTACACGAGCTTATTACCTCTTGAAATTTCTTAAAATCAACCAAAAGTGTGTGAAAACATCGTAATATGAAAGGTCTAGACTGAAGCACCTTTTTTTGGATCACCATTGTGAATTGAACCCAAACCTTCCAGGTGAGACAAGACAATTGTTCTACCACTAAGCCAAAAGTGTTTTTGGTTAATCCAAGACTTGTTTATAAATTCTGTAGAGAACTTCCTTTTCTCACAGTAAAAAAAATTGACTCGGTAAGGAATGTGTGAAATGTTTTATACACATATTATGTGTACCTTAAGTTGCTGTGAATACTTGCCACTTGCAAGAGCATTTAGCAGATCTCTTTTATCTGGTAAAAGACTTTATCTGTGTCTATCGTAACTGTTGTACTCGGTAAGGCATAGCAAACAGCTGACTAACGAACAGTAAGGTAGCCAGTGCTTATCCACGTTGTGACATTAAGAGATTATATATTATACAAACTTACTTTTAAATATACACATTTCAATTTCTTGTGTTTATTGTACGAATGGATAAATATAATATCCAATGTGAATCAAATTAGTTTTTATAGAATTTGTATTGAACCTTTGTATTTAATTTTAGTTTGTGTTGATTTTTGTTATTTATATTAATTACATTTGAACAATAATTTTATTTTATGTTTTAATATAGAGACTGCCTTTTCACTGTTTATGTAAAGTTTCACAGAATAAATAAAATCACAATTCGAAAAATCTTTCTTAATTGCGTGCTCAAAGCTGAACTTTATGGTCCCTCACTATGCTGGAATTTGGTTCACCACCTATCTCTATCCTTCCCGGTACTGTGCCATTTATAGCGAGATTCTGTTAACTCTTTTGTTTGGTCTGCCCATTTTCTAGAAGACCTTCCTCTTGCACGTTTTCCCTCAACTGTTCCCGTGATTACCAACTTCTACAGAATTTCGTTATTCTTTCTGACAACATGCCCAAAGTATATTTTCGTGGATGTTGTCGAAAGTCTTTCCGTAAGAGAGATGTTGGTGCGCCTTGCGGTCCACGAGATATTCGCACAATGTTACATTTCAATTTTAAACGGATAACCTGTATCTGGAGGGAAAATAAAAATCAATATTCTCAGTATGAATATTTCGGCATTGAATTGAAAAACTGGATTTTTTCTAAATAAAAACAAATACTAAATTGTAAAATATATGAAAAGGTTACTTTTGAAAAAAAAAACGAGAACAACTATTTTCTTTATCAATATGAGAGCAAGTGTACAGCGCTGTGGTACGATTGTTTTATTTTGAGGGAAATATAATGCAGAAGTCTTCTTCATCAATATTAATTAATTCCCTAAGGCCGAGGCCACACCAAAGTGCTTCGTTAGGTGCTAAGCTAGGTTTCACGTGACTCATATACTAGGTGACACCAAAGTGCTACGTACAAATTCATTTGCCAGTTGGGAGCGGTTGAGTCAACACACAATGCCACTCTCAAAACTAACCAATTTCATTACAACTTACCTTATCTTTATTTACTTCCTGTGCAACTTCATTCCAAAGCGATTTTATTATAGGTACATTTTTGTATAATTTGCTTGATGGGTTCTACAAAGGCTCCCTTTTCTACACAGCTGTTATTAAAACTTCCGCCATCTTGTAAAATCACTTGGTGACAATAAAATTAACCAATACATCTGTTCGCTAGGAGATTTACTCGTGACTAATCGTCATGCAGCGTGGCGCGAAGCGTGCAGTGTGGCCATTGAGAAAGCATGCGGTGCGTTGGTTCGCTAGGATATGTCGCCTAACTCGCAGCGTAGCTCTAAGCATCAAGCGAGGCTCCTACCTGTGTGGCCGAGGCCTAAGTGGTCTTATCTAGACATCTGAAAACGTCCACTAGTGCTTAGCTAAATAATTTGAAAGAAATAGTATACCACCTTGACATGCTTCGTTGTGAATTTTAGTTTTCTGCCTCATTTCACGGAATTGTTCCCTCGAGGAGGCATTGCCATAGATTGTCTTTAGAAGTAGTATACAAACAATATACCCACATGGTAGTGAAATTTGATTAACGGTGAAAAGGCACTTACTTTTAATCTGAGAATGATTTTTCATATTTTACGAGAATCAAATGTATTCGAATAACAAAACTATGAATATCGTATTTCATAAAAAAAAATTGTCATTCCACAAATTAATTTTAAAAATGCCTTTTATTTTTTTGTGCATTTATTTTGAAAATAAAAAAATAACGAGCAAATTTAAAAGAACAGAATCTGAATGGTAGTGTGATAAATATTAACAAATATCTTTATTTGAACAATTTTAACGAGTAAAAATGATTATTTATTTGTATCTCTATAGTTTTATTGAATAAATGTCTATATTTACGTAGTCATAAGTGTATATCTTTAATTTTTATCGGATAAGATTATCTGCGTATACAATTTTAATGTGAGATTTACTTAGAATGCATTATTATTATTTTGTGTATAATTATGTGATATTTGTTACACAATTTTTACTCTACTTTTCTCGTATTACTGCAATGCATTTATCTACTTTTTGTTTTTTGTTATTATGTTTAGTAAAAATGCTATTTTTATATATGATTCGACGAGAACCGGGGTCGAAGGATTAAATTTAATGTTGCGTCATAAATTTACAGAAGATTTGAAGATATATCTTCCAACATAGTGATTAGCTCACACATAAGTCTTTGTATTGTAGCAGTTTTTAGAGATTCCCTTGTTTTTATTTTTATTTGTTTAACCTTTCCTTCCATGTTGGGTATCTTCTACACGTTGCTTCTAATAACCATTTTAGGTATTCCTCCATAATATATTTACGCATTGATTTAAAAAATAATAATCAGAATTTATCGACTACATCGAGGTGTTTTGTAAAGATCTTAAACAAATTCGCATTTAAACGCTGCGAGTGCATCGTCTTGACGATAGGTGAATAGTATGCGGGAAGCGCGACACTATATTCGCATCTCACTCTTGCATACTAGGCTGAATTGCGAGGAGCTGAATTGTCTCAACGCCGCAAGCATAAGCGTAAGCGCCGGGGTATGCGACTGACATTCCGCGCCTCTAGTAGCTTCTAAGCTTGCAAATAGGTTAGACTTACGCCCGTTCCGTGAGCGGTGCCAGATGGTTTTTTAATGTTTTCAGCAAATAAATCTCAATTATTATAATTAATTAAGGGGATTATCTATGGATGTTCTTATTTTGCCGATTTAAAATTGCAAATTTTTTATTGCGTACTCACTACCCAACACCGGAGCGCGCGTATTATTTTTATCACCGTAAGGGAAGGGTTAATAAAACGATTTTGTCCACTTAAGGTAATGGTATAACCCGTACCAGTTTCGAGGTTTTCACCGCATCATCATTTCAAGGTGAGCACAAACAACAAGCCTCATTTTTATTTTGTAAATTTAAATATAAACAAGGGACACTTATTTTTTTTTAAATAATATTTCCAGTAGATATTTTGTTACAGTAATGTTTAATGTTATTTTTCTTACAAACCTGAAAAGTAGCAGACAATAGCGAAATACAATTGCCTCTAAATAAATTTAAAAAAATGAAAGACTATTCTGTATAAATATATTTTTTCATTTCTGTGTATATTATGTGTTTGTATTAATTTAAATAAATTGTCTAAATAGTTGACAATAATACAAAATGTTTTTCGCAGAGGCTTAGGATATTTGCCAGCAATTGGTTTTATTATAAAAATAAATAATTGCCCTGACTCGGCCTCGGGTTAATATATTTTTATTTATTACACCTAATATGTTAGCGATTAAAAGGAAAGTAGTATTTTATTGTGTAAGTAAAATAAAAAAAAAAAAGCTTATTTTCTAACTGGGAGAAGTATTTTTGCAAACTGACGAGTGTTTTAGCGAATAAGTTATGATGTGGACATAAAGTTGTTTCGCCTAAATGTAGAGCTGGTTATTATATTTTTGAAGAAGTTTTCTTAAAAAATTCTTTCTTTACGGTACTGTACCTAAGGGTTGTCTTCGCGTCACAATCCTTCCTTCACTCACCGGATGATTGTCAATGGTCCTTCTGACACACTTGTTTATTCACAATTGAGAATGCAACCTTAAACCCTTGTGCAAAAGATACATGTTATACCACTAGACCACGAAGGTTGCCACAGAGGATTTAACTCCTTAGTTTGGCAATTACGGAGGCAGTCAAACAAAGATAAAATATACCATTTATAAGAAAGTTTTTATTTCCAATTATTACATATTTCTTACTTACTAGTTTTTACATTTGAACCAATCAATTTGTTAAACTGTTTTAAACGCATTTTTAGAAATAATTCATAGTTGTCAATTTACTAATTATAATTTTAGATTGGATGCATACGTGATGGCAATCATATCCATGAGCTTGGCTGCACCATCTTCATTTGTTAAACCAATCTTCAATGGCACGCAACTTAACAATCTGACTATAACACATTTAAAATAAATTATAAGTCCTATCGTAAGATAGGTATGGTCAAGTCAGGGTCGACCCTAAGGCTTGCCCCGTGGTATGACCGGGGACACGTGAATATCATTAATTCATATAGTGGTAACGCCTTCAACTTATCCAAATTGTTAATTTAGACATATTGAAGTGCATGGCTTGAAGACAGCATTGTCTAGTCCCCTTTAACCCCTCAGGTTAGAACCATTCAAGTAGGCAATGAACTCCCATTTTTGTTTGTTAAAAAAAATAAACAAAAAGTGAAAGTTGAGCCATACTTAGAGAACAAATGATTTACTTACTTAAAACATTTCATTGGAACTAAAGCTTGCGATATTCAAAAATAGTTTAAATTGCCAACTGAATACATAACACTAATAGCTCCATCTTGCGGTACATACAGCAGCATTCTTATCAAGAGGTCATCATCCCTACTTGCTCTGAACAGTGAAAGTATTTTCTTATGTAGTTTTCAGGTGAGACAAAGAGATATGTATTTTGAAGAAAATAAATCTTTACTAAAGAAAATGTAGCATGGTCCCGTGACGTTTCACAAATTTGCCCCAATACAACCTTGTAACAACGACGTTCAGTAATTTTAATTATTTTATCAGCTTGAATATAAGCCTCAATTCTAATAAATATCAAGTTATTTAGGTAAATACATTACATAAAACTAACAATAATGGCAAATTAATACATCTTGTTACAAATTAGCGAAAATGTGTCAGTTTGTTAAAATAAATTATATTTGGTGACGTTCGTCAAAAGTCACTACGTTAGTCTGCATTGGCTAAGGATGGGGTATACGATAATTGGATTTTCGATTTTTTTATACATAAAATTAAATGTTCGTAATTAGTATTAATTCATAGTGGATCTTGGCCTATTTAAAAACAGATACAAATCATACAATACATTAGAAAGTCAGTATAATGAAAATTAGGAATCAAAACGTCAGTTTAGAGAAAAACAATTTTTCCATTTATAAAAAAAACGATTTTACCCCATTCCTTTGAGACATGACATTTCAAACGTCACAGGGACCATGCTACATTTTATTGAGTATAACACAATATTCTCATTATATATATATGAGTGATTACCTATGTCATAGAACACACCATTAAATTTCACAACAGATGTTATTGCAATATGAAAACTTCTGACTTAAGGCCTGACGCTATTAATTGCACAACAGATGCGAGAGATGACCCTCAGTTGAGTAGGGCTGTGTGATGTTAGGAATAATATTATAGTACCAAATAACCAGTATTATTTACAATAAATAATTATTAATGTTGAAATGTGAGAATTTCTTACATAAATCCAATAATTAGATAACGTACAAAATGCGCACAAATAAATACTATGTCAGGAACCAAAACATTGATAACATATCACCAGTGGAGTGACCTCTTCTGGTCTATTTTCAATTTTTTCACAGATTCTCTCCGATATCTTTGTACTGATGAGTAAATTGTCGAGGAAAATTCAAAAGGAAAACAGTTATATTCTCTTTGGGTGCCGAGGTATCATATATTATACATTGAGTTTTCTATCAATATTTCGATTAAGTTTGCATTTTGATAGTTAATTCACATCTTCTTCTTCCCAGTGTCATGTCATGTCACCCCAACGTTGAATATCACTCGAGAGTAGACATCTTTGTCCCCGGCAGCCCGATAAAGATCTCCAACGCCCCTTATGCCAGTCCAATCACGTATATTGCGAAGCTAGGAGATTTGCCTCCTGCCAACACCTCTTCGACCTTCTATTTTGCCTTGGATGATCAGGTGCAGTAATTTGTACTTTGCTCCTCTAAGTACATGACCAGAATAGGACACCTTTCGGATTTTATATTAGTCAGCAACTCTCTATCAACTTTGGCTCTTTGAAGAATCCTCGTGTTGCTGACTATATCCGTCCAGAGTATCCACATTTCGAATGCTTTCCAGTCGGTTCAGACTACCAACTTTGAAATTATTACATTCACATAAGGAAATATTTTTACTGACCTAATCAGTCTAAGTACGCAAGTGCTACAGTCTTTCTTGGAGTGAGAAGGGGAAACATTTTTCTGGCAAAATGTGTCGAGAACAAATTATATTTTCGTATTTGTTGACAGAGTGTAATACATCTATCTACTTGCTTTCATTTTTATCAAAATAAATACAATTTGGCAACAAATGTTTCTATTCTCATCTTTTTTATTATGATAAATACCCAGTCTCATATATGATACCTCCCACCATCCCCAATCGAACATACCCAGTCTCATATATGATACCTCCCACCATCCCCAATCGAACATACCCAGTCTCATATATGATACCTTCCACCATCCCCAATCGAACATACCCAGTCTCATATATGATACCTCCCACCATTCCCAATCCGAACAAAAATGAAAATATATTATATATTGTGTATTTATTATTAAACATAGAATTTAAAAAAATGTAGAATTCTTTAAAAAGTGTCTTTCTTGCGTCTGAGGAGGATACAAGATGCGATTTAATTAGATTTGTCTTGTAAAGGTCATGTTAACCTCTAAAGGAGTATGGCTGTACGGCGAGCGAATTTTTACCTTAAGAGAGTATGGACGTACATGGTACGTCTGATGTTTTTTTCCCTGAATACATGAATTTACCCATAAAACGGACAAGGCTCAAATGTTCTTATATATTCAATTATTTTGTAAATGACGGCCGCAATTATGTTTTTTATATTACTTACAAAATCATTTTTTTATTTTACTAACAAAATCTCTCGCTTAGAGGTTAACCCTGAGAGATCGGCGCACTGCTATAGCAGTGGAAGAAATTTGTTCTACCCTTGTATTCTAAATGAATGATATTCATTTAGAATACAAGGGTACATATTCTAATATATATTTATGTTGTAAAAATATATTTTTTTTGTTTTTTTGTTTAAAATAAATATTTATCACGAACGTCCGAATCGTAAATATATCTCAGCACTAGATAGACAATTATATTTTTTTCTCGTAGCGCTCTCAGGGTTAATATAATAGTTTTCTCAATAAATAAAAGCGTAGGAAATTAAACTATCCCTTTTTAATCAAGCACTTTTGATCTTTTTACTAATTATACAGTAAAATCTAAGACACTAAGTGTAATAGCTTATAAGGGTTAAAAATCAAATACAGTAATCTCTCTGTTTACTTTAAATCGGTCCCAGAAAAACAGCTCAAATTAAAACCACGTAAAACGAGTCTTTGATCGCTGTATATAAAATAGGTGATCTTTACATATTTCTAGATATTCTATTTTTACTTAGTTAAAAAAGCTTTAGTTATTATTTTAGTAAGTTTATATATTGTAAATGGTTATTGAGACTAAGTGGTTACTGTTCTAATAAATCACACATTTTGATGAGAGCTTTATGATCCATTTATGGGAAGAAACAAATTATAGAAGTTATAATTTGTTGTACCTATTTATTCAAAATAACTTTGATGCATCTTGTATTGTATTACACTTTCATTGTATACGGTAAAACCTGGTGAGCTTATTGCCATGTGGAAATCTCTTCGAACCAACCGGATCGGTGTTACAGAGGGCCTTAAGCGAAAACTAGATTGAAATCCTTTTAAAAAAATCAGGGTTCCAGCAAGAATGGAACACGCTACCCCGGGGTTATGAAACAAGAATGCCACCATAGAGGTCGTCATCTTCTATTGTTTACTGTTATAGATGTTTCAATTATTAATGGCGATAAAGAAACTATTTCGAGTCTTTTATCAGTTTCTCAAGTTACAAACAAAATAAAGTGTTAAAGAAATTCACGTAAATGGAGGGACTACTGTATTTGTTATTTATATAAATTCATTGTTTTTGTGATTTTTCAGATAATATCAAAATACTTGGGTCTACAAATCGGGTACTTTCAATTTTTATGGATGAATTTAAGCTATCTTTGAAGTATTAACATTTGTATTTATTTAATACAGTTTATTAACCTTTCCTTCCCTGTGTTGGGTATCTTCTACACGTTGCTTCTAATAACCATCAATATCTCTATAAATATAATAAATACAAGGTTAAGATTTTAGGTATTCCTCCATAATATATTTACGCATTGATTTAAAAAATATTAATAATAATCAGAATTTATCGACTACATCGTACGTGTTTTGTGAATATCGGAAACAAATTCGCATTTAAACGCTGTGAGTGCCTCGATCTTGGGTCTTGACGATAGGTGAAGAGTATGCGGGAAGCGCGACACTATATTCGCATCTCACTTTTGCATACTTCACTGAATTGCGAGGAGCTCAATTGTCTCAATGTCGCAAGTGTAAGCCACGCCCGGGTATGCCACCGCCGCTCCGCGCCGCAGTAGCTTTTGGGCTGGCAACGAGACCAGATCTATGCCCGTTCCGTGAGAGTTGCCAGATGGTTTTTTAATGTTTTCAGCAAATAAATCTCAATTATTATAATTTTTAACTTCAATTATAATTAATTAAGGGAATTATCTATGAATGTTCTTATTTTTCCCAATTAAAATCGCTAATTTTTTATCGCGTACTCACTACCCAACACCGGAGCGCGCGTTTCAATTTTATCACCGTAAGGGAAGGGTTAAAGAAGTTTTTATGTGAAACTTAAGTTGTGGTCTCAGTTAGTAATTATATTGAAACCATTTAAGTTTCAGTATTTTATTTGGCTTAAAAATATACATTTTACGACATTCAATCTTGACAAATATAGTTTTTTTACAATGTTTTGTAACAGCACAATATTCAATTCTTAAACATTCAAAACGAAATACATTTGGCTTACAAGTAATTATATCCACAAATGTTTTATTAATATCTTCATATTTTTTTAGGCTTAGAAAATTTTAAAATAGATTTTTCCAGAGTATTCCGATATTTTTTGGTTGATTAATAAAACCAAAGTGGTTTTTCTGTTTTTTCAATTAAACACATCAGTGTTGTTCAAGTTCAATTTAAAAAGTGGCAGTGTTACAGTTACTTTCTAATGTAAAGTAGCAAGCTACACACACATCAGCTAAGTAAAAAGTAGAAATTGCGCTAATTTACAGCTACTCCCAGTAAGCTACTTATTACTTGTAGCACGTTTACCGACAACACTGGCAATAAATAATAAGGGTAGATATTTTTCAGTAATCACAGCTCTCATTAAATTCCATTCACAATTGGAAAAGGAAAAATAGATCATTGGGAAACATAATCATATGTAGATCACTCCCATCTACGCCATGAATTAAATTCCATTCACAATTGGAAAAGGAAAAATAATCATTGGGAAACATAATCATATGTAGATCACTCCCATCTACGCCATGAATTAAACTCCATTCACAATTGGAAAAGGAAAAATAGATCATTGGGAAACATAATCATATGTAGATCACTCCCATCTACGCCATGAATTAAACTCCATTCACAATTGGAAAAGGAAAAATAGATCATTGGGAAACATAATCATATGTAGATCACTCCCATCTACGCCATGAATTAAATTCCATTCACAATTGGAAAAGGAAAAATAGATCATTGGGAAACATAATCATATGTAGATCACTCCCATCTACGCCATGAATTAAACTCCATTCACAATTGGAAAAGGAAAAATAGATCATTGGGAAACATAATCATATGTAGATCACTCCCATCTACGCCATGAATTAAATTCCATTCACAATTGGAAAAGGAAAAATAGATCATTGGGAAACATAATCATATGTAGATCACTCCCATCTACGCCATGAATTAAACTCCATTCACAATTGGAAAAGGAAAAATAGATCATTGGGAAACATAATCATATGTAGATCACTCCCATCTACGCCATGAATTAAACTCCATTCACAATTGGAAAAGGAAAAATAGATCATTGGGAAACATAATCATATGTAGATCACTCCCATCTACGCCATGAATTAAATTCCATTCACAATTGGAAAAGGAAAAATAGATCATTGGGAAACATAATCATATGTAGATCACTCCCATCTACGCCATGAATTAAACTCCATTCACAATTGGAAAAGGAAAAATAGATCATTGGGAAACATAATCATATGTAGATCACTCCCATCTACGCCATGAATTAAACTCCATTCACAATTGGAAAAGGAAAAATAGATCATTGGGAAACATAATCATATGTAGATCACTCCCATCTACGCCATGAATTAAATTCCATTCACAATTGGAAAAGGAAAAATAGATCATTGGGAAACATAATCATATGTAGATCACTCCCATCTACGCCATGAATTAAACTCCATTCACAATTGGAAAAGGAAAAATAGATCATTGGGAAACATAATCAATGTAGATCACTCCCATCTACGCCATGAATTAAACCATGCGTTATTATTTTGCCCATATTTAATTCTACCTCCTACACTTTCACTGCCAGTTATACTTTTGATAGGAGATTTAACATTGTTCCGGTGGATTCTATCTTCTTTCTGGATTGCTAAGTGTGATGATAAAACTGCGACATTATTCTTTAGTTACCCATGGGAAATCAAACCCGAAACGTCAGAGTTGGAAACAAAACATTTTACTAATAATTGTGCATAAAAAAGCTTTTGAGTTTGATTTGATATTTTATTTCTCTAAACCTAAACCTTCTGTAATTTGTATGGAATAAATTAAAGAAATTGAGATGTTTAGCAAATGTCTATTTAAAACTCGCAAATATTTTTTTTAAATTGTATCCTACTATAAAATTGATTTAACCTAAATTATTCTTACATTTAAAATAAATGGAATGAAATATTATCAACATATAATGAAATTATTTACAGAACTATGTTTATATTTTGATAAGTCCAATTATACACATTTAATGTATACACAGGTCAAATGGAAAATGACATTGAGATAACTTGATAAACAGAAGGGACTGCTTTTTAAAAAGTACATTTTTTAAATTTTAAATATATCTTATATAAAAATAATAAAAACAAACAAACATTATTTTTTTTGTACACAAATTATGTGATGGAATGATTGATAATTGTAGAGGACATTGTTAGCATACTGCGAGAATTGAACGAGGATATTGGACGTATTTTATTGGAAGGAAATCCTTAATTAATATACATTGAATGTATCGTATCCTATCTGAGGTTGGGCACCATCGTGGCAATCCTTGTCTTATACACCGCAGCCTGGAAGAACTCAGTAGAACCACACTCAAACTGACCCGCAAGTTCTTAAGCCAAGAGATGCAGTGTCGTCCTTGACAGGGGCATGATTTGCCATTTATGTTTCCCTTGATGATCAGTTGCGTAATAATGTATCTTGTGCCTCTCTCAGTATGTGACAGATACTATAACTGCGAATCTTCATAATTTTAACATAAGCAGTCCTCGGTCCTTAAACATTTGTGACATGAACTGTCCAGGACATACATTGATCAAGATATAGAATAATAACAAAATATAACATTTATAATTCACGCGTTAACACTAGAGGTTTCAATACATTGTTATTTGTTTAATAAAACAGTTTTTTCCACTTAAGACAATCGTATGTGACCTTATCAGTTTTTAAGGTTTTCATCTCAACTTAAGGGGAGAACAAACAAGACTCTGTGCTCCCCTGATGATGAGGTGAAAACCTTGAAACCGGTAGGGTCATACCCATTATCTTTAGTAGAAAAACTCTTTTACTAATTACAAAACAAAACTATAATATGAGACAGACAAGAGAATATATAAGGGACAATATTTGAGATGCTATTTACTTTTATTATGCTCTCCGGTTCCTTTCAAATATTTTTATTAAGTTGAAGAAATATATTGGCTACAACTGTCAAAAATGAGGAGTTCTTCAATCTAGTGTTGTTTTTTGTATCGTTACATTAGCAGTTAGTTAACGTGTTCTTCGCGGGAAGCACAAATGCCTGTGATCTGATCTGTAGCATTCCTTTGTGTATTTTACGTAATGTTTAGTTTATCTCCTTTATTTAATGAGTCTCCTTAAGAGTAATGACTATTATTTATTATCAGAAAATTACTTGAATGTCATGTTTACTTAGTGGTGTAATCAAATATCAGTGGTTCTAAACAAAATACGCGTTTAAACTTAGAAATTAAAAAACGCCGAAATTGTGCCGCGCACAGGATTCGTGGAATTTGATTTTTAACGCGGTGTACAGGTTAAAACATATGACACAGATCAAATTACTACTATTTGGTGAGTTTGCTGTCCATAATATGATTCATTATGCTGTTGAACAGCTATGGATGTGCAAGGTGTTGCTTAAGTTGAACCCGTAACATAGTTTTGTCTCTACCAATGCTAGAGTTATTCGCACCATCACACCACCAATTAAGATTGTTTGCCTAGGTCAATTCTTGCAGTATGCCCACCATGTATATATCTACGTTAGAGTCACACCATCCAGTTCAATCTTCGTGTAACCCTCAGCTATCAAAATTGTCACGAAAGAAAAAAAAAAACTACTAATTGAAACATAAAATTTTTGTCAAGTTTTCAGAAACATTTAGCTAATATTTTTTTTTTATTTTAAGCTGAAAACTCCGACATTTGAGGGTTAAAACAATTAACTTGGAGAGTGACAATATGTGACTTGTTTTATCTGGCCAAGGCAAGAAGTGCGAGAAGGGATGAAGTGGCAAGAGCTAGTAGGGAGACGGATATAGAAGAGGAAGAGTTACAGCCGTCCGTGCTGCATGTGTACACGCAGGAACGGTACTCCAATTGATCGCCCGCATGTTGCACGTAGTTACAGTAGTTGCCCAGGTCTAGTGACGAGCAATACCGCTTGGTTCCTATTCCACCTGTAAGCCAAACCAAAAAAGTCTCAATCAAATTTTACTGACAGCCGGTAGTTCTTAATCATAAAACTGTCAGATTAGTTTTTAATGAACAATGGTTATAAAAATTGGAAAAGTGAAAAAAAATGTTAATCAATGCATAATTCAAGGAAAAATATAATAAAATGCAGATATTAAGTGAGTAAATTGATTTGGTATTTTATATTATAGAATCCGTTTTTTAAATAAAATGATTAACTAAATATGAAAAAATCTACACGTAAAGTTATATGCCTGTTTTCCTTAACAAAAGCATTATCAAAATGTACTCGATATGTTGCATACTATACTCAAGAAAATGTAGCATGGTCCCTGTGACGTTTGAAATGTCATGTCTCAAAGGGATAGAATAAAATCGTTGTTTTTTACAAATCGAATGGTTTTTTTATAAATCAAAAAATAGTTTTTCTCTAAACTGACATTTTAATTCCTAAATTTCATTATACTGACTTTCTAATGTATTGTATGATTTGTATCTATCTTTAAATAGGCTACGATCCACTATGAATTAATACTATTTATTATAATTACGAACATTTAAATTTATGTATAAAAAAATTAAAAATCCAATTATTATATATCCCATCCCTAGCCAATGCGGACTAACGTACTGACTTTAAACGAACGTCGCCAAATATTATTTGATTTTAACAAACTGACACGTTTTTGCTGATTTGTAACAAGATGTATTCATTTGTCATTATTGTTAGTTTTATGTAATGTATTATTTGCCTAAATAACTTGCTATTTATTAGAATCGAGGCTTATATAAAAGTTGATAAAATAATTAAAATTACTGAACATCGTTACAAGGTTGTATTGGGGCAAATTTGTGAAACGTCATAGGGACCATGCTACATTTTCTTTAGTATAAAGCTTATTTATCAAAATATTTTACAATCTGTGGATTAAAACTAACATAAGAACTTAACAGGAGCCGACCATCCTGATATGTTGGAAACCATCAGCTTTTGAACGACCAGCCTTCATAAAACTTTAATGCTGCAATTCTATCTTCACTCAACTTTTAATGGGTGAAGTCTTCTTGTGTCTTCTATTTTACGTCAAAAGTTGGGTGAAAATAGTATTGCAGTGTTAATGTTTTATGAGGGCTGGTCGTTCAAAAGCTGAGGGGGTTTCCAACATGCCAGGATCGTCGGTTCCTATTAAGTTCTTATGTAAGTTTGAATCCGCAGATTGTAAAATATTTTGATGTATAAACTTAGAAAGCAACATATTATGTACATTTTGACAATGCTTTTGTGAAGTGAAACAGGTGTGGCACTCTAATTTTAGTTTAATGTGTAGATTTTTTTCACATTTAAGTGTTAAATCATTCTGTTAAGTGTTTTGAAATGTTTTCCGTTTAAAACTTTCATATTCTTATATAAAAAAAATTCATTCTCAGAAGTATTTTGTGGGTCAAGGTGTATCTTCTTAGACTTTAAAACTTATGAGTAACATAAGTTGTGATGAAATAGATTTTTATGAATATGCTTAGTTCTTTATTCCTCTTTTAAAACTATGAGCTGTTGTGTAAAATTTACTGTAGAAATACGAGTATGTGAACTGTGTAGAAAGAAGTCTTCAAGTATCAGTGACTTTGTTATATTGTTACGAGTATGTTAGGGAGTTAAGCTCAAAACTAATGACACACATCAAATCTACTATTTATGACACACATTAAATCTCAACTATTTATGACACACATCAAATTTCTACTATTTATGATACACATTCAGTGAAGTTGGCTGTCGGTTAATCACCCCATGATATGAGCCTTCTTAGAGAGGATGTAAAAACGTTTACACTGGACTTTCATGGTTTAATGTAAACTTCTAAAAGTGAATTATTCAAATAAAATATTTACAATAATTCCTTTCTTGAATCTTCAAAAAGGCTATAGTTTCACTTTGTGGTGCCATGTTTTACGTAAAACCAAAAATAAGTAAATGAAAAACTTACTTATTATTATTCAGCGTTCAATAATTTTTCAGAGTTCGCTAACCACCTAATTGAAAACAACCATTCGTTCGATATTAATCGTAGTTTGCGGATTCTACACATAAACCGAGGGGGATTGCAGCTTGACAATTTGGAAATACTCGAGATCAAAAAAAGTATAAAGTTAAGTTTAAATATCATCAACAACCAAACCAATTTTCATAATAGCCCTCTGCTTAATATGTTTCCTATTTAAAATCCACCCCCCCCCCCCACCCCCCCTGGATGTTCATATTTGACCTGCCTTAAAGGTTCACTTTCATTTTTCCCCGCCCCATTCACCATTGTATCACATCTCTCCCCACTTCTCTTCCTCTACCTCATCCCTCTTATATTATATTATTTACACTTGTAGAGGAAGTATATTTTTTAACAATTTAGTTTATCTACGCCTGACGATGAAGACGGTGGTCTTCGAAACCGGTTTTAAACCAAAATAAACCTGTGGTGAACACAAAAATATAAAATAAGTTTTTCATTTACTTATTTTTCATTTTACGTACAATAATTCCAATTATCAAACCTAAAGACTTGTATTGTATTACATTTTTGCTGTAAACTGTACAACCTGGTGGGTTTATCGCCATGTGGCTATCTCTTGCAATCAACCAGAAAGATGTTAAACAAGACTTAAGTGAAGCCAGACAGCAATCCGTTTAAAAAAAAATTAAGATCCAACAGGAATTGAACCCGCAAAACCCCTAGGTTGGAAGGCACGTATCTTAGCAATTAGGCCACGGAGGTCAATATTGCGGAAGGGTTGGATAATTGGAATTGTGGGAAATAAATTATTAAATTGAAAATAAATTGTTTTATTGCTTTAAAACATGCGCTCACTATAGAGAAATACATTAAAACATGCGCTCACTATAGAGAAATATATCAAAACATGCGCTCACTATAGAGAAATATATTAAAACATGCGCTCACTAAAGAGAAATATATTAAAACATGCGCTCACTATAGAGAAATATATTTATTTTCATACGGTATGTACCTTACATTGAAAATAATAAAAAAGCTTGAAGAATGTTAACTCATAATATGATACACAAATAGATACAGAACAGTATTATATGTTATATATAAAAGTGAATAGTACATATGTACAGTAGAGCGCTGATTATTCGGGGCTCAATTATCTGTGAGTTGGATTAACCGTGGCCCTCTGTAATATACTTTTTTTTTTAGTAGTCTCGAAAAATATTTTTTTACATATTTTTAACGTGAAAGTAACAAAACAAGGATCTAAAATTGTTATAAAATATATGGTTTATATTACACTTGACCTCGATTACTTATGCACTACTTATATACACATAACTGAAAACAAATAAGATCAAGTGGAGTGTGTTATTATTAATGAAATTAATGAAAATTATTTATAAAATTATAACATTTTTGGTACAGATATTTTGAATATACAAAAGAAATATATAAAATTGATCATTACAACATAAAAAAATTCAATGCTTACAAATTACATTATAGTATATTAAGTTTTTTTATTCCATATTTAACCCATTGCACTGGAGGGCATCAAAGTGTCTCAATTTAGATTTTATCTCAAAACTTAATTGCGACACGCTACAGTTAGTTCATCACTAACTTCCCCAGCAGATGGTGTGTTTAATGTAGCTTAATATTTTTATTCAAAATTATAATTTTTATAGTTTTTACTGGCAGATATTTTGTAATATCGATATTGATTCGAGTGACTTCTTCGCCGTGTCTGGTCCCTCTGACATTGGCAATCACTCTTGAGATAAAAGTCTCTGCCTTTAATGGCATAGAATAGCTCCTCCATTGTCTGGAAACCTGTCCATTTGCGAATGTTGCGTAACCAAGATAGGCGCCTTTTACTGATCTTCTGTTGCGTCGACCATTGTCCATCAATATTGATTTTAGAAAGTGGAATTTTTCTTCTGTCAAAATATGACCGAGATAGGCAGTCCTTTGACATTCAAGAACTCTTTAACTCTTTCTACATCTACTCGTTTATTTAAGAGCTTTCTTTCTACAACAGGTATGATTCCAAGAAATTCTGAGCATTCTTGATAAATCCGCTTCTCAAATGCTTCCAGTTTATTTAGCATTCTGGTTTTCATGGTCTCAACACCGACAAACGTTACCGAATTTTAAGATTCAAGTTGAAAATTAAATTGTAGAAAAATGATCTCATGTACCAACTCGATACAACTTCTTTATGAGTTTAAAGTCACGTGTAATCAGACTTCTTTGATATTTAAAACTGTCGACTTTCTCTACAGGTTGCCCGGTCAGCTGCAGAGATGCACCACTAAAACTGTTGACTTAAGAACGTAAACTTTGTTATTCGAACATTAATATTCAGTCTGCTCGACACCTGCTGTTTATTCTATTCAGTTAAAATTAAAGATTATCTGCCAGGATCACTATATCAAGTGAGTGGTGAGATTTATAAAAAAAAAAAAAACTTCAAGTGCAAAGGGTTAAGTAAAGTTAGTGATTGTAAAACTATACAATTCCTTAAATAGAACAAGTCATTATCAGACTTTGTATTGTAATTAGCTTTTTACTAATGAGGCCTTGAAAAAATTTGCTTTTATATAAAATTAGAAACATTTTGAAATAAATATATATTTTGGCTTCTTGAAAATTGGTTCCTTTTCATACATGCCATCGCTATTATGTGTACATTTCTTTATATTTATAAATAATATATTTTTGGGATTGGAGATATAAAAAATCCTGACATATTTTGTGTAGAGATTCGAGTAGATCATCATTTGGTAATCATATTCTAAATGTGAAACTTATATTTTAAATATGAAAGATTTATTTAAAAGCTCGCTTAAGAATATTATTGGGCATCAATTATTTTGATACATGCTCTATTTTAGCCAACTATTGATACATGCTCTATTTTAAGCCAACTAGTTCATGTACTCTATATTTTGCTGTAACCAGCATGCAATAAATATTGAAAGCAACGTGTTTCCTTTTATTTATCCTTCTTTCCTTTAAAGAAATAAAATAAAATAGTTTAATAGAAATAACTGCTTGTTCTTCAATCAATCTTTTCCAATCAACCGAAAAGATGTTAAATAGTTGAAGTAAAAACCAGACTGGAATTATCTGGGTTCTAAAAGAACCTTATCATATCCACCTTATCAAAAGGTGGATATGATAAGGTTCGCTGACGATATTGCTATGGTTGCTGAAAGTGAAGAGGAACTACAAGAGGCCTTAACAACTATGGAAAGCATTCTTCAAAATAACTACAGTATGAAGATAAATAAAGACAAAACAAAGCTGCTGACTGTAGGCCGAGCGCAACACCAGATGAGAATAGTGATGTCGGGTAAACCACTAAAGAACACCGAGGAGTTTGTCTACCTCGGGAGCAAAATAACATGGGACGGTCGGTCCAAGAGCGAGGTCGACAGCCGTATACATCAGGCTAGACTTGCATTTAATAAAAGGTCGAAAATAATAGAATCAAATAATATAGACCTAAAACTGAGAATACTCCTCATCAAGACCTATGTATGGAGTATCGAGACATGGTGCCTATCCGAAAGAGATAGACGAAGACTAAAGGCTTTTGAGATGTGGTCCTATAGAAGACTATTAGGAATTTCCTGGAGAGACCGCATCACAAATGAAGAGATTCTCCAACGAATCGAAGGAGGAAGGCATCTGCTCAGGATCCTGTCCGAAAGGCGTGCAAGATGGATCGGCCATATAATACGACAAGAGGGCCTCTTGCATGCCATAATGGAGGGTATGACCGAGGGGACAAACTCTAGGGGACGCCCACGCCGAGAGTACCTGGAGGACCTGTTGGTGGACGTGCGCTGCTCAACATATACAGATTTAAAAAGAGCCGCACAGGACAGGGGGGAATGGAGGAGAAGAGTTGAAATTGCTGCAAACCAGTCTTAGGACTGCAACGACGGAGAGAGAAAAGGAGTTAAACCCGCAACCTTCGTGGTTGAAGACTGGCATTTTACCAACTAGACCAAGAGTTCCCAAAGTGGTCGATATCGACCCCCTGGGGTCGATTTGATATTTCTAGGGGTCGATAGTTTCAATAAAAAAAATTTAGGGGTCGACGACAGCAAAAATAGACCCCATTACTACTGCTATTTGTTACTTCAAAATATCTATGATTACAATAGGTAACTAATTAAGAAGTAAAATAATTCAGAAAAACACTTTTTTGATAAAAACACATTATATACCAAACTTGTGAACGAAAAACTTGCTTTAATTTTCATCAGCGCAGATTTCAACATTAAATGTTTCACAAGATAATGCCATAATCCGTAGTGCTTTTATATTTTTCAATCCTTAATTACAAGTGATTAACCCTTATCATAGCATTGTAACACTAATTTAGGATTTTTTTTTAAATCCAGAAACTGAACGTAATTTCAAATATGGCAACACATTCAAATACTATACACGCACTATTGTGTGCAATGATATTATCTGGTGATAAATATTGACAATGCTACAACCTTTCAAACGACATCGGGTCAACATGTCTGGACAGCGTGGGTGTGTTTTGAAAATTGGGGCAAATAATCTAAATATCTAATTAATCACTACATGTAGAGAAAAATTATTCAAACCATTTTAGTTGTTGATAATTCAGCTATGTAAATGTTGTTCTTGTTTTAGATTATAGAATCATTTTATAGTGCTTTTTGTGTTTTATAAAAATTGATATTTTGGCAATGTAACTTGGGTGTTACATATAAAAAGAACCTATAAGGTTGTGATTTTTTTTCCTCAATTTTCCTTCATAACTTACCATATAACAAGGAATCACCAAAGAAAAACGTTACTATTTGGATAAATTGAACTTTGCCAAGATAAGGGTTAAAATGAAAAGTTTGATATCTAGTGAAATATTTAATATCGAGTACTGTACAAACTTATTAATTTGAGTAAGTAAAGTAAATGACAAGGGAGTCGACGGATTTAAAAGTTTTTGATAAAGGGGTCTACGGCCGAAAAAAAATTGGGAACTCTTGAACTAGACTATGGTGCCCGTAAAGATTGTGCTATCATAGCCGGTTTGGCCATATCGCAGTGATACCCTGGAACCAGTAACAAACTAATGCAAGACTCTCCCACCATTACAATGTTTTAAAAAGTGACTAAAAAAACTCGTAATTTAAAGTCGGTAATGTAATGTGTTTTATTTCTGATTTTTCTGTCCTTTACTATCTCTTTGAAAATATCTTACAATTATTTTTTTGTATAATGTTCACTTATATGTATTTTGAACATGTGAATGGTTAGAATATGTTTCTGACCATGAAACTTCCTTTATTTGTTTTTGTCTGGTTGGTTGGAAGATATTGCCGCCTTGCAATAAGTGTTAAATAAAGAAATAATAAAAACAGATAGATAGAAACATGTGTTGCTATGATAAATTAGTGGAGTGACAAAAGTAACAATTGTAACATGGATATGAGGACAAAGCTGAAACATTGCATAATGTTACGAACCGTTCAAGGCAGTACTTTTGATACAATATTGAGCCTCGAACACTTGACACTCCTCCGTCTGGAAAGTGTTGTCCGGCTCATTGATCAGCAAGTCCGTGCAGTCGATGTGCAGCGCGGAGTCGCACTGGAAGCACTTGATAGCGCACACTAGTGCCATTCCCAGTCCGAGTGCGAGCCATGGAGCAGCATGCGAGCAAGATAGATAGCGGGTTGTTAGTAAGTGTTATTATAGCAAGCATCCCAAATGAGCCGACATTATTATCTGCTAACGCTAATTGCCAAATATCCTGGAAACATTACCATTTGTTTAGATTAGTGACAGTGAGATAAGAAGAGAAGAATACACAGGGTGAGATAACATATGATAGAATATCCTGTAAACATTACCATTTGTTTAAATTAGTGACAGTGAGATAAGAAGAGAAGAATACACAGGGTGAGATAATATATGATAGAATATCCTGTAAACATTACCATTTGTTTAGATTAGTGACAGTGAGATAAGAAGAGAAGAATACACAGGGTGATAATATATGATAGAATATCCTGTAAACATTACCATTTGTTTAGATTAGTGACAGTGAGATAAGAAGAGAAGAATACACAGGGTGATAATATATGATAGAATATCCTGTAAACATTACCATTTGTTTAGATTAGTGACAGTGAGATAAGAAGAGAAGAATACACAGGGTGATAATATATGATAGAATATCCTGTAAACATTACCATTTGTTTAGATTAGTGACAGTGAGATAAGAAGATAAGAATACACGGGGTGATAATATATGATAGAATATCCTGTAAACATTACCATTTGTTTAGATTAGTGACAGTGAGATAAGAAGAGAAGAATACACAGGGTGAGATAATATATGATAGAATATCCTGTAAACATTACCATTTGTTTAGATTAGTGACAGTGAGATAAGAAGAGAAGAATACACAGGGTGAGATAATATATGATAGAATATCCTGTAAACATTACCATTTGTTTAGATTAGTGACAGTGAGATAAGAAGATAAGAATACACAGGGTGAGATAATATATGATAGAATATCCTGTAAACATTACCATTTGTTTAAATTAGTGACAGTGAGATAAGAAGAGAAGAATACACAGGGTGAGATAATATATGATAGAATATCCTGTAAACATTACCATTTGTTTAAATTAGTGACAGTGAGATAAGAAGAGAAGAATACACAGGGTGAGATAATATATGATAGAATATCCTGTAAACATTACCATTTGTTTAGATTAGTGACAGTGAGATAAGAAGATAAGAATACACGGGGTGATAATATATGATAGAATACGGAATAAAGTGATTAGAGATGTACAGTACCCGGCAGTAAATAATACACATCGGGCTTAACAAAGAGACTACCGGCCATAATCGGCTAACTTGGGCTTTGTAGAGTGTCGTCTCTGTCTGACAAATCGGGAGGGAACAACACGTGTAATGAATGACAGTAATGACGCTTTACAAATCGGGAGGGAACACGTGTAATGAATGACAGTAATGACGCTTTACAAAGCCGATTATGGCTGATAGTATCTTTGTTAAGCCCGATGTGTATTATTTACCGCCGGGTACTGTATGTATGTAATCAACTATAGCTATTTCCAAACCAAAATGTGTCAACATAATATTAACAAGAAATGATTTATTAAAACTGTTGGTATAAATTAGTATTGTTTGAACTTTGCGATATAAAACCCATTTTTATTTTTGATTAACATAATTGGAAGGTTGATTTAGAGATTGTCATCATGTAACATTTATGATCTCTTATTTACATATTACGTCAATTTTGTAATATATTATATTACATCATATTATATTGATTAATATATTACATATTAATCATATTAATATATTACATCATATTATATTGTGATCATAATATTCTGTTACATCATATTATATTGTGATCATAATATTCTGTTACATCATATTATATTGTGATCATAAATAAATTGCTATTTTTATGTTTGAATATGATATTAAAACTATTACAAAACAATATCCAAATAATGTTATATAAAACACATTTTTCCCTCAGTCATTTTTCAGGTATTTCCCTGTCGGGGTTTGTAAAGAGGACAATGCGCAACTTTCTTGTCTCGACACACATTCTTAGCCTCTTCTGCACCATTTGTCTATCGGAATAGACAGAGAGAACAGAGTACCAGTCTTTCCCATCTCAAAATACATCCTTCCCCTCTTTTACATCCATACACCTTCTCATACAACTCCTTTGACTTTTTACGTTTTCTTCTTTCGTAATATCATTCATTCGATCTAACCATAGTTTATTTACGAACATACATACTCGTACATAGTCACATGCAATGTATGTATGTACTTACTAATAAACATAACATCACGCTATCTCCCTGTGGGGGTAGGCAGAGAGTAGAAAATGCACGACTTTTCTATCCTAACATATCTTTTGCTTCTTCAACATCCTCATGTCTTCTCATATAGGGTCTTTCAAATTGAGCAGTTTTTTTAATTAAAAATTTTTAAATTCTTGAATAAAACACAATTTGCTTTGATTTCAAAAAACTTATTATTGGTCATTGATGCATAATGTATGACATTTAAACACAAAAAACAATGTCCACCTCCTGCAGCTCCGCAGATGTCTACTCTTTCGTCAAAATTTTCGATGATATTTTGGCATAATTGCGGTTCTAACTCACCAATAACGCGAAGAATTTCGTCCTTCAGCTCAGGAATTGATCGGGGGTCATTCTTATAGACCTGGCTTTTCACGTAACCCCAGAGAAAATAGTCCAACAGTGTCAGATCACATGATCTTGGTGGCCAATTAACATCACTGTTTCTGGAGATTACAATACAAAAAATAATTCAACAATTTGAACGCGTTGTTGTAGTGTATACGACTACATTTTTATAAATGTCATACATTACACTTCAAATATCATAAGACCCAGGCAAGTTCGCAACGCCATCTGTGTTTTATCCAAGAATTAAAAAACCGCTCAATTTGAAAGACCCTTTATAACTTCTACGATTTCTCTCACTTAGGTTTCCTTCTTTCAGGATATCATTCACTTGATCCAACCATTCTTTCCTTGGCCTTCCTATCAAATGCCTTCCACTCACATATATCTGTTTTGTTAATCTTTCTTCATTCATTCAAATCATATCTTCATCTTTTTTAACACATCAGCTTTAAGTTTATATTCAATTTCTTAAATATGTTTTTGATAAATTTATGGATGGACTGTGATTTTCTTCTTATTGATACACTACACTAAGGGTTGACTCAAGTGGTGCATATATGTAGTTAGGTTAGGTAAGGTTAGGTTGATACTGATATTGATACACTACATTGATATTGATACATTACACTAAGGGTTGACTCAAGTGGTGCATATATGTAGTTAGGTCTCATAACTTATCAAGTTAATGACAATTTTCGACAAAGGAATTAAGAATTATCCATCTATTTTTTCATGGTCATATGTCCTCAGTAAGATACAGGCAAAAACCTAGTTTTATGGGGTCACTACAAATGACAGGCAGCAAACCCGAATCCATATAATTATGTCCACTTGAAATTACTTTGAAGAAAACAGCAGGAGATAGAGCCAACTGTTTATTATTAGGGACTCAATGGAGAAAGATAACACAGACGAGCTACAAATAAGAGACAGGAAGATCTTTTGATAAGAGACTTCGTGAACACAAATCCGGCTTAGCGAATCAACTAATTTATTCTGAAATGGCTAGTCATTGTCACGGTAAAAATCACACATTTTCTATTGATGATGCCTAATTCTTGCATATCAATACTAACAGAAATAAATTAGACAGATTAAATGCCCTGGAAATATCAAAGTCAGTGCATTGGTATGAACATCTAGTAAATACATACATTCCCAAGATCTCACCACTGCTTGATGAAGTTGTCTCCTGCCTCCCTCCACCCACAATTCCCCAATTACCATTCGACGTGTGTATGTCGTTACCAGTTCGAACATAATTTAGTCTTGTCTGTGCTCCCCTAATGATGAAGTGAAAACCTTGAAACCAGTAGGGTTATGCCATTATATAAAGTGGAATAAACAATGTTTGACTAAACAAATAAGAATGACTAAGTCTTTAAGAAGAAATCAAAGATTTTCGAATCCAACAACATGTACCTAAAGTTCCGCAAGCAATTGCTCAAAACATATGTGTGGAGTATTTTGATGTGAGACATGGTGCATAGGCGAAAGAGATCGAAAAAGATTCGAGGCCTTCGAGATGTGGACCTATCAACGAATCCTAAGGATTTCCTGGAGAGACCACATAACAAATGACGAGGTTCTCAGCAGGATCGAAGAAACCAGGCACCTGTCAAACACCATATCGGAAAGGCGTGCAGAATGGATGGGTCATATGCTGCGACATGAAAATTTCCTGCACAACGTTTTTATTTAGTTTAATTTTCACTTAGTTTAATCAAACAGCACCTTCTCAAAAGCATGTTAACCACATACTCGTGACTTTGATATAAAAACATTTACACATGACGAGAAGTGATTGCTACGAGTACATTGAAATAAACCCGAAAGGTTGTATTGTGTGCAATGAAAATTTAAGACGAGTATAATAATGCAATACAGAGTGGGTAGACCGAGGCTCAGGTGGATGGATGGGGTGCAGAATGATGCAAACGTGATTGGCATCAGGGGCTGGAGGAGTGCATCCCAGGATAGGGGGGAATGGCAGCGACTGCTGGAGGAGGCCGGGGCCCACAATGGGCTGTAGCGCCATTGATGATGATGATGATAATAATGCAATACAGTATTATTTCATTATTGGTAAACCCCAAGAACTGAGTTGTAGCACGTAATATTGCTGAAAGAAACGAGTCTTACAACCTTGTCTGACAGATGAAAAATGTTTGACCTCACAAAAATATTTAAGAATATCAACTCATCTTTCTGGAACTAGTACGGAACGAACTCAGCTTGTCAAATTACAAACTGATTGTAGGTCCACCCGGATTGTTTTTAAATTTTATTGGGACGTATCATAATTATAAGAAATTATTGTATTTTTATTACTCCTGTATAAAAAAACAACACAAATAAGGCAATTAGTATAGATATTGTATGGATTTTAATTTGTCTTTGACTACTCATAAAAGGAAAGTGATAAAGTTATTCTTTCAGTGATGTAATTATAACAAATTATTGTATTTTAATTACTCATGTATAACAAACAACACACATAGGGCAATCAGTATGGATACTCATTTGTCTTTGACTACTTACAAAAGGAAAGTGATTACAGGGATCAATTAAATCAATTCATGTTTTTTTATTACATAAATAACACTGCTTTCATTTAAACGTCGAATTTAAATTGTTTTTTTTTTTGTAATCTTTGCTATCAAAAAGGTTATAAGAATGTATCTAAAGGACATCAATTTTAACTTGTAAAACTATTCTTAATATTTAAGAATTAAGAAAAAGGCAGAATACTGGAGGGAATGATTGAGGGATCGATTGGCAGAGGGCGTCCTCGCCGAGAATATCTGGAGCAAATATGCCACGATATGGACTGCACCTCCTACACAGAGCTCAAGAGGATCGCTGAAGACCGAGCGGAGTGGAGGAGGAGATGCAGGGCTTTGCTGCTAACCAATCCCCAGGATTGAAACTGAAGAAGAAAGACGAAGTCTTTGATCTGCTCATATTTCTATCCCTAGTTGTATGGATTATCTGCTTGTCCCATAAAACTTAATTATTGTTCCCACATAAAGCGATCTAATTTTGTAAAAATGCATGCACTAAGAAAGATACATGGGTCGACAATATATGACAGAATACGAAGAAAAAAAATATTGTTTTTATGTAAACTTAAGACTAATGCGTTGAGTAAAATGAAAAAGAGCATCTAGAGATGATTTGGGCACATGGAACGAATAAAAGAAGAAATAATAACAAAACAAATATACAGTGCAAATGTAAGTGGAAGGTGTGGTAAAGGAAAACCAATGTAAGTGGAAGGTGTGGTAGAGGAAGACCAATGTAAGTGGAAGGTGTGGTAGAGGAAGACCAATGTAAGTGGAAGGTGTGGTAGAGGAAGACCAATGTAAGTGGAAGGTGTGCTAGAGGAAGACCAATGAGTATTATGTTCCAAGCCGATGTTTTTTTTAATAACTTTTAAATGAAACATAATTTTATAATTTATATTTAATTGATTGCCCACCTCTGGCCGTGGCGCAAACGCGAGCTCTTAGAAGCATATTTTTCATAACATTCTCGCAGATTTCGGGTGCTACTTCAGCAATTTCTTTTCGAATGTTGTCCTTAAGCATCGGTATTGTGGTTGGTTTGTTGGTGTACACCTTTCCCTTCAAGTACCCCCATATGAAATAATCGGGGGGCGGTCAAATCAGGGGATCGTGGGGGGCAGTCGATATCACCGCTTTTTGACATTATTCGACCGGGAAAAATTTCTCGCAAAATTTGCACCGTAACACGAGCTGTGTGTGATGTGGCACCGTCCTGTTGGAACCATACGTGCTGTAATTGATCCAATTCGGGCACAATAAAGTTTACCAACATGTCACGATAGCGATCACCAGTAACTGTTACATACAGCATTGCCTCTAACATCCTCAAAGAAATATGGGCCAATGAAGCCGCCAGCCCAAATGGCGCACCATACAGTCACTACGAGGGTATAATGGTCGTTGGTGTATCAATTGAGGATTTTCAGTGCTCCAATATCGGCTTTTCTGTTTATTAACAAAGTCAGCCAATTCGAAATGTGCCTCGTTGTTCACGATGATTTCTTGTCGAAAATGGTGGTCGTCTATACCGACCTGTAAAACCCGACCACTCCAATCTCGCAGCCGTTTATGGTCATTTTCCTGTAGCTCTTGTGTCAATTGAATTTTATACGGATAAAAATGCAAATATTTTTTGATGATTTTTAACAAACATGATGGATACATTCCCAATTCTGTTCACCAACACTCTGCCTCACTGCATATTTTTTGATGATTTTTAACAAACATGATGGATACATTCCCAATTCTGTTCACCAACACTCTGCCTCACTGCATATTTTTTGATGATTTTTAACAAACATGATGGATACATTCCCAATTCTGTTCACCAACACTGCCTCACTGCATATTTTTTGATGATTTTTAACAAACATGATGGATACATTCCCAATTCTGTTCACCAACACTCTGCCTCACTGCATATTTTTTGATGATTTTTAACAAACATGATGGATACATTCCCAATTCTGTTCACCAACACTCTGCCTCACTGCATATTTTTTTTCTGGCGTACGTTGTCACCCAGACTTTGCTTTATCTCCCAGTGTATGCAAATTTTCAAAATTATTCATTACACGCTGAATGGTTGACATGCGTGGCACATTATTTAAACCAAAAAAACACGCAATTTTCTTCGTGAATTCACAATTGAACAATTATTTAAATAAAATGTTTTAATAACTTCAACACATTGTTGCGGAGTTACGAGGGTGGTCCCAGAAGTACCCGACCTGACGTATAGATGGCGGTTGTTGCTTTAAAAAATTACTATGGTAGAAAGTACTAAACTTATAAATCTTATGTTTCAAGTTTTAAGACGCTACGTTGTTTAGTATTTGTTTGGCAGCCATCAATAGTGAACGCTCTCAGTGAATTTGTAAACATGGAAAAAATTGGTCACCATTATGTGATACAATACTTTCATTTGAAAGGTCTAAGTCCAACCAATACAACAGTAAAATATTGGGTGGCAGAGTTTAAACAAGGCCGTACGAGCTGCCAAGACGAACATCGCAGTGGTCGACCAAATGAGGTGACCACACCAGAAATGGTAAAGAAAATCCATAAAATGGTATTGGATGACCGTCGATTGGAAGTGCGCGAGCTAGCCGACATGGTAGGCATTTCAAAAAGTGCTGTAAATCGCATATTGACTGAAAATTTGGACATGAGAAAGCTGTGCGCAAGATGGGTGCCGCGTTTGCTCACAATGGAACAAAAACAGCGTCGTGAGGATGTTTCAATCGAGTGTTTGGCGAAGTTTCACAGCAATAAAGCCGAGTTTTTGCGTCGATTCATAACCATGGATGAAACATGGGTCCATCACTTCACACCTGAGACGAAGGAACAGTCAAAACAATGGACTGAAAGGGGAGAATCGGCTCAAAAAAGGCGAAGACAGTTCCATCTGCAGGCAAGGTCATGGCGTCAGTTTTTTGGGATGCGCGTGGGATAATTTTCATTGATTATCTTTAAAAAAGAAAAACAATCAACGGCGAGTATTATGCGAACTTATTGCAGCGTTTGAATGATGAAATCAAGAAAAAACGGCCGCATTTAGCGAAAAAGAAAGTGTTGTTTCATCAAGACAATGCACCAGTTCACACATCCGTTATCGCGGTGGCCAAAATCAATGAATTAAAGTTTTAATTGCTTCCTCACGCACCCCCTTCGCCAGACTTAGCCCCCTCGGATTATTTTCTTTTTCCAAACTTGAAAAAAATGGCTCGGTGGTAAAAGATTTGCCAACAATGAAGAGGTGGAATCTGCGGTTGATGGCTATTTTGATGCGCTCGACAGTTCTCACTATAAACAGGGTATCGAAGTTATTGAACATCGCTGGGAAAAGTGTGTCGAGCTGAAAGGAGACTATTTTTTGTTTTCTTTGTTAGGTCGGGTACTTTTGAGACTACCCTCGTAGATGCTCTATAATAAATGGTTATTGACCATTCTCTCTTTCTCTTCCTTGGCATTATTATTCCCACATGGTGATGGGGTCTGCCCTTCCAATAATTCGCCGCCACTTCGCCCGATCCTGTGCATCTTCCGGAGCGACATCAGCGTCCCTCATGTCCCACCCAACTACCTCGCGCCACCTGCGCTTGGGTCTTCCTCGGGACCTCTTTCAAGGGACGTTAAGTGTCTGCGCCCTGTTTCCTATATACTCTGGCGGTCTTCTGCTGGCGTGTCCATACCATCGCAGCCTGCTCTCTTGAATCTTGTCAGAGATGTCGCGTACACATAGACTCCCACGGATGTAGGAGTTTCGGCATTCGACCATTCTCTACGACTGTCAAATATGAATTGACAAATGACAGCCAAATCAAAATGGCGGCCAAACAAAATCGGCCTGGAACATAAAACGCACCTGTATATAAGCCAAAACACACAGTACAAATATATTATACGACTATCACATACTCCAACCCCATTGTAACCTCGAGGAACAAAAAAAATCATAATTTATTTTTTTGTTTAAAAAAATCGTGATGTTTGAATGCAAAATTAATAATACTGTGTAAGAAAAAATCCTTTTTTCTCTATAAAAGAGCAAAAAATTTGATTGTACACCGAAATAAATGTCATACAAAAAGAGATATTGTTTTTATGAAGTTTTTCCACTCTCAAACATGCATTTCATTCATCACCTTGGAATTTGAAAAGATTGTTTGCATAAACCTATGACCTTTTATTTTGAAAAAAAAATATGATTTCACGATTTGTGTGTCAAATGTGAAAAGAAATATTTTATGTCATAAATCTTTCATAAGATAATATTCTCACTTTGTGGTGTTATTATTAATTGTATTGTACTCGTATTAAACCTACGTTGTATACACTACAACCTGGTGAGGTAATTACCATTTGGCAATCTCTTCCAGCCAACAAGAAAGATGCTAAAGAGGCCTTGAATGAAAACGAGACTGAAATCAGGTTCAAGCGTGTTTAATTTTGACATATCGGAATAGAAAATGTGTAGTTCCATTTTATCCTGAAACATTATATTGTAATTATATTAATCAAGTTTCTTTCGAAAGAAAGTCCAGCAGAAATGAAATGAACATCAGAATCTAAATGTCATTTAATTTCTGCTGGCCTTTTCCTTTCTATTGAAAGACTTAATAACAGCGCGATATATAATTTTTAACATTTCAGAATATAACGAAATAATGTCTTCTTTATACTATTGAGGGTAGAAGTATCAATTTTTAACTGCAATATTGCCTGACCATGCGACGATCATGGCTGACATGGTATCTGTCCATATATGATAAACTACAATATTGCCTGACCATGCGACGATCATGGCTGACATGATATCTGTCCACATAAACTGCAATAATGCCTGACCATGCGACGATCATGGCTGACATGGTATCTGTCCATATAAACTACAATATTGCCTGACCATGCGACGATCATGGCTGACATGGTATCTGTCCATATGAACTGCAATATTGCCTGACCATGCGACGATCATGCCTGACATGGTATCTGTCCATATATGATAAACTACAATATTGCCTGACCATATAAACTGCAATATTGCCTGACCATGCGACGATCATGGCTGACATGGTATCTGTCCATATGAACTGCAATATTGCCTGACCATGCGACGATCATGCCTGACATGGTATGTCCATATATGATAAACTACAATATTGCCTGACCATGCGACGATCATGCCTGACATGGTATGTCCATATATGATAAACTACAATATTGCCTGACCATGCGACGATCATGCCTGACATGGTATGTCCATATATGATAAACTACAATATTGCCTGACCATGCGACGATCATGCCTGACATGGTATGTCCATATATGATAAACTACAATATTGCCTGACCATGCGACGATCATGGCTGACATGGTATCTGTCCATATAAACTACAATATTGCCTGACATGGTATCTATCCATATAAACCTACGAGTAAGAACATATGAGTAAGGACCTACGAGTAAGTGGTGTGAAAAGAAAACAACAAGTTGATTTTAAGTGGACATTTGCAATTCCTACAGACCGTCGTTGTTCTGCGAAAAGCATTTAAGTCCAAACATTGAGTTTTGAGATAAATGTAATTTAAGTTTCGGAAGGCGATGTAAAATCAATTCATACGAGTATAACTTTTTACCTTTTCATAACAGCGAAACCATATCACTTTTGGACATAAATGTTTTTTCGATGCGTCGATATTTTTATTTTAAGTAAAATGGCATCAAAATGTCATTTTAAGCAAAAATGGACTTAAATGCTTTTCGCAGAACAACGACGAGACGTCAACAAAAGCCTAGTTTATTGCGGTGATCCCAATAAACTAGGCTTTTGCCTGTATTTTACTGATGATATATGAACATGAAAAAATAGATTGATATTTTTAACTGAATGTTGATTATTATTCAATCCCTTTTTGAAAACTTTTCATTAATTTGGTAAGTTGTGAGACCTAATTATGATCATGTATAATACATTGTGAGTCAATCCTTGGTATAGTGTATCAATTTACAACCTATCCCACAATCTCCTCTATACACTAATTATAATCGATGCATGTATTATAATAAACCTGAAACACAATAAAATAAGAAAAAGAAAGAATTAGTTGTTAATAAGATGTCCCAACTTAAGAGATCTTTTTCAATAGCCCCATGCTGTTAATAATCTTAACATGTTAACTTCTTAGAGCATATACTCGTATGTATGTTTACGCACACCCTCAATATAGGTATATTATATTTTCCCTGAGTTAGAGAGTGAATACATTTTCATTTGTTCTAACAGTTTTACGCTATTTGGCTAGGCCTCTTGCTGTTTGCCCCAAGTTGTGCTGAACATTTATTTATGTTTTTGAGCGTGTCATGTACTGCATTGTTATATGTCTTACACTGCTCACCGTGTTTTCTTTTGAGCGTGTCATGTAGTGCATTGTTATATGTCTTACACTGCTCACCGTGTTTTCTTTTGAGCGTGTCATGTAGTGCATTGTTATATGTCTTACACTGCTCACCGTGTTTTATTTTGCTCACCAGAGGATATTTTTGAGAGTCTGGAGCCAGACATGTGTGCTACATATCCAGACCAACAATTTATATTTCCGTTGTGTTGTAACATATACAACAGAAGTGTAATGCTATACATTGGTTTATAACAAACGTTTATAAATTCGTGCCTTTATAGATCAAAATGCATGCACTTGGAAGAATACACGGGGTGACAATGTATGACAGAATATGGAATGAAGTGATCAGGGATGAGTGGGAATTTAATGCTGATGTGTTAAGTACAATGAAGGAGAGCATTTTGAGATTTTTATGAGCATGTGGAACGACTGAATGAAGAGATTAACAAAATTAATAAACAGTGCAAATGTGTGTGGAATACTAAGGAAAGTATGATTGGATCAAGTTTGTGATATTTTAAAAGAAAATGTAAAAATTCGAAAAATAATAGGAGCTGTATGACAAGGTGTATGGATGTAGAAGAGACGAAATATATGTATCGCAATAAGAAAGTCTGAAAAGATGTTATTAACCCTTCCTGTCCTGTGATGTGTAACTAGTACACATTGCTTCTAAAAACTTTAATATCTCTATAAATATAATAAATACTGGGTTCAGATTTTAGGTACTCCTCCGCAATACATTTACGCATTGAATGAAAAAATAATATTAATAATAATTAGCACTTATCGGCCACATCAGAGACATGTTGTGAAAATCGGGAATAAATTTACCAATACAATCAAACGTGAGACAGTGTGTGATGTAGGTATCTTCATTCTAAAAAACCGCTATGGGTGAGGAAGCGACGTTTTTCACGTCTCACTCTCACTCTACTTCGATACATGGGAACGAAAGAAATAAAATCTCAGTTCACTCGCTTCAGTAGCTCTCGGGTATCCATTTGAGGTGGTCTCTTCGCTCGTTTTGTGAACGTCGGCCGATGTTTTTTTCATGTTTTCAGCAATTAAATTTCAATTATTATCACTTTTGACTTCAAATTTAATTAATTTAAGCGATTGGCTATGCATATTCTTATTTTTCCGATTTTAAATCGCTCATTTTTACATGTGTATTGAATACACAGCACCGGAACGTGTGGATTTTTTTAGCACAGGAAGGGAAAGGTTAAAGAAAATTCATATGACTTAGGAAATATTTCGAACATTTTGCACACTCTCGCTCAGGGAAAATACACCTTCAGATCTATAACCCTTAGAGAAAAATGTAGTTATCGGTGTTCTAATATCACCTTTAGAGTCCCAAGCAGTTAGTAGTGTCAGCACTCTCACATGCAGTAATTAGAGAGTTTGCAGATCACCCTAAGAGGCATTGCCCACAGTTCCCTAAGCAGTAACGGGGACTCAAGAGACCCAGCCCCTCGGGCAGAGCTGACCTTCGAAGCGGCCGATATGCTTGATGCAATACTGGGCTCCGTAGACGACGTCACAGCTGTGCGGCACCAGGTCCGGGTCATCCTCCAGAAACTCGTTGCACAGGAAGGGGTTGGTGGGGTCCGTGCCCACGCACTGGTAGCAGTCTATGCTGCACGCTTCACCCAAAACATTCATTGTTAATACAAACTATAGAAAATTTGCTAAAAGAAAAATATTAATTTAATGGTAATGACAAAAAACAAAATTTGAAAAATGGGTGTGTAGTGTTTTGTTTAAAAAAAACAGTTTTGTTTACTTTACTGTGATAAACCTTTTTTAATTGATCAACATTTTATTTATTTTACAAGACAAGTATTTATTTTAAACAAATATAATACCTAAAAAATTTAAACACCGTTTCATCCACTAGAAAATATTCGTATATATTTAACCCAACTAGTTTCAAGTCATACGCGACTCATCTTCAGGGGCATTCCGAACTAAGCATAAGACTTTTTTAGCCCAATTACTTAGAAAAATACAAGATAATGTTAAAAACGTTAAAAATAATGAAAAATTATACAGAATAAAAAAAATTATATAAAATAAAAAGTAATGCATATGCATACATATATACACACAAACATACACATATATTCAAAGTCACTTAAGTTGATGAGTGCTTTCTCTTAGAAGAAAATTTACTTTTGCTTTTGGTAATGTGATATGAAATATGTCAATATCCGAAGCAGTCCCGTTTAAAAGAGTTAAGGCCCTTCCAACAGGTATAGCGGCTGGAAGAAACGTTCTTGCGTATGTTATTGAGAACAGTTCCTGCCGGCGCAGTCTAGTGTAATTGTTAGGAACATTTAACGCTAATCTTTGTAGTAATGCTGGACAACTCACAACTCCTCGAACGAATCTGACAACGTATACCAGGAGACGCAGATCTCTTCTTACGCTCAAGGAGTTATACCCGAGCATGCCCAGCAGAAACTGAGTAGGATAAATCCATGGGTAGACACCAAACTCCCTCATATAGAAATATCGTAGATATTTTTTTTGTACTTTCTCCACCATGAGCGAGTTCTGCGACCCCACCGGGCTCCAAATGCAAGCATTGCTTTCTAGTTTGCTACGGATTAATGAATTAAACAACGTTTTGAGCACCATTTGGTTTTCAAACGACTTAGAGATTCTCATTACAAATCCTAGAGTTTTATAAGCTGAGTTATAGATAATTTCTATATGATGACCAAATGTGAGATTTCTGTGGCACTAAACACCCAGATCTATTTTTAATATAACATGAAACTAGTTGGGTTAAATATATATTTTTAAGTGATTTAAAAAAGTGGTTCGATTCATGTTTATATTTTAATAAACATGAATTTCCAGTATTAAATAAACCTCTAGAAATATGTATTCATATTATTTTTATTTAAAAAAAATAATACCAAGGATTAAAATCCCAATTAATTCATCTAATGCACTATTCCGTTGTCAGTGAAAATGTTACAAATTATAAAAAACACGTGAAATAAAAAAAACACTCATTGCTCAGTCAATTCAGCCACCATAATTTACATATTTAATAAAAATAAAGTATTCAATAGCTACTTAATCAATTGACGAGTGATGGACCCACAAGGCGCATCAACGTGTCGGTCATCCAAGAATTGGAGATTACCGAAAAACTTTCGACAACATGCAGAAAAAGAATAATAACGTATTTTGGGCTTGTTAGAAAGAACGGTGAGAGTTTGGTGATGACGGGGATAGTTGAAGGAAGGGGAGTGAGTGGAACGTGCCCTATGAAATAGACGGATCAAATAAAAGAGTTAACAGGATTGTCTTTAAGCGCTGCATTCAACATGGGACAAGGACCAGCCTTAGGAGGGATGGATACAGGTGATGCGTCGAGTTTGAGACATAACAGAGAACCACAAGAGTTCAGCGCGCGATGAACAATGTAATACGAGTATGTTAATATCCGAAGCAGTCATCTTGAGAAGAGTTAACGTCCTTCTAATAGGCATATCGACTGGGAGACCAGTTCTTGCGAATGATTGAGAACAGTTCCTGCCGGTGCAGTCTTATATATTGTAATTATTAGTAGCATTTAACACAAATATGTATTTATAATAGTGCTGGACAACTCTTCGAACAAACCTGACAACGTATACCAGGAGCCGAAGATTTATGCGTACTGTTATAACCCTATCATGTCGAACACTCACAAAGAATGAAGATAATAAAACTGTCTATCAACAATAATACATGTTTGTGATCACCCTAGCATGTCGAACACTCACATAGAATGAAGACAATAAAACTGTCTATCAACAATAATACATGTTTGTGATCACCCTAGCATGTCGAACACTCACAAAGAATGAAGACAATAAAACTGTCTATTAACAATAATACATGTTTGTGACCATCCTAGCATGTCGGAACACTCACAAAGAATGAACATAATGAAACTGTATCAACAATAATACATGTTTGTGATCACCCTGGCATGTCGAACACTCACAAAGAATGAAGACAATAAAACTGTCTATTAACAATAATACATGTTTGTGACCATCCTAGTATGTCGAACACTCACAAATAATGAAGACAACAAAACTGTCTATCAACAATAATACATGTTTGTGACCATCCTAGCATGTCGAACATTCACAAAGAATGAAGATAATAAAACTGTCTATCAACAATAATACATGTTTGTGACCATCCTAGCATGTCGAACATTCACAAAGAATGAAGATAATAAAACTGTCTATCAACAAAAATACATGTTTGTGATCACCCTAGCATGTCGAACACTCACATAGAATGAAGATAGTAAAACTGTCTATTAACAATAATACATGTTTGTGACCATCCTAGCATGTCGGAACACTCACAAAGAATGAACATAATGAAACTGTATCAACAATAATACATGTTTGTGACCATCCTAGTATGTCGAACACTCACAAATAATGAAGACAACAAAACTGTCTATCAACAATAATACATGTTTGTGATCACCCTAGCATGCCGAACACTCACATAGAATGAAGATAGTAAAACTGTCTATTAACAATAATACATGTTTGTGACCATCCTAGTATGTCGAACACTCACAAATAATGAAGACAACAAAACTGTCTATCAACAATAATACATGTTTGTGACCATCCTAGCATGTCGAACATTCACAAAGAATGAAGATAATAAAACTGTCTATCAACAATAATACATGTTTGTGATCACCCTAGCATGTCGAACACTCACATGGAATGAAGATAGTAAAACTGACTATTAACAATAATACATGTTTGTGATCACCCTAGCATGTCGAACACTCACACAGAATGAAGATAATAAAACTCTTTCAACAATAATACATGTTTGTGATCACCCTAGCATGTCGAACACTCACATAGAATGAAGATAATAAAACTGTCTATTAACAATAATACATGTTTGTGATCACCCTAGCACGTCGAACACTCACAAAGAATGAAGACAATAAAACTCTCTATTAACAATAATACATGTTTGTGACCATCCTAGCATGTCGAACACTCACAAAGAATGAAGATAATAAAACTGTCTATCAACAATAATACATGTTTGTGATCACCCTAGCATGTCGAACACTCAAAAAGAATGAAGACAATAAAACTGTCTATCAACAATAATACATGTTTGTGATCACCTTAGCATGTCGACACTCACATAGAATGAAGACAATAAAACTGTCTATTAACAACAATACATGTTTGTGACCATCCTGGCATGCCGAACACTCACAAAGAATGAAGATAATAAAACTGTCTATCAACAATAATACATGTTTGTGATCACCCTAGCATGTCGAACACTCACAAAGAATGAAGATAATAAAACTGTATTAACAATAATACATGTTTATGATCACCCTAGCATGTCGAACACTCACAAAGAATGAAGATAATAAAACTGTCGAAATAATATATGTTTTATGAGATCACGTGTTTATGACACAAACTAAGTAATATGATTATCTTCGGCGACTTCTTGTAAAGACAAAGGTGACTTTTTGTATTAGGTTTCCTGTTTTGCTTGTCTCACCCTCTCCCACCACCGGGAGCACCAAACTGACTATATAAACCGCGAAATTCATTCTAAATACTACTATCAACTTGTGAGTCTTTCTTAATACTACTATCGAAAAGTCATTCTAAATACTACGAGTACTATCAACTTGTGGTTATGAGGATTATTCTGCACGTGTTGCTTTCAATAAAGATTTATATTTAAATATATATGTATATCAAGCCTGACGAGAGATCCCTTATTATTTTTGTTACCTGAACCAGTGACACCTTTTACACCGAGGGTTTACTCTGCCTCACATAAGGAAGGAACCAAGAACGCTTCTAATCGCCCACTATTGTACCTGAATATAAGCTGAGACCATTGACCAGGGGTCACAGTACACTCGAAGAATTATTACGAGTATATCTAAGCATGTCTAGTAGAAATTAGTCGATACCAAAGCTCATATAGAGATATCACAAATATTTTTTTCTCGCCTTCTTCAACGTCAACAAGTTTTGTACTGCCTGCAGGCTCCAAATGCAAGCGTTGCTTTCTAATTTGCTACGAAATTATGAATCAAAGAGCGCTCTGAGCACCTTTAATATTCTTGTTTCTGATCATTCGTGTTGTCTGTGTGGATTCAAGTGTATGGTACATGTACACGTATATGTATTTTTGATATTTCAAGCACAAGCGATACATAATATGACACCATTTTGCACTTCGATGTAGAATGGTGGACTGATTAACATAGAGTGCTTGTAGAACGGCTCATTAGTGTCGAACAGGCTCATAAATGTAGAATGCTTGTATTGTATAATAACAAACTCGTTACTGTAGAATAGTTCATTAGGTTCATTACTGTAGAATTGTTCCTTACAGAGCGCACACTCCGAAATTCCGAACGCCTCGAAATGTTCCACCAGCGTTTCCTTCGCCGAATTCTACGGATCCACTGGAGTGATCATGTCACAAATGTGTCGGCGGTCCTGCAACGCTCCAACTGTAAACCTATCGAGGATATGGTTGTAAAGGGGAAATTGCGGTGGACCGGGCATGTGATACGCATGGGCGATCACAGACTCCCAAAACGCGTCTTGTACGGGGAAGTGGTGGGCAAGCGAAGAGTTGGCGGGCAGAGGAAGCGCTATAGGACAGTCTGCGAGAGCCGCTTACTTTGTGCGGGGCGCCTGAAGACTGGGAGCAGATGGCTCGGGACCGTGAGGGGTGGAGAGCCGTATGTTCTCGGGCTGATGGCGTCTCAGCGGCTAGACGTGTGAGAAACAGTCTGCGCGCTGCGAACATGCGTCAACATGGCCAGGCGACTCAGCAGGGTCCATATGTCTGTGGCATTTGCGGGAGGGAGTGCCCATCCAGGATCGGACTGTTCTCTCACAGATCACACGATCGACGTGAGAGAACGGTTCAGGACTGACGTTGGAGTGGCGAGGGGATCCTCGACTGCGAGGCCCGGCAACGATGATGATTGTAGAATGACAGACTCGTTGATGTATATTCTTATATCGAATGTAGTATATTTTTACAATGAACGATTAATTATTGTAGAATGAAAGAGGAATTACTGTAGAATGCTTGAACAATGATACATTTGTTGTTGTAGAATACGAGTACTTGTAGAATGGCTTATATTAATCTGTGTGCATGGCGAGGTGTAGGACGTGACAGAAGCGAAAGATGTGTGCCAGAAGAGAATTAAGTGAGGGTCTGTTAGCTTAACACAATAGAGACATCATGGCACGATGGTGATTATTATACAATAGTTTATCAAAGGTTTCGGCTTTAACTTTGTGAAACTCCATATTAGAATATTTGACGATTAATTACTTTATTATTCCACTAATTTCATTAATACACGTGTTTCTACCTCCTATCCCGAGGCTCTCTCCGGGCGGCATACCTTACAAAGATTATATAAAACAATTAATTTATAAATATTAAAGATACACAAAGTCATACGCACAAATGACCAAACATTATAAAAGGTTTCACACTTCTTAAACATTTTTCCTTTACATAAACATAGTCGAATTCTAAATATTTATATAAAATATTTTAATTAATTTATTCAAATTGAAATCTTTCCGACAATAGATCACCCACACTTTTGATGAGGTTGGTCCATAGTAGTAGTATGGCATCAGTCTAATATAAGCATTTCTCTCATAACCCGGGGTTGTACCGCCTGAAGGGAGCCTCGGGGTAGGAGGTAGAAACACGATGATGGTGTTTGATGATTTCGAAAAGGAGTATTATATTATAATTCACTAAGGTCGGGTTCCCGAGTACCGTCGGGACCTCGCAGTACATAACATCCCGTGTCGCGCAATGCTTCGCAAAACATTCGCAATAACCAGAGTCTCGCTCTGAGAGTGCGTTCGGAATGTTGAAAGCAATTAATTCGATTGCTCAAGATATCGCGTAGTGATATCGAAGGAATTTGACACTATAATGTTGTTCAATATTATTTATGGAGTCATAAATACATTTATATCATAAAATTGCAAGACTAGATTAAAAAAACACACGCAATTTTCTTTATTTCGAATAATATTATAATAATAAAAGGAAAATTTATAAAAGGACAAGGAAACTCTCATTAAAAGCGCTCCTACTCGGGACTCGAACCCACTATTATTGAAAAATACAGTGGAACCTCGGTTCTCGAACGTCTCTCATCTCGAACAATTTAGATCTCAAACACATCATAGTATAAATAGGCCAAAACCCATACGACGGCTGTCGCCAAAGAAAGAATACGAGAATTGAATTTTGAATACAAGAGAGCGAGAGAGGAATACTTGGATTCTCTCCGAAAGTAATTCGAAATTTGAATTTCGGTGGGTCCGTGATAAATGAAAAGATGGGAACTATACTGAACGAATATTAAATACCTAGCTAGCAATTTTTGAACCGGTATAAAAGGGGACGATGTATATACTTAAAAACGCAGGCAGAAACAAATCTCATTGGACAGGTTTTTATAACATCTCTCCTCTTCTCCACCTGCCTCACCACCTTCCACTTACGCCATCAGCTATCCTCAGTGCAGGTAAAGTGCAATATCAAAAATGTCAAAAATGTTTACTATTTTATAGTATTTGCGACCTGTCTAGCCGTCTGCAAATACAAATAAATATCTACTCGTAAATCAGTGCACGCGCAAGAGAAGGACAGAATATGTATCGCGAACTGGTTCACTCACTTGTATAAATTACCTACTCGCCGAGAAATTAACATGGATTATTATTGTTCATTCAGCTGTCAAGACTTGTTATTATTTACCCGCTATTCACTTTCGCCTTCATCCGCATTCCTGAGTATTTATATTTAAATAAATAAATACAAATCAAGATCATCACGACATATCAAGATAACCAACTCGCTACATTGATGACCCTGAACGAAAAGGAACGCAGAATTCAACTAAAACGAAGATAGCGATGTCAGTATCAACATCATCAGCACATCCTAATAGGATACATGCTACATTGATAACGACCATCGCTATACATTTTTTAAATCTAGTTATTGTTGAGTGTACTAATATGAAGATTGGGTTGCGAACAATATATAGTACTAAGGAACTTCTCTGCATCTGCATACGCTCAGAAAAACATGATAGCCTCCGAAACTTATATAATTATCTAACTAGAACCAAATTAGAATATGCATCTACAGTTTGGGCTCCTCATCAGCTCAAATATAAAAACTTTATAAGACAAAGGGAGATAACCCAAAATATGCTCACCATGTCGAACTTCTCACGGTGTGTAACTATAGAAGCTTCGAAACAAGAAGGCAAGAATCCATTGCGATATTCCTAATTAAGGGCTTTCAAGGTTGCTTTAACTGTCCCGCGATTCTAGAAGCACTAAGTTTATATGTACCTAATAAATATAGCCGTGCAAGAAATCACCCTCTGTTCTACATACCAACTTACAGGACGAATATCATGGCTAAACACCCGGTCACGCGTGGTATAGAGATATTGAACCAACTGAATGACACTGTTGACATATTCTCGATACCGCCTAGCAGTATGAGAAGAATCCTGGCTGATATTCTTCCTAGCGAATAAGCTAACGCTAGAAGCAGACTCTCTTTGTGTAACAGGAGAAATCCGTGCAAAGTGGATTAAAATTTTTTTGGTAAGAAAACCGCAGGAAGACGAACGACAAAGAAACCTTTGTAGATCTTCCGATATGTGATATAACACATTAGGGTTTAGGTGTAGTGCATGTATGTAGTACCTATATATCATTGATAATATCTCCCAAAAAGGGTTGTCTTGTAGTGATTCCTAAACTGCACATCCCACCCATATCGCTAACACAAAGAGGTAGACGAGCCCATGTTACAATACCAGCAAGGAAAATGTTCCGTCATAATAATACCCGCCCTGTGATAGTAGCACATTCGGGTTTAGGTAAATTGACCGGAAACCCACGGATGAAAGTCAAGTGTTTTACCAACTAGGCCAGACGTGGGCAAATGCGGCTCCGAGAGCCGCATGCGGCTCTTCGTTGGGTTAAGTGCGGCTCCTAATGTCTCTTATAAAAATATAGATACTTTCTTTCCCATTATACTAGTATTTTCGCGATTTTCCTTTCTAAATGTTGTAAGTGACAAGATGCGCATGTATGAACTGTCAAAAACAAAGGCAAGTATTGGTGTATACTTGTGTGCTGTGATTTCAATGTGTAGGGTGCGCGCGCATCTCCTGCCTCTTTCTTTATTTCCTGCCGATTTAGCTGATGTCGATTATTTTCCATTTCCGGTACAACACATAGTTGTGAATCCTTATACTCCTCTATGAAGTTTGTAAAATCAAAACATCGTTCGCAGCTAACAAACGAGCATTTGACAGAATTGTTGCGAACGGCTGTAACAAATTTTACACCGTATTTGAGAGATTTAGCTAAAAGTGATAAATCAACTTTTTATTACATTATATTTTTATTGAATAAATTTTGAACTAATTATTTTGTATTTTCATTCTCATTTTTATATTTTCTTATATGTGTATTTTTTATACTTTATATAGCAAATAAGATTTGTGTAGAATATGTAATAAATAAGAATTAGTGTATTTAATACTACGTGAGAACGTGACTATGGTGAGGCTCTTTATATATATATGAAAATCCAGAATGTGGCTCTCATTGACCCCATGTATGCCTACCCCTGAACTAGGCCATTACAGGCGGCCCTCGACTTTCGCGCATAATTGGTTCCTGAAAATATGTGCGAATGTTGAATGTTCGAAAGCAGAGGGATGTAAAAAAAACATTTTTTTTTTTATTTTAAAATATTTATTTATCAATTATAATATTTATTTATCAATAATATATTAAAAATATTTATTTATCAATACTCGTATACATAATTAAGTTAACGAGGCGTGTTTAAGTGTTTTCAGGTGTTTTCTTTATAAACTTGTCAAGAGTTAGTTGAATACCACCTTTATTTTCTTATCTTGATAAAGAGTTCTGTAACATGCTGTGTCTTTCTCAATCGTCCTACGTACTTGAGATATACGTTCTCCATTGGGATCACATTCTTGCATGATAGTAAAAAATTTGTCAAGATGCATGAAGGCTTCATTCATATTTTTTATTGTCAAAGTCTTGACGATTTTATCAGCTTCTTCTTCCTCACTTTCACTGTATATTTCATTTAACTCTTGTCGCTCAATTAAGTATTAATTTGACAGAGGTACTGAGTGAGATTCAATCAACTCATTAACATCTTCGTTGTTGACGTCCAAGTTTAGTTCATTCATTAGGCTAACTATTTCATCTGTGATAGTTTCCGGAGTTTCTTCAGAATTTATAAAACCACTCATCATTTGTGGGCATAATTGTTTCCAGGAATCTTTCATTGTTGACTCTTTTAACATATTTCAGCCCACGAGTCTCCAACATTGTTTATTACGTTCCATATATTATAGTTCTTCCAAAAAAATGGGAGCGACTGCATGGAAGCGAACAATTTTTGCGACACGTGTCGTTGTTTCTTGTGATTATTCGTTAAAAAAACATTTAATTTCACGTTTTAATAAGATTTTGACTGTTTTCCGTTTTTATTTTACTATAAAATAATCCTTGAAAATTCACATAACCTAAAATGGCGGGAACTTCGCGTGATACGTCATCTGAATACCAAGTGTTTTCGGAAGATGAATCTTATGAAAGTGACAGTGAGTACGAGTCTGTTGCCAGTGATTTTGAAGATCCTGATGATGATAGTGTTAACAGCACAGAAAATAATGATGATAGTATAACAAATGTCGAAAGTCATGTTCCAGAAAACCTGGTCTCCATCCTGGAGATTGTTTTAAAAAGTACCATACTATGCATATATTACAGTTCTTCCAAAAAAGTGGGAGCGACTGCATGGAAGCGAACAATTTTTGCATTACCGACAAAAACCTTTAAAAAATTGAATTTTAAAAAATGTGCGAGATAGTGAATTGTGCGAAAGTAGAATGTGCGAAAGTCGAGGGCCGCCTGTATTGCCATATGACAAACACGCATCATTTGAAAGATTCGTAATAAAGAGAAAATGCTGAGATATGACAAGTGTGGTCAAAGGCTTAGACACCGGGAAGTGATGTAATGGATTTCTGTGATCAGAACCGCCGAGATTCAAAACCGCTGTGTATGATATATTGTGCAATAAGAATCCATACTTTGGTTTCTTTGAAATAAATAAGCAGAAGCAACCCTCAATATAGGCGTGCCACAATATCAAGCGAAATTGTGCATTTCTTAGTTAAATTCCATCTTTACTCATGCACCTACAAAGCGACGTTATGAATTCTTCTTCTTCCTGGCACTGTCCCAACTCATTGCCTAGGTAGGCTGTTGGGGTCGGCTCTTCTCGTTCTCAGGGTGTATATCCTTCGGTTCTGGGTGTCGCTTTCATCTAGGCCGTTTCTCTGCAGGATTTTGGAGCACTGAGTCATCCAGGAGTTCTTTGATCTTCCTCTGAACGGCTGTCAAGGAAGATCCACAGACATTGCCTGATTTACAGTATGGTCTGGTGGTCTCCGTGTTACGTGCCTGTACCATCTCAGCTGTCGCTCTTCCCGCTTACTATTTACAAAGCTATGTTATGTATATGATAAATACTTCAAATAGCAAGGGTGTGGGCTGAAAAACATTTGCCGTGGCTGGGATCGCCCTACATTGGTGGGGTGTATCTTGGCCGAGGGGATGTTATTAGATGAGTCCTATTGATAGCTTCTGTCTTTAATGCATTTTCTGCAATTGATGTGTTTTTAAATATATGATATATTGTACATACTATATTGCAATCAATAAACCTATATTTATTTAAAAATATATCAAAACAGGTAAAAATATGGAAATGTGAAACTTAAACGTGGAACAAGACTGAAAAGAGCCGATTAAATGCTGTAGAAATGTGTACGCTTAGAATAATACATGGTATGACAATGTATGACAGAATAAGGAGCACTCGAACGAATAAAAGAAGAAAGATTAACAAAACAAATGATAATGAAAGTGGCGTTGTATTAAGTGTAACATATATTTTAAAATAAGGAAATTAAAAAAAATCAGGGAAATCGTAGGAAGCTTCATAAGAAGGTGTATGGATGTATAAGAGGCGAAATATGTGTGTCGCGATAGAAAAGTCTGGCGCTCTCTCCTCTCTTACTACCCCGACAGTGTGTAGTAAAAACGTGTAGGTAAAAATATCTCAAAACAGGATAATATTTGTACATCAACGTCCGTATGTTTGATGGTTTGGACACATTGAGAGAGTGAGATGACAAAGATTTGTGATGTTTGGATACATTGAGAGGGTGAGATGACAAAGATTTGTGATGGTTTGGATACATTGAGAGAGTGAGATGACAAAGATTTGTGATGGTTTCGACACATTGAGAGAGTGAGATGACAAAGATTTACAAAACAAATAAATATCTTAAATGAATTGATAGTGAGGAAGAGTCAGAGAGAAGAAATACGTAAAGAGTAAGAGAAATAAAATAAAGACTGTATGAGAAAATTGGATGGAAAGATTGTCGAAGAAAGTATCCCATAATACGAAAGTGTGGCACTGTCTCATTTCTGCCTATTCCTATATTCTCAAACATCGCCTACGTTTTATGTGACATTTTACAATAGCTTTTTTAAAAATATCATATACTGGTCTAACGATACTTTACTTGAGCTTTCTCTACCACACCTTCCACTCACAGACAGGCGTCTTGTCTTACCTACCAGGCCACGGAGGTCGTTGAGAATGATTATGATCAAAATACACGAATATATAGGATTGTAACTATGTAAAATACACGAATATATAGGATTGTAACTATGTAAAATACACGAATATATAGGATTGTAACTATGTAAAATACACGAATATATAGAATTGTAACTATGTAAAATACACGAATATATAGGATTGTAACTATGTAAAATACACGAATATATAGGATTGTAACTATGTAAAAATTCTATCTCCAAACGATTGCATATCAAATTCATCTTAGTCACTAAAGCAAAAAAGGACCATGACATGGAAAATATAAAGACAAAAAACTATCCATATACACTGTCATTATGATCAATCTTTAATTTACGCACATCATACTTAATGTATACATGTAAACATTAAAAAAGGGGGAAAACACTTTTATCTAATTTGTCAATCTGCCCACAATTTATAAAAAATCTGCAAAAATAACAGGAAAGCGCAATAAAAAAAGATTCAGAAAAATAGAATACTTATTAAAATAAACTGATACTTTCTGTTTTTTTCCTGTTAATTTTTACAATATAAAATTTACATTGTTTATGGTTAAGGCATTAACGTTGTGGAGGTTTAAAGACATTGTAATTTGTTTTTATCAAACACTGTTTATTCGACTTTTTGTAACGGTATAACCCTACCGGTTTCAAGGCTTTCACCTCCTCTTCAGGGGAGCACAAACAAGACTGAATTCTGTTCGAACAGGTACCGATATACACGCTTCTAATGGTTGGGAACATTCGGGTTGGGGATTGAGGGCTGAGGGAGGCATGGGACGATCTCAATGATCCCACTGCTGGCCAAGTTGTATTCATGTAGAAAATGAGAAGGCTGGATGTTCTGATAGGAAAGGCAGCCTACCTCGACATGGAAATGGCGTGATGGTATGTTATATGTATATTTATAAACTGCCTTTCGTAAAATAAGAAAAAAAAAAAAAAAAGCGCTCTTGAGGTGATATTAAATAACAAAACAGCGATATATACGACACAGCGTGACATTTTTATATCACATTTCGAATTGTTAATTGGAATAAAAACTGAGCTGCATTGTTACAGAGGAAGTCACGCATTTCAGGAAAAGTGGCCAGAAACAATAACAATCGATTCCTGGAGAGGTGGGAAGGGTGGACGCGGATGCCTCTTCAGCCCAAAAGGATACCCCGAGAGTGAGAGCAGGGTAAGGGGTAGCTTCTAAAATTATGCCAGCGTATCGATTTACAGTCGGGGGCGGAAGACGGGTTAGTATTTCAAGTCATCGGAAAAATCATACAATTTCTTGATTAGTGGCAATCGGGATATGAACAAAGCGTGAAGTTTTTTTTAATTAGAGATTTGATAATAATAATAAAAGGACAATTTATATAGGGTCGTTTAGAGACCACACTCTTCTTAAGGGCGCTCCAACTCAAAACTTGAACTCAATATTGTTCACCGATTAAAAATATTACGAATAATAATAACAATTAATTGAGCGTAAAATAGGACGTAATGGCTGGGACCATTAGATTAGATACACTCGGCATAGGAATATGTTTAGAAAACATATTTGGTAAGAAAACCTCAGAAAACTTACCAAAGGAAGACGAACTAAAATGAAATCTTTGTAGATCTTCTGATATGTGATAGTAATACATGCGGCTTTAGGTGTAGTATAGTGTATGTGTGCAGTGTTCATACCCAAATCTATCGAAAAGGGTGTCCTAAAGCTGCACACATTACACTGCTCAGCTGCACACATTGCACTAGTGAACACGTCTCCAGGTGGCGGATAAAGGAATGCTCGCCAGATATGGAGGGTAGGAGGAAAATAAAATACGAGTACCTCCCGCGGACCAACAGGAGTAGCGTCTGATCTAAAATGGGCGGTCACAAACAGCACCTGTTCCCCAGGTTAGAGGCAGCTGCATTGATCCCTTGGTCACATTTTACGTGGAGAGAAGTACGAAATCCTCCAGTTGATACTGATGGGCAATATCGAAGGACAGCGTGGTCCTAGTAGAAGTCAAACATCTTGGCTACGCAATATAAGAGACTGGACGGGGATGAGGCGTGTGGAGGACCTGTTCCGGGTTGCGCAAGATAGAGAAGCCATTGACAGAGTGATTGCCAACGTCGGGGGGACCTGATGGGGCACGACAAGAAGCATTGATCCCAGGGAAGGCAACGGGAAACCATCCTGACATAATTCCTGTGAAAGCAGTATGAGCCCCACCAGATCTCCAATATCGGATGCTCTCCGATCGACCCGGAACAGATCCAGATGGAAGGAGACCGTTAAAAGGGCCATGGACGGCTGCCGCCATTCTCAGACAGGTGGGACAGAACGATGGGGGTTAATACAGTGCAGAACAATAACATCTATCTCTAGCACTTAGATGCAGACCATTTCTCGCCAAAGAACCAGCAACGGCAAAAGTCCTGTCATAATTAAATCGATTCGGAACGATCAATTTATTCGATCAAGACGAAATCGATCGAAAATGTATTCGTATTATATCTACGATAACTCGGAATCACCACTTAACGCCTCATCGTCTCAGTCAACATTGAATCGATTGCTCAACGGTCGACACTCATAAATATTAATAAAACATTTATCAAGTACAGCTGAAGATGTAATGGACTTTGAATTATAATAAGCCTCTTAACTAAATTTTACAAATTAAGTTTTTCAATACTTTTTTTGCCATTGTCTGACAATTTTTCTCAAAAGCAAGGCATCGTTATCTTAAAAAAAAAAACAGTGTAATTTGTTTTATCAAACACTGTTTATTCCTTTTTTTGTAACGGTTTATAAATAAGCCTGCCGGTTTCAAGGCTTTCACGTCATCATCAGGGAGCACAAACAAGACTGAATTCTATTCGAACTGGTACCAACATACACACTTCTAACGGTAAACATTCGAGTTGGGGACTGTGGGTGGAGGGAGGGAGGAGACAACCTCAGCGAGCAGCAGCGAGATTCTTGCAACATATGTACTTAAATATCCTTAACTGTCCCGCCACCCCCTTTATCTTGCCGAAAATTTTCAGCGTCTTACTGATTATGAACTTGCGCTACACTCAAACATAGATTGTTTATTGGCCTTCTCAGTTCACCGCTCTCATTTTTTACGTGTCCTTTACTGTCCATGCAGTGAGATTTCGGAACCAGTTACAAACCAATGTTAGATTCATTCCGTCTTTGGCGTGCTTTAAGAAGCGATTGAAAAAACTCGTGTTTAATTCCTGATTTTTCTTTCCTCTCCACCATTCCTTCCTTTTCCTTTTATTGATGATATATCCCTTTTATTTTAATATGTATAGTACATGTCTATAAATTTCATAAAGATGAATAAACATTGGAATATTTTTTACGAACATGTAACTAGCTTTATTTATTTATTTTTGTCTGGTTGGTTGGAAGAGATTGCCGCCTAGCAACAATCCCGCCGGATTGTTATTGCAATGAAGTGTATAATAAATAAATAGTATCATGATACCAGTCAGATATAAGCATTGCTCTCATACAAAAACCAGGATCACTTCGCCTGAAGAGAGCCTCGGGATAGGAAGTAGAAATTCGTGTAGCGGGAATTAATACAATAAGTGTAATAACAAAGTAATTTATTGTTAAATATCGAGAAAAAAGAAACACTTGTTTACTTGGAAAATGATTCGATTTGTAATATTTTTATCGGTGCTAATGTAACAAAGTGCAATACAATACAATGCATAAGGTGTTTAACGACGTGAGATGCGCCCATTGTATATAAATATTTGTTTTGTTACTCAGAAAAATACGTGGAAGCGCAGCTACTCGTATTGTCAATCGAGCTCATTGAAATCTTATTAATGACTGTTGAGCATACAGACGCAGGGACATAGTCCGATGGCCATCAGTCTCTGTCAGCAGAGCTTGGGACCTCTGATCTCTTGCGTCTGAGTTTATGATCATCACTCGTATCTGCAACTTACATACATTGTATTTCATAGAGTGACTGCCACAGCGCTAGCTTTTTAATTATCACCCCAACGTGTATTTATTACAAATATGCGTCTGAGTTCGTGATCATCACTCGTATCTGCAACTTACATTGTATTTCATAGAGTGACTTCCACAGCGCTAGCTTTTTAATTATCATCACCCCAACCCGTATTCATTACAAATCTGCGTCTGAGTTCATGAGCATCACTCGTATCTGCAACTTACATCGATTTAATAGAGTGATTGCCACAGCGCTAGCTTTTTAACTATCACCCGAACGCGTATTCATAACAAATCTGCGTCTGAGTTCATGAGCATCACTCGTATCTGCAACTTACATCGATTTAATAGAGTGACTGCCACAGCGCTAGCTTTTTAACTATCACCCGAACGCGTATTCATTACAAATCTGTGTCTGAGTTCATGAGCGTCACTCGTATCTGCAACTTACATCGATTTAATAGAGTGACTGCCACAGCGCTAGCTTTTTAATTATTACCCCAACACGTATTCATTACAAATCTGCGTCCGAGTTCATGATCATCACTCGTATCTGCAACTTACATTGTATTTCATTGAGTGACTGCCACAGCGCTAGCTTTTTAACTATCACCCGAACGCGTATTCATTACAAATCTGTGTCTGAGTTCATGAACATCACTCGTATCTGCAACTTACATCGATTTAATAGAGTGACTGCCACAGCGCTAGCTTTTTAATTATTACCCCAACACGTATTCATTACAAATCTGCGTCCGAGTTCATGATCATCACTCGTATCTGCAACTTACATTGTATTTCATAGAGTGACTGCCACAGCGCTAGCTTTTTAATTATCATCACCCCAACCCGTATTCATTACAAATCTGCGTCTGAGTTCATGAGCATCACTCGTATCTGCAACTTACATCGATTTAATAGAGTGATTGCCACAGCGCTAGCTTTTTAACTATCACCCGAACGCGTATTCATAACAAATCTGCGTCTGAGTTCATGAGCATCACTCGTATCTGCAACTTACATCGATTTAATAGAGTGACTGCCACAGCGCTAGCTTTTTAACTATCACCCGAACGCGTATTCATTACAAATCTGTGTCTGAGTTCATGAGCGTCACTCGTATCTGCAACTTACATCGATTTAATAGAGTGACTGCCACAGCGCTAGCTTTTTAATTATTACCCCAACACGTATTCATTACAAATCTGCGTCCGAGTTCATGATCATCACTCGTATCTGCAACTTACATTGTATTTCATTGAGTGACTGCCACAGCGCTAGCTTTTTAACTATCACCCGAACGCGTATTCATTACAAATCTGTGTCTGAGTTCATGAACATCACTCGTATCTGCAACTTACATCGATTTAATAGAGTGACTGCCACAGCGCTAGCTTTTTAATTATTACCCCAACACGTATTCATTACAAATCTGCGTCCGAGTTCATGATCATCACTCGTATCTGCAACTTACATTGTATTTCATAGAGTGACTGCCACAGCGCTAGCTTTTTAATTATCATCACCCCAACCCGTATTCATTACAAATCTGCGTATAAGTTCATGATCATCACTCGTATCTGCAACTTACATTGTATTTCAAAGAGTGACTGCCACAGCGCTAGCTTTTTAATTATTACCCCAACACGTATCCATTACAAATCTGCATCCGAGTTCATGATCATCACTCGTATCTGCATTTTACATTGTATTTCAAAGAGTGACTGCCACAGCGCTAGCTTTTTAATTATCACCCCAACGTGTTTTCATTACAAATCTGCGTCTGAGTTCATGATCATCACTCGTATCTGCAACTTACATTGTATTTCAAAGAGTGACTGCCGCAGCGCTAGCTTTTTACTTATCACCCGAACGCGTATTCATTACAAATCTGCGTCTGAGTTCATGAGCATCACTCGTATCTGCAACTTACATCGATTTAATAGAGTGACTGCCACAGCGCTAGCTTTTTAACTATCACCCGAACGCGTATTCATTACAAATCTGCGTCTGAGTTCATGAGCATCACTCGTATCTGCAACTTACATCGATTTAATAGAGTGACTGCCACAGCGCTAGCTTTTTAATTATTACCCCAACACGTATTCATTACAAATCTGCGTCCGAGTTCATGATCATCACTCGTATCTGCAACTTACATTGTATTTCATCGAGTGACTGCCACAGCGCTAGCTTTTTAACTATCACCCGAACGCGTATTCATTACAAATCTGTGTCTGAGTTCATGAGCATCACTCGTATCTGCAACTTACATTGTATTTCATCGAGTGACTGCCACAGCACTAGCTTTTTAAATATTACCCCAACACGTATTCATTACAAATCTGCGTCTGAGTTCATGATCATCACTCTTATCTGCAACTTACATTGTATTTCATAGAATGACTGCCACAACACTAGCTTTTTAATTATTACCCCAACACGTATTCATTACAAATCTGCGTCCGGGTTCATGATCATCACTCGTATCTGCATTTTACATTTGCACGCAAACTTTCTCAACTCAAATTCTAAGGTATATTGATCGCACAGTGAGTAAAGAGGGGGGCCGAGAGTGGTACGCCAATATGTGTAACTTTCATTAGGTGGTACAATTCAATAAAAAAATTACAAACTCCTGGTATAAACCCACAAGTGTATACATTTCAAGTTTAATTCACAAAGCACGTACAATTGCAAGTAAAATATAGTTTTTAAAATGTTAGAAATGATATAAAATGCTATCCATAAATTAATTCGAGCTGGTCCAGAGGTGAATTGTCACAACTAGTGATTGCTCTTGCCTAACACCTCGGTTGCACTGCTTAACCCTCCGCCAGTGCAGTGGACCGTAAAGCTCCGATGCACTCTCCAACCGGGATCCGCTCAAGTGGAAATTTGTGATAGCCGACACCCCAGAGCATGAATGATGTTTTGGCCTTTTGCAACGAAAACACTTTTAGAATTTCAACTGTGTAGTTTTATTTGTATGAAGGTTGAATTACATTGATGTATAATATTAACAGTATTACATAAATAGTAACAGCTATAATCTTTACAAAGTAGCGGCTTTAAGATTAATGATGCTGCCTCAGATATGACGTCCTATTTAAAGCAAAGATAATTATACCACGACCCTTCAATAGATTAAGAAGGAATGCGTCGGGCATGTTATGTTTGCCCTTTAAGGTCAAGTCGATATCGGTGATTTATCTCGTCGCAGTTTACCCATTTAGTGATATTTAATCTTTATTGATTTGGGCAAACGAGAGGATAACTTAAATATAATGCATTGAAGTTGATAGCGCTAATATTTATAGGACCTAGTACATGGTTAGTTTCCTTGACAAGGGTATAATATAACTTATAATATTTATTTGAATGTGGATAAGATAACATCGGTTTTGGTGATTATACCGTGTTACAGATAATGATATTTATAGGTTCTTAGATAAGTGGTATATTGGTTTGCATAATATATTGAGGGTGAATGAGATAAGAAGATAAGATTAACATGCGTTCGCAGTAGATACATGACAATGATAACTGGCAACATAGTGTTCATACATACACACTTTCACGTCGTTCATCTGGCCTTTTATTATGATTATTATTTCATGCAAATACATCTGGCAGATGTATTACATTACAGTTATTTTGGCGTATCATCCCTTTAACCTTTCCCTTCATGTGCTAAAAAAATCCGTCCGTTCCGGTGATGTGTATTCAATACACATGTAAAAATGAGTGATTTAAAATCGGAAAAATAAAAATATTCAAAGTCAATCGTTTAAATCAATTAAATTTGAAGTCAATAGTGATAATAATTGAAATTTAATTACTGAAAACAAGAAAAAAACATCGGCTGACGTTCACAAAACGGGCAAAAAGACTTCCTCAGATGAATGCGCTAGAGCGACTGATACCTGAGACGGACTAACACGGTGTATGTTATACGTAGAAGAAAGAAACACAACTGCAGACTGAGATTTTGTTTCTTGCGTTCCCATATACCGAAGTAGAGTGAGAGTGAGACGTGAATAGCGTCGCTTCCTCCCCCATAGCGGTTTTTTAGAATGAATATACCTACGTCACACACTGGCACACGTTTGATTGTATTGGTGAATTTATTCCCGATTTTCACAAAATATCTCTGATGTGGCCGATAAGTGCTAATTTTATTATTAACATTATTTTTTCATTCAATGCGTAAATGTATTACGGAGGAATACTTAAAATCTGAAGGCAGTATTTATTATATTTATAGAGATATTTAAGTTTTTAGAAGCAATGTGTACTAGTTACACATCACAGGGAAGGAAGGGTTAATAGAGCTAAGGTAAAGGTTAATAGTCATTAAAAGGCAATCAGCCTGTATTACACGTACACAAGGGAATATTATCTTTTTTTAAATGTGTGTAATTAATGCCCTTTCGAGATAGGTTCCCTTGGTACGCACTTCTGTAGCGATAATCAATTATTGCGCATCATTCGATTCCGAAAAATAACAACTTCATAACATATTTATAATAATATACAGCAATCCCTCGAAATGCGCTATTTCAGCGTACGCTATACAAGCAGAATACGATATTTCAAAGTACGTTACAGAACAGTGTTATCCATCCATCCATGGCTCTAAAACCCAGGTCGGGTCTTGGCCTCCCGCAGAACTCGCCCCCATGACTGACGGTCCTGTGCAGCGTTACGCCAGTTCCGGATACCGATGTTGTTTGCATCCCTCACCACTCCATCCAGCCATCGGAGTTTCGGCCTTCCCACTGCTCTCCGCCCCCCCCCGGGCACAGAGCAGTGCTACTCAAACTTTATCGTGGGGCGGACTGGTTTATATGTTTCAGTGTCGACCAAGGAACGGCATCATTTTTTAAAATGATTTGGGTTATACGTAAGGTTTTGTAAATGTTGTTTTTATCTTGAAATTTAAATAAATACAACATATTAATACTTCGGCTTTACTAGGTCATGATCTACGGATTGGCTACCGCCACCACGGATCGGCATCAGTTCGCGGAACACCATTTGAGTAGCAGTACTACTGGGCGTTTTTTTTTAAACGCCCAGTAGTTGATTAATAGGGTAATTTTAAAAGGATATGTTTTTAGTTGGTGTAAGAAATAATGGTAGACTTGAATTGAGTACTTTATGAAAGAAAAAAAAAACATTTCAAGTGAAGTTTGCGCCAATATCTGAAGATAATCACAGATCAAAAGAGTTAACGAAGATGCCATTAATTTTGACGAATACGCACATCATTTACATATTTTTAATATTTATTTTTTAATTACATTAAGACTGGATTTTACAAAGAAACACGTTTTTTTATTGTTCCGTCTTTGGCATGCTTTAAGAAGGGACAGAAAAAAACTTCTAATTTCTAGTCAGTAATATAACGTTATTTCATTCCCGATGTTTTTCTTTCCTCTCCACCATCCCTTCCTTTTCCTTTGATTGATGATATCCCACTTTATATGAAAAGGAATGTTCGGGTGATTGTCCGTCTTTGTGGGGTTTGTGGGCATATGCTCACGTATGTGTTCATGAATTTCGTGGGGATGGATAATCATCTAAATGTTTTTTTGCGACCACGTAACTTGCTTCATTAACTTTTGACTGGATGGTTGGAAGAGGTTGCCGCCTGGTAATAAGCCTGTCAGATTGTATTTGCAATAGAAGTGTTAAATAAATTATTTTTAATCGAGTTTTTGTCATTCTGAAGTCATCCGTTTGACAGCCGTCATATGTCACTAGGGTTTGCGTTTGCGTGTTAATAGTTTTTTTGTTTCAAGTCATTAAACAATTCCTTATAATTTATGAGTTATTTGTTCGCAATCTTTTTTGCATCATCCATCTCGTGTGTCGTAAAGGTTCATTGAAATTTGTGAAATTTAACGCCAATCTAACATTCTTTTGGTTTTTTATATTCAAATCTTTGTTAACACAGCTTGAATATTATTATTTTTACATTAATGGTAATTTTACGGTTATACTTGTATATTAATTAAATTTGTGTTTTACAGTTTACGTTTTTTAATGCCGCTGCATTAAAAATCCCTACAAGTGAATTTTAATGCTTTTTAATTTTAATTTTAACGTTAATTGTCACTACAAGTCTGCATTTTTAATTACGATACTGTAAAAATATTGAATTTTAGCAAAAAAAAGCACATAAAATAGAACAGAACATCAACAATTTATCTACGAGGGTAGTCCCAAAAGTACCCGACCTAACAAAGAAAACACAAAAAATTTGGGAAAAAATATTAACTCTGCCACCCAATATTTTACTGTTGTAAACGAAGGAGCAGACTCCCCCAGAGTAGAATCTAGCTCGGCTTTGATATTGGTTGGACCTTTCAAATGAAAATATTGTATCACATAACGATGACCAATTTTTTCCATGTTTACAAATTAACTGAGAGCGTTCACTATTGATGGCTGCCAAACAAATACTAAACAACCTAGCGTCTTAAAACTTGAAACTTTATAAATTTAGTACTTTCTACCATAGTAATTTTTTAAAGCAACAACCGCCATCTATACGTCAGGTCGGGTACTTCTGAGACCACCCTCGTAGTAATCAACTTTTACTTATTATAATATAATGTTTTAAATATTTTTTTAAACATAAAAATAAATATCAAAAAAGTCTGGCACACCATCTACTCCATGTCTGCCAGAGAAAAGGTTAAAAAATCTGTGTTCCAACGGGAATTGAAAATTGGAGAAGATTTCGTTCTGTTAACAATCCACGAGTATATTTGCATGCAGTGTACGGCTATGAATAGGCCGATGTGTCCTCCACATGGCATGCGCTAGCGATTTGACGGCTCATTGTTATGATTGGAGCGTGTGCAGGCACTGTTCATTCATTCCATTCAAATGCCCATACCGTATTCAGTTAAATTGTAAATCCCTTTTTATGTTTTATTAAAGGTTGCGACTCGAACTATATAGACCTCCTAATTAGAATATTCAATAATAAATTACTTTGTTATAACCCTAATTACCGTATTGGCCCGACTATAGGGCGACCCTGATTATAAGGCGACCCCTATTTTTTTATCTGCTTTTTGGAGAAAAAAACATTTCCCTCACCATTATAATATTATGAAAAATAAAATGCAAAATGTTTAACGAAAAATATTTATTCAAACAAAATACAGTTAACATTATTTCCCGTGATACCGAATTGTCTGGCAGCCGCACAGCTGTTGGTTGTTTCTGCAGCACCCACCAACATAACCTTAAAAGTGGAATCATGGCCTCTGCGTATTCCTTGATTCACTTGATTTTTTTGAGCTCCTCGTCTTTCAATATGGTCAGTCATAATATTTTTTTAGGTAGCAAAGATGCAAAACGAAGCACAGTTAAAAAAAACACCTCAAAAACTGTCAGAAATGACTACGCACAGGCTATGTGTAAACAATGACGCCTTTTGAACGCTCTCATTACAATGTTGCCATTTCACTAATCGCGAGCAGTTAATTTATTGTTACCCACTATGTTTGTGACTCGAATATAAGGCGACCCCCCTATTTATGTGTCGCTTTTTTAAATAAAAAACCTCGCCTTATAGTCGGGCTAATACAGTACATTAATCCCAGTGACACGTGTTTCTACCTACTATCTCGAGGCTTTAATCAAGCAGAATTAGATCCCGGTTAGTTACGAGGACACGTTTCCCCGTCGGGGCGGGAAGATAGGGCAGAACGCCAGATTTTCATATCACAACACACATATTTCGCCTCTTCTACATCCATACACATTATTGTACAGCTCCTATAATTCCTCTGACTTATACCTTTCATTATTTCAAAATGTTATACATTCCACCCAACCATACTTCTCTTGGTCACCCTGAACCACGTCTTCCGCTTACATTTTTTAAAGAATAGATATGACCGAAGTCATAGGTACACTTAACCCCTCGAACACTAGGCGGAAAAAGTGCCCGTGTTGTTCGAGGGGAGTAGCATAGCGCGGGGTTCAAACCGACGACCTTCCGCACGGAAGTCCAGTGCGTTACCGTGCGATAATTCACCTCACTAATTTTAAATGTACATTTGTTTTGTTAGTCTTTCTCTATTCATTAGTTCCACATGCCCAAACCATCTAAAAATGCTATTAATCAACACATTAGCCGTAAGTTTACATTATTTTTTTATTTTATTATTACACATGACAAGAAATATACACAATTTGAGAAAAAACAACAGGTAATTTGATTTGGACATATAATTTTAATGGATCTGGGTTTGTTGCCTTTCATTTGTCGTATCCCCAGTAAACTAGGATTTTGCCTGTATCTCACTGAGGATATTTAGCATGAAAAAATAAATCATTTTTAATAAATCACATTCATCCCTAAACATTGCATTCCGCGTTCTGACATACATTGTGACCTCATGTATTATATTTTTCTAACTGCACGCATTTCTACAGCATTTATTTGACTTTTTCAGTCTTTATACACGTCTAAGTTTCATTCCTATATGGTACATCAAAAATGTTACTAAACTACTTTTATTGACAGTCATCTTCGCAGATTCTGATATTCTCCGGTTCGAGTATACGTTTTAGCCCCCCACTGACTTTTTTTTGTCGCTACACGCCGTTCGATATCCATCGTAATTTTTCCGTCATTTGAGAAAATACTAATAGTAGAATTATTCAACTTTTTATAATTTTTAATAACTCACTCATATATCGCATTTACTTGACTTTTCCATCACCAAGACTTTGGGATAACGCAACATTAATTTAGAAATTTATTTTCACATTTCTCATATAATTTACTTACCACACTCTGTAATTCATCCTGATTCTTCTCTAACACTACCTTATCATCAGCATACATTCCCATTGCCCTTTGTAGTTCCTTCACACATTAATCTTTGTAAATATCAAACAACCAGGGTGACATAACACATCCTTACTTTACCCCTTTAGAAATATTAAACCTCTCAGTCAAGGCACTGCTTTTTCGAATACATATTATACTTATGTCATATGTTATAAAGACGCAATGCCACGTATTAAAGAAGATGTTTCATTTAAATTACAATTGTGAAAAGATGAGCTAATCCCTTAATGACTTGCAATTATGAAATAAGCATAACGATATAGATCACGATATATTACTTAAGAAAATGCATAAACTAATTGGATTATTTGCATCATACCTAAAAGAAAGATCTCAATACGTAACAAGTCTTCTGTGGATCTGGTATACCACAAGGATCCAATTTAGGTCCCCTACTATTCCTCAAATTAATAGACGACATTCAAAATTCCATAAGTCACTCGACATGTTTATTGTTCGCTGACGCCATGAAAATTTTCAAAAAGATCAATTCACCTCACGACTGTGACAGTTCTAACAGGACCTAGACTCCCTAGTCTCCTGAAGTGAGCGAAATCATTTTCTGTTCAACATTAATAAATGTGTCTGTGTATCTTATAGTCGATCGTTTTCACCAATCCACCATCAGTATACTATACAGGGAGTGGCACTAAACAGAGTTTCTGAATTCAAAGATTTGGGCGTAACCTTTGATGTCGGACTCACGTTCGTTAACCATGTCTCACGTTTGATATCGGACTGTTACAAACTACTCGGTTTTATAATGAGAATATCAAGAGAATTTAACAGTACCGATATCCTCCGAAACTTATATAATTATCTAATTAGAACCAAATTAGAATATGCATCTACGGTTTGGGCAGACCAGTGGTTTCTAAAGCATGCGCCGCGGCTGGCTTACAGGGTATACATACCTCCAATGAAGTCGATTTCGAAGAACACCTATCACAGCTTATCAACTGGTTAAAATGCTTTCAAGAAGATAACATCGACAAGTTCGCATGGATTCAAAACCCATTCAGGGCCAAAGCTCCACCTGAATTAACTTATTTTGTAGAAGAAAATTTTATTGAGTTCTCTTGCAACAGTACGCTTAAGACTTAAAACGGCAGCAACTAACTGAAATTTATCACTATCCGCTGCTAAGTGGTAAAGGTCAGCGGATCTTAGTTTCATTAGGGACGTCATATTTGTGATAAGCTGGGTTCGTGGCGATCGCTGTGATAAGAAAACAAGTATCGTACGAACATCAACGTGTAACAGGTATGAGGGTGACTGGGTCCAGTTTGATGAGGGTGGCTGGATCCAGTTTGATTCCAAGATTTGAGAAAATGTGCGGTGAACAACAGGCTCACTTGTTATGATTTATTGTTCAATTATATAAAATTAAAATATGCACTTATTAGGCACACAACTTTTTTGTAAATTCAAAAACATTTTTTACTTATTTTCAACCTAACGTTTACGGTTCGGTATAATTACAAGTGCGGGTATTCACAACGGTTGATATTATGTTATACAAGCGTTCACAATTGATTCATGAAAGTGAGCCGAAGTCTCCGATTATTGAGCGGCAGCCACCTATTCTAGTATTTGTACGGTGCTGTACAATATATGACGAGATGTATGGATGTGGATGAGGCGAGAAATGTGTGCATGGATATTAAGACGTGGAGATCGGCCATCTCTGCCTACCTCAAAAGGGACAAGGCGTGATGGCAACTTAGTAATAAATAAATAAGTGCTGGTTTTAAAAGACTCGGGGCAATTTTTAAAAACCGTTACCTCTGGTTAGCGGTTAAAAGGACTTAAAAAAGGAATTTTGATGAAAAAATAGGTTATGGAAAACTTACAAAACAAATATTGTATATACATATCTGAATAATGAGGAATGTATAGATGAGGAAATAATGAGGAATGTATAGATGAGGAAATAATGCGGAATGTACAAGATGAGGAAATAATGAAAAGAGACAATTGTAGAATGATAAGTTGGTGATCACGGGGACAGTCGACGTTGAGGGAATGCAAGCAATAGGAAGATGTCCTTTAAGATAGATGGATGAAATTAAGGGGTTAACAGGATTTTTGAGTGCTGCATTAAATATGTCAAAAGACCGGGAGGGGTTGAGACAGGTGGTGCACCGAGTTTTATATATAGCAGTAAACCACGACGCATTAAACGCGCGATAAAGAAACGAATAGAAATTATAACTCAGAGAATTGTAAGATGACGTAAAATAAGTATATAGTATGTGATCAGGAGGAAGGTGTGGAGATCTTTTCTCTCTGCGTACCGACAATGCTTAATATAGATCGACAGAACGTTTGTACCACCACTCTTTGTACTCGTATGAGTCGAATATTATAAGTAAAAGAAGCCTTCCTCCTCTTTTATGGATGAATCACTGTAGCGGCCGTTCACCCTTGGGTGCTCCCATGAAGAACCGCGCGTGTAATGTGTCCACCCTAAAATATTACTTGAACCAGTAGTGTTCAAGGTTTTTCGTTTGTCGTGTCACGGCACCCTAAAAATCTTATCAATTAGTGGGATCTGTGAACCTTTTATTCACCACGCTGTTTCTTAAATCTTGGAATTAAAATAGATACAGTCATTCTAATTTCCTGTTCAATGTTGACTTTTAAACGATATTTGGTTTTGGTTATTACTACAACTCAATCCGAATGTGTTACTATCACATATCGTAAGTATTTGTAGTTCATCTTCCCTTGGTAAGTTTTCTACGGTTTTCTTATGGCGTGTTCTCACGGTTCAAGTTTAGTTGACCGATAAAAGTTGATCAACTAAAGTTGAATGAAATTTGACGTGAGAACCTTTGTTTTAATAAACTTGATCAACTTTTTAGTTGATCAACTAAAAGTTGACCCAGTCAAACTTTATCGTTCAAGTGCCGCCATTTGCTTTCAAGTTGAAACTATTCAGTTAGTTAAAAATGGCGTCGAAAGCAGTTGTGTGTGAAGTTGTGCAGACAATAACTATTTTGTTAAAAGAAGAACTAAAAACAATTTTATTTAACATGATCAAAAATCGTAAGAAACGTCGTTTTTGGGTGAGGCAATGGATATTAAGAAGAAATCGATTGGGAGCATCAGACACCTTGCTGAAGGAACTAGCATAAGAGGATAAAGAAGGATATAGAAATCATTTTAGAATGTCTGAAGAAAAATTTAACGAACTGCTGTTGAAAGTTCAGGATCGCATAAAGAAACATGATACAATGATGCGACAAGCAATCTCACCAAAATTAAAACTGCAAGTAACTTTAAGATATTTAGCTACAGGAGATTCATTTTCAACGCTTGCTTCCGTATACAGAGTACCTAAAAATACCATTTCAAATTTTTTGTCGGAAGTTTGTACAGCAATATACGATGTATTACAAGATTTTATTAAAGTAAGTATAATATTTGACTAACAAAATAATAATTTTAATTTAAGATATTATTTATGGCTTGAGACAGTATATCAGATGGCTCCTGCGAATTCTCTCCGCATTCTTCTCTGTTGCATGATGCATTTGAAAGTGACGGAGACCAATATTCTCCTTCCATGACGTTTGAAAGCGCTGATGATGGAGTTGTATAATAAATAGGCGAAACCCCTGATAATGGAGTTGTATGACACGAGGACTGTCTCGATAAGAGTTCCAATCGTTTTTGTCTTAATACCGTTTGAATTTGTTCCTGGCAGATGATTGCATCGTAAAGCGGCATCTGTTTTAGCTGAACAGCGACATGTTTAGCGAATATGTCGAATTCATTATCAGTCTCATTTTTATTATGTTGCACTACTTTATCTAGTTTATCGATTGCTGCGCTAATTGTTGAAATATTGTCATTTACCATTTTCCGTTTGCGATTCTGAGGAGCACGAAAGACATTTGTCGTCTTTGGTTGTTTTGGAGTTGACGGATTGGCAGTTTCTGTGTTTTCTACATGTTCATGTACTCGTATCACTTCTTCCTGAGAATCAATATTTCCGGTAGTAACAGATGCAGATGTTGATGCAACAAATTCATTTCCGTCTGAGTTTTCTGCTTCATTTTCAATCGTTTCACTTTCAGCATCATCATTTTGTAAATTCTAAAAAAGAAATGGAACTTTATTAAAATACTAGATTTTACTAAAAATGCAGCAAAATGTGAAAATAATGTTTTTGTTACAGGTGCCACGAACGGAAGAAGAGTGGAAGATAATTCAAAAGGAATACTATTTTCGATGGAATTTTCCTAACTGTTGTGGTGCGATAGACGGAAAACATATTGTTATACGAAATGCCCCTCATAGTGGATCAGAGTATTTCAATTACAAAGGCACATATAGCGTCATTTTGCTTGCATCTGTTGACGCTAACTACTGCTTCCGCTATTTTAACGTAGGCACAAATGGACGAGCAAATGATGCTGCCGTTTTTGCAAAATCATCTTTGAATGCAGCGCTAGAAGATGTTACGAATAGATTAAATTTTCCAAAAGGTGGAGTATTAGTAGCTGACGACGCTTTCCCCTTAAGAACCTACATTTTAAAACCATTTGGAAGAAGTACTCATTTATCTAGAAAACAAAAAATCTTCAACTATCGTTTATCAAGAGCTCGTCGCATAGTTGAAAATGCATTTGGGATTTTGGTTTCTAGATTCAGAGTCTTCGAGCGACCTATAGCGGTTGGAATTACTAAAGTAGACAGAATTATTAAAGCAGCTTTAGTATTACATAATTGGTTAAAAATGAGTTCGAGTGAAAGATACACACCAGCAGGCTCTGTGGATACTGAAGATCTGAATACCAGGAGCATTATACCGGGTTCTTGGAGAACACAGAATACTCAAGTGAACGGTTTACTCAATTTGCAAGTTAATTTAGGAAGTCGTAACAACACCAGATCAGCGTATAATGTGCGTGATGAATATGCCGAATATTTTTCCGGACAAGGAGCTGTTCCCTGGCAATTTGATATGATACACGACGATGAATAATTACAAGTCAATGTAAAATTAATTTAATAATAATTTAATAATAATGATAATTATAAATATTTAATTATAATTTAATTATAATTATACATATTAAATTTTTTTTAATAAAATTTAAGGATATAAAATATACTTACTAAGTTTGATGAGGTATCTCTTGTACATGTTACACCATTTAGAAATAAATCCGCTCTTTTGTACCAAAACAGTTTCGGCACGTATACTTCCTCTGTTCCCATTCCACTTTTTTTTAATTTGCAAACCAATGAATGTTCTTTTTTATACATCGTTCTAATCGTCTTAATTTTGTTCTTCAGATCAGCAATAGTAAGACCAGCAATTTCCATTTCTTTGACAATAGAACCCAAAGCATTTTCTCTTACATCTTTATATTTATATTTATCCAGTCGGTGGTTCCAAAGGCAATCATGCTTATGATAAAGTTCTAAGAATTTTAGCATTACACTTTAAGACCACTTGAGGCTCATTTTTTAAACTAAAACACAAAAAAGCAAAAAAAACTAAAAACAAAACACGTTAATATGAACTGATTTTAAGGTGTCAAGTTGTATGATTATTTAAACTTAAGATGGTTTGAATTATTTCAATATTAAAGCCGTCTTTAGAAAACACTAACACAGACGGATTTTCCGTAATTGAACAAAATTGTATAACAAATTAACCGGGACCAAGAAATGGCAATTTCGCGGCCGGAGAAGAATCGGCTTGTAATTTAATATAATCTTCTGTATTCCACAAGAATATAAGGCAGAACCAGCCAATACAGAACTATATATTTTCAGACAGATTGAATTTTTGCGAATCTGTTTAAGCCTGGATGTTAAATTAGTTAGCTTGGGCGCTCTGAGAAGGTATTGTGCGAAGACTGGAGTGCGCTCGGAAATTCGGAGTTGATATATGAGTGGGTCAGAATAATAGTGGTGTATGCCCAAATTTAAAAAAAAACGAGTTAATAACAAAGGAGAGTTCAAAATGTGTTGATTTATCAGAATAATAATGCATTATGTCCATAATCAACATATTCTCTGTTACAGTGGCGTTTTTTTTGTTTTTACACTACGAGTCCTTGTCATTTATGTCAGAATAATAGTGAAGTATCTCCAATCCCAGAATAACAGTGAAATACAATATATGCGGACATAATTCACTATTTCACCGAAATTATCCATTTTTATGCATTCTCACATTGACAGGTGCACGAGTATACTGCTTGTGTCGTGTAAGTTGTTGCATATTTTCGTTAAAATTACTACATAAAATGTTCCAAAAGTGATTTCACTGATACTTGTTCAGAATGTATTCCTAGTTCATCTGGAAGTGAAAATAACATTTATAATTCCAACATTGAGTATTTTAAAGCACTTTATAGATATGATTATATTTATAGGTTATGTTTTTGACTGTATTATGTTTATCCCACCTTTAAAAAGCTAACATATTTTAATTATTTATCTAAATTTTACATATTTAAAACGTCAAGTTAGGGGACATGAAATTTGTTATTATACTATTTTTTAGATGTATCTGAGGCCGAGCAGATGTCAAGAATGGACCAACAAGCTGATGATAATCAGGAAAATGAGGGTCAAGAGGTCAAGAAAACTAAGAAAAAGTTAAGACGTCCAGCGTGGAAAATTAATCAACGTAAAAGATTACGAAACTGTGGCCAAGAATATGTCACCAAGAAAGCAAATGTTGTAATTAAAAAAATATTTATAAACGAAGATTGCAAATGCATTAAAAATGCATTGAAAAAATAAAAGAAGACGAGAGGAAACAAAATTTTAATTCATTTTGGAAATTAGGTGATTATGGTATTCAAAATTCATTTCTTTTCGGCCTGGTCCAATCTAAACTAGTACACCACACCGCACCGCAAACGTCCCGCAGATAACTCACGTCAAGGAAAAACACTTTCATTTCCTTACTTTTTGAAATTGGAAGATAAAAGTGTGGAAGTATGCAAAACGTTTTTCTTAAATACGTTTCAAATAAGCGATATCAGGCTATATACATGTATTTCTAAGAGAAAATGTTCAGGAAACTGTTGACGAACGCGGAAAAACTTCCACCAGAAAACTAGATGATTCCGATATAGTTGCACATATTAATTCCTTTCCAGCCTACCAAAGCCATTACTCCAGAGTACAGAATTCAAACAGAAACCACTTGAATCCGGCATTGACTCTCCGCAAAATGTACGATTTGTATAAGGGACAATACGAAGAAAATGGAATCGAATCGAAAAATTCAAATATTATTATCATATTTTTAACAGAAAGTTTAACCCAAGTTTCAAATTACCTAACCGAGATACTCATCGTTTGTGTGATGAATTAGAAATGAAAATGAAAGTAGAGGTAAATCCGGAGCTGAAGAATGTTACGAGTATCATAAATGAAAAACATCTACATTTGCGGAAGGCAGGACAAGCTAACATAGAGAGTGTTTGAAAATGGATTATAAAAATAAAATAACTCAAAGGCACGTTATTACTTTCGATCTCCAAAAAGCTCTTCCATTCCCAAAGCTCACAACATCTATTACATATTACAAACGAAATCTTTATATTTACAACTTTGGCATTCGTTGTTTTAATAATGGAGTGGGACATATGTATACTTGGGGTGAAACAGAAGGTGGGCGTGGATCTCAAGATATTGCGTCAGTGTTAATAAAACACATAAAGAAAATGCTTCGTCTAACAAACACATTATTATGTATTCGGATTCATGCACTAGACAAAATAGAAATATAAAACTTACTTTATCATTAATGAAGTTACTTCGGGATACTAACATTGCCATAGAAACTATTGATCACAATTTTTTACTTCCTGGGCACTATTCCTTGCCCAATGATGCGGAGTTCGGGATTATCGAAAAATCAAGATGCAGTCATATTTATATTTTTGAGCCCAAATACTGGATATAAATCATAAAAAATGCAAAACGAAAACTGCCCAAGTTTAAAGTGGTAGAAGTACACAGAACTGAATTTCTACATACAAAAAATCTGGAGGATTCTGTTACAAATAGAAAAAAAAAAACAGTTTGTGGTTATGATTTTAATTGGCTAAAAACACGATGGCTTCGATATGATACGTCGTCTCTCATGATTTTTAAATTTAAGGAAACTTTCAATACAGAGGTAGATTTTTATTCAGTGAATTTAGACATAAGAGGTCCCGGAAGACGATTCGATGTTCTATCAAATGTTCACCAAAATTTATTATACAATTCCAGAAGATCCATTTCTTCTTCCAAAAAAAGGTACATGATGAATTTACTATCGTTCATCCCACCTAATTTTGCTAATTTTTATAAAAATCTACCTACTGAACTAGCAACACGTTAATTTATGTCAGAAATCAAGGATAGAGATTCTGATGATGAGATAATATACAATTAATAATGCTCCAATAAAAATTTTGTATTAGTTTCAGATAAAATCATACCACAATGCTTCGTCATGTTTTTGTTAACATATATACTATATTTTCACTTTTTTTCAGAATAATAGTGAAGTATCTCCATTTATTCACACGATTTAAAATGTTTTTGTACTTAATAAAAACTTTTATTTTCTCTTAATTAATACGTTCCAATATTGTGAAATAATTATATTTTTAAAATAAAACTGCTTCTAAAATGATAGCAATGGTATTTATTTAATCTAAGCAAATTTTACAAAATCTTTCCTTTACGTGGATATACACCACTATTATTCTGACCCACACATATGTTAGAGACACAAAAAAGTGTAAAACTGCGTAATTTTTAAGCAAAACAAAACACTCACGAAGGGAACACGTGCACATATAAAAAGTGCGGAAAGGAAGTTTGAGGTGGGCGGGATATCTCGGCCGTTACCTTTTAAAAAGACACCTGCAGGTATGAAAAAAAGTGCGGTGAGGAACTTTGAGGTGTGAAGCGGGCGAGTTGTTGGTATCATCTGGCGAGTTGTTGGTATGGTATCATTGTTGCCTTTTTTTCAGCTTCTATAATTGATTGTTGACTTTTTTTATCAGCTTCTATAATTATGAAAATGGAATCTTCCACGCAAACAGTGGTGCCATAATACTGCACTGACGAAAATTAAATGCAAATGCAATTCTAGCAAATGACGAATGACTCATAACTTGAACGATAAAGTTTGACTGGGTCAATCTTTTTAAAAAGTTGATCAAGTCTATCGAAACAAAAGTTCTCACTAGAGATTGCATTCAACTTTTGTCGGTCAACTTTTATCGGTCAACTAAACTTGAACCGTGAGAACAGGCCCGAAACGTGTGAACATGTGAATTCAAGTTGAACGGACCGATTAAAGTTGATCAACAAAAGTTGAATGAAATTTGTAGTGAGAACCTTTGTTTTAATAGAGTCGATCAACTTTTTATATCGTTCAAGTTATGAGTCATCAACAAATCGCCGGATGCCCGCTGAGTTTATCGATTTGTCGTATTCAACTTTTGTCGATCAACTTTAATCGGTCAACTAAACTTGAACCGTGTGAACAAAAACTGATTCAAGTCGTCTAGATCAACTTTAATCGGTCAACTAAACTTGAACCGTGAGAACGGGCCTTTACCTATGCAGAGTCGGGGGAGTACCTAATCTAATGGCCGCAGCTACTTCCTTCCTATCTTTACACTCAACTCATATAATACATTTATTTTGTAATATTTTAAATTGTCAATAATAGTCGGTTCGAGTTCCGAGTTAGTTCCTTCCTATCCTTACACTCAACTCATATAATATATTTATTTTGTAATATTTTAAATTGTCAATAATAGTCGGTTCGAGTTCCGAGTTAGTTCCTTCCTATCCTTACACTTAACTCATATAATATATTTATTTTGTAATATTTTAAATTGTCAATCATAGTCGGTTCGAGTACCGAGTTAGTTCCTTCCTATCCTTACACTCAACTCATATAATATATTTATTTTGTAATATTTTAAATTGTCAATAATAGTCGGTTCGAGTTCCGAGTTAGTTCCTTCCTATCCTTACACTCAACTCATATAATACATTTATTTTGTAATATTTTAAACTGTCAATAATAGTCGGTTCGAGTTCCGAGTTAGTTCCTTCCTATCCTTACACTCAACTCATATAATATATTTATTTTGTAATATTTTAAATTGTCAATAATAGTCGGTTCGAGTTCCGAGTTAGTTCCTTCCTATCCTTACACTCAACTAATATAATATATTTATTTTGTAATATTTTAAATTGTCAATAATAGTCGGTTCGAGTTCCGAGTTAGTTCCTTCCTATCCTTACACTCAACTCATATAATATATTTATTTTGTAATATTTTAAATTGTCAATAATAGTCGGTTCGAGTTCCGAGTTAGTTCCTTCCTATCCTTACACTCAACTTATATAATACATTTATTTTGTAATATTTTAAATTGTCAATCATAGTCGGTTCGAGTACCGAGTTAGTTCCTTCCTATCTTTATACTCAACTCATATAATATATTTATTTTGTAATATTTTAAATTGTCAATAATAGTCGGTTCGAGTACCGAGTTAGTTCCTTCCTATCTTTACACTCAACTCATATAATATATTTATTTTGTAATATTTTAAATTGTCAATAATAGTCGGTTCGAGTTCCGAGTTAGTTCCTTCCTATCCTTACACTCAACTCATATAATATATTTATTTTGTAATATTTTAAATTGTCAATAATAGTCGGTTCGAGTTCCGAGTTAGTTCCTTCCTATCCTTACACTCAACTCATATAATATATTTATTTTGTAATATTTTAAATTGTCAATAATAGTCGGTTCGAGTACCGAGTTAGTTCCTTCCTATCCTTACACTCAACTCTTATAATATATTTATTTTGTAATATTTTAAATTGTGAATAATAGTCGGTTCGAGTTCCGAGTTAGTTCCTTCCTATCTTTACACTCAACTCATATAATATATTTATTTTGTAATATTTTAAATTGTCAATAATAGTCGGTTCGAGTACCGAGTTAGTTCCTTCCTATCCTTACACTCAACTCATATAATATATTTATTTTGTAATATTTTAAATTGTCAATAATAGTCGGTTCGAGTTCCGAGTTAGTTCCTTCCTATCCTTACACTCAACTTATATAATACATTTATTTTGTAATATTTTAAATTGTCAATAATAGTCGGTTCGAGTTCCGAGTTAGTTCCTTCCTATCCTTACACTCAACTCATATAATATATTTATTTTGTAATATTTTAAATTGTCAATAATAGTCGGTTCGAGTTCCCTTGAGCAGAGTTTGTTCTCTAAACAGCACTATTTAAACTGTTCTTCTTGTATTATTATTCTAATTATATTTGATAATTTGGATTTATAAGAAAATTTTAATTGTAATATAATGTTTTAAATATTTATCCTTATGTACTGAAGACTCTTGGACACACTTAACCTAATTTTTCTAGGCTTCTAGGCAGTGAACTTTCCTTCACTATAAGAATACATACCTATAGTGAAGTAAGGTTCATTCTCTAAACAGCACTATAAACATTTTTCTTGTATTATTATTACAGCTACCGCGGAAAACCTAGCTTTGCAGAGGTAAGTCGTCGCAAATGAAACCAGGATATACTGAGTTTAAGCACTCAGCAAAAGGTATTAATCCTTGACTGATATTTCACTCAACAAGTTTTATATCAACAAATTTAGTGACAGATCACTCAGACTTATTTCGATGTTTTCCATGCAAATTTGACAATATTCCGCAAAAATATTCGTAACCAATTAAAGTGATCAAATTGCATAATTGTTTTTGAGTTATATTTTTTGTAATTAAAAAAAAAATATCCGAATTAATTTCTGGCTGATTTGAAAAATATAAAAAAAATTGTCTATCTATTATAGATTATTCAGCCATAAGTCATTTTGCAATAGTGTGAGTAACACTCTTTGTATTACACAACTTATGTAGTTGGATTGGTTTTAGAATGCCACACGATTGGTTCGTGCAGAGCGCACGTTTGTATTATTGTTATTAAAATACTCGGCGATTAGAAAAAACATTACCACGTCGAAATTAGGAGTGCGATTTTTGTCTAATGTAATGTATAATTCAAAATGTTTCGAAAGCTTAGAATTTTATAACTTAAAGTTTCCTTGAATTTAGTATCACTCCATCCACTATTATTTAAAAACTTTATTATTTGGCATTGTAATTATGACACATTAATATGTTAAATAATCTTACATTCATTTAATATTTATGTGCAATCTAATTAAAGCTGACGAACGTTTTTACTTTATAATACTTGTACTTATATTTATTTTTAATCTTGAAAAATTTCATTCTTGTTATTTAATGTTTCCTAGAATCTGTCATGCCTAAACAATTAATATGTTAAATAAACTTACTTTCATTTTATTTTTATGTGCATTACAATTTAAGCTGACAGCATTTTTAATTTACAAAACGTGTGCTGTACTATTAAGTTTCTGAATGAAAAATAAATCAGATGAAGATAGCCTGAAATTATTGAAATTTTAAAATAAAAAAACTTAGATCGCCGGGGCGCACATTTTGAAAACCTCTACTTTAAACCGAGGGTTCACAACCTCTTTTTATCGGCGTACCTGCGACGTGTTAGCTATTTCACAAGACACTGCACCCCAGTGCGCCCTTAACCTTACATTCACCTTTGCTAGTGTATAACTTATACAAATAACACTGACACATATTTGCAAATATTACTCAATGTTAACGAATTGTTTTATTTTTTATACTGAAAATACAAAACAACAATATTGTATGTGTAACAATATCTAAACTAGTTGAGTTTATTTAGATTGATAATGCACGAGTATTTAGAGTTATTATATATGTTGTTTATAGTTAAGGAATTAACGTTGTGGAGGTTTAAAGACATTGTAATTTATTTTTTAACAAACACTTTATTCCACTTTTTTATGACGGTATAACCCTACCGGTTTCAAGGCTTTCACCTCGAATATGAGGTGAAAGCCTTGAAACCGGTAGGGTTATACCGTCATAAAAAAGTGGAATAAACAGTGTTTGTTAAAAAATAAATTACAAGAGTTATTATAAATGAATACGTGGTATTGCATCGTGATACGTTGAAAGTAGAGTATATACTCGTATTATAGAGTGAAAGATGCCTTGACTGAGTGGTTTGATATTTCAAAAGGGGTAAAGCAAGGATATGTTATGTCACCCTAGTTGTTTAATATTTACATAGATTAATGAGTGAACGTACTACACAGGTCAATGGGAATGTATGCGGATTACTGTATGCTGGTGACATGATAGTGCTGGCGGAGGGTGAAGATTAATTGCAGAATTGTATAAGAGATGCGAATAAAAATCTGAGAATGAACGTTGCGAAATCCAAAATTATGGTAATTGAAAAGTATAAAAGTAAATGCGAGTAAAGGTGATTGAAAATTGTGAAAGTAAATGCGAGTAAACGTGATTGAAAAGTGTGGAAGTAAATGCGAGTAAAGGTGTGAAAGTAAATGCGAGTCAAGGTGATTGAAAAGTGTGAAAGTAAATGCGAGTAAAGGCGATTGAAAAGTGTGAGAGCAAACGTGAACAATAAAAGTTGTGGAATTCTACGATTTGAGTTGTATTTTCTCAAATGATGGAAGAGTTACGAGGGATACTAAACGGCGTGTAGCGACAGGAGACAAATTCAATGGGGCACTAAAACATACAAACTCAAATCGGAGAGTATCAATATCTGTTTATATGATAGTCCACAACCGTATATTAGTACCAACATTGATGTATGGGAGTGAAAAAAGACTAAAAGGATTTAGGAGCTAGTCCTTAAGGGAAGAGATGATGATGATCTGTTGATAAATAAAACTCGTTAGATCGCAATGCGGAAAGAGAGGAATTTTATTAGTAACGTAGGTATTTATATCTTTTTAGAAAGTGCGCGGGAATGCGCTCGCGATATGCCTACGTCTCGTTTCTGCGAATGCAAAAACGATTAATGTTGTATGTAGGTATCATTCAAATACGGAACTGGCGAGACAAGCGTGGTGCGTTCTCGCTCTAGTATGGAATGCGGTCCGCTCCGGGCTATGGGTTGAATGGCCGGCGTGTGAACTTTGGACTTGTTTATTTAGATTTGTCGAGGAATGCAAAGGTCACTTCATCGGTCATTGACCGTGTGTATGGACGCCCACAGTGTTCCGAGTGTGCGACGACCGCCACAAGGAACTGAATAAATGCACTAAGATAGATGGGATGAAAATGTATAACATAATACGGAATAAGTTGTTAGAGATGAATGTGAACATAAAACTATGTTGTGTTGAGTAAGTTGTAGAATGCTTTGAGATGGTTTGGGCATATCGAACGAATAAATCAAGAAATACTAACAAAACAAATATACAGTGCAAATGCGAGCTGAAGACGTGGAAGAAGAAGACTAGGGAAAGTATGGTTGGTTCAAGTGAATGATATTTTTAAAAGAATTTGTACCAATAATAACTTGGAGAAAAAGAGACAGTGTGAGAATATGTAAGAAACTACTGTAACGCTAAATATTTAAGGAGTTTTGAACAATAAATTCAGATATTTGATTGTAAATTAATGGAGAAATAAGTGCGAGCGGGTGGGACATGTTGAACGGAAGGGGAACATTTATAATTGAGTCAAGATTGTATGCGAGGCGCAGAGGACACTTAGAACATGATCGAGGGTCTCCTCACCTATTCCACGCGTGCATGGGCTTCCTTTTATATACATTTTATAAAAGTCGCTACCTATCAGAAAGTGGCCTATTCTTATCCTGCATATGACAGACACAATTCGTTTGGACAGATATCGTGAATAATTGTCAGTTAAATTAAACAATTGTTTGGACAGATATCGTGAATAATTGTCAGTTAAATTAAACAAATGTTTGGACAGATATCGTGAATAATTGTCAGTTAAATTAAACAAATGTTTGGACAGATATCGTGAATAATTGTCAGTTAAATTAAACAATTGTTTGGACAGATATCGTGAATAATTGTCAGTTAAATTAAACAAATGTTTGGACAGATATCGTGAATAATTGTCAGTTAAATTAAACAAATGTTTGGACAGATATCGTGAATAATTGTCAGTTAAATTAAACAATTGTTTGGACAGATATCGTGAATAATTGTCAGTTAAATTAAACAAATATTTGGACAGATATCGTGAATAATTGTCAGTTAAATTAAACAAATGTTTGGACAGATATCGTGAATAATTGTCAGTTAAATTAAACAATTGTTTGGACAGATATCGTGAATAATTGTCAGTTAAATTAAACAAATGTTTGGACAGATATCGTGAATAATTGTCAGTTAAATTAAACAAATGTTTGGACAGATATCGTGAATAATTGTCAGTTAAATTAAACAATTGTTTGGACAGATATCGTGAATAATTGTCAGTTAAATTAAACAAATGTTTGGACAGATATCGTGAATAATTGTCAGTTAAATTAAACAATTGTTTGGACATATATCGTGAATAATTGTCAGTTAAATTAAACAAATGTTTGGACAGATATCGTGAATAATTGTCAGTTAAATTAAACAATTGTTTGGACAGATATCGTGAATAATTGTCAGTTAAATTAAACAAATGTTTGGACAGATATCGTGAATAATTGTCAGTTAAATTAAACAATTGTTTGGACAGATATCGTGAATAATTGTCAGTTAAATTAAACAAATGTTTGGACAGATATCGTGAATAATTGTCAGTTAAATTAAACAAATGTTTGGACAGATATCGTGAATAATTGCCAGTTAAATTAAACAATTGTTTGGACAGATATCGTGAATAATTGTCAGTTAAATTAAACAAATGTTTGGACAGATATCGTGAATAATTGTCAGTTAAATTAAACAAATGTTTGTCAGTCAATAAGCAGTTTGCTAGTTTTCCTCTTAGCAATTTGTATATAATATATAAATATAGGTTTTTTGACAGCAACATAGTATGTACATAATACATTTAAATACACTTCAAGAACACATAAATTGCAGAGAATACATTAAAGCTATCAAAAGATCTGGGCTCATCTTATAATATCCCCCCAGCCAAGATACACCCCATCAATATAGGGCGATCCCAGCCACGGGGACACCAGATGTTTTTCAGCCCATACCCTTGCACATGTATAATAAGAGAAAAAAAACACAGAAAATAAATAGATGGCAGAAAAATAAACAAATCCACAAATACCGCCTCAGATCAATTCAAACAAACAAATAAAGGTTACTTGACAGCAACACAGTGTGTATATATGTTATGTTTTGTATTATTTGTCAATAATTTGAAGTACTTGTATAACCTGTCACATGTTCATTTGTATATAAAGACACTGTTGTGTCGTTAATTAAATAAATAAATATCATATAGTAAATTTCTTCCGAGTATCGCACATATGGTACATCTTAAAATAAACTGCAGAAATTACATTTCAGAGAGAAGACATTATATAAACAGGTGATTAGATATCTTCTAATGCTTAAGGAGTAATATTCAAGCATGCCCATTAAAATGTGAGATAGAATGATGTGCAAAATGAAAATTCTGCGCAATAAAAGTGTTGCAGAAATCTCCTTCTGACTCGCTTTATATCAGGGAGTTCTGGATTCCTCTTAGGTTTTATATGACAGAGCCGCACTCCAATCTACTGTCGACCAGCGAATTATATACAGATCTCCAATATAGTGCCACCAACTAAAGCCCCCAGACACTCTTATTACAATATAGTGCCACCAACTAAAGCCCCCAGACACTCTTATTACAATATAGTGCCACCAACTAAAGACACTCTTATTACAAATCCGAGAACTTTATTGGCAGGTAAACACACACCCTCGACACGAGAACTAAATGTAAGCCAAGGTATTTGATAGTGTTGGCACGCAAGACTTGTAGCCATCATGATTCATTTCCTTTATATAGATCTGCTAACGGAGACTGGAACGTTTCCGAAACGCAGTCATACTCGTACATTCAAACCACCTAGACGTGGTATAAACAATAAATATCTTACGCTAGTACCTATATTAAAGTGATAGTGCTATAGTGGTGTATGTTGGCGTGCAGAAGGCACCGACCGGCCTGCAGATCGATACGCGAAGCGGGTCTCTCGACTCTCGGACGCCCCTCCACTCCACCCTGCGGAACTCTCACTGGGCTTACGACCCAAGAAGACTATCACTGGTAAAAATCCAAAGTTATATTTTGTCGTATCTTTCGGTTTGAATCTATGACTAACATATAACGGATCGCAACTATTTGTAATGTGGAATCACCATAAACTCACGTTGTGTCAAGATTTGTAATAAATATAAACCAAAGTAGTGAATATCAACCTGATATATACACGTATAAAGTGAACATCAACTAGATAGACACGTAGTAAATATGTAGAAAATATCAACCAGACAGATATATAGTGTATATCAACAAGTTAGATATCTAGTGAAATCAACCAGTAGATAATATCAATCAGGCAGGTAAAAAATGTACTCGTATATCATCCAGTTAGACACGTAGTGAATATCAACCGGATAGATATGTACGTAGTTAATATTAACTAGATAAATGTCTAGTGAATATCAACCAAATACGAGGCATATCCAGAAAGTAAGTACTGAATTTTTGTAGGTTACAATTTTTTTATTTAAACAAAAAAAATACGTGGTTACCGTGGTACACATGTAAGCTATTTTTCGACATAGTCGCCATTCCTCTCAATGCCGGTAGTGAAGCGGGGTATCAACTTTTTGATGCCTTCCTCGAAGTAGTTTCCCGCCAACCTCTCCGTCCACTTCTCCACCTCCTCTTTTAGCTCCTCGTCGGTTGAAAACCTTTTTCCGCCCATGTGCAGCTTCAGGGAGGTAAAGAGATAGTAATCTGAAGGTGCTAGGTCAGGGAAATGTGCGGGATGGTTCAGGACATCCCATTTAAACGAGGCGAGCAGTTCTTTCGTGGCGTTGGCCGTGTGTGGTCTGGCATTGTCGTGCAGCAGGCAGACTCCCTTTGTCAGCATGCCTCTCCTCTTGTTCTGAATCGCCCTCCGCAATTTTTTTATGGTCTCACAGTATCTTGCAGAGTTGATGGTCTCCCCTTGAGGCATATATTCAATTAAAAGTATGCTTTGACAGTCCCAAAACACGGATGCCATGATTTTCTTGGCTGAAAATGTGGTTTTGAACTTTTCTGATCATCATGCACAGATGTACGACCGTTTTTAAACTCGCGACACCACTTGTACGATTCATTCATCCAGCTTTATAACCATATGCAGTTTTCAACTCATTATAAACCTCAACCGGAGGTTTTCCCTTCCAAACGAGATAACGGATGACGCCGCGTATTTCGCACTTGGCGGGAGATTGGATTGACATTTTTCACGAAACGTGTTGTCGCGTCGACACTTCTCAACGTACTGACCTCGAACCGGTCTCGTTGCGGAGGGGAAGGGTCAGGCTACACGGAAGTGTAGCCAACATGTCGAAAATAAAATCCATCCGCTCGTGAGAGCCTCAGTACACTTACTTTCTGGATACGCATAGTAGAATATAGACCACTTTGGGAATATTTGGTTTAGAATGATCATTATTTTTCTATATTTTTTTAAAACTATCGCTTCGTTCGTTCATATCTCGCATAAATGATCAAAACGAAATTCTCAAATAAATAGAAGAAATGGTTTCCTGGAAATACGAAGATTCATTTCGTAGAATACTTCCTTATTAATGGTTTGCGATAACCACACCGAATGTGTTCTCATAACTCGTGATAAACGAATCCGTCATAGTTTTATTCAGGGCAGTCGGGATGTGCTATCTTATCACATAATTCCCATATTTATCACATAATTCATGTGTCTGCGCTCCTGCCATCAGGGAATCTGATCGTCGGTCCGAACTATATAAACGGAATGAGAAATTTGAAATTTCCACTTGTTATTAGACACATATTATTCTCTATTCAAATATCTTACCTATTTTAACCTGTTCACCGCGTTAAAAATCAAATTCCACGAATCCTGTGCGCGGCACAATTTCAGCGTTTTTTAATTTCTAAGTTTAAACACATATTTTGTTTAGAACCACTGATATTTGATAACAACACCAAGTAAACATGACACTTAAGTAATTTTCTGATAATAAATAATAGTCATTACTCTTAAGGAGACTCATTAAATAAAGGAGATAAACTTAACATTACGTAAAATAAACAAAGGAATGCTACGATCAAATCAATGCTTCATGACACTCACCCAATCAAATGCATATAGCACTAGTAATGTTTATTTACGTAAGAGAGACTTAGTAATGTTTATTTACGTAAGAGAGACTCATCGCAGGACTCGATCCGCGCGACAGGTCGTTAATGCTGGAAATATTGAGAAACCAAAAAAATTCGGCGCTCTGTTTATTCAACAATATCTCATAAACTAATATATTATTTGACAAGGTTTTCAGAGATGTCGCTAGAATAAAGATTATTTTAAATTTTAGTTCAATTTTTATTCCGGTTTTGTGTCATTTTTTTTAAGTATTTGTGATTTGAAACTTGGATTGTCGTCAGATCACAGGCGTTTGTGCTCCCCGCGGGGAACACATTAATCTCAGACTTCACTAAGTTCCTAATCGATCCAATAGGGCGAAGTATTATGACAGTGCTTTACCATTGATGGTTTTGTCGTGGGGAATGGTCTGCCACTAAGTGTAGAATACGGGTGGCGTGTGCAACTTTAGAAAGTTCTTGATGACAACCCTTTTTGGAAGATCTTATCAAATATAATGATTATGTTAGAATACTACACATATAAACTACACTCTTCTTTGAGTCGAATGTGTTACTATCACATATCGGAAGATCTATAAAGTTTTCTTTGGAGTTCGTCGTCTTTGAGGAAGTTTATTTGCGGTTTTCTTACCAAATATATTTTTCTAAACATATACTGACGCGGGTTAGTAACTAATTTAATGACCGCAACCACTAATTTCCTCGGCTTACATTCAACTTTGTATATTTATTTTGTCATATTTTTAATAAGTCAATAACAGTGGCTTTGAGTCTCGAGATAGAACACACTTGAGGAGAGCCAACTCTCTTAACGGCGCTATATGAATTGTTTTATTTATTTTTAATTTATTTTTATTTATTTTATTTATTATTACACATGACAAGAAATATACATAATTTGGGAAAAAAAAACAACAGGTAATTTAATAATTTGAACATACAATTTTAATGGATTTGGGTTTGTTGCCTTTCATTTGTCGTATCCCCAGTAAACTAAGCTTTTGCTTGTATCTCACTGAGGATATTGAGCATGAAAATTGGTTGGGTTGGGCACGTAGAACGAATGAACGAAGAAATACTAACAGAACACATACAAATACTAACAGAACACGTACAAATGCAAGTGGAAGGCGTGGTAGAGGAAGTCCAAGGAAAGTATGGTAGTATCAAGTGAATAATTGAAGAGTCAAACTCATAAACCCCATAACAACCATATTTAGATTTTTTTTAATGGAAAAACAGTATATCAACAAGTGACAATATACCCATAAATGGCATATATGTGAATTCAAACTAAACGTGATTCTGTTTTACAACCAAAGATATCACTGGGCACATATCCACAAGAAATTACTCAAATACCGCACAGTTTTTTTTCTTATAACTCTTGACGTATTTTTTGGCTCTTGAGTGGTTTATGAGTTTTACTCTTTAATTATAAAATAAGAATATATAAGAAGTAGGAATATAAGGTGTATAGATGTGGAAGAGGCGAAAAATGTGTGTCGAGATAGAATACTCTGGCGCTCTTTTCTTTTAGCCTACCCTGACAGGAAAATGGTGATGTTTTGTATATATGTGGGTATGTAACGTATTTCTGGTTGGTTGGAAGAGATTAGCATATATTGCAATAAATTCGTTTGGTTAAAATGTATACACGAAAGCGTTATACAATACAATACCAAATAATAATATATGTAGCCACGACTCTTGAGAATAAAATAAAAAAAACAAAGATAGAAAAATGTGCGAGAAAATACTCGTATTTTGCTCCATATATTAGGATAAATGTGATGATTATGGTTGGATTAAGTGAATGATATGATGAAAGAAGGAAACGTAAGAAGGAGAAATCGTAGGACTTACGAGTATACAAGGCGTGTAATACGGAAGATGTGAAATATGTGTATCGAAATAAGAACGTCTGGTGCTATGTCCTCTCTGCCTACCCAACCAGGAAATGGCGTGATGGTATGTATGAATTTAGCGGTCAGGTCGGAATATGAATTCGGACCTAATATACCCATACCTCGCTTTACTGAAGAGATATGTTCCTTACAACTTGTCCTTAAATCGATTTTTTCAATGTAAATGCATATTACTCGTAAATGTGCATGACGTGTTCCATAAAGAAAAACAATTAAATATTCTAAAATATGATATATACTCGTATGTTAGATAAAGAAAACATATTCATAAATAATACAAATATAAGAATTACAACATTTATAATATAATGAAGATTCGATATGTCAGTTGGATTATGTTCAGTCCATTGGGAAGCAGGAACTGAGCGGAAATATCCATACAGATTCCATGTCAGGATTATGTTCAGTCAATTGGGAAGCAGGAACTGAGCGGAAATACCCATACAGATTCCATGTCAGGATTATGTTCAGTCAATTGGGAAGCAGGAACTGAGCGGAAATATCCATACAGATTCCATGTCAGGATTATGTTCAGTCAATTGGGAAGCAGGAACTGAGCGGAAATATCCATACAGATTTCATGTCAGGATTATGTTCAGTCAATTGGGAAGCAGGAACTGAGCGTAAATATCCATACAGATTCCATGTCAGGATTATGTTCAGTCAATTGGGAAGCAGGAACTGAGGGGAAATATCCATACAGATTCAATGTCAGGATTATGTTCAGTCAATTGGGAAGCAGGAACTGAGCGGAAATATCCATACAGATTCCATGTCAGGATTATGTTGTCAATTGGGAAGTAGGAACTGAGCGGAAATATCCATACAGATTCCATGTCAGGATTATGTTCAGTCAATTGGGAAGCAGGAACTGAGCGGAAATATCCATACAGATTCCATGTCAGGATTATGTCCAGTCAATTGGGAAGTAGGAACTGAGCGGAAATATCCATACACATTCCATGTCAGGATTATGTTGTCAATTGGGAAGCAGGAACTGAGCGGAAATATCCATACAGATTTCATGTCAGGATTATGTTGTCAATTGGGAAGCAGGAACTGAGCGGAAATATCCATACAGATTCCATGTCAGGATTATGTTCAGTCAATTGGGAAGCAGGAACTGTGCGGAAATATCCATACAGATTCCATGTCAGGATTATGTTCAGTCAATTGGGAAGTAGGAACTGAGCGGAAATATCCATCTAAAATGTGTTTCTTTGCATATTTTCTCTTTTCCTCAGCAAGCTATTATTATTAATTTTCCAAGAAACTTTTGATTTTATATCTTCATCGGGATCATTTTGAATTTCCTTTTCAAGATGTGAAAAAGCGTCGACTAATTTCGTCAATGTTAATTTACGCGAAATCTTTATTTTGCCTTTTGTGCCGCGTAAGAGTGTGGTGGGGTTTATTTTGCGCAAATATTAATCAGAATTGTAATTTTAAAATATTCCGTACAACGATTTTTTGTCAACTAAGCGAATTTGTTGATTATTTTTTTTCATTTCCGCTGTAGCGAAATTACGTTAAAAGAGGCCCCGTAAAGTGAGGTATGGGTGTATGGGTGTATACGAGTATTCTCGTACTGAATCAAAGAAAGCCTTAATATATCATTAAGGAAAATACCATATACTCGTACGTATGTTTCATATCGGAGAATTATAATATTATTATATTATGGGTAACTCGTATATATTGGAAAACGAAGATTCCTTTTCTCGATTTGTGGCAATCTATTCCGTTCATTCATTATATTTGTATACATGAAATATACTCCGCGTTCAATTATCCTCTCCTGTTTCCACATATTCAATGGCGTATTTATTCATAACTTTTCTAGAACATCATTAGACCTAATGCTATCTTATATCTATATACACTATAACTCGTACATCCTTTCGTTTCCTCTTATTATGTTTTAGTTCACATATTATTTTGTGACTACATCCGTAGTCTAGTTGCTAGGACGTCGTTGCTGGGCCTCGTAGTCGAGGATCCCCTCGCTATTCCAACGTTAATTCAGTTGGAAACCTAAGCTGTGCCGTGGAGTTTTTTTTAAGCGAGTGAGCCGTAGCACACCAGCAAACTTACCGGCCACACCGTTGTACTGGATCCGATGGCACACCAAAGTGAGACAATCGGAACACACCGGCATGTTTTCCCCTTCCTTTTTTGAAAGAATAGATATGACCGAAGGCATAGGTATCCTTATACCCCCCCGAATACTAGGCGGAAAAAATGTCTGTGTCATGCGAGGGAAGTAACAGGATGATTGTCTTCCAGCTTGGGTGTAGCTAGTTCGATTCCCTTTGGAACCCCGATTTTTTTAACTGTTTCCAGTTTGGTTTTCACTTAACGTTTTCCTTTCCAGCCATGGATTATGTTTCTTAGCAGCGTTTGTTATATTGACATTTTTGTCATACTACGAAAAAATGTTTGTTATATTGAAATTTGATGAATGTGAACATAAAACTATGTTGTGTTGAGTAAGTTGTAGAATGCTTTGAGATGGTTTGGGCATATCGAACGAATGAATCAAGAAATACTAACAAAACAAATATACAGTGCAAATGCGAGCTGAAGACGTGGAAGAAGAAGACTAGGGAAAGTATGGTTGGATCAAGTGAATGATATTTTTAAAAGAATTTGTACCAATAACAATTTAGAGAAAAAAAGACAGTGTGAGAATATGTAAGAAACTACTGTAACGCTAAATATTTAAGGAGTTTTGAACAAGAAATTCAGATATTTGATTGTAGGAGAAATAAGTGCGAGCGGGTGGGACATGTTAAACGGAAGGAAGGAAGCGTTTGTCATATTGACATTTTTGTTATACTACGAAAAAATGTTTGTCATACTACGAAAACATGTTTGTTATATTGAAATTTGATGAATGTGAACATAAAACTATGTTGTGTTGAGTAAGTTGTAGAATGCTTTGAGATGGTTTGGGCATATCGAACGAATGAATCAAGAAATACTAACAAAACAAATATACAGTGCAAATGCGAGCTGAAGACGTGGAAGAAGAAGACTAGGGAAAGTATGGTTGGATCAAGTGAATGATATTTTTAAAAGAATTTGTACCAATAACAATTTAGAGAAAAAAAAGACAGTGTGAGAATATGTAAGAAACTACTGTAACGCTAAATATTTAAGGAGTTTTGAACAAGAAATTCAGATATTTGATTGTAGGAGAAATAAGTGCGAGCGGGTGGGACATGTTAAACGGAAGGAAGGAAGCGTTTGTCATATTGACATTTTTGTTATACTACGAAAAAATGTTTGTTATATTACGAAAACATGTTTGTTATATTGAAATTTTTATTATACCACGAAAAAATGTTTGCTATACTGAAATTTTTATTTCGTTAAAACAGGATTTGTTAAACTTGTTATTTTATGTAGGTTCGTTTGATCCAACAAAAAATAGTCGTTATAATACTAATAATAAAAAAGAACAATTTACATAGTCATTTAGAGAGTCAACTCTCCTCAATTGCGCTTAACTCAAGATTCGACCCACCTTTTTATTTTGATAAGGCCTCCGAAAAAGGATTGTCTTTAAGTGCTTCCTAAAGCTGTACACGTCACCCATATATTTTACACTAGGAGGCAGATTATTCCAAGCCCCGTGACCAACAATAGCAAAAGCTCTACCATAATACCCCGCTCTATCGGATTGATTTGAAACAATCAATTTATTAGATGAAGAAGAAATCAACCTTAAAGTTCTACTCATCTCCGAAGGAACATCCTTAACATAAAGATTCGAAAGATACAATGGAGACATTCCATTAAAGGGACTTGAATATAAAGATACAAAGTTTGAAATCAACCCGTTTGCAATACTTAAACCAGTTTTAGACTTAAGCGGACCGTAGAAGCGGACCAATTTGACAATATTTATGACTATACTCAAGAAAATGTAGGATGGCCCCTGTGACGTTTGAAATGTCATGTCTCAAAGGGATAGGTTAAAATCGTTTTTTTATAAATCGAAAATTATTTTTCTCTGAACTGACGTTTTAATTCCTAATTTTCATTATGCTGACTTTCTAATGTATTGTATGATTTGTATCTATCTTTAACCGTTTGAGTGCCATTGGTTTTTACTCATATATACTTAAAAATGCCAAGGAAATCTTTGTTTTTTATGTCATTTACCCTTGTCTTGAAAAAAAAACTGTATCTCTTCCAAAAATTGTCCAATTCTAATAATTTTTTCGGTGTTTTCTTTATAAAAACATTTACAAGGGTAATAAAATACAAAAAAAATATGGAAATATATATTGTAAACAAAAATTATAACAGTTAAGTTAACATGTGTTCTTTCCCGCACAGACTCCATGGAGCCCTTTCTTACAGTGGGCACAAATCAAGTTGCTCCTCTTCACAGCGCTGCGATCCTTGCTGCTGCGCACCACAATGTCAGCGCACCACAATGTCACTCCCGCTATCACTCGCTTCACAACTTGAAGAACGATAATTTTCACTCGAACTGTTTTCGTATTCCGACATTTTGGGTTAAAAAAATTCTTTTCCCAAATCCTTTTTATATTGTAATTACTAATAATATTATAATATGCACTTTATGTAACACATAGAAAGATAAAAAAATACTTATGCGTGCGAGCGACCTCCCCTGTTGCGTGCTAAACGGCAACTGATTTTGGGCGCGCTGTCGCGCTCCTGGCAATTTTGGATAGTACGCGCAAGAGCGCGATCGCGCGCCTCGGCACTCAAACGGTTAAATAAACCAAGATCAACTATGCATTAATACTAATTACAAACATTTAATTTTAGGTATAAAAAAACCTAAAATAATTATCCTATACCCCATCCCTAGCCAATGCAAACTAATGTAGTGACTTTTGACAAACGTAACCAAATATTATTTGATTTTAATAAACTACCACATTTTTGCTAATTTGTAACAAGATTTGTCTTTATTGTTAGTTTTATGTAATGTATTTACCTAAATAATTTGCTATTTATTAGAATCGAGGCTTATATTAAAGTTGATAAAATACAGTAATTAAAATTACTGAACGTCGTTACAAGGTTGTATTGGGGCAAATTTATGAACTTTCAAGGGACCATGCTACATTTTCTCTAGTATACCATAATACGAGGCGTATCCAGAAAGTAAGTGTACTGAGGCTCTCACGACTGGATGGATTTTATTTTCGACATGTTGGTTACATTTCCGTGTAGCCTGACCCTTCCCCTCCGTAACGAGACTGGTTCGAGGTCAGTATGTTGAGAAGTGTCGACGCGACAACACATTTCGTGAAAAATGTCAAACCAATCTCCCGCCAAGTGCGAAATTTTGTAGAAAGGCAAATGTTTTTGAGGCGCTGCAAACTCCATGGAGATGAATTTCTCCGCTCCATCGTTACTGGAAATGAAACTTGGGTTGCACACTACACGCCTGAAACCAAAAGGCAGTCTCAACAGTGGCGTCACAACTCTTCACCCTCCGCCAAAAAGTTCAAAACCACAATTTCAGCCAAGAAAATCATGGCATCCGTGTTTTGGGACTAACAAGGCATAATTTTAATTGAATATATGCCTCAAGGGGAGACCATCAACTCTGCAAGATACTGTGAGACCCTAAAAAAATTGCGGAGGACGATTCAGAACAAGAGGAGAGGCATGCTGACAAAGGGAGTCTGCCCGACAGTGCCAGACCACACACGGCCAACGCCACGAAGGAACTGCTCGCCTCGTTTAAATGGGATGTCCTGAACCATCCCGCGCATTCCCATGACCTAGTACCTTCAGATTACTATCTCTTTACCTCCTTGAAGCTGCACATGGGTGGAAAAAGGTTTTCAACCGACGAGGAGGTAAAGGAGGAGGTGGAAAAGTGGACGGAGGGGTTGGCGGGAAACTACTTCGAGGAAGGCATCAAAAAGTTGATACCCCGCTTCACCACCTGCATTGAGAGGAATGGCGACTATGTCGAAAAATAGCTTACATATGTACTACGGTAACCATGTAATTTTATTGTTTAAATAAAAAAAATTGTAACCTACAAAAATTCAGTACACTTAGTTTCTGGATATGCCTCGTATATCAACCATGCAGTTGCATTGAAAACAGACTGGAATCTATCATAGAAATTAGTGACTCAGGCAAACCAGAATAAATATTGTTACAATAATCCAGATTCGACACAACAAGTGAATTAATATGAGTTTCCATTTTCCTTATTTGAAGATGTTATACTAAAAATTACGCTACTTTGACATTCGTTATTACGTTTGACCTGTATATGATAATTGGCATATTCAAGTTATTGCGTCCGAGCAATGCACATAGAGCGTGGGACATGAATTGTTCAATATTAGATATAATTATGGATGTCAAGCAGAATTCAAAACACGAACGGGGACAGCTTTTACAGCAATGTTGATCTGCTGATCAAGGCTTGGAGAAATACAATAGATTCATAAAAAAAAAATTAAGGATTAGGCAGAGATAATATAACACCAGACATTCATATCGCATATGTTTTTCGCCTCCTCTACATTCATACAGCTTCTTATACATCCTTATGATTTCTACGATTATTGACACTTCCTTCTTTCAAAATAACAGTAACTTGATTCAATCATACTTTACATAGTCTTCCTTCCAACCTCCCACTCACATTAGTGCTGTACATTTGATTTGTAAATCTTTCTTCATTCATTCGTTCCACGAGCGCAAACCATCTCAGAGTGCTCTTCTTCATCTTACTAAACACATCAGATGCCTTAAGTTCACATTCATCCGAAACCACTGCATTCCGAATTATGTTATACATGGTCACTCCATGTGTTCTCAGTGCACGCATTAATTCGACTGTTTTCAGTTTTTTCCACGTCCACGTTTCTCTCCCATACTCGTACAACGAAATTGGCACTAAACTACTATTGTGGACAATCATCTTAGTGGCTTTTGATACTGTCTAGTTCGAGTATATGCATTTAGTGCCCTATTGACTTTGTTTCCTATCGCTACGCGCCGTTCAATGACCCTTTCTTCACTTGAGAAAGTACTAAGTAAATAACATAATTCTTCAACTTACTACAATCTTTCATTCGAGTGGATGAGACAATTTTTCAACAAATGAGAATCTGACAACACACTCATTGTTCCTGGTGTAACTAAATATTATATGTATTATTATGTGATGTTCCTGGTGTAACTAAATATTATATGTATTGTTATGTGATGTTCCTGGTGTAACTAAATATTATATGTATTGTTATGTGATGTTCCTGGTGTAACTAAATATTATATGTATTGTTATGTGATGTTCCTGGTGTAACTAAATATTATATGTATTGTTATGTGATGTTCCTGGTGTAACTAAATATTATATGTATTGTTATGTGATGTTCCTGGTGTAACTAAATATTATATGTATTGTTGTGATATTCCTGGTGTAACTAAATATTATACCATAAGTATTGTTATGTGATGAACGACAACTGATAATAAAATTCAAACATACACGTATGTGTATATATGTAGGTCATATTGATTGTTGAACAGTCAGTTTGATGACTATTTATTGAGTTATTTAAATATTGAGATACCTCAGTTTAATTACGTATGCTTCAAGTTTGGATAAGATGAACACTTTTAAAATGTATATGTATAAGAATGATATCCATTTTTTTATACACATACATCTTGTTTAATGTATTTACCAGCTAATAAATAATAACGCATTGAAATTCTTTCAAATTTTATATCATATTTCATTGAAATTCAGAGATAGGAAACAAAGTCAACAGGGGCTTAAATCGAATCGAACAATATCAAAATCTACCAAGATGATAGCTCAGAATAGTATTTTAGTGCCAACTTTGATGTATGGAAGTGAAAGGTGGAAGTGGGAAAGACTGAAAATCATCGAATGCTGTAGAAATACGTAAAATGAGAAGAATATATGGGGTGACAATGTATGACAGTAAACGGAATGAAGTGATTAGGGATGAATGGGAACTTAAGGCCGAGTTGTTTTTTGTAAAATGAAGAAAAGCAGTCTAAGATGGTTTGGACATATAGAACGAATGAATGAAGAACTAAAAAATCTAATATAAAGCCCGAATGTGGCTGGAAGGCGTGACAGAGTCAGACCAAGGAAAATATGGTTGGATCAAGTGAATATTTTGAAAGGAAGTCAGAGAAGTCAAAGGACTTCTATGAGGAGGCGAAAGATGTATAGTATGTCACGATAGGAAAGTTAGGCACTCTTTTCTCTCTACCTACCCTGAAAGAAACGGTGTGATAGTATATGTTCAATAACTAGCGTTATTGAATACATATATACCATCATATGATAAAAACAATACAAAATTATAATTCAAATCAAAAGTTTTTAAAATCATTTATACCTCTATTGTTATATTCAAAATGACGATGTTCTTGCATAAAAAAAACAAGAAAACATAACATTCGTAAAAAAATGTGTAATGTTATGATTTTTAGGTTATAAAAACAAAATATAACATAAATTGTACAATCAACGAATATTTATCAATTAAAAAACTGGCGAAGTATTAAATTGCAAAGAAAACAAATGATGTCTAAAATTATATCCGACAATTTGGTTGATTTTCGTGTTGATTACGAATAACACATCAACAACACACACACGCCCATTTTCAAAAATACAGTTGTGCATTCAAAAGTTTCGAAAATAAGTTTTAGTCAAATGAATCACCTGTCCGGAACAGCAGGGCGAGCAGTGCGGTGAACAGAATCAGCTTATCCATTTTGCTAACTTAACTGATTTATATCAATTTACACTAGATATGAATCACGGTGAATGTTTTGTTATGTTTCGCCAGTCAATAAATTTGAGAACTAACACGGAGCGAAAGACGTGACACGTAAAGAAAGACGCTAAACAAACTGAACGAAGTGAACTAAACAACTGATCGCTACGTCACTTTTTAGTTGACTAATCAACCGCCGATACAGGTAGTGGCGGGGCTATAGTTCAGGTGACCATATTTTAAAACAAATCGAAATGCAGTTATTTTTTTAAATTTAATTATTAGATGTGATCGTAAGATCTTATCGGCTTTTTTTCTACTAGTAAAAGAGACATATTAGTGATTAATAATTAATTAATAATAATAAAAAATTATTAATTAATACAATGATATTATATTAAATAATTAATTATATAATATTAATTATATCATATTAATATTATAGTATATATAATATTAATATTATATAATACAGGCCTGGTGATTGATGGAAAATACCTGAGCCATTTGAGATTTGCAGACAATATCGTTATATTCTCACAAAACCCGAACGATCTTCAGCATCAACTGCAAGAATTGGCAGAGGTCAGCAAAGGAGTTGGTTTAAAAATGAATATTTCAAAAACCAAATATATGATGAACGGCTTTGCTACCCCAAAACCAATAAACGTAGATGGAAAGCCGCTAGAACTTGTCCAGGAATATGTGTATCCGGGCCAACTTATTTCCTTTGTAGGTGGCATATCGGAGGAAATAGCACGAAGGACAAAACTAGCGTGGAGCTCATTTGGACGTTTGGACAACATCTTCAAAAATAATCTCCCAATATCCTTGAAGCGAAGGGTTTACAACCAGTGCATTCTTCCAGTACTTACGTATGGCTGCGAGACATGGACGCTCACAGTAAAGAACACACAAAAGCTCCAGACCGCACAAAGGGGCATTGAGAGATGCATGTTGGGATATACTAAAAGAAACCGTAAACGGAACACCTGGATTCGCAATATAACAAAGGTAGACGTGTGCAAAAGAATGAAGTGGCAATGGGCCGGACACGTAGCCAGAATGTCAGACTCCCGATGGACATCCGAAATAATCCAATGGTACCCAAGAGGCATAAAGAGGCCCAGAAGAAGACCGAAGGTACGCTGGATAGATGAAATCAGGAAGCATGGCAGCATCACATGGCATCAACGAGCAAAAAACCGAACTACTTGGAGTCAACTTGGGGAGATCTTTATCCAGCAGTGGATCGACCTTGGTTGACAGTGATGATGATGATATATAATATAATATGTGATATAATTATACTTAATATAATATATATATATATATATATATATATATTATTTTATATATGATCCTAATAATAAAAAAAGAGAAGCGTTTCACTTTTCGTGACGTTCAGGCCAATTTGCCCTACCGCGTCTATAGAAGTTTCACTTCAATAAAAATATTTCTCGGAGTTGTTGACGTTTTTAGTATTCCTGAAAGTCGATCATTTAGAGCAGTGGTTTCCAAAGTGGGCGCTACCACCATAAGTCTCATGAAGGGGGGGGGGGGTAGATATGAGGTAGTAGGTTGATAAAAAGGGGTTAAATAGATAAATAGATACTTCCTACAAATATGCAAATAAAAACAAGTCGTTTGTCCAAAAGTTCATTTTGTAGTAGAGATATTCGAACATTTTCCGTTTTAAAGAATTCTATTAATTTACGTAAATACTTAAATCACAACTAAATCAACATAAATTAATTTTGAAATAAAAATATCTTCTCTGCTGGGTTTCTAATTAATATTAAGCTGGGTGTGGAAAAATTGTCTAATCATATCAAGTCAATATTTCACGTTGATATACCTTTATTATGATGGATGATCATGGAAATTAAATAGCTAAGAAGGAAGTTGTCAAAATTCGTATTATTTGAAATGAAGTACATTAAAACCCTATAAATCTTTTTAATATATGAATAAATTAAGTACCTTTAAATTATTTGGTAGGTACGATTTTGTTTCATGAAATAAATACTTAAATTTTTAACATATTTTTATTTCAAAGTACATGTCCTCGACTTTCGTACCTAACTGATTTCTGATTTTTTACTATTGAATTAAGACCAAACCAAATAAAATATACATGTTTTCACTATGTTAACTCTTCCTCTCCAGTTATGTGTAACTAGTAAACATTGCTTCTAAAAACTTTAATATCTCTATAAATATAATAAATGCTGGGTTCAGATTTTAGGTACTTCTCCGCAATACCTTTACGCATTGAATGAAAAACATAATATTAATAATAATTAGCACTTATCGGCCACATCAGAGATATTTTGTGAAAATCGGGAATAAATTCACCAATACAATCAAACGTGTGCCAGTGTGTGACGTAAGTACATTAATTCTAAAAACCGCTATGGGTGAGGAAACGACGCTATTCACGTCTCACTCTCACTTTACTTCGGTATATGGGAACGCAAAAAATAGAATCTCAGTTCGCTCGCTTCTCTCGCTCAGTAGCCAGCCGGTTTTCGTTTGAGGCGGACGATTCGCCCGTTTTGTGAACGTCGTCCGATGTTTTTTTTTCATGTTTTCAGCAATTAAATTTAAATTATTATAACTTTTGACTTCAAATTGTATTAATTTAAGCGATGGCTATGAATATTCTTATTTTTCCGATTTTAAATCGCTCATTTTTACATGTATATTGAATACACAGCACCTGAACGGGCGGATTTTTTTAGCACAGGAAGGGAAATGGTAATATCTAATCTTTCCCAGAGATGTGTTGTATTACACTTTTGTTGTATATAGTACAACCAGGTGGGCTTATTGCCATGTGGCAATTTCTTCTAACCAACCAGAAATATAAAGAGGCCTTTAGTAAAAAACACACTAGAATCAATTTTTTAAATGAGTTCCTACGGGAAACTTACCAGTAGCCAACTAGACTACGGTGGTCATCGAGATGTATTATATGATATTCCATCTAAATTAAATGATCAATGGTTATTTGGAACACAATAATAAAAATTTGGGATTGTGTCAATAAATTAGCAGATGGTTACCCTAGTGTAGGTTATAGTAATTTGTTTACCATCACGCCATATCCCTTGCAAGTTGTAAGGCAGGGGTATTTTGTTTTTGATAATATAATGCTTGTTTTATAATTTCAATTCTGCTTCTTCCATACGTACAATGCAAGCTGACTGCTGCACGCAACACTTTCATCATTAACTATTGATGATGATAGAGATATGAATGATATACACACTTCAGAATGATATCCTTCTGCAATCTTTCCATTTTCTTTGGGACTTGATTCATTTCAAACTTTTCCTTTTTATTCAAGTCTTTTAATGGGATGTCTACGTTGCACCTTTCCAATTTGTAACTTTGAGACATTCCTTCAGTTCAACTTTGAGGTTGAATTTTTCTTCATCTAATAAATTGATTGTTCCAAATCGATTCAATATAATACTATATTGTTTATAGTTAAGGCATTAACGTTGTGGAGGTTAAAAGACATTGTAATTTGTTTTATCAAACACTGTTTATTCCACTTTTTGTAACGGTATAACCCTACCGGTTTCAAGGCTTTCACCTCATCTTTAGGGGAGCACAACAAGACTGAATTATGTTTGAACTGGTACCGATATACTCGTACATGCTTCAACGGTTGGGGACATTCCGGTTGCCGGAGCTCACTTCTTGTTAAACTTTTTGTAAACTGTAAAAAATGTGATGGAGCGCCACTCCACTCCAAAAAAAGGTGCCGGAGCTTACTTCTTGTCAATCTTTTTGTATACCGTAAAAAAGGTGGTGGAGCGCCGCACCACCGTAAAAAAAGCACTGGTTGACATAATCTACAATAATAGTATTTTCAGTAAACTTGTTTCAGTCACTTAACTTGCATAATTCTTTTTATATTTCTGTATGATGAAGCAACATATTAACCTGTTCACCGCGTTAAAAATCAAATTCCACGAATCCTGTGCGCGGCACAATTTCAGCGTTTTTTAATTTCTAAGTTTAAACGCATATTTTGTTAAGAACCACTGATATTTGATTACAACACCAAGTAAACATGACACTTAAGTAATTTTCTGATAATAAATAATAGTCATTACTCTTAAGGAGACTCATTAAATAAAGGAGATAAACTAAACATTATGTAAAATAAACAAAGGAATGCTACGATCAAATCAATGCTTCATGACACTCACCCAATCAAATGCATATAGCACTAGTAATGTTTATTTACGTAAGAGAGACTTAGTAATGTTTATTTACGTAAGAGAGACTCATCGCAGGACTCGATCCGCGCGACAGGTCGTTAATGCTGGAAATATTGAGAAACCAAAAAAATTCGGCGCTCTGTTTATTCAACAATATCTCATAAACTAATATATTATTTGACAAGGTTTTCAGAGATGTCACTAGAATAAAGATTATTTTAAATTTTAGTTCAATTTTTATTCCGGTTTTGTGTCATTTTTTTTAAGTATTTGTGATTTGAAACTTGGATTGTCGTCAGATCAGAGGCGTTTGTGCTCCCCGCGGGGAAAGAGTTAAGCCCATATTAAAAAATCGGTTCAACACTAAACTCATGTTCTGATGAGATTTTTATTTTTTCATTCTAGCAGCTATACTTCACATCTGATTATTCCGTGATAATTGGGAATTCAATAAAATTCCAAGGTTTTTGGCCTTCAGTGCCTTCTTAACCCTGAGAGCGCTACGAGAAAAAAATATAATTGTCTATCTAGTGCTGAGATATATTTACGATTCGGACGTTCGTGATAAATATTTATTTTAAACAACAAAAAAAAACTATTTTTACAACATAAATATATTTTAGAATATGTACCCTTGTATTCTAAATGAATGATATTCATTTAGAATACAAGGGTAGAACAAATTTCTTCCACTGCTATAGTAGTGCGCCGATCTCTCAGGGTTAAGCAATGTGCAGTGATATAGTTTTCTGTCTTCATATTTTTACAGCGCAATTAAATTAATGTTTTTCTTAGCAGAATTGTGAACATAGAAGACTAAGAGGAACCTTAAAAATGCTGTACAAATGCGAGCACTGAGAAGATTATACGAGGAGTAAGGAAAAGTGAATGAGATATATGGGCAAACAAGTAAGCAATTTTGCTATTTGGGTAGTATTTTCACTGATAATGGAAGAGTTAAAAGAGATATCAAATGACGTGTAGCGTCAGGAAACGAAGTTAATGGGGCAGAGAGAGACATATTATATATACTTCAACTAGACAGTATCAAAACCTAGAAAGATACTAGTATGTAGTTTATATTATACTTGATGTAATGGAGTGAAATGTGAATGTGGAAAATAATTGATAGGAGCCGAATAAATGCTATAGAAATGCGTGCATTGATAATACATGGAATGAAAATGTATGATAGAATATGGAACGAAGTGATTAAAGATGAATGTGAACTAATGGGTGATGTATTGTGTAAGATAAATAAGAGCATGCTGAGATGGTGTGGGCATGTTGAACAAGTGAATATGAACTAATGGGTGATTGTGTAAGATAAAGAAGTGCATGCTGAGATGGGTATGTTGAACAAGTGAATGTGAACTAATGGGTGATGTATTGAATAAGATAAATAAAAGCATGCTGAGATGGTGTGGGTATGTAGAACAAGTGAATGTGAAGTAATGGGTGATGTATTGAATAATATAAAGAAGAGCATGCTGAGATGATGTGAGTATGCTGGACAAGTGAATGTGAAGTAATTGGTGATGTATTGAATAAGAAAAAGAAGAGCATGCTGACATGGTGTGGGTATGTTGAACAAGTGAATGTGAACTAATGGATGATGTATTGAATAAGATAAAGAAAAGCGTGCTAAGATGGTGTGGGTATGTTAAACAAGTGAATGAAGAAAGTTGTAATTTGTTTAGTCAAACAATGTTTATTCCACTGAATGTAATGGTATAACCCTACTGGTTTCAAGGTTTTAACTCATCATATCAGGGGAGCACAAACAAGAGGTGAAAATCTTCAAATCAGTAGGGTTATACCGTTATTTAAAGTGTTTGACCAAACAAATTACAATGTCTATAAACTTCCACAGTGTTAATGCCTTAACTAATGAATGAAGAAGGACTAACAAAACAAATGTGAGTGGAAGCATGTAAGAGGAAGACCAAGGAAAGTGTGGTTAGAGAAAGTGAATATTTTGAAAAAAGGAAATGCAGAGTTAGAGAAATGATAGAAGTTTTATAAGGTGGGTGGATGTAAGACTTAGGATGTGTGTTGAGATAGGAAGTCTGTCACTTTGTCGTGATGGTTTATACATTAATGAAATAAACATTGTCATGTCAAAATTTGTTTTGTAAATGACTCATACAAAATTTCTGTTTTTGTAATACTTTTGATTTTTTACATTAGCCACTTGTTTACATTAACGAGACCCTTTCGCGTGCCAATTTCCGCTATCCCAAGTCATGCTCGCTTGTCTCGACTTGCAGTGGTCTAATTTTAGCTAACACGTGTAACTCTCGCCAGTCGTTCGTGTTTTATTTATTCATTGTAAATCCGCCTGCAGTTGTGAGTGGTCGTGTTTTCTGTTGCTTATTTCGTATTTACAATATTGTGTTCCTTTTTACGTAGGTCAATGTTTAACACCATGCTTTCAAATCTACCATACCAAATTGAATTTTTAATAATTTTTCTTCATTTTTTAAATTAAAATATGTTTAAATTGTTATGTTTCAATTGAAAAGTGTATAAACTTAAAATAAAACACAAAAAAATACTTGATGTTTTTTGAAACCCTCTTTGTAAAAAAACCCTAGCATTAAGTGGTTAATGTTTTTATTTGAAGATCCACGGGTAGATTAGATTAAATATATTTATATTACCAGAAACCGGAATTGCTCATAGATGGCTCTAGTTGTCAATGTAGTGACTGTCAAACCGCGTCATTGGCGCCTTTTTCTTGTGTTTACATTTGTCAAAGACTTTTAACTCACAACAATTCAAGTTTTATACAACTACATATGTTTTCATAGCGTAGAACATATCTATTTTTGTACCTGAAAAATATGATTTGCGGACAGCATTGATTTTATGTTACCGTTACGTTACATTATATTTGAAGAAAACTGCTGCAGAATCGCATTGAATGCTTATCGAAGCTTACGGTGAGCATGTCCTTGGTAAATCGCAGTGCTTTGAGTGATTTAAAAAATTGTTATCTATTATGAGCTGCTAAAACCTGGCGAAACCGTTAATACTGAACGCTACCGACAACAAATGACGGATTTGAGCCAAGCATTGCGTGAAAAACGACCAGAATATCAAAAGAGGCAACACAAAGTGATTTTGCTTCATTATAATGCACCACTGCACACATCAAAATCGGCCAAGGAAACGATTGAAGCATTTAGTTGGCAAATACTTTCGCATGCGACTTACTCACCAGACTTGATTCTATCCGATTACTACTTATTTGCATCGATGGGACACGCACTTGCTGAGCAGCGCTTCACTTATTACGAAAATGGCTCGATGATTGGTTTGCCTCAAAAGAGCAACAGTTTTTTTTGGCGTGGCATCCATAAATTGGCAGAGAGATGGGAAAAATGTGTAGCTAGCGATGGGCAATACTTTGAATAAAATATTTTTTAACATTTTCATACAATAAATGTGTATTTTCTATAAAAAAATTCCGGTTTCATATTTACAGACCTATGTAAATGACGAGCTTTCTTATCCGTGCCGGTATAAGGAATAGACTGGGAAAAAAATTAAACAGATTTAGTCGCAGTAATTTTATTGGAGAAAATGGTATGTATTAAAAAGTTACCAAAAACGGTCGCATGTAGTTACAAAACAACGAAATTCGGTTATACAATAATACATATTTGTAAGCGATGCAAAATCCAAGTGGAAAAAACAACAATGTAAAAATATATCGACATTATTCAAAATTGTACTCTACACAGAACAACGGGTTAGACTTCATATAAATAGTTATTTATCCTATTTCTATACAATTTCCCAATTTCAATAAATATATTTATACACACCTATTAGATTACATATCTCCATCACAAGATTATTTTTAAAAGTTTCTTCTGTAGTTATTGCATTGTAAAATTTAATTTTTAAACACCATCGATAATATACAATATAAAAATTATACGCACTAAGAAAAATTTAAGATTTTAAATCAAATTCACAGCAAAAAAATAATTTAAAAAAATCACTCCCACAAATAATAAGTATTTTAATAACAGACACTGAAATCACTTTTCAATTCCTTGCAACTTAAACTTTTATTTAAGAAGTGTTCATATACTTTTAAGAGCATTATAATGAAAATTTGTAATAAAATATGATTGACAATATGGGAGAACTATACTTGAGAAAATGTAGCATGGTCCCTGTGACAGTTCACAAATTTGCCCCAATACAACCTTGTAACGACGTTCAGTAATTTTAATAGTTTTATCAACTTTAATATTAGGTGTACCGGAAAAGAATGTCGTTTTTTCAATAAAACAATTTGGTGCATTTAATGTATTTATTTATTAAAACTTAGTTCAAAATATAATTGCCATCGTTTGATATAACCTTCTTCCACCTCTCAGTCAATTTTTTAATACCGCGTTCGTAAAATTCAGCTAGTTTCGATGCAAAATACTCAGATATGCCTTTTTTGACATCCTCATAATTTTTGTATTATTTTCCGTTTAAAAAGTGTTGCATTGACCGGAACAAATGGTAATCCGATGGAGCAAGATCCGGTGAATATGGTGGGTGACGTACAATTGTCCAACCTAGGGCTTTAATTTTTTCTTTCGAAATTTTTGAGGTATGCGGTCGTGCATTATCGTGCTGTAAAAACACTTGTCCACAATTAGCCAGTGCAGGTCTTTTTTATTATTATTTCTGCATCTAAATGCTCTTGTTGATCACAATACACTTGGGCGTTAATTGTCTGTCCGGGTTTTAATGTTTCGAAATAAATTATTCTCTTGCAGTCCCACCAAACAGACAAAAGAACTTTTTTTGCAGTGAACCCGGGCTTAGGGGTGGGTTTTGGTACCTGGCCCTTTGAAAGCTATTGTTTCTTGCGTCTTTGGTTTGAATACAACACCCATTTTTCGTCACCAGTTACAAGATGTTGTAGAAATGGAGTTTTGGTATTTAATTCCAATTACTCAGTGCACGCGTTTATACGCTCACCGAGATTCTCGTCCCTTAATTCATGACGTATCCATTTTCCTTGTTTCCATGGCTTGCCGATTTTTTGATATGCTCTTGCACGCTTGACCATGAACATCCAAGTTGCTCCGCGAGTTCTTGAATCGTTGAAGTTGGATTTTGCTGAATCAGCTCAGTTAAAACATCGCTATCCACTTTAACAGGTCGACCACTTCCAGGGTTATTTTTTAAATCAAAATTGCCGGATTTAAATTGTTTAAACCACCTCTGGCATTTACGAACATTCAAAATATCTCCCAGTAAATCACAAATATTTTTTAAAGCACATGTTGCACTTTCTTTCTTCATTAAATGGTAAAACATAATATTTCGAATAAATTCCTCATTCGGTACAAAGCTCTCCATTGTTTATAGGGTTGTAAATGTTTTTGTTCAAAAGTCCTAATACACTCCAGGTATACGTAGTCAGAGAAACAACACAGAACACGTTGTAAAAGTTCGACTGCCGAAGCCTAACTGACCACTCAAAAGCGATAACAAAAAAAACGACATTCTTTTCCGGTACACCTAATATAAGCCTCGATTCTAATAAATAGCAAATTATTTAGATAAATACAATATATAAAACTAAGAATAATGACAAATGAATACATCTTGTTACAAATTAGCAAAAATGTGGCAGTTTGTTAAAATCAAATAATATTTGGATACGTTTGTCAAAAGTCACTATGTTAGTCTGCATTGGCTAGGGATGGGGGGTATAGGATAATTATTTGATTTTTTTATAACTAAAATTAAATGTTCATAATTAATATTAATTCATAGTGGATCATGGTCTATTTAAAGACAGTTACAAATCATACAATACATTAGAAAGTCAGTATAATGAAAATTAGGAATTAAAACCTCAGTTTAGAGAAAAACAATTTTTCGATTTATAAAAAAAACGATTTGATTAAAAAAACAAACTATTTTACACTATCCCTTTGAGACATGACATTTCAAATGTCACAGGGACTATCCTATATTTTCTCAAGTATAACACCTTCATTCATGAACACTGAGAATCACCGACAGATTGTTGAAAACATGCCTTCGACGAGCCCTCCGATTTGACAGTTTAGAGAGGCTTATGGTCATTCGAAGATTGGAAGAACGACTCACATGAGGAAATCCCAATGAAGGAGAGGTTCATGGTCACTGAACATGTGGAAAGACCACTCACAAGAGGAAGAATCTCAATGCGTTGGACTGAGCAAGTGAGAGGTGCGATAGGACAACTCTTAATTTAACAATTACCTCTCGAACCATAGAGTGCAGATATGAGTGGAGGGGAGTTGTCTGAGGCTATCGTGGGTCACGATGATGAATCATGAGCTGTATATTACTGGAATTTATTTTATTCGAAATTGTTTTTTTTTTGCATCAAATGCAGTACATTAAAGATTTTCTGGGTTGACAAAAGTGTGCCACAATGAGGTCCTCAGACCCATTAAGAGAAGATTGGAATACTTAAGGTATTTCATGATAAGAAACAAATATGAAATAATCCAAGTTATATTGCAGGGGAAAATACAAGCAGGTATCTTCTTTATATCTTTATATCAATCTCTTTTAAATGGTTATATCATCATACTAATTGTGATAACTTCTTTATATCAATCACTTTTAAATGGTTGTTATATCACCATGCTAACTGTAATCCTCAGGACAAGGCAGTAGAAACACATGTAGCGGGTATTAATGTAATAAGCGGAGTAATATAGTAATTTTTTGGTAAAAATCAGATGAAATTTTAGCAAGTGATCATAATTAACATTATATGTTCATTTTGTTGAGAAAATAACACACCTTCCTTTATCGCGATAGGATGAAAAAATTTCACTGCAAATATTTTTTTTGGTGATTAGATATGTACAGTACCCGGCGGTAAGTAACACACATAATTTGTAGAGCGTCGTCTCTGTCATTCATACACGTGTTCCGTCGCGATTTGTCAGTCGTTACCGGACCGGACTGTTAGCGCATCGTGCGACAGAGACGACGCTCTACAAACGATCTGTATTACTAGCCGCCGGGTACTGTATATTATTATTATTATATAAAGAGAGGCAATATACCGACATTTACCATAAATTTATCTTTTCATAGTCACATTCCCTCAATATTATTCTTTATGCTACCAATTTTACACAAATATTTGGGTAACATTGGATCAAAAAATCTAAAATACAAAACAAAATATTCTAAACAACGATCAAACATGAAACGTTAAATTATAACGTGTAGTAACACATCGGACTTCCTTCTGTGCGGAATGTCGCCGGTTAAAACCCCGCACCGTGCTACTTCCCTCGAATGGCACCGGCAATTATCCCGCCTAGTAATCAGGGGTAAAAGGATACCTATAACTTTGATCATATCTATTGTTTTAAAAAAAAGGGAAAAAAACACGTCGATGTGCTCCGATCGTCTCCCTTCAGGTGTGCCATCAGATTCAGTACACCGGTGAGTTTGTTGGTGTGCAATGCCTCACTCACTTAAAGAGAACAAAAAAAGAAGAAATAAATGAAAACTCACCGGCACAGCTTCGCTTTCTAGCTGAATTGAAGTTGGAATGACGAGGGGATCCTCAACTACGAGGCCCAGCAAGGAAACGTGAAAAGATTTAAACATTTTATGTGAACCTTTATAATAAATCGACTGCACCAGTGATTTTGTGAATGTGAGAGATATCTCCGCTGTAAGTGGGTGGAGATCACAGATTTAAATATAATATAAACACCATCTAAAAAATCAAATGAAACCTAAAGATAAAAAAAGCAAAATTAACTTTTTAATTTAGATAAATACACTTAAACATGTATAAAGGTGTCCCAAAAATGTATATTCACTTTTACGTAATATCACGCATTAATGAGGAGTTTAGGATGAAGAGGTCTTTCAATTCGAGCAAGATGGTCCACCACCATGGATTGGACGTAGAGATAGCATTCAATACCCCAGACCTCATGCCAATGGATTTTATTATGGGGGCCCATTAAAGAAAAAGTTTATGGCACAAAATCGGCAACAGTTAATGAATTGAGAGCAGCAATTGAAAAATAATGCCTCCAAATACCAAGACAAATTATTCGTGATGTTTGCGATTTCACTTTATCGGCAGTGCATGGACCAGAATGGCCATCAATTTGAGCGCTTGCGATAAGTGAAAAGATTTTACATCTGTCTTCTTTAATTTGGAGTTTTAATATTAGATATGCCTTAATAAATACTGAATTAATAATCATTCAAAGCGTACATATATTTTTTGGGATAACCTGTACATTGTACAATAGTTTCTCTATAATAAAGATAGCAAATATCTGTTTAGAATTAGGTTGCAGGCAATGCAAAATGCCTTACTCTAAACACATTATAGTGTTATATTGGGACTTGTATGCACTAAAAGGATTCACCCAATACACTCCTTGTTTAACATTTACCATGCCCGGTATGGAATAGGTCGTGTGCACATGTAGGTCAGACTGTTTCTGACATATTTATTTTTGTTTTCAAAAAATATTTGAAGCATTATAAGTTAAAATATTTGAAGCATTATAATAAGCAAAAAGTTGATAATTCACAGTCTGCCCCTCTGTCCACGTTCCATTATATTTTATGCCTTTTTTTAAATAAAATTTAATGATTTTTTCAATACAAATAATATAATGCAATTCATAAATTTCATTACTCATTATAAATACCACAAATTTCATTTATATATAACCGAAAGATTACCACTGTAAAATAAATAAGTGTTTATGCTGTATTAACCTTTCCCTTCCTGCGCTGAAAAAATCCGCTTTAAAAAAATTATTTCTTACATTCCCATATACCGAAGTAGAGTGAGAGTGAGACGTGAATAGCGTCGCTTCCTCACCCATAGCGGTTTTTTAGAATGAATCTACGTCACACACTGGCACACGTTTGATTGTATTGGTGAATTTATTCCCGATTTTCACAAAATATCTCTGTTGTGGCCGATAAGTGCTAATTATTATGAATATTTTTTTTTTCATTCAATGCGTAAATGTATTACGGAGGAATACCTAAAATCTGAACCCAGTATTTATTATATTTATAGAGATATTAAAGTTTTTAGAAGCAATGTGTACTAGTTACACATCACAGGGAAGGAAGGGTTAACAAAAAAATTTAACATAAAAAGTAAAAAAAATATGAAATTAGTGTCAAAAATTGCAATTTTAAACACATTTTAGGTCACACAAAAAAAATTATTCGAAAAAATATTACAATTCATTAATAAATTATGGATAATCCACTTTAAAAAAAAAAACTGATGTGCCAACCCTAGCGATATATAACAGCTGTTAAATGGATTTACACTTTAAAAATATTACAATATCTCGATCAGAAATCATCTTAACAAGTGACAAAAAGATTCATAATTTTCTAGAGAGATGGCAGTAACGGCACTAATTGTTAAAAAAAAATTGTAGAACCAAATGTCAAATTGGCAATAATAAACTCAACAATATGAACGCAGATATAACTGCGCTTAACTTGTGCAGTACAGATTAATTATGTGGATAATTCCGTCCTCTGCATTGAAACGGTTCAAGATACGAGAAACATAATAACGTGTTGTATGGGAGAATGTTTTCAAAACAAAATTAAACTATGATATATTCATTTTATGCGCTTCATATTCATTTGAAATTACAAATAGTACTTTTTTTTTGATTTTATACTTTTTGCACACATTTATCCATTTAATTTTAATTCAGAATCATTGTCTAAATGGTTAATAAATATTATATAAAACAACAAATTTGATCAGTAAACAAAAATTAATATATATCTCTTAATGTAGATTTTTCAAATTAAAGAATTCACCCCCCATTTCGCTGCTATGTCTATTTTGTGATCAAAAGTGCATATAAGGGTGAAAAATCTGAATAGAAAAAAAATATTTTAAATCAAAGAGTGTTAATACACATGAGAATGTTTTTTTTTTATAGATCATTGAAAGATATTACTGACATGGAATAAAAATTCACGGAAGAAACATGAAGAAGGCAAATTTGTTTTAATTCAATATTTATTTCATTTAAATTGTTATTTTTATTTATAGTTAAAATACATAATGCTGAACCAGTAGTTTCCTAAGACCGAAGCCACACCAAAGCGCTTCGTTAGGTGCTAAGCTAGGTTTTACGTGACTCGTATACTAGGTGATTTTATCATTGGCCACACCAAAGTGCTATGCACAAATTCATTCGACAGTTGGGAACGGTTGAGTCAACACACGATGCCACTCTCAAAACTAACCAATTTCATTAGGTTAGTTTTGCTCGATGGGTTCCACAAAGGCTCCCTTTTATACACAGCTGTTATTAAAACTTCCGCCATCTTGTAAAATCACGATGACACAATAAAATTAACCAACACGTCTGTTCGCTAGGAGATTCACTCGTTGACTAATCGTCATGCAACGTATGCGGTGCATTGGTTGATAGTATGCGGTGCGTTGGTTCGCTAGGATATGTCGCCTAACTCGCAGCATAGCTCTAAGCATCGAGCGAGACTCCTACCTGTGTGGCCGAGGCCTAAGGCTTAGAAGCACGAATAATGAACCTAAGGAATCAGCGAGGGCTTCTGCGTTTTGAGAATCAAATTTCTCCGACAATGTTCAGACCGAGAGCAGGGTGGCTGCTGAAAAATAGAGACTGAGATTGTACGAAGAAATCTGAAGGTTGTTTAATAAATAAACACCGATACAAGTGACATAAGATTACACAAACTATCTTGGATCGGAGACATTTTCAGAGCTCCTGAAGGCAGTACACCCAAACATATGTATATTTGAGTAATATAGGAAAAAACCACTGAGTAGACCAAAACAGCAGCTAGAGGATATCATCCAGGATTTTAGAAGACTCAATGTGAAGAACTTGAGGGATGAAACATATGATTAAACAGTCTGGTGGTACATTGTATGGTAGGCTAAGGTTTTACAAGAATGATATGACTATCAGGAGTAAGTTCTTTATATGTATTATTGTAAGTTAAGTGATATTTTCAATAATATGTTACTTAGATGGAAATTAGCTGATTATGGCCAACAGTCTCTTTCTTAAACCCTATGTGTATTACCTACCACCGGGTACTGTACAAATAATTTATTTATTTTTTAGTAGTTTTCGCAGTTGAAACTCTTTCTAAGAAAGAAATCTCATAGATTGGATATATTATATTTCTTTCCATTTTAGCTCCGTACTCGTCATCGTTAGAAGGCTAAAATATAATTTCGGTGACTCTCGTTGAAACTCTTTCTAAGAAAGAAATCTCATAGATTGGATATATTATATTTCTTTCCATTTTAGCTCCGTACTCGTCATCGTTAGAAGGCTAAAATATAATTTCGGTGACGAAATTTAAAACAAGACGTCATCTCTGGTATTCCATGTCAGAAACTATACTATTTGACACTAAACTTAAACATAACACTCCTGTATATAAAATTTTAAAAAAATAAGGCATTGCACTAGTGAAATACGTCAGGTTGAATTTGTTCATAATTAGTTTAAGTGCATTGAATTCAAAATGTTTACATTATATAATATATAAAACACCTAATTTATGTATTGTAAAATCTTTACATACAAGATAACTATCACGTTTCCTTAACATTTTACATCAACTTTTTATAAGTAGGTGGCAGTGACGTTTGTAATGTCTTAACACAGTGGTTCCCTAAGTGTGCGCCACGGTCGGCTTACAGTGGCGCTGCGGAGTATTCTAATATTTTCACCGAAATGAGATGTGGTTTTTGAATTGGATCATCGAATTGCTGATGCGATGATAGGAAGCGACATCTAATGGAAACAGTGCAAACCACTAACTATTGTTTGAGATGTCAGCTAAATTTCGCCGTGTCCAGTTTGATTAAAAGATTTGAGAAAATGTGCGGCGAACAAGAAGCTCACTCGTCCCACTAATTATCTTCTTCTTAAACTTTCTGTAGACTCTCAAGAGTCTGTTACTGCAGGATTGTCCTGTGATGCTGAGCTCCAGCTATCTCTCCATCGTTTCGGGGGTCTCCCTGGCGGAAGCCGTCCCTCCGGCACCCCATGCAGAGCTATGTATGGAATTCTTGTGGAATTCATTCTCTATACATGTTGGTACCAGTATCGTCGACGCTGTCGTCCCCATCTGACCACATCTTGGACCTCACAGACCTCTCGGATTGTGGTGTTCCTTACACGATCACGCAATTATGTTTTATTTAATCAATGATACGATTGATCAAAATATGTTGTTACAAAACTTTTTTGTTAATTTTGAATACATGTTTCATTTATTTTTTAACCTAACATTAATCATGCAGCTGTTAGGTATGTACTGACTCTGGGCACCGTGGAAAACTCATGATACACTAAGAGCGCCGTGAACCCAAAAAAAATGGGAACCACCGTCTTTAACAGCATGTATCAATAACCACTAAGAAAGAATATAGAAAACAAAATTGATTCAAAACAAAAAAAAACACAACATATGAAGATTGGTAACAAAATTATCAGTAGAATATAAAAAAAAATATATAAAGAATAAAACATAAAAAAAATTGCACAACTTTTGTAAAATAAGGTTTTATACCAATTAAGATTTGAATGGTAAGGTTTTATAGACTCAATTCAAATAGTAAAAAGTTAATATTTTCAATATTAATGTCTTTTCGATATATTATTTTATGTACGCGTTTGATAAAATGATCACAGGTCAAGAAAACAAATGTAAGAATCATTTACAATTTTTTTTCTTCATTTTCCCGACAAAAATGTCAACAACTTTTGAACATGATTATTATGTTACATATACACTATAAAACGTGTCAGCCTTCTAATGAAAAATTAGAAGTTATTTAATTTATTTATCGGTTAAAAGTTATATTTTTTATCGATACATATATAATATTTACAAGAATTTATTGGCAGTCAATTTGCCGAGATCAGCTCCCGCTTCCCAGTGGCTCGAAGCTCCGCCGGGAGAGAGCGGTCCTCCACTTTTTGAGCCGGTTCCTTTCCTCACTCGATACTTCTCTTTCGAGTTGTCTGTGTACTTGATGAATTGAGATATTTTCAAGCGCTTAGTTATCGGTTTCGTAGCAAACTGAGCAGGTTGCTTTTGGTACGATCCTTCTTTATTCCGATTAAGTTTAGATTTTTTGGCCCCCAAAGCATCCAACTTTTGCTTTTGCACATCCTTCTGTTTATACTCACTTTTTAAGACTTTTGTTTCGTATATCCGCTGCTTATTGATTTTGTTGGAGTCCAGAAGGCTTCTGACACTGCCTTTCGTAGATTCTCCTTCGTCAGGATGTTTGGACTTGATTCCCAAACGAATTCTACGGCTGGGTGACTTGCTCAGAGGTGCCTTGAAGACTGCGCTGTGTTTGGCGACCGTGGGCTTCTTGATGGATATCAGAGAGAGGTTCCTCTGGTTCTTGGAGGAGAACGGTTGGTCGGAGTGTGACTTGGAGCGCACAGACAGGAACTTGGCGGAGTGCAGGCGTGAGGAGGAGCCGGAACGGATGGCCGGCAGGTCACTATGCAGGTTTTCCTTGCGCTCGGGGTCCCTGCGGCGGGAGGAAGGACGGGGAGTGCGAGGAGCTGAAGCGGCTCGATTATTGTTTACCTATAATATAGAAACAAAAACATTTAGATATTTATTAGATATTACAAGTTATATCTCTTATGCAGAAAATTCACTAAATTTAAGCGGTACATTTGGATATTAATATATTGGGTTGATGTAAAGGTTTGTCCCATTTTTGGCGCTAGATGACGTATCGTAAAACTAAAGTGTTATTAACTTCACACATATAAGGTTTTGATGTTGTTTGACAGAAGGAATTTTAGCGAATATGTGGGTTATTTGGTCGTGTTTTATACATTTTGTTAAGCATTAAAAATGGCAGAAAATAAGGAGCATTTTTGACAAATTATGCTTTATTATTTTCGGAGAGGCAAGAATGCTTCGCAAACTCAAAAGAAGATGTGCTGTGTACAGTGAGGGTGCCGTTGACGATTCCACGTGCCGTACGTGGTTCAGAAAGTTTAGTGAAAACAACTTTAATCTTAGCGATGCACCACGTCCTGGGCGACCGGCTGAGGCTAATGGCGACGAAATATTTGCGCTAATTGGAAGTGATCAGCATAAAATAACTCAAGAAATCGGATAAATTCTTAGAATTAACCAGTCAAGGCAATTACGTCAACTTGGAAGGGTTAGCAAGGCCGATGTATGGGTGCCGCACGAGTTAACGGAGAAAAATTTGATAGACCGAATTTCTGCTTGCGGTATCTATTGAAGCGCCACGAAATCGATCCATTTTTAAAGCGGATGGTTACAGGTGATGAAAAATGGATTGTGTATAATAAGGTTAAATGTCTAAGATCATGGTCTAAGCACGGAGATGCCCCTTCAACCAGCGCCAAAGCCAGTTTACATCTGAAGAAGATTATGCTATGCATTTAGTGGGATTGGAAGGGAATCGTTTATTATGAGCTGTTACCTGAAAACCGGACTATATTGATTCGGAGAAATACTGTTCACAACTAGGTGAATTAAAGCGAGCGATCGACCAAAAATGGCTTGCATTAGCCAACAGAAAGGGTATTGCGTTCCATCAAGACAATGCTAGACCACGCGTGTCTTTGCCACCCGACACAAATTTTTACAATTTAACTAGGATGTTTTGGTCCATCCACAGTACTCTCCCGACCTTGCGCCCTCTGACTATCATTTATTTAGATCACTTCAAAACAGCTTAGATGGTAAAAGCTTTTCTTCCTTGGAAGACATGAAAAATCACCTGGATCAGTTCTTTAGCCAGAAACCTCAAAGCTTCCATGAGCGCGGGATTATGCAGCTACCAGAAAGATAGAGAAAGGTCATCCAATCGAACGGCACATACTATATTGATTAAATTAAATTTTTAGTAAATAAAATTTTTCTTCAATTTTTGTATAAAAAGTGGGACGAACTTTTGCATCAACCCAACACATAAAAAATCCAACTCATTTTATCTGTTCTGTTATAATTGAATATTTTGAAGAGGGAATTTAACTATGAAATACCCATTTGATTGTCTCCATAAATTTACACATAGCGGATAGAGATATAATTATTCGATACTTCAAATAAATATGTCTTTTTTGTATATATATATATATATATATATATATGTTGAATTCTTTTTTCGGGTATTTCGCGTATATATTCCAGAACTGGTGGACATACCGTCCTCGTCCTGACGTTTCGTTTGCATATCAGCAAACATTTTCAAAGGGTTTGAGCTGCGTTCGGCTATAGACCTGGCGACATACTGTCGCAGTATGTCGCCAGGTCTATAGCCGAACGCAGCTCAAACCCTTTGAAAATGTTTGCTGATATGCAAACGAAACGTCAGGACGAGGATGGTATGTCCACCAGTTCTGGAATATATACGCGAAATACCCGAAAAAAGAATTCAACATATACTTCGATTCGCGAAAACTTACGAATAAACATATATATTTATATATATATATATATATATATATATATATATATATATATATATATATATATATATATATATATATATATATATATATATATATATATATATATATATATATATATATATATATATATATATATATATATATATATATATATATATATATATATATATATATATATATATATATATATATATATATATATATATATATATATATATATATATATATATATATATATATATATATATATATATATATATATATATATATATATATATATATATATATATATATATATATATATATATATATATATATATTAATTTATTAAAAACACTGATTAATTATTCAAAAGCTTAAGTTAAAGAATGCAATACTTTTATCAATAATTAAGAATCTGAAATATTATATAAATAATAAATAAAGGAAATTTGTCCAGTATTTATCCGTTAAATAGCAAATTTTCTCCAAAAGGTTGTCATTGTAATGAAATTTGAGGGCCTAATTTAAAAAATCTTAAATACAAGTAAATTGGTTTCTGACTTGACAAAAATGTAGCATATTGGGCATAAATAATTATAATTTTATTTTTTGTACATATTACAAGGTATTGATACTGGAGCATTATACATTTCCTTGATATATACAATTAATGTACGAGGCGTATCCAGAAAGTAAGTGTACTGAGGCTCTCACGACCGGATGGATTTTATTTTCGACATGTTGGCTACACTTCCGTATAGCCTGACCCTTCCCCTCCGCAACGAGACCGGTTTGAGGTCAGTACGTTGAGAAATGTCGACGCGACAACACGTTTCGTGAAAAATGTCAATCCAATATCCCGCCAAGTTGAATCGAGTGGAGGCCGGGCAAGAGTTTTTGAGGCGCTGCAAACTCAATGGAGATGAATTTCTCCGCTCCATCGTTACTAGAGATGAAACTTGGGTTGCACACTATACGCCTGAAACTAAAAGGCAGTCTCAACAGTGGCGTCACACCTCTTCAACCTCCGCCAAAAAGTTCAAAACCACAATTTCAGCCAAGAAAATCATGGCATCCGTGTTTTGGGACTGTTAAGGCATAATTTTAATTGAATATATGCCTCAAAAGGAGACCATCAACTCTGCAAGATACTGTGAGACCCTAAAAAAATTGCGGAGGGCGATTCAGAACAAGAGGAGAGGCATGCTGATAAAGGGAGTCTGCCTGCTGCACAACAATGCCAGACGGAACTGCTCGCCTCGTTTAAATGGGATGTCCTGAACCATCCCGCGCATTCCCCTGACCTAGCACCTTCAGATTACTATCTCTTTACCTCCCTGAAGCTGCACATGGGTGGAAAAAGGTTTTCAACCGACGAGGAGGTAAAGGAGGAGGTGGAGAAGTGGACGGAGGGGTTGGCGGGAAACTACTTCGAGGAAGGCATCAAAAAGTTGATACCCCGCTTCACCACCTGCATTGAGAGGAATGGCGACTATGTCGAAAAATAGCTTACATATGTACTACGGTAACCACGTAATTTTTTTGTTTAAATAAAAAAAATTGTAACCTACAAAAATTCAGTACACTTAGTTTCTGGATATGCCTCGTATTATGAAATAATTTAAGGAGAGTTGTAAGACAGATTTTATGTCACAAAAATAAACAAAATCTAATGGCTACAGCCACTACCTTCATATCTTTACTCAAATTATATTTAATTTGTAATATTTTTAATCTAATACTAATAGTCAGTTTGAGTCCCGAGTCAGAGCATCCTTGAGGAGAGTTTGCTTTCTAAACGGCACTATATAAATTGTCCTTTTATTATCATTATTATTATTATTGAAAATCATGTATGGTCATGCTGCAAAAAGATATTATAAGGCAGCTTTTATTGCCAAACAAGTATACATAAATCATAATTAAGGACATGACAATGTTATACAAAGTAACATCAATGGGAAAAGCATTGCGCTGTGATGAGGATGAGCAGTCCGGGAGAAGCCGGATTGATGAGGAGACAAGTCTGGACTGATACGCCTAGAGCTTGCGTGTTAGGAGAGCTGATTCCAAATGTAAACAAAAGTAACATAATATGAGTTAGTTAAATAAGTTTGAAACCAAAAAGAAAAAGAATGTATGAAAAATAATGTAACAACACTACGCATACGTCAATTTTAAAGGTAAATTATAAAATATATGAAGATATTCCAGCATTTATTTAAGAAATATTTTAATTTTTTGTAAATATTCAAGGGGGAAACTACTCTAGAAATTTGAGAACATTATTTTTTGCATATTCTTAAAGTTTACTTTAAAAATATGTTCTCAAAAGGAAATTTTTAAAATTCTCGATATTTACAAAGTTATATCTATAAATGAGGCAGCAATTATGCCGCACCGGAATGACTCGGACAATAATCTCAAAACTTTAAACGCGTTTTCCTCTAAACTACTTTTTTCAACCTGGTCGACATTAAATCTCAAGTTCTATCCAACCGATTGTCTTCAAATTTGGTATGAAACTTTGATAAATGTTTTTATATCGTATATATTGTTTATAATTAAGGCATTAATGTTGTGGAGGTTTCAAGACATTGTAATTTGTTTTTATCAAACACTGCTTATTCCACTTTTTTGTAACGGTATAAGCATACCGGTTTCAAGGCTTTCACCTCATCATCAGGGGTGCACAAACAAGATTTCTTGTTTGTGCTCGTAGGGTTATACCGTTACAAAAAAGTGGCACAAACTGTGTTTGATAAAACAAATTACAATGTCTTTAAACCTCCACAACGTTAATGCCTTAACTACAAACAATATAGTATCATATTGAAATGATTTGGAACAATCAATTTATTAGATCAAGAAAAAATCAACCTCAAAGTTGAACTGAAGGAACGTCTCAAAGTTACAAATTGGAAAGGTGCAACGGAGACATCCCATTAAAAGACTTTAATAAAAAGGGAAAGTTTGAAATGAATCAAGTCCCAAAGAAAATGGAAAAAAGTGGAATAAACAGTGTTTGATAAAATAAACTACAATGTTTTTATATCGTCCCTACCCATAATTATAAACTATTTTTTTACTATATTATTAAAAACTTAAAATGAAGTGTAAAAAATTGACGATTAAAAATTTTTTTTTTGTCTTTGGTACCAACTATAACGACATTATTTCATATCAAGAAACTGTTTTTTTTTTACAAGATATAACAGCTGATAACATCTTGAATTTAATTTTTTTTGTTCTTTCTCAAATCATCAATAAACAAACTGTAAAAAAATGTATACGAAAAATATTATATATGAGGCATATCCAGAAAATAAGTGTACTGAATTTTTGTAGGTTACATTTTTTTTTATTTAAACAAAAATATTACGTGGTTACCGTAGTACATATGTAAGCTATTTTTCGACATAGTCGCCATTCCTCTCAATGCAGGTGGTGAAGCGGGGTATCAACTTTTTGATGCCTTCCTCGAAGTAGTTTCCCGCCAACCCCTCCGTCCACTTCTCCACCTCCTCCTTTACCTCCTCGTCGGCTGAACACCTTTTTCCACCCATGCACAGCTTTAGGGAGGTAAAGAGATAGTAATCTGAAGGTGCTAGGTCAGGTGAATGCGCGAGATGGTTCAGGACATCCCATTTAAACGAGGCGAGCAGTTCCTTCGTGGCGTTGGCCGTGTGTGGTCTGACATTGTCATGCAGCAGGCAGACTCCCTTTGTCAGCATGCCTCTCCTCTTGTTCTGAATCGCCCTCCGCAATTTTTTTAGGGTCCCACAGTATCTTGCAGAGTTGATGGTCTCCCCTTGAGGCATATATTCAATTAAAATTATGCCTTGACAGTCCCAAAACACGGATGCCATGATTTTCTTGGCTGAAATTGTGGTTTTGAACTTTTTGGCGGAGGGTGAAGAGGTGTGACGCCACTGTTGAGACTGCCTTTTGGTTTCAGGCGTGTAGTGTGCAACCCAAGTTTCATCTCCAGTAACGATGGAGCGATTCACCTCCATGGAGTTTGCAGCGCCTCAAAAACTCTCGCCTTTTTACAAAATTTCGCACTTGGCGGGAGATTGGGTTGACATTTTTCACGAAACATGTTGTCGCGTCGAAACTTCTCAACGTACTGACCTCGAACCGGTCTCGTTGCGGAGGGAAAGGGTCAGGCTACACGAAAGTGTAGCCAACATTTCGAAAATGAAATCCATCCGGTCGTGAGAGCCTCAGTACACTTTACTTTCTGGATACTCCTCGTATATATATTTTTTTATTTAATCTGAAAAAAAAACGCTCGAAATTCAAGCATCTAGAATAGAATATCCTCTTAAATGCACGAATACTTAGTTTCTATATGTTTATCAAGGAATCTTATTTAAAAATATTCAAAATTTAATTCCACTAAATTGTGATTCTTTCGTGAAGAAATTGTAAACAAATATATATACCCTATTTTGCAAATGAATATTTATGCAGTTCTAAGGCAGATCAACACTAATTTGTACTAAGGTATTCAAGTATTCACATATTTCTTTAAAATATTAAAGCGCATCACAACTCGGAGCAGATAGAGCAAAAATGGCGCAGAACTGGTGTTATACTTCAGAAAATGTAGGATGGGTCCTGCAACGTTTTAAACGACATGTCTCAAAGGGATGGGATACAATCGTTTTTTTTTTACAAATCGAATAGTTTTTTTATAAATCGAAAAATTGTTTTTCTCTAAACTAATGTTTTAATTCCTAATTTTCATTATACTGACTTTCTAATGTATTGTATGATTTGTATCTATCTTTAAATAGGCCAAGATCCACTATGAATTAATACTAATTACGAACATTTAATTTTAGATATAAAATAATCGAAAATACAATTATCCTATACCCCATCCCTAGCCAATGCAGACTAACGTAGTGACTTTTGACAAACTTCACCAAATATTATTTGATTTTAACAAACTGTTGCCACATTTTTGTTAATTTGTAACAAGATGTTTTAATTTGTCATTATTGTTAGTTTTATGTAATGTATTTACCTAAATAACTTACTATTTATTAAAATTGAGGCTTATATTAAAGTTGATAAAATAATTAAAATTACTGAACATCGTTACAAGGTTGTATTGGGGCAAATTTGTGAACTGTCATAGGACCCGTGCTACAATTTCTGAAGTATAGTTATCAGGGACAGGGACCAGGTAGAGAAAGAAGATGTAGACATGCTATTTGAAATACTGAAGCTCCTTGCCCTACATGCAACAGGATATGCCTATCACAAATTGATTTGCATAGTCATCTTCGGTGGCATCTATATCAAGTACCCTGATCCCCCTTCTATTATACTTGTAACAGGTAGTGGGCATTCATTAACCACTTGACAGTTTTGCCCGAGCGTGACTCGGGCACGAAGTTTCTTTTTATACTGAGCTTCGTTCGGACAAATCTTGTTTCGACTTGTTGGGACTGTTTCTCCCGAGCGTAGTTTGGACAGATTTTGTATCAACTTGTTTTCTCCGAACGGAATATATTTTCGTATAGAATTTATTCGTTCACAGTCGCGTGTTAAATCCAACTGTCAAGTGGTTAATTTCCATGTTCAAGGATTTTATATTAAATAGAATAATAAAGAAGGAGCGCTGTATCATAAGATATGTCAAGAAAACTGAGGGCTAGAAGATTCTTTTATTTATTCATTTATTTTCCAATATACATGTCATGTGTTTTTTAATTAACAATAAAAAATTTACAACAAAACAAATAAAAAAACTAAATTTGTACATACATACATAAATACATACTATCACGCCATTTCTCTGTTGGGGTAGACAGAGAGGACAGAGTGCCAGACTTTCCTATCTTCACCCATACACCTCATATAATTTTTCTGACTTTTTACACTCCCTTCTGATTCATTCAACATTGTTGGGGAATTTCTTTAATAGTTCGTTGTTACTTGATCAAGTAATGGAATAACTGCCATTGGCGATTGACATGAATATTGAATTAAGATGAAAAAAACCTTTTTAGTAGAAAGAAAGTAAGTCCTACAATACGATAGGATTTGAACTTGAGCCACTCGAGTGCTAAGAAGATACGAGGGCGGTCCGATAAGTACTTAGCCTCACCGCCCGATAGCACCACTATCGCAAGAGCAATTTTTTATCGCGTAGTACATTCTCGTTGACAGCTACTGTCAAAATTTCAGCCGAATCGGACGCGTAGTTTTGTTTTGACCGCGTGTGGAAGCGAGCGTGTCTGCGGATTTGAGATAAATGGAATATAAAAGAGCAATATCGGTCGGTGATTCGATTCTTGTTTTTAAAAGGGAAATCGCGCAGCGAAATCAAAGAGCGCTTGGATGCTGTGTACGGTGATTCTTCTCCTTCGATGGCGACTGTCAAAAATTGGTTTAACGAGTTTCAACGTAGTCGCACGTCAGTTTTTGATGAGCCACGCCCAGGTGGCCCGAAAACGGCTACCACGGAGGATAACGTGACAAAAATCCACGATCTCGTATTGGCAGACCGCCGATTGAAGGTGCGCGAGATAGCTGAGACAGTAGGCATCTCAAAAGACCGCGTGGGTCATACCCTGCATGAAGTATTGGGCATGAGAAAGCTGTCGGCGCGATGGGTGCCGCGTTTGCTCACTCCGGACAACAAGCGCAACCGTGAGACCACTTCAGAGCAGTGTTTGACGATGTTTAAGCGCAATCCGAAGGAGTTTCTGCGTCGTCTCGTGACCGTCGACGAAACATGGATACACTGGAACACACCCGAGACCAAGGAACAGTCGAAACAGTGGACTTCACCCGGCGAACGTGCTCCGAAGAAGGTGAAGACTGTCCTATTGGCCGGAAAGGTGATGGCCACCGTTTTCTGGGATTCAAAAGGCGTGATCTACATTGACTTCCTGGAGAAGGGCAAAACGGTCACAGGGCTCTACTATGCCGAATTATTGGGCCGATTCGACGCCGAATTGCAGAAAAAACGGCCCCATTTGGCGAAGAAAAAAGTGCTCTTCCATCATGACAACGCACCGGCTCACACCTCCGCCGTCGCCACGGCTAAATTGGTAGAATTAGGCTACAAACTGCTGCCCCATCCACCGTATTCTCCGGATTTGGCCCCGTGCGACTTTTTTTTGTTTCCAAATTTGAAAAAGTCACTCGCCGGGCAGAAATTTGAGTCGAATGAGGAGGTTATCGCCGCCACGGAGGCCTACTTTGCAGACCTCCAGGAAAACGTATTTTTCAGACGGGTTAAAGAAGTTGGAGCATCGCTGGGTCAAGTGTATCGAACTCAAAGGAGATTATGTTGAGAAATAAATCGCCACTTTTCCAAAATTTTTGTTATTCTTTTGTAGGCTAAGTACTTATCGGACCACCCTCGTATGTCAACTCACTGGCTACCGCTGTCACTAACTGGCACCGGCAGGCTAAATAAGTTCTTCAAACTGCACAAATAATTAATTTTAAAATAGAGTATAAAATATATCACTTTTAACTAATGTTATAAAGAAAATTAAGAGAAAAGAAAAAAAACTGAAAGATGAACATAAACAATTTAATATATTTGTATATAACCCAAGGAAGCCATTACGAGTTCACATGTTAGTTATGACAGATAAACAATTAAATGTAATGTCTACAGCATGATAATGTGATGATAAATAGAAGCAACTAGCGTCTTACCATGAAAATAAATATTAACACATAATTTTTGAATTTCGCTTCCAGACAGTTCAGTCAAAATATTTTCAAACTCGCTGAAATAAAAAAATACAATAAAAGCAAACATAAAAATGGCTGCGGTGTGAGTCAATATGTGAGTAAGACAGTGAGAGAGAGAGAGAGAGAGAGAGAGAGGCGTAAGTGTCTGTTGATTGTGTTATTTACAAAAGCGTTCAGAGTTCATTTTAACTGAAACAATTTAATCCAAGTGAAATTTTGTACCGAAAATATGCTGTATTTTTATTACTGTCACACGGTTAAGTTACGAGATTAAATGTAAAAATTATTTTTGGCAGAACCTTTAAATGCACTTTTGACCATGAAGCATTCTGATATATATCTGTGGCGTTATGGCAGAAGTTGATATGTCTGTTTTTTGTCATTTTGTGTTTATTCTCCCAATTTATAGAAAATATTTCTCAGCATGTTGTGGCAAAACTTGGTGTGTCAGTCATTATCCAAACAAAATACGAGGCGTATCCAGAAAGTAAGTGTACTGAGGCTCTCACGACCGGATGGATTTTATTTTCGACATGTTGGCTACACTTCCGTGTAGCCTGACCCTTCCCCTCCGCAACGAGACCGGTTCGAGGTCAGTACGTTGAGAAGTGTCGACGCGACAACACGTTTTGTGAAAAATGTCAAACCAATCTCCCGCCAAGTGCGAAATTTTGTAAAAAGGCAAGAGTTTTTTAGGCGCTGCAAACTCCATGGAGATGAATTTCTCCGCTCCATCGTTACTGGAGATAAAACTTGGGCTGCACACTACACGCCTGAAACCAAAAGGCAGTCTCAACAGAGGCGTCACACCTCTTCACCCTCCGCCAAAAAGTTCAAAACCACAATTTCAGCCAAGAAAATCATGGCATCCGTGTTTTGGGACTGTCAAGGCATAATTTTAATTGAATATATGCCTCAAGGGGAGACCATCAACTCTGCAAGATACTGTGAGACCCTAAAAAAATTGCGGAGGGCGATTCAGAACAAGAGGAGAGGCATGCTGACAAAGGGAGTCTGCCTGCTGCACGACAATGCAAGACCACACACGGCCAACGCCATGAAGGAACTGCTCGCCTCGTTTAAATGGGATGTCCTGAACCATCCCGCGCATTCTCATGACCTAGCACCTTCAGATTACTATCTCTTTACCTCCCTGAAGCTGCACATGGGTGGAAAAAGGTTTTCAACCGACGAGGAGGTAAAGGAGGAGGTGGAGAAGTGGACGGAGGGGTTGGCGGGAAACTACTTCGAGGAAGGCATCAAAAAGTTGATACCCCGCTTCACCACCTGCATTGAGAGGGACTATGTCGAAAAATAGCTTACATATGTACTACGGTAACTACGTAATTTTTTTGTTTAAATAAAAAAAGTTGTCACCTACAAAAATTCAGTACACTTACTTTCTGGATATGCCTCGTATATATTGTTTGGAAAAACTTAAAAAATGCTTATTTGTACTGATTTAAACAGCTTATCAAAGTTAATATTGCTTCTCCTGTAAACTAAGGTAAAACGGACCCATCAACTTCTGCCATAACGCCACAGATATTATATATACAATAATTGTAAAAACAGTATTTTTTTTTGTATTTAGCCATGTGGCCTGCTGCGAAAAAACTAGACTGGAACACATTTTTTTAGACAAAACAAATTTGAAATCTCCAAATTGGATGTCAAACATTCACAACGGTCTTTTTTAAAAATTCAAAAATCAAACTAGAAATTCACTAACGGAATATTTAAAACAAATTGAAATAATTACTATGAGAAAGTGCAAAGTGATCTATTCGTATCATCCGTAAGATAACTCAGACTGTGTGACAAATAATTACTATGAGAAAGTGCAAAGTGATCTATTCGTATCATCCGTAAGATAACTCAGACTGTGTGACAAATAATTACTATGAGAAAGTGCAAAGTGATCTATTCGTATCATCCGTAAGATAACTCAGACTGTGTGACAAATAATTACTATGAGAAAGTGCAAAGTGATCTATTCGTATCATCCGTAAGATAACTCAGACTGTGTGACAAATAATTACTATGAGAAAGTGCAAAGTGATCTATTCGTATCATCCGTAAGATAACTCAGACTGTGTGACAAATAATTACTATGAGAAAGTGCAAAGTGATCTATTCGTATCATCCGTAAGATAACTCAGACTGTGTGACAAATAATTACTATGAGAAAGTGCAAAGTGATCTATTCGTATCATCCGTAAGATAACTCAGACTGTGTGACAAATAATTACTATGAGAAAGTGCAAAGTGATCTATTCGTATCATCCGTAAGATAACTCAGACTGTGTGACAAATAAATACAATTTGAAAGTGTCTCGACTGACTAGTCTTGTTGAACTCCATAATATACAAAAATGAATTTAACATTACATTCCATCAACTTATTGCCCATTTACCGATTTCACTCAACGAGCATTTCAGAATATGGTATTCCAGTAAATGGGCAAAAAGTTAGCGAAATCATTTTTCGATAGAAACATTAATAAAATGTGTATTTTATGATAAGAAATAGTATAAAAATGAAAAGTGAATATTGAAAAATTTGTAAACGATTGAATTGCAAAATAATAAAAAAAATTATCTTTCAAGACATAAAACTAATATTTCAAGATATATCTTGTAATAGACAATATTTTTCTTACATGTTAGAATACTTAGGAATATTTTCATATATTTTTTAATGCCTCTTCCCTAGATTTGAATGCCACGATCAATTAATTGAACCCTAAATTAATTTTTACAGCATTCGTTAGGTACCTGTCACTTAACACAATCATTTATTAACCCTTATCATGGCATTGTAGCACAGGTGTTACACTAATTTAGGGATTTAAGAAAAAAATCCATAAACTGTAACGTAATTTCAAATATGGCAACACATTCAAATACTATACATGCCCTATTGTGTGCAGTGGTATCATCTGGTGCTAAATATTGACAAAGCTACAACCTTTCAAATAACATCGGGTCAACATGTGTGTGTTTTGAAAATTGGGGTAAATAATCTAAATATCTTATTAATCACTACATGTAAAGAAAATTTTATTCAAACCATTTTATTTATTGATAATTCAGCTATGTAAATGTTGTTCATGTTTTAGATTCTAGAATCATTTTATAGTCCGTTTTGTGTTTTATAAAAATTGATATTTTGGCAATGTAACGTGGGTGTTACATGTAAAAAAAACTATAAGGAAAAGTTGTGATTTTTTTTCCCTCAATGTCCCTTCATAACTTACCATATAACAAGGAATAACTAAAGAAAAACATTAATATTTGGATAACTTGAACTTTGCCAAGATAAGGGTTAATTAATTTAATAATAATTTATGGCATGGAAATGTAATCCTTCTTGCCATGTTATTACTTTTGCTCCAATATGGTTTATTCTTTTCCATCAAATAGCGGCGACCACTTTTGAAAAGAAAAACCTCACCGTGACAACTTAAAAAAATCTTGCCCATCGCATCAGATAACTATATTTTTGTTCTAACAATAACAACATCCAGCGAGAAGAATCAGGCGGTGTTTATGTAAAAATAAAAATCAACCATCCATCATGAAAAAAAAAGATCTTCAGAGCTCCAATGAACGAACAAAGCTTCCAACCTCAAAAAATAATAGTGATTAAGTGGGAACCCATATCCAGTTCAAGACTTGTGCATTCAGATATAGTGGTCTTCCAAAGGAAATGTGACGAGGATTGAATAATTTTAGAAGACATTAAAAATCTTTATGTAAATTGTTTTATATTTTGGGTTATAAATTCATTTTGCACCACTAAAATTGTTGAATGGTGCTTCATCGTCCTCGCAGGGCCTCGTAGCCGAGGATCCCCTCGCCATTTCAATCTCGCTTCAGTTAGAAAGCGAAGCTGTACCGTGGAGTTTTTTTGCGTCAGTGAGATGTTGCACACCACTGGCCACACCGCTGTACTGGATCCGATGGCACACCGAAGTGAGACAATCAGAGCACAACGGCATGTTTTTTATAGTAAGAATAAATATGACCAAAGTCATAGGTATCCTTATACCCTCGAGTACTAGGCGGAAAAATACCTGTGTCATTGGAGGGGAGTAGGACGGGGATGGAACCGACGACCTTCCGCACGAAAGTCCAGTGCGTTCATTTCGTGGCCATGCACCTCAACGAATGGTGTTTACAATGTTATCAGAAGGGTGATGCAAAATTATTGAGAAGTGAAGTAACAATTGAAAATTGCTACAACGAAAAATAAAATGTTGACGGGTCTGCCTCACGTTACAATTATACGCTAGAATAAAATCTACGCTCCAATACTAGATAAACTTTTACAATGCTTTTTTTTGGTTTTTTAAATGAAAAATTGTTTTAATTTAAAAAGAATATATATGATCAAAATTATAGGTATTCGGGGGACCGGAGAGAAATGTTGTTATTTAACAACACATCATTTTTATATTTTCCATAGAAAGCATTTTATTTTTTAATCAATTAAATAATTGCCATCTTTATCAATCACGGTTACCCGTATTGAAATCAAATTTTCAATACCCCCATTATAAAAAGAAATTGGCATAGATTGAAAGAATTTCGAGAGCCCAGTAGAGCTACATTTTCAAACAGAATGATTTTACACTTAAATGTGAAAAAATATAAACAAAATAAACTTAAATTAAAGTGTTATTGATATGCTAGTTTCGCTTTAATTTATGTTTATTGTGTAGAGCTTTTTTCCCATTTAAGTATTAAATCATTCCGTTTATTTGTTTTCTTATTTTGTCATACATCGATTTACTCCTTTAATTAATTCTTCACCTTTGTCATTCCATTACATCAATGCCTATTATACGGTACTAACTTAGTCATTCTGTAATGGTTTGACATTGATAAATATACATATTTATATTTCTGTGTTAATTTATTAGGTGTTAACATAAGTTGTGTCCGTTTTTTTCCAATTAAAAAATGAGCACCAAAAGTAAAACAAAATGGTAAATGAATAATATGTTTAAGCGGTCTTCATCAAAGTCCACTGGTCGTCCGGAACGCTCCATGTCTTTCAGGTCAAAATTACCGTCTTTGAAACGCAAAAACCATCGACGAGCTGTCCTTTAATTCATAACATCTTCACCTACACTTCACAAATACCGCGAGCAGCTTTGGCAGCTTTATTCCCTCAATTAAACGCGAACAGAAGGAGGTGTCGAAAATGCTCACTTTCGTCTACTTGACATTCCATTTTAACCTTTCCTTCCCGGTGTTGGGTATCTTCTACACGTTGCTTCAAATAACCATCAATATCTCTATAAATATAATAAATACAAGGTTAAGATTTTAGGTATTCCTCCATAATATATTTACGCATTGATTTAAAAAATAATATTAATAATAATCAGAATTTATCGACTACATCGAGGTGTTTTGTAAAGATCGAAAACAAATTCGCATTTAAACGCTGCGAGTGCCCCGTCTTGACGATAGGTGAATAGTATGCGGGAAGCGCGACACTATATTCGCATCTCACTCTTGCATACTAGACTGAATTGCGAGGAGCTGAATTGTCTCAACGTCGCAAGGATTAAGCGTAAGCGCCGGGGTATGCGACTGACGTTCCGCGCCACTAGTGGCTTCTAAGCTTGCAAATAGGTTAGACGTACGCCCGTTCCGTGAGCGTTGCCAGATGGTTTTTTAATGTTTTCAGCAAATAAATCTCAATTATTATAATTTTTAACTTCAATTATAATTAATTAAGGGGATTATCTATGAATGTTCTTATTTTTCCGATTTAAAATCGCTAATTTTTTATTGCGTACTCACTACCCAACACCGGAGCACGCGTATTATTTTTATCACCGTAAGGGAAGGGTTAAAGGCTTATAATCAAATAAAATAATATATGTAACGTAAAAGCAAACACAATATCTTGTAGAGCAGAAAATTTTCTTTCGAATGACGTGTAACCTTTACCATTTTGTTTTACTTTTGGTGCTTATTTTTAAATTGGAAAACAACTTATGTTAACACCCAATACATTAATAAATCATTTTGCAAATCTGATAATTAAAAAATTGCACAATGAGAATTTTGAAATATCATATTATCTCTGGTAAATGGAATAAATTTTACAGTTTTCTTAATGTACCATAAAAATATTAGTGTAGTCCAGCTATTATTTCAAGATTTCATAAATATGCAAGTGTAGATTTTTTCATTGGAAAAAGAAACTTCAGAGCATATTGAGATGAAAATTATAATCATCTTATGTTGTTTATAGTTAAGGCATTTACGTTGTGGAGGTTTAAAGACATTGTAATTTATTTTTAACAAACACTGTTTATTCCACTTTTTTTATGACGGTATAACCCTACCGGTTTCAAGGCTTTCACCTCATCTTCAGGGGAGCGTAAACAAGACTAAATGCTGTTCGGACTGGCACCGATATAGACATTTTTACACTATTTATTTACACTTTTTTTATTTTACACTATTTATTTACACTATTTATTTACATTTTTACACTAGTGCTTTTTACACTAACTTTAATCTCCGGAAACTCTTATTTAATGGGAAAGGCAAAAATGGAATACTTAACAACAGCGGTGTGTATAAACTTTTATGTGCTGACTGTGATAATTTCTATATAGGAAAGACAGGAAGATCTTTTGAAAAGAGATTTCGTGAACACCAATCTGCTTTAACAAATCCTCTAATTTATTCTGAAATGGCTAATCATTGTCACCGTGAGAATCATACTTTTTCTATCGATGATGCCAAATTCTTACATATTAGCGGCAACGGAAATAGATTGGACAGATTAGAGGCCCTAGAAATTTCTAAGTCAGTATACCGATCAGAGCATCTGCTGAATAGTTATTTCCCCAAAATCTCCCCGCTCTTGGCCAAAATTATACCTAGCCTTCCTCTCACCCCTCCCGCCTCCAACCGTTGAAGTGTCTATATCGGTGCCAGTCCGAACAGCATTTAGTCTTGTTTACGCTCCCCTGAAGATGAGGTGAAAGCCTTGAAACCGGTAGGGTTATACCGTCATAAAAAAAGTGGAATAAACAGTGTTTGTTAAAAATATAATCATCTTACCTTGAAGCAAATATGATTTTTATAATTTTTTTTATCATCCATAGTACAATATTTACAATTTACATAACTTTCATGGAAAAGCGAGGTACATAACAAAAATTTTGTATAACCCTGTAAATAATTAGATTTTTAGTGCTATTTGTAACATGTTTCCTATATTTTGTTTCATGTTATTCATATGTACGAGGCGTATCCAGAAAGTAAGTGTACTGAGGCTCTCACGACCGGATGGATTTTATTTTCGACATGTTGGCTACACTTCCGTGTAGCCTGACCCTTCCCCTCCGCAACGAGACCGGTTCGAGGTCAGTACGTTGAGATGTGTCGACGCGACAACACGTTTCGTTAAAAATGTCAATCCAATCTCCCGCCAAGTGCGAAATACGCGGCGTCATCCGTTACCTCGTATGGAAGGGAAAACCTCCGGTTGAGGTTTATAATGAGGTGAAAACTGCATATGGTGATAAAGCTATGAATCGTACGAGTGTGTACAAGTGGTGTCGCGAGTTTAAAAACGATCACGTCACACCTCTTCACCCTCCGCCAAAAAGTTCAAAACCACAATTTCAGCCAAGAAAATCATGGCATCCGTGTTTTGGGACTGTCAAGGTATAATTTTAATTGAATATATGCCTCAAGGGGAGACCATCAGCTCTGCAAGATACTGTGAGACCCTAAAAAAATTGCGGAGGGCGATTCAGAACAAGAGGAGAGGCATGCTGACAAAGGGAGTCTGCCTGCTGCACGACAATGCCAGACCACACACGGCCAACGCCACGAAGGAACTGCTCGCCTCGTTTAAATGGGATGTCCTGAACCATCCCGCGCATTCCCCTGACCTAGCATCTTCAGATTACTATCTCTTTACCTCCCTGAAGCTGCGCATGGGTGGAAAAAGGTTTTCAGCCGACGAGGAGGTAAAGGAGGTGGAGAAGTGGACGGAGGGGTTGGCGGGAAACTACTTCGAGGAAGGAATCAAAAAGTTGATTCCCCGCTTCACCACCTGCATTGAGAGGAATGGCGACTATGTCGAAAAATAGCTTACATATGTACTACAGTAACCACGTAATTTTTTTGTTTTATAAAAAAAATTGTGACCTACAAAAATTCAGTACACTTACTTTCTGGACTTACCTAGTATTTTTATTAAATGTCTTAAAATCATGAATTGTTTTATATAGGGTCTTTCAAATTGAGTGATTTTTTAAATTCTTGGATAAAATACAGATAGCGTCGCGAACTTGCCTGGGTCTTATGACATTTGAGAAGTGTAATGTATGGCATTTATAAAAATGGAGTCGTATACAATATAACAACGCGTTCCAATTGTTGAATTATTTTTTGTATTGTAATCTCCGGAAACGGTGATGTTAATTGGCCACCAAGATCACGTGATCTGACACCGTTGGGACTATTTTCTCTGGGGTTACGTGAAAATCCAGGTCTATAAGAATGACCCCCAATCAATTCCTGAGCTGAAGGATGAAATTATTCACGTTATTGGTGAGTTAGAACCGCAATTATGCCAAAATGACATCGAAAATTTTGACGAAAGAGTGGACATCTGTGGAGCTGCAAGAGGTGGACATTGTTTATTGTGTTTGAATGGCATACATTATACTTCAATGGCCAATAAAAAGTTTTTTGAAATCAAAGCAAATTGTGTGTTTTATTCAAGAACTGAAAAAAATATTAAAAAAACCGCTCAATTTGAAAGACCCTATATATATTTTTTTTACTTGTTCATATATTTACACTTTTTACATAATCCTTTACTGTCCCTCAGTTACAAACTAATGTTAGACTCGCTCCGTCAATGGCATGTTTTAAAAAGTGACTGAAAAAACTCTCAATTTGAAGTCAGTAATATAATGTATTTAATTTCAGATTTTTCTTTCCTCTCCACCATTTCTTCCTTTTTCGTTTGATTGATAATATCTCACATTTATTTTTACTTTGTAAATTGTTCATGTTTGCCGCACAGGTGAAAAATTATTTGATAATCACGTAACTTACTTTATTTACTTTTGTCTGGTTGATTGGAAGAGATTGCCGCCTGGCAATAAGCCTGACAGATTGTTTTACAATAAAGTTTGAAATAAATAAATATATTTGTACATTGAACGAATAAAGAAAACCTGTAACGTGCAAAGACTTTAAAATAAAATAAATAAATGAAGTTTAAAATAAATATATAAATGGAGTGCAAAAACCCACCATTTTGTGGAAATGAACCGCTTCACTAGGCAAGGCCTGTGATGAAGTGGTCTCATTTCATAGTCACAAATTTCATATATATGTTATTCATAATTTTTTTTGTTGACTTTGCCTGGGTCTCTAGGGTCAGTGGATAAGGTGGAGCGAGGAGCGTGCGAGTGGCACTCACCTGCGAGGGCGAGTGCTGCTTGTGGTAGGCGCGCAGCCACTCACGCACGCCGTGCAGATTGCGGTGCTCCGAGTTGGGCACACGGCTGTTAGGGTTTTGCGCAGTCAGATCCAGGATCGAGGCCCCCAGAGACTTTCCTACCTAGAAAACATTGAACAATTCTGTATATGTGAGAGAAATCATCTGTATCAGTGCTACAGAACACATAGAGATTTTTGAGATATAACTGTTTACCAGATGTTCGGATTGATGTACTGACTTAGAATTTTATATCCCAAAAATCTCTCCGCTCTTGGCCGAAATCGTCCCATGCCTCCCTTACCCCTCAGCCCCCAACCGTTGAAGCGTGTATATCGGTACCAGTTCGAACAGAATTTAGTCTTGTTTGTGCTCCCCTGAAGATGAGGTGAAAGCCTTGAAACCGGTAGGGTTATACCGTTGCAAAAAAAGTGGAATAAACAGTGTTTAATAAAAATAAATTACAACATTTTCTTTAGTTTGACAGTTTTGATAAACTGGGTTTTTGGATAAATTTGAAAATTCGAAAACCAGTTTATAAATTAAAAAAAAATTTGGTATACATACAAAAAATTATATGAATAAATTAATTCTTTAAATATATTTTTTTTTATTTAAAAACAATTTTGTATTTAGAATAAGAGCAAAATTAAGTAATTAGTTTCAGTGGCTATTTTGTTATTTTAAAATCATATTTCCTGAAAAAAAAATGTAAATGAAATAAAAATTTCCCTCCACAAATTTTGCTTAGTGCATGCATCCCCACAGCATTATTTCTTACTTGTAATATTCTGCCAAGTCCAAGTTTCATTTCCATACATCAAGGTGAGCACCTACTTCCTATTATGTATTGTCATTTTTGATACTTTAGATAAAGCGCAGTGGTCATACATTATACTAATTTTTTCAATGTCCCTTTCAACTTGCCCAACACAAGTAAACATACTGCCCTGATAGCAAAACTCATCGACTTGCTCCAATTTCTCAGAGTTAACCCATACATTGTACACACTTTTAACAACGACTGTTTCTAAACCATATCTTTTGATTTCACTATATTCAATTTCAAACATTTTACTAGGCGTTTCTCGCATAGCTCACTTATCATATTTCATAAATAACATACAGCTCACTTATCATATTTTTTAAATAACATAAAACTCACTTATCACATTTCTTAAATCATCTTCATTTCCAGTAAGCATTAGCATACATAAGTCCGCGCACATTACACTAATTCTTACACCTCTCCCATCATCTTTTAAATCGCACACATGAATCTATATATAAATTAAACAACCTAGGTGAAATCATACACTCTTGCTTTATGCTTTTAGTAATTTTAAACCCGCAGTAGTAGTGGCCTTACATAAATTCTTAGGAGTGCTCTTGAGGTAACTGATGTTAGAAAGTAGCGCTATAAGAATTACTATACTTTTATCATTTTACTTGAGTTAAATTTGTCATATAAAATATAAAAGGATATTTCATTAAACAAACAAAAGTTTTAGTTTGATAATTGATGAGTTTTTTTTACAAAAATGAATATAATATAGTGAAAAAAAAAAGTGTTGGACATTTAAAAACACAACTCAAAATTTTAAAATGACTTTTACACATTCGTAAGAATAAATCTACATTTTGCGAACATTACCACCAAAAGTAAATTTTTTAATGGTTCTTTTTCATTCTTATTTTTCATCCTTCATTAATCACAAGTGTTCTTTGGGATTCAAAAAGAACATTTCAAATTTGAACACTTTCATATATTCCATGAAATAATGAAAATTCCACATTAAATATACATACATTAAGGCAGTGCTCCGCAACCGGTGTGCCGTGGCACACTGGTGTGCCGTGAGCCGGATACAGGTGTGCCGCGGTCAAATTCAATGTACGAGTATTTGACATTTTACAATTTTTCATTATGTATTTAATACACAATAACTGGTGCCAACTGTTGAAAACTGCGTAGTGTGTAGCGTAGCGCACCAAATTAGTCATAGACAAAGAAAAATGACCCTTATGCGCGTCGCTGAAGACTCATGCCTAATTTAATACCTATATATTTTAGCTTTTGGTGTGCCGCGGAATTCTAGGAAGAATTTTGGTGTGTCGTAGGTGAGAAAAGGTTGCAGAGCACTGCATTAAGGGATCATATTTAAATACACATTAGTATATTTCAAAATAATATAACAACAAATTTAACTAAAATATTACAATCAAGTCATCATCATCCTGTTGTGTAACTCATGACTGAGCATCGTGACTCTCATGATAGCTCTCGAGGACTCCTCTCCATCCTTCTCTGTACTCCGCAGTTCGAAGAACTGCAATTAAGGGTAATCCTGTTGCGTCGCTCATTTGGTCAGTCCAACACATTGAGACTTCCTGTTGTGAGCTGTCTTTCCATGCTTTCAGTGACCACGAGTCTCTTCAAACTGTCTCCTTGGCCACGGGCAATATATCCAAAGAATCAGAGGACTTGTCATAAGACAATCAAATATAACTTACATAACATTTTTTATTTTTGATTAAGATTGTGTATTCAAAAAAAATATATATTCATTTACAGAATAAGAATATTTAAACACACAAGAGTCGAAATTGGCCGTGAAATATTTTAAAAGAATAAAATTTAGGAAAAGAGCAACGAGAGCCACAGTTAAAGGTCCGTAACCAGGTCCTCCTTCAAAGAACACGTTCATATAAAGAATTCAAAACATAAAAATTGAATAAGTGAGATTAAGTACAACAGTGACACATAATGAAGTTATAGAAAGTTTGTCCAGAGTAAAATTATAAGCCCAAGAATATCTTTCAATAGTTCTACAAAACGTATAAAGGAAAAAAATGTAACCTCTTCAAATAATTGCGGCGTGTACTTGGGTGGAGACAGGGGCACGACACTGGACGAGGACAGCGCCAGGTCTCTGACAGCGGGTGGCAGTGTATTGATGATGCGGCCCGTGTTGTAGTTGCACTCCAGTGTATAGGAGCGGGTCAATCCCGTGGCTTTCAGCACGGCCACCCGACCTGAGCCCTCACGGGACATTCCGTCCCGCCGGTCCCTGTACATGACAACATTACATGAAGCCAGCTGGATCAGCGAGAGGAAAGTGATTTGTTACACATTTAAATTTTTGTACTGCGAGTTATTTTCCTTCTCCCATAATGTCGGATTTTAAGTCAGTCGTCGTTACTGCATTTTTCATACATAGGTGTGTCGCCACCGGAGGAAGCTCCTTTGGGTAGTTCCTTCTTTGTCGCTACATGACGTAGCACTTATAAAAAATAAAGAAGATTTGGGGACTTATTTTGTCCCCATAATAGAGTGAGTGGTGGAGGGATCAAACTGATCTGACTCATTTAGGAGTAAGTCTTCACATACAAAACCCACTTTTATAGATCCTTCAGAGATCCATTTAGAGCAGTTATTTCTAACAGTGGCAATATCACTCCCCTAGGGAGCGATATTGATTTATAGGTCTGTTGAGGTGTACAGAATTCTTAAGGGGGGCATTAGGGTTTTCAAATGGGTCATTGTGGTATTTGTTCAATATTCAAGTTAAAAAAATCAACATGTTCGTATACCTCACTTGTTTCACAAAGATGTCATTTGTTTCACAAAGAAATTATCCCAACTTATTAAATGCAGTGAAACTCTTGAAGCTGTGTGACAGAAGAAAAACAGCCGATATAGTACTGCTATACAAAATCATTCCCTCAGTGATTGATGCACCTCACTTACTCGCAAGTATTTCATTTCGTATCCCCACTAGATCCACAAGACAGCTCAATCCCTTTTATACCGAAAATTGTTATACTAACTATAAAATCAACTCCTCTATAATTCGTATGCAAAGACTTGGAAACGAGTTTTGCAACAATTTAGATATTTTTAATATAAGTGTATATAGTATTCGCCAGAATATTACAACAATATTTAGAAATAGCTACTAACTTTGTGCTCTCCTTTATTAATATAAATAACGTAATATAAACCAAACATTAAGGACAATACTTTGCCTCTGGAGTTGAGTAACCCTGCATCAACATGTATGAAGCTTATAATTCTGCAAAGCAACTTGCATCTCGTTCTACTAATGAGGCCATGTGTTTTCTATATCTCAATATATATCCATAAAATTCCCACAAAATTCTCAAAAATTATTAAATAATTTTAAAACGATGACTGTAATTTATTATTACTCCTGCTTTTTGTATCTTCATGTTAGTTTAAGATAAAGTTTTGTATTATTTGTCAATAATTTTAAGTACGTGTATAACCTGTCACATGTTCATTTGTATATAAAGACACTGTTGTGTCGTTAATTAAATAAATAAATAAATTGCAAAAAATTGTCTATGTAAAATAAAAAATATGTAATAAATGATTTTCAGTTATATCTAAAATATAATAAGTATAATTGAAGAGTAAAACTCATGAACTACATAACAACCATATTTTGATTTTTATTTTTTTTATGGAAAAACAGTCTATCAACAAGTGAAAATATACCCATAAATGGCATACATGTGAATTCAAATTAAAAGTGATTCTGTTTTACAACCAAAGATGTCACTGGGCACATTTACACAAGCAGTTTACTCAAATACCGCACGTTTTTTTCTTATAACTCTTTACGTATCTTTTGGTTCTTGAGTGGTTTATGAGTTTTACTCTTCAATTATGGAAAAATAATTAGTTTACGTAAAAATCAGAAACAAAATTTATGATATCATACATACCATCACACCATTTCCATGTCGAAGTAGGCAGAGTGCCAGACTTTCCTATTGCGGCACACATCATTTCGTTAGAATTTTTTCATTCATTCATTCCACGTGCCCAAACCATTTCAGAGTGCTCTTCGTCATCTTACTCAACACATCAGCCTTAAGTTCACAATCATTCTTAATCACTTCATTCCATACTCTGTCATATATAGTCACTATTTATTCTAAGTACATGCATTTCTACCGCATTTATTCTGCTCTTTTCAATCTTTTTCTATATCCAAGTTTCACTCCCATACATCAAAGCTACTTGGTACTAAAATATTGTTGTGGATTATCCATCTTAGATTAGTTTCAGGTATTAAATAGATTTGGGCATTTCTGTGGTCACGGTCACAATTACAAATTAAATTTCAAACCTTTGAGGGAAGTCAATATTTTTACCAATAAATTATGGTAGTCTCAATTTTGTTACATGATATAAAAGGAATATTCTCTCACCTGAGATACATGTTTCTCTCGGTGAAGTTGCAGGAGGTGAAATGGAAGTGCATATTGTTGAGGGACATGATGCGTGGCAGCAACATGCAATCCACGGAGGCGTCGGGCTGCGTGAAGTGGTTGCCATACATGAAGATTCCCTTCTTGGAGGCATGCCCGTGCAGGTCCAGGTACAGGAAAAGCCCAGACTCCTCCCCGCTGTTGGTGCCGCCACCTCCGTTCCCGCAGCCACTGCCGCTGGCCACCACACTTGGGCCCGCACCTTTGCTGCCTTTCTTTGTGCCGCTTTTCATCTTTGATGAATCCTATAAATTTATGTTGACCATATTTAGTTTGCTAGTGTCCACATTGAGATTTCGAAGTACTACGGTACTCTTGTTTCGCAAAAAAACATATTCTGTTTGGTTTACGTTAAGATTTTTTTAACCAGTTCACCGTTCACCATTTACAGTTCACAATTCATATTATTTAGTACTCAGTTGTTGGCATACAGGCGACATGTATACTTTAGCAGTATGACTCAGTTGTCGGCATACAGGCGGCATGTATACTTTAGCAGTATGACTCAGTTGTCAGCTGACTGCCCACATATTTACTCTTGTTTTAAACATCAAATTTGGTGCGCAACGCATACACGTACTTTGAGTTCATACATTTCTATAATTTTTAGAACATTAAAAGACATTTAACTTTTATTCTGAGATATTATAAATAGAAAAAAGGTCTCTTTCATCAGGACAATGTACCATGTCACAAGTCGATGGTAACAATGGCCAAATTGCATGAGATGAACTTCGAATGGCTTCCGCACTCACCGTATTCTCCAGATTTGGCCCCCAGTGACTATTGGCTGTTCGCAGACCTCACAAAGATGATCCAGGGAAAGAGATTTGGCTCCAATGAAGAAGTGATTGCCGAAACTAACGCCTATTTTGAAACCAAAGATAAATCGTTCTAAGCGTTAGAATGAATGTATCTCTCTTGAAGGAGACTATGTTCATGAATAAAGAAGAATTTTGGCAAACAAATGTTGTTTTAGTAGTTAGTCCCGGGACTTATTGATCGATGTGTTACACTTGATGTTTTTGTTATATTTTTGACCTAACCTAAAATGGCATCTATTTCACGCAATGTTTCTGTTGTATCGTATTGTAAAATTCAATAATCAATAAACATTTTATGATTAATTATTTCAAGTACATCTAAAAATCTTTATTATGTATAAAATCAAATAACATCTGCTGCAAACACATATATAGATCTAAAATTGGTATGGTAAGGGTTAAAAAAAAACTCATGACACAAGAATCTATCCCTTGTGATCATGTATGATTGCCAGGAATCGAGCCTAATGCACCCACTTGGTTAGCGTGAAACTAACCATTAAGATCATGGCTACGATCGACTGAAATAAATTATGAAATTAAAACAACGGTTCATTGACAGTTGCACAAGTCATGTTTTAGAAACAATCAAACTGTGTAAAAGACATACAATACAATTTTTGTTGATGTCCCTCGTGCTGGAGCCGGAAAAGGGGCTGGCACTGGCCTGGGCTGCGAAGGCAAAGGTAGCGGGCAGGTTGTTGGCGGAGAGCATGTTGCTCTTTAGTTGCACATCGTGCAGGGCCGGAATCGGAGACACAGCTAACTTCTCTCCGCTAAGTAATGGGCAGTGGCAATTGATACACTTGGGCAGTTCTTCCTCTTGCACACCGGAGCTTGAGGACTCCTGTGGACATTTCAATTATATTTTAGTAGTATTTAGTTTCTAGAAACATAATGACTATCAATTATGTAATTGTAGTAATTAAGTCTCTAAATATTATTCTTTCTGGATATCTACATGGATGGATAAGGGGCGTGATTTCCATGACACCTGCACAATAAGTGGAGTTAGAAATGCCCTTAATCTGGTCGGTTCAACGTAAGGGGGCGCAACCTCGTGATCTTCTACCAGAAACATTGCTCAGCATGACTTTCGAGTCATGTATTATGTGCCACGATATGTGTAAGAAATGCAATACCCTTTGTTGACAAGATTGTGGAAAGGTGAGTATTCGTAAGGAGTTTCAGTAGTATAGACTCGTTTGTTTTCCTTTTTATCCAGATATTCATAGAATTCGTCTCCAGCACCGCATCTTGAACACGTCCATCATCATATCGATATACTTTATAATCCAAATTTTTGCTCCATAAAGAAATATAGAGAAAACAAATGCTTTGACAAGTCTTATTTTAAGCTTTCTGGATATTTTTCCCTGCTATATATTTATTAGACTTGTCGTTATGTTCGTTGCCATTCCCACTCTGTGTTTTATCTCCATTAGGAAGCCATTGAGGTGTAGTTGACGTGTTCAATTTGGATACTCTTACAACTTATTAATCTTTAGGCTGCACAGGTTAGGAAATCAATATAGCCATTGTTTACATCCTTTTGAATAACAAAGGACATTAAAAGGAAATGTGAAACATTCAGCAAAGACGTATTAAGTGTGGAGTGGCTCACTTGAGTTTTGTATCTGGAGGGAGTCATGGAGGAGATGCCGGGCATGCGTGCCTCCAGACCGTTGATGGTCCTGCGGCAAGACAGGCACCACCACTGGCTAAACTTCAGCATCTCGCTCATGGACAGGTAGCTAGCTTTCTCGTTCCAACTGAAATTACCATACTGTATCACAACGTGGAAGTCCTTATTAGGAGTTTCTGAGAGTACTCATAAAGTATCAAAAATACATTTAAACTGAATTAACCACTTAACAGTCGGATTTTTAACACACGACATAACACAATGACGAATTATGAACTAATAAATTCTATACGAAAATATATTCCATTCGGAAAAAAACAAGTTGAAACAAGATCTGCCCAAACGACGCTCGGGAGAAACACTCCCAACAAGTCGAAACAAGATTTGCCCGAACGAGGCTCGGGGTCATCAGTATAAAAAGAAACTTCGTGCCAGAGTCCCGCTCGGGCAAAACTGTCAAGTGGTTAAACTATATAAGAGAAGATACATACATACCTACTATTACGCCGTTTCCCCATTGATTTCCTATCATAACACACCTTTCACCTCTTCTAAATCCATACAAATTCTCATACAACTCCTATAAATTCTTAGACTTTTTACAATTCCTTCTTTCAAATTATTATTCATTTGATTTAATCATACTTCCTTGGTCTTCACTATGCCTTCTACTCACAATGCACTGTATATTTGCTTTATTAGTCTTTCTTCATTCATTCCTCTTACATGTTTGAACCATCTAAGAGTGCCCTCCTTGATCTTACTGAATACATCAGCCTTGAGTTTACATTCATTTCTGACTACTTTATTCAGTATTCTGTCATACATTGTTTCCCCATGTATTCTTTTCAGTGCACGCAATAATATAACACTTTTTCAGCTTGTTTTAGTCTGTTTCCACTCCCATATTTCCCTTCCATACATTGAAAATGGTACTAGAATACTGTTGTGGACTATCATCTTAGCAGATTTTGATACTGTCCAATTTGTTTCTCATGTTTCATGTTAAAAATGATGTTAAGTCATGATTCATGTTTAAAAAAATATTTTCAAAAATTTGCATTGTTTTTTCCGTTCATTTTGTGAAATGATCACCACACCGGAAATAGCTCTGTAGGGCACAATGTACCAATACAGACTTCAAATGACATGAGTCACTCAAAGGTACAGGTAAAGAATGCAAATATTAAAAACAACATAGAAGCTAATGCTTTACTATAATTTGCTAATGCCAATTAATACTCTATAATCATAGCATATATAATCCTTAAAGTGCACTATTGTAAAATAACATCTTCAAAATATTGTCAGTAAATATTAAAAATAAAGCTTCAAAGTTACTACTCACCTAAGCAACTATAATGGCTTTCGGAGTGGTAAGGGTTAAGGTCTTTATATTTTATCTTTTGTTATATGATTGAAACTGTGATATATGTAAAGGGTACTCAGGTATCATTTATTTTTAATAAATAAATAACGTTTATTGAAACCTTTTTGTGAATACTGGTGGACACTAGGAAAGAAGAGTGGGGTCTGGGACAAGGTGTATCATATTAAACAGTACCTTTCTGCCAAAAACATCAAAGTTACTTTAGTCTTATTTCTTGATTGTTCCATAAATAACATTTTCTTAGGTCTTTCTTCTTCCTGGCACTGTCCCAACTCATTGCCTAGGTAGGCTGTTGGGGTCGGCTCTTCTCGTTCTCAGGCTGTATGTTCTTCGGTTCTGAGTGTCGCTGTCATCTAGGCCGTTTCTCTGTAGGATTTTGGAGCATTGAGTTATCCAGGAGTTCTTTGGTTTTCTTCTGGACGGCTGTCGAGGAAGATCCACAGACATTGCCTGATTTACAGTATGGTCTGGTAGTCTCCGTCTTATGTGCCTGTACCATCTCAGCTGTCGCTCTTCCAGCTTACTGTCTATGCCAGTGACCCCTAGGCTACCACCAATGCGTGAGCTCTTAATTCTATCTTTTAGTGATACTCCTGCCGACCCACCTAAGCACTCACATTTCTGCTGTTTCAAGTGGCCTAGAGTAGGAGCTATACACAGTCCAGCATTCTGAGCCATACATAATCGCGGGTCTAACGATAGTCTGGTATACCTTTCCTTTTAGTTTTATAAGAATTTTTAGTTCACACAAGACTCCTGTTACCGATTCTTAGGTGATTATAAAAAAAAAAAACAAAGTAAAAATACCTTGATTTTGAGTTGAATGAATCGCTATTGGTAAAGAAGGGCTTAGCCCCACAGGAGGCAGAGTCATCATCGTCATCATCATCAGTCGTTAGCTCCACTGTGGTGCTCAGCTTGGAGGGGATCTGTATAGGGGCGCGGGAGAGCGGCAGTGGCGGCTTGATGATGTGGTCCACGGCACACTCGTCATCCATTGCCGAGCGGTTGAATCCATCCATGGATTGGGTATTCAGGTTTAAGTCTTCCACCTGTAAACAGTTAAATGTTTTATGAACTTATTGAAATCTTAATCCATGTTCAGAAGCTAGAGAAATTACATACATGCATATAAAATATCACATAATTTCCTTTCACGGTAGAGATGACACAGTGCAAGACATTTTTTGCAACTTCCACATCTATTAACCTCTAAACGAGTATGGCAGTACGGTGTACGGCGAGCGAATTTTTACCTCAAGAGAGTATGGACGTACACGGTACATCCGATGTTTTTATTCCTGAATACATGAATTTACCTATAAAACGGACATGGCTCAAATGTTTTTATCTATTCAATTATTTTGTATATGGCGGCCGTAATTATGTTTTTTATATTACTTACAGAATCAATTTTTTATTTTACTTACAAAATCTCACTCGCTTAGAGGTTAAAGATCTCATACAGCTCCTCTTTCTCTGATTTTTCACATGGTCTAAATATTAAAAATCTCTTAGACTTTCCGCCGGGCCGCAAACAATATGTCAAATTTCAAGAAATTCGCCATGTAAAAATATTAAATATAGTATTTTTTTCGCTTGCACGTTGACTTGTATTTTCAGTAATTGTTAAACAAATATAATTGGTATGATAATGCGACACGATGGTCGCTGGTTTTCTCAGAATGGGCAGTCATAAATCTTCTCAGATACACTTAGGGAGAACGGAAATATTTGCTCTTGGATAGTGAACTCGGATGCAAAACCCTACCTAAATATATTTCCAAGAATTTCATAACATATAATTGTTTTCATTTTGGAATGGACCGGTGAGAGTAACAGTACATACAAGTAAAATAATGTCAGAGACAGCACTGCAACCAAGAATTCCCAATATATTAGCAAAGATGCAACAGCAGGTTTCGCATTAGTTTGTTGAAAAAACCCCATTGTTTTTGTTAAATTTTAATTGTATCAGACAATGTTACAATTAAAATTGTTTAACTGTTATATGTATATTTGTTAATTATAGTTACATACTCGTATGTCCATCCGTCACATTATAAGATTAAAAAAATATTAAATAAAAAAAACATTTTTATTTCAGTATTAGTGGTCCGCGAAAAAAAAATCCTTTTTTTACCGGTCCACAGGTCTAAAAAGGTTGGGGAGCACTGGTCTAAATATTAAAGATCTTATAGAGCTCCTTTTCCTCTGATTTTTTATGTTGTCTAAATATTAAAGATCTCATACAGCTCCTTTTCTCTGATTTTTTATGTTGTCTAAATATTAAAGATCTCATACAGCTTCTTTTTCTCTGATTTTTTTTGTCTAAATACACTTTTTTTGGTTTTACTCTATCACTCCAGTTTTTATTTATCTATTAGTAGTTTTCATAAGATTTAATTTATTTTAATACTAACAATGACTCTCAAGAGAGACCTGCAATACAGAGGATATCATCAGATGGAGCAGAAAGAGAAGGCACACATAGTCACATGAATAGGATGGGCAGAGACAGAATTCTGTACATAGCGGCACACAAGATACCCGCAGGACATCGACATACAGCTGGTTCCAAGAGCTACATCAAAAAGAAGACCTAAATATTAAAGATGACATCAGTAGCCAAGTTGGTTCAACACCTGTCTTTCATCCTGAGTTTTCATTAAAGGCCTCTTAAACATCTTTCTGGTAGATGAGAAGAGATTACCACATGGCAATAAATATGCCAGATTGTACTATATATGACGAAAGTATAATATATCATGGGCTCAGCACTATAACTATGTAACTCAAAATTCTATATTCTGAGAAAATGGCGTACTTAGTTTCGAGGTCCTTTTGTCTGGTAATTCCTCTTTAATGATGAGGTATCGCGCTAATATTTTTTATGAAATTAACAGCTTACGGCCGGGCGATAATTTCAATAGATATTTGCCTAGGAGGGGCGATTTTCGTGCAAAAACGCATATTTTCCAAATTTATTAAAATCGTCGAAAATATTTTATTAGTTGATTGATTTTAATGAAATTTTCAAATAGTGCACAATAGGATGCATTTGAAGTGTATAACACGTTTTGCTTCACTTTCAAGGTTGATTTTACAAAAAAAAATGTTTTGAAATATGTACTGCAGCACTACGCGCAAAATGCATACAAAAAAAAAAGGGTCCCCTATTCATTCCTCTTGGGCCATAAATCGTATAAGTCCTCGCCTATGGGTCGTAAATATAAAACATATTATTAAAAATATCTTTGGATTTCGATTCTCCATATAAATATATATTTTCACCTGATTACTTTTGCTGTCTTTCCTTTATTTTCTTGCACTAATATTCAACCGGATTTGATTATTTTATCGCACTAAGAACTTTTATTGCCAAAATTCAGATTTTGGGATCGACTGCTCTTCAAATCTAGCCCTTCGATGGCACTCGTTGATTCGTTATGTCTCGCACACATGTGGCAAATGGGCCTGGTTCTAGACACCACTAACCAAAGACAAACACCACGGCGGATCGACTCTGAATATTGAAAAAACTTCGACCACATTGAATTTATTTTCAAATTTAACCGAAAGATGGTGTAGAGTTCGATGAAAAATAAATCTTTTCCAAAAAAATCAATTCGAAAATAAAAATCGCACAAATGCAAAAGATATGATTTGAAAAAAAAAGCGAAATCAGGTCAAATTTCAAAGTCGTAAAAACCTTAGAAATGGAGTTCAAATGTTGCAGGAATTGGCTCTAAAGTTTGAAGCAAACCTAAATAAACGAAACTAATAAATATCCGAATAAATGTGTTGCCTTTTTTTTCCAAGAGATTGCGTTCAGTTCGACTGTATACAACCCGCGCAAACGCGGGACCCGTCCTAGCGGTACAAACAAAATTTCCGCGCTAGCGTGGGACCCGTCTTTAAGGTGTTAATAGAGGAGGTTTCAATAGATCGTAAGATGTAAGTTATATGAACTACTTTAAGCATTTTTTTGTTTCCATATTTACGACTTACCTAATTATGAAAATGCTAAATAACTCAGTTATTACTAATTAGAAAATGCTAAATAACTTTTTTTTTATCCACTTTGCACGGATTTCTCCTGTTACACAAAGAGGGTCTGTTCTAGCGTTAGCTTATTCGTTAGGAATAATATCAGCCAGGATTCTTTTCATACTGCTAGACGGAACCGAGAATATATCAACGAATATAGAAAGTTTAAGAAGAATTTTGTAAACTTTGCTTCTAATTTGTTTTCATCGCAAAAAATCAATATGACGAAAATAGTTGAAATATTTTCGTACAATCTACAATAACTAACCTGGTCAGCAAGTGTCGGGCGCATGATGACAGAAGAAGTCGTATCATCCTCGCTGTCCACCTTCAGCTTATTCCGCCGCAGTCCCTCGCCCCCGCTCGTATTGGGCGAGGCGGGCTTGCTCTGCAGTGGTGGGCGGCTCGAGTTTGGTGGGTGGCCTGCATGGATGCTTGACCACCTACGGTTCCCATCTTTGGGGCCGTTTACCTTCTTGCGTTTAATGTTTAGGGGGAAGGATTTCAAATTTTCCTGAAATTTAAAAACATTGAAAACTAATAAAATTGAGTCCTGCACTTATTGCAAATATATGCTGTATCAGGATGAATTGCACATACTTATATATACACACCATCATGCCATTTTCCTATCAGGGTAGGCAGAGAGGATTAAGTACAAGACTTTCATATCTCAACATATATCTTCCGTCTCTTCCACATCCATCCAATTCAGCTCTTTTCTGAATTCCTTCAAAATATCATTTACTTGATCCAACTATACTTTCCTCGGTCTCTCTGTACCACGTCTTCCATTCATATTTGCACTCTATATTTGTTTCATTAGTTTTTCTTCATTCATTCATTCTTCATGCCCAAGATCATCCTTCATGAAGATAATTTGATGAACACTTGGAATTGCAAGTCAATGAGTCGAGAGCGCTAAACATTTATATTAAGTTCACATTCATTCTGTCTTCTGCCACACATAATCACCCCATGTACTCTTCCCTGTGTACGCATTTCTATGCAAATCATTTAATATGTTTATTTTTTAAATGAAAAACGTTAGGTTTTGTGGTTTGTTAAGTTAAAATAAGTTACACTCACAGATAAAAGTTTGTGACAAAAAATGGTTTTATTAAATAATATTCAGTAGAATACCTGGTCGGGATTATCAAAGTCTTTATTGAGGATCAAGTCTTGCGAGGAGTTGCAGTCCGAGTCAAATGTGGAAACCAGCAGGGAGTTCTCACTTGTCTCATACACGTCTTCTTTCTCATAACCAAAGTGGTAATATCTAAAATCATAGCAATTATACTATTAATATAATATAACCTAATCCAGGTTGGGTTGCTAACGGAGAACACGGTTTTCACGCGACACCTTGACCTTATTCTCTTCCATGTTAGACTGGCTGACTTGTTGATTACGGTTCAATGACTACACTGAAGGTATCTATTTAGTAAATGAATAGCAAATCATGCATCCATGCAGTAGTTGGTCCTGGTGGTGGAACGATCAATATATTACGCGTCAGCTAGCAGTCCAATTTCCGGGGCTCCCTCTATATTCAAAGATTCAATATAAAAATATCTCAAGATTATTATCGTAAGTATGGAGTTTTGTATGTTCTTTGCATATAAACTATTAAGTATTTTTTAATATTTTCACAATAATTGTAATTTTTTTTTATTATAAATTATAATATCATAATCAAGTGCGTGATCAAATAATGATCAAATACATAAACAGGTCAATCTGTGTAAACAAGTGACCATGTCAAAATCAAATAAGTGACAATTATACTGCCCTCATAAGCAAAAATGCAGCTAATGGCAAAAGTTAAACTGCACTTTTATGTTTTTCATTGCTGCTTAAAAATGTCGTGATTCATAAACAAAAAAAGCAGTAAAATGTGATTCATAAGCAATAACGCAGCAAACGCATAGGCACCTACTGTCTTTTTGCTTATGAATCACATTTTATTGTTTTTTTGCTTAGAAAAATCTAGTATTTTGTAAAATTAAAAAGACATGTCGATTTTTGTGTTGAAATAAATGGTTTTCTGTATTTTTTTTATGGATTATGGTTCAGAATTTGATATGGAATATTGACTCATACTTAGTTAAATTTCTGATTTCTTTCCGTTAGCTGTGTTTTTGTTTATGACGGCAGTATAGTGTTTTTTCAATTCTTTGGAGACATGTCTTATTACTTGGTAGAAAATGTTGGGAACAATTAAACCAATTATAGACTGAAATTTTTAGTCATTCAACATATCCTATGGGCTAACAATATGAGGTTCTAAAGCACATAATGTGAATGGTTCCTTAGCTACATGAAAAGTAATCACATGATTTTAATACCTAATAAGAGCTCTGGCGGCGAACACAGTGGGGTGGTCCTGGAGCGAGGGTGACAGGTACACTCGGTTAAGGTTGACACCACGCGTGTCTGTGCGGTAATGACCACGCGCCACCCCATCGGGGTTAAGAAAGGGAACCAGCTTGAAGACGTACATGCGGCGCAGGACCAGGGCCACCGGGTCGTGGCGACTCATCAGAAGGTGCAGGAAACCATTAAACACAAAGCTGGATGGCGTCTCTCCAGGGTGAACTCGGGCTGATACAAATATCACCTGGAATATTAAAGTTGTAAGATTTTTTTTGACTAATTGATACCTGATTATTACTGACACATGATTCTTTTTTGAAACAACAACATGAAAGCTGCAGTCAAGAAACTTGGAATTAAACGTAGTCTAGGACCTGTTTGGTATCGAACCCAGGAAGTTGCACACTTATGCAATGCAGGATATCACAAAAAAGTTAATTTTCAACTTACAAGAACTAGTGAGATAAAAATAAAAAAATTACCTTTTTGTTAGCAAACTTGAACGGCCGAGGACAGAACTGGTCAGGAAAAAGATTCTGCAGTCTGTCTTCTCTGACATTGGTGATGCCGTGACGCGACGTAATGGTCAGTAAATCCATGCGCCGTCTTTCCAGTGAGTAGCAAATGCATTCCCGGCAGTAGTAGATGTCGTCATCGCAGCCCGTGCCCGAGGAGAGCAGTTTCAGGTCGATGGCACTGAGGGCGTTCTGCAGTTCCATGTACGTGTAAGGATACGTGAAGGCAAAGTAGGATGTCGCTGCTGTGTTCTCAGGTGTTCTGTACTTGAAACTCAGGGTGAAGACATTTTCTGATGACTGCAAAACAAAATTGAGGAGTGAACATTAGAACATTTTAAAAACTTTAAATGGAGCAAAATTTTATTCATAACATACGATTCATAACATATGAAGTAACAAAATCTTTTCCAAGCCATATAATACTATCCTTTGACACTTAGGCTAAGGCCACACCAAAGTGTTTCGCTAGGTGCTACGTGACTAATAGACTAGGTGACTTCATGCTTGGCCACACCAGAGTGCTTCGCACAAATTCATTTGACAATTGGGAGCGGTTGAGTCAACAAACGATGCCACTCTCAAAACTAACCAATTTCATTACAACTTACCATCTTTATTTACTTCCTGCGCAACTTCATTCCAAAGTGATTTTATTACAGGTACATTTTTGTATAATATGCTGGATGGGTTCTACAAAGGCTCCCTTTTATACACAGCTGTTATTAAAACTTCCGCCATCTTGTAAAATCAATCAGTGACACAATAAAATTAACCAACACATCTGTTCGCTAGGAGATTCACTAGGTGACTAATTGTCATGTAGCGTGGCGCGAAGCGTGCAGTGTGGCCTTTGCGATAGTATGCAGTGCGTTGGTTTGCTAGGATACGCCGCCTAACTCGCAGCGTAGTTCTAAGCACCAAGCGAGGCTCCTACCTGTTTGGCCGAGGCCTAACTTTAATCTTTGGAAAATTTTATTTAATGGAAATTACAGAAATGGAGTACAGAGCAACAGTGGGGTATAAAAACTTCTATGTTCTGACTGCAATAATTTTCTATATAGAAAAGTCAGGAAGGTCTTTTAAAAAAAACTTTGTGAAGACAAATCCGCCAAGGAATTCTTACATATCAATAATAATGAAAATAAATAGGACATATTAGAGGCCTTGAGATGAACACGTAGTAAATACATCTATTCCCAAGGTTTCACCACTGTTTACTGTTGACATTTCCTGTTCCCCTTCATTAACAAAACCCTCTACTCCAATTTTTTACCATTAGATGCGTCGCCTGTCGGTGCCAGCCTAGACAAAATTCAGTCTTGTTTGTGATCCCTGATGATGAGGTTAAAACTTTGAAAACAGTAGGGTCATAACATTATCTTAAGTGGAAATTTTGTTCTCAAGATCGTTTTTAACAACCACTACCTTTATTAAGCGGTAGACTATGAAAAGTATTTTATTAAGACAATACTTTTATTTCCCCTGAATCTAACACATCGATCAATAAGTCCCGGGACCTACTACTAAAACAACATTTGCCAAAATTCTTCTTTATTCATCAACATAGTGTCCTTCAAGAGCGATACATTTATTCTAACGCTTTCCTAACTTTTTTATGCCAACTGTGTAGAACGAATTATCTTTGGTTTCAAAATAGGCGTTAGTTTCGGCAATCATTTCTTCATCGGAGCCAAATCTCTTTCCCGGGAGCATCTTTTTGAGGTCTGCGAACAGCCAATAGTCGCTGGGGGCCAAATCTGGAGAATACGGTGGGTGCGGAAGCAATTCGAAGTTCAACTCATGCAATTTGGCCATCGTTACCATCGACTTGTGACACGGTGCGTTGTCCTGATGAAAAAGAACTTTTTTCTTCTTCATATGGGGCCGTTTTTTTGCAATTTCTGCCTTCAAACACTCCAATAACGTTATGTAATATTCGCTATTGATGGTTTTTTCCTTTTTAAGGTGATCGATGAATATTATACCAAGCGCATCCCAAAATACGGAGGCCATAGCCTTACCGGCCGACTGTTGAGTTTTTGGTTGTTTCGGACGACTTTCATAGTGGTGGATACAAGTTTCATCCATTGTCACATACCGACGCAAAAACTCCTGTTTATTTCGCGTAAACAGTGCCAAACAGCGCTCAGAATCATCGATGCATTGTGAGCAAACGCGGCCATTTCGAAAAAAGCTTTTTCATGACCAAATATTCATGTAAAATAGTGTAAACACTACCAAATGATATCTTAGGGATGTCAGCTATCTCACGTAACTTTACTTTGCGATTTTCCATCACGATTTTGAGAGTTTTTTAATGTTTTCAGTAACAGACTCATTTGGGCGACCAGAGCGTTCAGCATCATTTGTGTTTGTACGACCGCGTTTGAAATCAGCATACCACCGAAATTTTTTTTTTTTTTTTGACGGAGCAGAGCCCGGATAACACTTTTCAAGCCATCGCTGAGTTTGAACAGTATTTTTTCCCATTAAAAAGCAATGTTTTATCAACACACGAAATTCGTTTTTTTTTTCATTGTTTTGAAAATAGCAAAAGTAGCATCACTAAAACCAATGTAACTCAACGACACAATGTCGGAATGTCATGAAAGTTTGACACGTAACTTCTAAAGGTTGGTAGTAAGTGAGAATAGTATGGATTTGTTATTAGAGGCACCATCTGTTGGTTAGTCAATATGTTATACATTTTGTTATATATGCTCTTCTATTTATCATAGTTATCACTTTTTCCTTTATCAGAATTTGACCAGCCGTCTTCTCGATTATTTCTTATATATTTTATATGAACTTTAATAATATTGATGGCAGTTTCTTCCAAAAAAGTAGCACAGTTATAGCTACTTTTTGATCTTAAGTAGTATTCTTCTAAAGCAGCTAAGTAAACAGCTTCTCTTAGGATGAAGTGCACTTGTGATGATATATTTGATGCCCAGTATTTTTAAGTACAGTCAAAAGCACTGCACATCATATATCCAAATTTCCACCAAATTTAAGATAAGATAGGTAGAGTTATAACATACTATCAAACAGCATATAGCGACGTGGGCAAATGCGGCTCCGAGAGCCGCATGCGGCTCTTCATTGGTTTAAGTGTGGCTGCCAATGTTTTTTATAAAAATAAGGATACTTTCTTTCCCCATTATACTTGTATTTTCGTGTTTTTCCTTTCTAAATGTTGTGAGTGACAAGATGTGCACGTATGAATGCAACTGTCAAAGACGCAAGTATTGGTGTATACTTGTGTGCTGTGATTTCAATGTGTAGGGTGCGCACGCATCTCCTGCCTCTTTCTTTATTTGCTGCTGATTTAGCTGATGTGGATTATTTTCCATTTCCGGTACAACACATACGAGGGTGGTTCGATAAGTACTTAGCCTACAAAAGAATAACAAAAATTTTGGAAAAGTGGTGATTTATTTCTCAACATAATCTCCTTTGAGTTCGATACACTTGACCCAGTGATGCTCCAACTTCTTTAACCCGTCTGAAAAATACGTTTTCTGGAGGTCTGCAAAGTAGGCCTCTGTGGCGGCGATAACCTCTTCACTCGACTCAAATTTCTGCCCGGCGAGTGACTTTTTCAAATTTGGAAACAAAAAGAAGTCGCACGGGGCCAAATCTGGAGAATACGGTGGATGGCGCAGCAGTTCGTAGCCTATTTCTACCAATTTGGCCGTGGCGACGGCGGAGGTGTGAGCCGGTGCGTTGTCATGATGGAAGAGCACTTTTTTCTTCGCCAAATGGGGCCGTTTTTTCTGCAATTCGGCGTCGAATCGGCCCAATAATTCGGCATAGTAGAGCCCTGTGACCGTTTTGCCCTTCTCCAGGAAGTCAATGTAGATCACACCTTTTGAATCCCAGAAAACGGTGGCCATCACCTTTCCGGCCGATAGGATAGTCTTCGCCTTCTTCGTAGCATGTTCGCCGGCTGAAGTCCACTGTTTCGACTGTTCCTTGGTCTCTGGTGTGTACCAGTGTACCCATGTTTCGTCGACGGTCACGAAACGACGCAGAAACTCCTTCGGATTGCGCTTAAACATCGTCAAACACTGCTCTGAAGTGGTCTCACGGTTGCGCTTGTTGTCCGGAGTGAGCAAACGTGGCACCCATCCCGTCGACAGCTTTCTCATGCCCAATACCTCATGCAGGATATGACCCACGCGGTCTTTTGAGATGCCTACTGTCTCAGCTATCTCGCGCACCTTCAATCGGCGGTCTGCCAATACGAGATCGTGGATTTTTGTCACGTTATCCTCCGTGGTAGCCGTTTTCGGGGCACATGGGCGTGGCTCATCAAAAACCGACGTGCGACCACGTTGAAACTCGTTAAACCAATTTTTGACGGTCGCCATCGAAGGAGAAGAGTCATTGTACACAGCATCCAAGCGCTCTTTGATTTCGCTGCGCGATTTCCCTTTCAAAAACAAGAATCGAATCACCGACCAATATTGCTCTTTTTCCATTTTTCTCAAATACGTGGACACGCTCGCTTACACATGCGGTCAAAACAAAACTACGCGTCCGATTCGGTTGAAATTTTGACAGTAGCTGTCAACCAGAATGTACTACGCGATAAAAAATTGCTCTTGCGATAGAGGTGCCATCGGGCGGTGAGGCTAAGTACTTATCGGACCGCCCTCGTAGTTGTGAATCCTTATACTCCTCTATGAAGTTTGTAAAATCAAAACATCGTTGGAAGCTAACAAACGAGCATTTGACAGAATTGCCGCGAACGGCTGTAACAAATTTACACATAATTTGAGAGATTTAGCTAAAAGTGATGAATGGATTATTTATTATATTATATTTTTATTAAATAAATTATGAACTAATTATTATGTGTTTTCTTTCTCATTTTTATATTTTCTTATATGTGTATTTTTTATACTTTACATAGCAAATAAGATTTGTGTAGAATATGTAATAAATTTGAATTAGTGTATTTAATACTACGCGAGAACGTGACTGTGGTGTGGCACTTTACATATATGAAAATCCAGAATGTGGATCTCGTTGACCTAATGTTTGCCCACCCCTGGCATATAGCAATAAGAAACAAATCAATCGAGTACTAAACCAACTTTGATGTATGGTAATGAAACATGGATGTGTGGAACAACATTGAAAAGAGCTGAAGAAATGTGGGCATTTAGAAGAATACATGGGGTAACAATGTATAACAGAATTGGGGATGAATGTGAACATAAGGCTGATGAATTGAGTAAGATGAGGATGCTGAGATAGTTTTGATTTATTGATAGCAACATAGTATTTACATATATTCTGAAATTATATATAAATTACAAGATAATGGAGAAAAAAATACATTTGAGAGATAAGCTATCAAAAGGTTTGGGCACATAAAACTAATGAATGAAGAAAGACTAACAAAACAAACATACAGTGCAAATGTGAGTGGAGGATGTGGTAGAGGAAGACCAAGGAGAGTATGGTTGGATCAAGTGTATGATATTTTGAAAGAAGGAAATATAAAAAAAGTCATAGGAGTTGTATGAGGTGTGAATGTAGAAAAGGCAAAAGATTTGTCGCAATCGGAAATTCTAGTGCTCTTTCCTCTCTGTCTACCTCGATAGGGAGACAGCATGATGGTATGTATGAAGATGAGGTTTCGGAATTGATCATGACATTGGCAGATTGTACATTTTGAGAAAAATAATGTATTTTTAATTATTTCTTAACCATTTAAGTGCCGGAAGTTATTAGTATGGCCGTACCCAGCAGGCCGTGATTTTTTCAACAAAAATAAAACCTAAAAAATATATATTTTTTGTATACAGATATAAAGGATATTATGAAAACTTACTAAATATATACACCATGGGGCGTTTGAGCTGCCGTTCACTCAGAAAAACACAGTTTAAATATTCACAAAATGTCAGGGTTGTCACAACTTGACACAGAAAACACGTTTACTTATAAATATAGTGGAATATAACATACTTTGTAAACTAAAATCAACAAATTATCTGTATGATGTATAATAAAGCACAAAAGGTAAATAAACTATTAAATAAAACCGTAAAAAGTCTATATAAATGTCGTATTATGCCGCAAAACTACCGCCAATAACCAAAGAATACATGAAAACACACTTTGTAAATAAATACTTTGAAAAATTAACAAAAATAACGCACAAAAGTTAAAAATCAACCATTGAACAAAACTACAAACGAAGTCATTATAAATCATCGCAATTACGACGCAAAAAACTGTAGTCGGTAACTCTGTATCAGATACACGTATTGACTATCAGTGAAAGCTTTTAGAAAGATGACTGTAACTTTAATAATATCGGTAAATTGTAATATTTAAGTATTTCTTGATCATCCCAATAGATGTCCCTATGTGTTATAATTTATAAATTATTACAATTGGATTTGATATTGGCTTGCGACAAGCTCAAAGGAGAGCGCGTTTACGCGTTCATTTTGTATGGCCGGCCTGGCGAGCACTGAATCGGAGAGCGCGTCAACGCGCTCGTGGCAGTGAACCGGTTAAATATTTCTCAAAGTATGAAACACATCTGATTGCGCTCGGAAGAGTGTTTCTAAATTCAAGCCGAATAAACCCCAAAATATGATATGTATAATTACATGTTGGAATACAGAGAACTAGATTCAAGGGACAATCCATGTTCTGAAAGAAAATATTGAAAAATAAAATGAGACATACAACATAGGTGGGTCTATCCTTGATTCTCTCCCAAATGCTCCGGCCTGGCACAGTCTTGGTGACGGGCGCCATGCCCTGGCTGTACATCTTGCCTTGTCGGTTGAGATTAACCATGTTGAGTTTGACCAGCGCATGTGGCGGCGCTTTCTGGATGCCGAAGTAGAACCACGTCCGGTTCCCATTCTCAAACTCTGTGCCTGCGCAGTCAGGCCGGGTCCAGATGTTGAATTCATAGTCTGGTGTCTCGGGGGCATTTGTTATTGAATTTATACCTGGCACTAAAAAAAACAAACATAACCTTTCTTTGAATTTTATACATAAAAAATAATTTATTTATATATTACTTATAACACCGTGGAAACTTTTTTTTTTTGGGGATTCCGGGGATGTGCAAACTTTTTATTTAAAGGCCCCAGACTCTATTTATCGTCGAGTATGAGAATAGTAATAATAATTTTGATTTAAATTTAGAAACCCGTTCTATATAAATTGCACTAATTGACAGTTGTGTATTTGTCCAAAGAATGTTTTTTCTTCAATATAGCAGGGTTTGCCGATATTTTCTCACTGATAGCCACACACGATAAACTCATGTTAATTTTAACAGCTATGATAGTTTCTACTTTCAGCTGTGATGTTTTATCGCACCAAATGTAGTACAAGCAAGAAACTCTTGCATTAAAAGTATTGCTTAGAGAGGCACATTATAAGACTAATAACTGCACACAGTACACCAACTAAAGTGCTTTCAATTATCTTCATCTTTGACTTGCACATAATCTTTAAATATTCCTTTTTTTCCATTCTAATATTCAAGAATAGCTAGGAAGTAACTTTAAGGAAGAAACACTGAATTGAGAACAAATTCCGGGATAAAAGTAAGCTGGGACACAAGACTTATTTCATGGGCTGACCTCGAAAATCGGGAACTGATGGGTCACCTTAGTATAATTAGGCCATTATACTAATTTCTAATCTTAAAAAATGTTGTGATTTGTACTCAGAGAAAGGTTTAATACAATCAAAATTTCAAGTGAGGCAATGAAACCACATAACAAAATGTTCTAATTTAAGGAAGTTATGACAAATTTGTATGAAATTTAATTTTAAATATATACCAGGTCTGTAAATATGAAACCGGAATTTGCTCATAGATGGCTCTAGTTGTCAATGTAGTGACTGTCAAACCACGTCATTGGCGCCTTTTTCTTGTGTTTACATTTGTCAAAGACTTTTAACTCACAACAATACAAGTTTAATACAACTACATATGTTTTCATAGTGTTGAACATGTATGTTTTTGTGCCTGAAAACCATGATTTGCGGATAGCATTGATTTTCTGTTACAATTTGAAGAAAACTGCTGCAGAATCGCATCGAATGCTTGTCGAAGCTTACGGTGAGCATGCTCTTGGTAAATCAATGCTATAAAAAATTAAAAAGTGGCGATTTTGACATGAGAAACGAAGAATGTGGAAGACCACCGAGAAAGTTTGAAGACGCCGAATTGCGAGCATTGTTGGATGAGGATGACGCTCAAACGCAACAACAACTCGCGGATCAATTAAATGTTACACGAGAAGCTGTCTCCATACGTTTGAAAGCCATGGGAAAGATCCAGAAAGTGGGAAAATGGGTTCCACATGAACTGAATGAAAGACAGCAGGAAAACTACTTGCGAAATGCTGCTCGCCAGGTACAGAAGAAAATCATTTCTCCATCGAATTGTGACTGGCGAAAAAAATGGATATATTTCAAGAATCCTAAGCGTAAAATATCATGGGTAACTCCAAGCCAACCAGCGACATCGACTGCAAGGCCAAATCGCTATGGACGGAAGACAATTCTATGTGTTTGGTGGGATCAGAAGGGTGTTATCTATTATGAGCTGCTAAAACCTGGCGAAACTGTTAATACTGAACGCTACTGATAAAAAATGATGGATTTGAACCAAGCATTCCGTGAAAAATTACCAGAATATCAAAAGAGGCAATACAAGTGATTTTGTTTCATGATAATGCACCATCGCACACAGGAAAACCGGTCAAGGAAACGATTGAGGCGTTTAGTTGGCAAATACTTTTGCATGCGGCTTACTCACTAGACTTGGCTCCATCCGATTACTACTTATTTGCATCGATGGGACATGCACTTGCTGAGCAGCGCTTCACTTCTTACGAAAATGGCTCGATGATTGGTTTGCCTCAATAGAGCAAGTTTTTTTGGCGTGGCATCCGCAAATTGCCAGAGAGATGGGGAAAATGTGTAGCTAGCGATGGGCAATACTTTGAATAAAATATTTTTTACCATTTTCATACAATAAATGTGTATTTTCTATATAAAAAATCCGGTTTCATATTTACAGAGCTGATACATACTTCAGAAAAAAAAAAGTCCAGGTTTAGTATTTAGTGTTAGGTCTGATTATGAATTCAGGGTTTTAAATAGATCAACACACGTTTCATTGCTTTGATTTTAAAATAAAACCTTAGTAAATGTAAAAGAAACTATGTTATTTCTATGTATGAAAACTGACACTGTGTAAATCTAACTAATATCGATGCATTTCATTTTCAACCTTTAACATATCTAAAAATAATAATTGATTTCATATCCATCTCAATGACATTCGTTAGTGAGGGGAAAATATTTAAATCCAGGCTCCCTTCTCAGGAAACAAGCAGATAACCTCAGGTAACACGAGATAGTTTTCACTGCATTAAGTCAAACGGTTTGTATAGAAGTATGTTAGTAAAATTGTAGGGCAATAGCTTACCAATTTCAATCTTTGGAATTTGTTTCACATGTCCTAAATTGCCCGAGTCAAAATTGTGGACGAACACAAATCCGCCACATTCAATGGTGTTGTCCATCGCCAATTTGAAGCGTCTTGTTTAAACTGGTGCTACATTATCTGAAAATATCCGATATTTAATATCTAATTCCTTCAGTTCCTTTACTGGGACATGTCAATCAATAATAATTCTCGGTCACTTATGGGCTAAACTCAAAGTCTAACTATGTATTCGTCAAAAATTAATATAGAAAAACTTGATAAATTTACATTGGATAAGAATTTTGCATATTTTGTAAATGGAATTTGACGTTTTCATATGTTTTTTCGCTAAACAAATTACGTAATTTTTTTTTGTATGTCAACATTGATTGACAAACAGCTGATTGGCACGATTGCCAATTGCATATTTTGTTAATAAACTGTTGGCAAATATCGATATTAGGGGTGTACCTTCAGGAACTCGATTCGATTTTGTGATACGCGATTATATATCTTAATTGAGACGTCTTTTTAGTTCCTGACATCCATTTGCGGACAACCCGAGCGCCATTACACTAGAATTGCGTCAGTTGTGAACTACCGTTAAAAAGTGACCAGTTCTATATTATGAACTGAAAAACTGAGGCCAATTTTTCAAATGGAGATTTTTCTTTTCTATATTTATTTCAAAATTTAACATATAAAGATATTTTCGAAGAAAGTTTATTTGTTTTACTTGTATTTTGAAAGCTTATTTAATATTGAAGATCTGAAAAAAAGGTTGATTCTATTGGAAGTCTTGTCAAGGGGTTAAAAAAGTGATTGTTCTCAATGTGTCGTCTTTTATAAACTTAATTGATTTGATGCAATATTTATATACTATTAGATGTTTATAATTATAGACTAACATGCAAGGTATTAATAAAGATATTTTCGGTATTGTAAAAAATATATCTAATTGATTGAAAATAGAGAAAAGGCAAGGAATAGATTCATGGGGTCAAATTAAATCTTTATGATAATACGTTTTTATGTTAGGTTTATTGAAATTAGCAAATTTAGAATCGACTTCAAAAAGAACTAAAGTTCCCATCTCTACAGCACGTTCAAAATGGTTGCGAAACAAAGGAATCTTGTGCAGTCGTAAAAAAGACGATCTTTACTATTTCCCAATTCATATTTTTAAAAGACTAACGCATAAAATGTTTATCGTGCAGTTTTATAGAGAAAAAATATTCAGATAATCGTTAAGGGGAGGGTCTGGCAGTGTAAATACCCAAAATAAAGATCAATGACATTTGAGGTAAACGAGTGTACTTCTTCTTTTTTTTAAAAGCACAATACTGTGAAACATATTGACGTTAGAGGTAGGTACTTGGAGGAAGATAAAAATTTAAAAAAATCTGTGCTTCTCTCCAGATTTCTATTAATTTTCTTCTTGAATAAGGAATTCTGTAAACTTCATTAATACAACCCCGAAGCAATGAAAATGTTCGAAAAATACTCACTTCATCGATTTTTTAAACGAAATCGATTTTGAAAAAAATGTACTATATGTGGAAAAAAGCGTAAGTATTGAAAATATATCAAATACTTGTGGACATTTTAAAACCTTTTATGTTGAAAATATAAACAGTCCTGAAATGTCGAAATTTCCCCAAGGCATCAAAAGAATCGAAAAAATGTCAAAACATCCAAAAATGTTAAAAATTATCGAAAATCTAAAAATATAGCAAAAAAGTCCAATAATATGATAACAGTTTTTAATGCCGAAAATATCTCACATTGAATTTTTTTGAAATAATTAGAAATATGTCCAAAAACATTTAAAAAAATCGACAATATTTGAAAATATCTTAAAATATCTAAAATGGCGCCGAAATAGTACAACTTAAATATTCGGAAAATATTTGTTAATTCCTCATAAAATCGCAAAATGTCAAATATAAGAATTTAAAAAGTATCCCATATATAGTGTTTGAAAATACACCACAACGTGGAAGATTTGTTGAAAGGATTTAAAATATGCCAAAGACAACCAAAATATAAAAAAGTTTAAAAATATTTTAAAAAAGCCTCAAATATCGAAAATGTTCGAAAATACCTCACATCATCGAAAAATTTCCCAATATTCTAAAATATGTCAAATATAGTACAACATAGATTTCGAAAAAGTTAAAAAATCGTCTAACTAGCTAAAAACCCTGATAAATAATTATTTTCAGCAATCGGGTTTTTTACTGACCCGTTCAATGCGTAACCCGGTTAATGTAACCATGGAAAATCGAGTCTACTACAGAAGTCAGTTTTATTTAAGGCAGAGGCACACGGGAACAAATTTTGAATATACGACAAATTATTATCAAAAAGAACCGAGCATTAAAAGCTTCTGTGGAACTGTACGTCATAGGTTATTCAAAAGATTTTGAGAGCATCAAATAGAAATGCCTATGAAAAGTCATGTAAGAAATTAGTGTACCAAGATAGCTAATATTTTTTATTTATAACTTGTGTGTACAAACCACAACATTTGAGAGAATAGATGAGTTCCTTTCAGAACCATTGCAGGTGTACGCCAAGGATGTCTGCTTTTCCTTAATCTTTTCAATATACGAGTATATGGTGAGTACTTTATAATAAAAATAATAGAGGATAGGAAGGTGATATTATCGTAGCGGGTCGTAAAATCTCTAATATGAGATTCGCAAACGATAAAACGCTTATGGCTAACGACAAAGATGACATGGCTGAGCTTCTCCATAGAGTTGGAATACAAAACTGTCAATTACGACTAAAAATAAATTAAAGTCCTTATCGCAATCGATTTGACACTGACAAGAAGTAATTCGTTAAGGTATTACGAAGAGGTCAATACATTTACCTATCTAAGGTGTTCTCATTTCAAAGAATGGAGGATGTGAAGTAGATACTCGAAGATTAATTGGTTTGGCAAAATCAGATATGACAAATCTAACGAAGGTCTATACTCAGAAAAACAAAAATCTGTCTAGTGAAATATTTAACATTTTCGACGACGAGGATAGAAAAAAACCATGGTATATGAAAAAAGCTTTCGACATCTGTTGTTGGAGGTGGATTCTCTGTATATTAAGCGCATCAAGGTGTTTATCATCTAAGAATTAAAGATAACTGAAAGACTTTGGATAACATGGAGGAAAAGGATTCTAACATACTTTGGGCATACTACCAGAAAGTATAATGAAAAACTTGAGAAGCTGGGGATCACGGGAAGCGTTGAGGGAAAACGAGCAAAAGGAAGTTCACCTACTTGTACATATGAATGTATAAAAAAAGGAGTTAAGTAGATCGTTTTTAAACACTGCATTCAATATGACCCAGACTCAGGAAGGATGGAGACAGTTGATTTATCAAGTTCCAGGTAGAAAAGGGCCACGACGCTCAGCACTGATCACACGATGAAGGCGGATAATACATATTGTGATTCCATGAATAAAATAAAATAAATCGATCGCATAAAGCACAAATAAAGATGTTTTTTTTCATGTTTTCAGCAATTAAATTTCAATTATTATCACTTTTGACTTCAATTTTAATTCATTTAAGCGATTTGCTATGAATATCCGTATTTTTCCGATTTTAAATAGCTCATTTTTACATGTATATTGATGCGTATTTAACCCTTTCTACGCCGTTGGCGACAATATGTCGACATGGTAAATTCTTTTGTAACTCCGTCATAATGTACATTTGTATTGCTTACCCTTAAAAAAGGTCTAGGTACCTATTAGAGCAGGCATAAACACTATTTATCAGTTTTGCAACTTCATTGATTCCATTCGGACGCATTTACGTTGTTAAATTTAGTACTTAAGTGTAAAATTATTTAAGTTTTTTTTCATCCTTAAAAATGGAAGAAAATTTCGTACTCAGTGACAGTGAAGATGAGTTTATTTTCAATATGTATGGTGACAAAAAAAATGAAGCTATGCTAGAATCAAGTGATAATCAGAGTTCTAGTGGGTAATTGGCAACAGAGAAACCAGCCGTGGTAGTGGACCGTGCAGACCAATATGCATCCACATACTGCTTCCTTAGAAAATCTTTGAAGTGGTGGAGAAAACTTTTTTTTCTGGGGGATGGAATTGTGTTCAATTAATGCTTACATCATATACATAACTATAAAATTAAAAAATAATGAAAAACCTTCGAGTCACTTGAAATTTATAAAACTCCTGGGAGACCAGCTAATTGGAGACTTTCGTGAGCCTCGAAGTAAGCCATCTACTTCTTCGTCTGAAGTACGACTGGGTGGTAAACTGCACGTTTTGCGGAAAAGATCGAAGAGGGACTGTGTGGTGTGCTCACAGAGGAACAAAAAAGGGCAAAGACACGAAACATACGAGTACTGTGACGATTGTCCTGGAAAACCTAGGATGCATTTGGGATTTTTTTTTCAGATATCATACTATGAACAATTATAAAATTTAAAAATATTTATATATTGTTGTTATTTTGCCTAAATAAATTAATATATACATATATCTAATCATTTGAATGTCAATTTGCATCATATCTTTTTTATTTTATTTTTAAATAATTTTTTTCTAAAATCTACCATTTTTGCTTGAAATTGCAAAAAAGTACAGTCGAGTTACAGGTATGTCATACAAAAAAAAACCGAAGTTGAAAGGGTTAATACACAGCACCTGAACGGGCGGATTTTTTTTAGCACAGGAAGGGAAAGGTTAAAAAACTTATGGTATTGTACGAGTATCACAAAACTGTAATGGTATTGCGTCACAAAAAAATGAACTTTTTCGACCAAAACCTTATCACCCCCACTAACGACGATCTCTGTAAATTAGTTGGTTAGACGCTTAACTTTCATTCGAGGGTTTCTGGATCGATTCATAATGATATCAAATAATAAAAAAAGTGTCCCAGTCTGATAAAAGAGTGCGTCTGGTAACAAAATTGGTGTACATCGCCTCTTCATGAGTTCAAGTGTTGCCAACACTTGTAATGTCATAATTTCCTTTCCCTAATAATTTCAAGTGTAGAATGAAATATTTTTTTGTATATTTTATAAATATTTCGTTCTCTAATACATACAATGGAGAAATTCGTGAGATAGGAGGTGTCTGTCTTGGAGGGTCGTTTGGTGTAATGTCACTTAAGTGCATTCGGTATGGAAACGAGGATAATACACCCACATGAAATATTGTATTTGCCGCTAAGTGGAGAGTTGCGAGTTGGGTTTCATATAGGAGCAGAGCGGCTCCTAGGTGTTGCAACGTTCTGTTTTTCCAAATTTGAGAGTTTTGAATGAAGTATATATTGTAATTTATTTTTAACAAACTTTTGTTGAACGCAGCCATACCGTGGTATTTGTTTTCGCGCACTTAATAAAAAAAATGACCAAGAAAGCTGCAGGCTGACAATTTAACATCGTGAATTTTCTGCCCTTGAAACACCCAGCAATCGTCACTAACACATCTCGACAGAACCTATCCTTAATTTTTCTATGAACTTTATTTTCCAAGATTTTAAGGAGAAAGTTAGAATTTTTACTAGACGTATTTTCATTCATTGAGGGAGACATGTGTCTGTTTCTCCAGATCAGTTCTAGTCTTGACATGACACTCTTTGATTTATCTATTCTTATCTTGATTTTATTTTCACATCCACCGTTATCAATAATTGTAAAATAAAAATGAACCTTATCATGTACTACTATATCCCCAAATGTAATTTGATCACGTATTTATAAATACTAAAGTTCGATCTCTCCACCACCCACGTTGTTATGGAGGACAAAATATGTTCCCTTCCAGTGCGATCTATACTAGAAGGTCGAAATCTTCTTTTTTCATGAGCGCGACGTCACGCAGTGCCGAAGAAGCAACTGTCCAAAAGGTCTTATTCTCTAGTCAGACACAATTGAGGGTGAAAAGAAAAGTAGCAATAATGAACTTATGGTCTAACGGGAAAAGGAAAATGCTTCGCAACGTAATACATATACTTATGATGTGGTGTAAGGCATGGATCTCAACAGTTTTGTAAGTTGTTAGTATTTTCTCAGAAAACTTTGAAACCACTATAGTAGTTCGGAGTAGTTAATCGGTCCGAAGATGTACCGATGTAAGGTTGAACGGTTATCCTTGGATTTTAAATGGCGTATTTCGATACTCCCGGAAGTTGGTGGGCACAGTGTAATTTGGCGCGGCACTGTATTAAGACAAGTCCATGATCGGGCGAGCAAAGTGGATTAGCGGCCCGCCCTGCCGCACACCGCACCCCGAACAGCGCGCATATGGGAAGATAATCCGGTTAGGTAGTTTTTGCTGCCCAAACCTAATTCGCCAAGCTGAGTGGAAACTAACTGTATCATACGCCGCGAGAAGGGGATGCCCCTGATATGTTGTTGTCATTTGTTCCGGGTTCATTATGATTTCTGGTGGAAATTTGGCAGCTTACAAATTTTGCTCGCGAAATCCAATAACCAATTGTTCGTTATTACGTGTGGGTGGTCAATTTATACAATGCCTTTGACATCTTTTCGATTCTATCAATGGTTTTCGCTGATTTAACGTTATTTTCCTTTTACATTAAAGATTAATACTTAACATAATTAATACTGGATTCCCATTTGATTTCAGTCCATCCACACAGTTGCTTGAAGACAATTGTAAGCCGGCTTATGTTATTAAAAGTATGCCTTAAAGACGACAAAACGTCATACATATTGTTTGACAATATATCCAGTCACATCGTCGATTTACTTTCTGTATCAATTATGACTATATTTACACGTTGACCATTCTGGAGTTTGTTCAGATAAATATTTGATGAACAATGACCGGCAAGTGAAATTGCTCTGGCATCGAAAAATTGAAGGGAAAAATCATACGCCAGGCAACACTGAAGTGGAACGCGGTAATACTCGTACTGAAGTCGATTTTCATCGGACTTTAGCAGCAATCTCACTGGAGGCCAACATGCGGTCATAAACTGAACAAGTTTTATCAATGATATTTTACATTTGTTTTGTCGTAGTTTTTTAAATTTTCAGCAATTTTTTTTTAAATACTCGTATGTCGAATACTTGTACACAGTCAGATTGTCTTTCTGCCAGTTTTTTAGAGCCAGGGAGTTATTTTTTTTAAGTGAGTGAGTTGTTGCACACTATCAAACTCACCGCTGTACTGAAACCGTTTTTTCCCTCTTTTTAAAAGAATATATATGACCGAAGTCACAGGTATCCTTAAAACCCCTAAACACTAGGCGTGAAAAATGCCTGTGTCGTTCGATGTGAATAGCACATCGCGGGGTTCAAACCGACGACCTTCCGCACAGAAATCCAGCGCGTTACCGCGCGGCCATGCACCTCACCAAGGTTGGTTGGAATATATTGCCTCAAAGTCAGATTGTGCCGTGTTCAACAGAAGTATAATATAATAATACAATACATCTTCTCTTAGAACTCCTCGTGTTTTTTTTATTCCTAACCTTTCCTTCTTTCAAAACGTCATTCAATTGGTTCGACCATCTTTTTTTTTGGTCATCCTCTACCCCACATAAGTGGGATATATAACACAAGCTTATGCTTTCATTATAATTTTTGAAATTACTAACTAATTCGTTAAACGTGTCCAAACCCCCTCAACGTTCTCTTTTTCACCCTACACATCAGTTTTAATCTCACATTCATCCTTAAAACTTTAATTTCTTATTCTGTCCTACATTGACACACTACGTATTCTTCACAGTGCATATGTATTATACAGTTGGGATATTTTTTAAAGGCTGCTTCCCACTCCCTTTTTACCACTTTCTATTTTCAGAGAAGCCTATTATCGTTCTCCTACCAGAAATATCTAAAATATACCTTAAATAAAAACTAGATTTGAATCTTTAAAAAAAAAAAATCTGGACTCCAACGGATATCAAATCTGCAACCCCGGGGTAGTAGACATGCGTATTGCCAACTAAACCACGGAGATTGACGTATACGAGTGTAAAGGATACGAAAAAACTATGTCGTGATAGAAAACATTGGCAGTCTTTGTCTACCCCAACTAGAAAATCGCTTGATGGTACAGTACCCCGCGGTAAATAATACGCATCGGGCTTTTAGGAGCTAGTCCTTAAGGGAAGAGATGATGACGATTTGTTGATAAATAAAACACGTTTTGGATCGCAATGCGGAAGAAGAGTCTTTATTAATAAACGTAGGTATTTATACTATTTCCGCGTGTGTGCGGGAATGCGAGCACGATATCCTTCGTCTCGTTTCTGCATTATCGAAACGATTAATGTTGTATGTAGGTATCATTCAAATACGGAACTGGCGAGACAGCCGTGGTGCGTTCTCGCTCAGGCGTGTAATGCGGTCCGCTCCAGGCCGCGGGTTGAATGGCAGGCGTGTGAACTCTGGACTTGAATGGCCGGCGTGTGAACTTTGGACTTGTTTATTTAAATTTGTCGAGGAATGCAAGGGTCACTTCCTCGGTCATTGACCGTGTGTATGAATGCCCACAGTATTCCGAGTGGGCGACTGAATGTGCGACGACCGCCACAAGCTTAAGAAAGAGACTGTCGGCCATAATCGGCTAACTTCGGCTTTGTAGAGCATCGTCTCCGTCGAGCGATTTGTCAGTCGTTGTCAAGCGTTCTAGCGATAGAGACGACGCTTTACAAAGCTGAAGCTAGCCGATTATGTCCGACAGTCTCTTTTAAAGTCCGATATGTATTATTTACCGCCGGGTACTGTATGTTATGTATGTTTATTTACACCAGCTTGCCGTTGTTTATTTCACAAAAGAAATATTTTCTCAGTAAAAACTGAGTTGGTCAAAATAATATGACATATGAAGATATTAATTACCAAAGATATATTTCCTCGGACCATAAACAACATTTTTCATATTTATGATCAGACAATTACTATTTTTACGATATTTTCAAAACTTTCCTCATTTTGGTCTAACAAACAGCAAACTTGTGTTTTATGATTATATTTTTTTGTCGTAAATATAAAATAATATAACGAAAGTTATCATCTTGAATAGAACTACACATTTATTTACTGTATTATGTTTTTGTATAGAGAATTAGATCGTGAAGTAAACTAAGACACATGGAATAAAGAGGTTTGAAATTATTTTCCTTCAAAGTGCGAAGTAGTTAAATAATAAAAATAATAATAGGACAAATAATTATAAAGGGTCTTTCAAATTGAGCGGTTTTTAAAATTCTTGTGTAAAACACAGATGGCGTCGTGAACTTGCTTGGGTCTTGTCACAGTTAAGAAGTGTAATGTATGACATTTATAAAAATGGAGTCGTATACAATAAAACAACGCGTTCAAATTGTTGAATTATTTTATGTAATGTAATCTCCGGAAACGGTGATGTTAATTGACCACCAAGATCATATGATCTGACACCGTTGGACTATTTTCTCTGGAGTTACGTGAAAAGCCAGGTCTATAAAAATGACCTCCGATCAGTTCCTGAGCTGAAGGACGAAATTATTCGCGTTATTGGTGAGTTAGAACCGCAATTATGCCAAAATGTCATCGAAAATTTTGTCGAAAGAGTGGAACATCCGTGGAGCTGCAAGAGGTGGACATTTGGCGAATATTGTTTTTTTGTGTTTAAATATCATACATTATACTTCAATGACCAATAAAAAGTTTTTTGGAATCCAAGCAAATTCAAGATTGTTACAAGATTGTATTTGTGAGCTGTCACAGGACTCATCCTAGATTTTCCGAACTATAGGTGTTAACATAAGCTGTGTCCGTTTTCTTCCAAATTTAAAAATGAGCACCAAAAGTAAAACAAAATGGTAAAGGTTATACGTCATTCGAAAGAAAATTTTCTGCTCTACAAGATATCGTGTTTGCTTTTACGTTACATATATTATTTTCTTTGATTACAAACCTTCACAATGGAATGTCAAGTAGATGAAAGTGAGCATTTTCGACACCTCCTTCTGTTTGCGTTCAACCGAGGGAATAAAGCTGCCAAAGCTGCTCGTGATATTTGCGATGTGTACGGTGAAGATGCTGTGAATGAAAGGACAGCTCGTCGATGGTTTTCCCTTCAATAATGACGTCGAATTGCGGACATGGCTGGACGAATTCCCCGAGTCAAGACCGAATGGTTTTTATCGCACAGGCATTGTAAAACTTGTAGAACGTTGGCAAGGAGCTGTAAATAATGAAGGAGAATACATTATTGACTAATTTGTGGTAATTTTTTTGTTGTGCCCTCTTGTTCTCTTCATTTGGAAAAAAACGGATACAACTTATGTTAACACCCAATATAAAAGTTGAGTCTAACGGATGGAAGGTGTGGTTGCGGTCATTAGATTAGATACTTCCCCGTATCTACTATTTTTCAAAAATAAATATTTGGTAAGAAAACCGCATCAAGATTACCAAGTGAAGACCTTTATAGATCTTCCAACATGTCAGTGGCTTTTCAACTTTTTTGGTTCACGGTGCCTTTCCAAGGCGTCCAAATTCAGAACATATTTAGCAGTTAAACTTATGTTGATAAGGTTAGGTTAAAAAATAACCGAAACACTTATTTTAAAAAAGTTTTGTAATAAGTACATATTTTGAACAGCATTATCATTGAATAAATAAATCGCAATTAGTGGGGAAAACGAAATCTAGCTGACACTTCAACTATTATATAGTGGTTTGCACAGTGTCCGTTAGATGTCACTCTCTATCATCGTATCAGTACATCGATGGGCCGATTAAAAACCACGTATATTTTATTTCAGTTAAAATATTGGAATATTCCGCGGCGCCTATTTTGAGAGCCACTGTGATAGTGATAGTAACACATTCGGCTTTAGATGTAGTGTAGTATATGTATGAAGTATTTACCATATGTATATACCATCATAAATTTTGAGTTAATCTAATGTAATTTATCGGTAAAAATAGTTCTTAATTCATGAAAGTAGCGTAATGGTGTTAAAATTATCATGCAGTGAATTTTTTTAAGTTCCCATTAGTTCTTCCATGTGTGAAATTTAAAATATATTTTTCATTCGTATGGTAACTCTCGACATATTCGGTTTGATGATGCTGACACGTTGATGAGCGTGGCTGGGAGACAATATTGTCTTCAGCTCCAGTAATCGACCCTTTGGGCTGAAAAGTTCTTATTAAATTTCCTTAATGGTATGACTCCATTGTATCTTTCGAATCTATGTCTAAGAGATGTTCCTTCGGAGAGGAGTAGAACTTTGAGGTCGATTTCGTTTTCATATAATAAATTAAGCTTTTATCTTTGCAGGTCCTGTGGTGCGGAATGGTATGCCTCTTAGTGTTTGAGACATAAGTGGCGTGTGCAGCTTTAATAAGTATTTGAAGACAGCCCTTTTTAGAGGGTTTTATTAAAATTCATGATTATAAATGAACACTATAGTACACCTAAAACCGCACTGAACTTCCATGTGGAAGGTCGTCGATTCGAACCCCACGGTGTGCTACTCCTTTCGAATGAAGCAGGCATTTTTTTCAGGGGTATAAAGATACCTACGACTTCGGTCTTATCTATTTTTTCAAAAAGAGGGGGAAACCATGCCGGTGTACTATCGGATCCAGTACAGCGGTGAGTTTGATGGTGTGCAACGACTCCCCCATAAAAAAATAAACTCCACGGCAAAGCTTCGCTTTCCAATTAGATCAAATATTCCCTAAGTGATCTATATGGATCCCTAAGGGTCGATTTCGAATTGCAGGGGGTCTATGTCGGCGAGAAAAGAAAATGGGGTGCACGAGATGTAAATGGGGGTCCACGTGAGCGGACCCCATCTAGGCAGATCATCATCAATATTTAGGCGTTCCGTAAATGTCTTATTACACCTAACACAGATTGTGTGTACATAATACTTATATTAGACATAGAAAATACTTATATAAAGAAATTGAATGCAAATCACTGAACGTGAAGATTGAAGACTATTCCTCACTAATTTGAAGCCAAATATTGAACCATTGCTATCAGAGCATCAGGTTCATCCCTCTCATTAACAGTATTATTTGTATATTTATTTTATGTAAGAATTTTACTAGGTTTTGATTTGTTTCGTCCCAAAGCCTAATATTTACTTGCATTTTGTGTCTTTTCAATAAAGGTATGAATAAAAATTGTACATTTTTTTATTTTTTTACAATTGTCCACTCTACAAAAAACCTTATCAAGGTGAACAGCACTGTGTCAGCTGTCAAAAACACATTTGAAGTTAATAAGTTTAAGAAAATTAAATATTAGGCAGGCAGGGGGTCTACGGAAAACAAAGAAATCGGCAAGTGGTCTACGGGGTGAAAAAGTTTGGAAAATTATGAATTAGATGGACGATGGAATGGCGAGGGTATCCTCGACTATGAGGCCCAGCGACGTATAAAACTTAGGACATATGACATAGAAAAATGTGTTTATATTTTTTTAAATAAAACGACCGGATTAAATACATATAATTGTCATATGACGAATAAAATTGAATAAATTTAAGACTATGAACATTGTTTTAATTGAAGTGATACCTAGAAGCGCAATGTTTAGATAATCGGAGGAGATAAGAAAGGAGAGAATCGGAGGAGATAAAGTGTGCGAATTATGAAATGGCGTGTGTACATTTATCCGCATTGTTTGGAGTTATTTCACCTCCGCTGACTTTAGCTCGTTGTGTTTAATCGATCGTTTTGTTTTCCTAATTCCTTCCGCCTTCCGTCTTCCTCCGCCTTCCTACACCATCCTTATCCACCTTCCTCATCCCCCAGCGAAGGCGAGCCTTCCACTCGGCTTCATTAGTCTTCTTACGTGCACAAGACAATACTTTTCTAACTTTTATTGTTATATCGATTTTTTTCCACTCATACTTTACCGATTTAATTTTTTATAGTTAAATTTCGAGTTTAAATTATTTTTATTTTGTTTCTTAAAAAAATAATTACACTTATAATAAAAATGACGATGATAACAATAACAATTATTATAGTTATAATAATAATAATGACGATGCTGGTGTTAGTGAGATTATTATTATTATTATTTTTTATTCGTTAGGAAGAATATCAGCCAGGATTCTTATCATACTGCTAGACGGTACCGAGAATATATCAACAGTGTCATTTAGTTGGTTCAATATCTCTATACCACGCGTGACTGAGTGTTTAGCCATGATATTCGTCCTGTAAGTTGGTATGTAGAACAGAGGGTGATTCCTTGCACGGCTATATTTATTAGGTACATATAAACTTAGTGCTTCTAGAATCGCGGGACAGTTAAAGCAACCTTGAAAAACCTTAAGTAGGAATATCGCAATGGATTCTTGCCTTCTTGTTTCGAGGCTTCTATAGTTACACACCGTGAGAAGTTCGGCATGGTGAGCATATTTTGGGTAATCGCCCTTTGTTCTGTACCATAGATATCTGAGAATTTTTATTGTATTTGTTCTATATTGTTTTTATATTTGAGCTGATGAGGAGCCCAAACCGTAGATGCATATTCTAATTTGGTTCTAATTAGATAATTATATAAGTTTCGGAGGATATCGGTGCTGTTAAATTCTCTTGATATTCTCATTATAAAACCGAGTAGTTTGTAACAGTCCGATATCAAACGTGAGGCATGGTTAACGAACGTGAGTCCGACATCAAAGGTTACGCCCAAATCTTTGAATTCAGAAACTCTGTTTAATGCCACTCCCTGTATAATATACTGATGGTGCATTGGTGAAAACGATCGACTATAAGATTAATGATAATATTAAGAGTAATAATGCCAACAATTATCGTAAAAATAATAATAATGATGATAATTACAGTATTAATGTTAATAATAAAGAGGATGGCGATAATATCAATAATAAATACATAAATAACATCATGTCGTGTCTCTTGTGGATGGGCAGAGATAACTGATCTCCAAACCTTTCTATCCAAGCGCACAACTTTCGCCTCCACATCATTCATGACATTCATACATCTCGTCATACACAATATTTTATTATTCATGTTGATATGCGGGTACATTTTGTATTCACCATATTGACAATACTCTGTGTCACAATGCTCTGAATATATTTTGTTCAGTATTGTCACAAAACAATCTTGTGGTGTCTAAGTTTGTCTTGCTCTATTTAAGAAGCAAATCATGCATCACTTGTGTCCCGCATTAAATAAACTTAACAATTTATACTTCTCACTTTGCCTTCTTTTAAAACTGGACCATTTGATACAGCCACATTTCTTCGGTCTACCTTCTCATCGCACACCTTCCACTTTTGACTTGTATACTTGCTTAGTCATTCTTTCGTTATTCATTATCTTCGTATGTCCAAACCATCGTAAAGCTTCTTTCTTCATTTTACTAAAAACATTTATTATACCTATGCATTCATTTCTGATATCTTTATTCCACCTTTCTTTCATACATTGACATTCCACAAATTTTATTTAGTGCACGCATCATCACATCACCAAGACTAATCTTATCCTTCTACCTAGTCTAAGTTCCACTTTCATACATCAAGGTGGGCACCAACACTCCAGTATGTGTTGTCATTTTTCGTACCGTTAATATTGATCAATAATGATGGCTCGAATAATAATAATAAAAAATAAAAAAATATATAATAACAATGATGTGGATGATGATGATAGTAAAAATAATAATCTGATGATGATTCTGACCAAATTAAAGTTAATAACAAGTGTTTTGATGATTTTATCAATAATTATGACAATAATTAATAATAATACACATACAAATCATAATAATGATGATAAAAATAATATTTCTAAAAAATATTGTTAAAATAATAATAATATTGATAATAATAATATCAATTATTTTAAAAATAATAATGATGATAGTAAACATAATTTGCTAACAATTATTGTAAAAATAATAATAATGATGATAATAATATCAATTATTATTAAATTAATAATGATGATAATAATATTAATTATTATAAAAATAATAATGATGATAATATATAGTACATAATTTACTCACACTTATTGTAAAAATAATAATAATGATGATAATAATATCAATAATTATTAAATTAATAATGACGATAATAATATCAATTATTGTAAAAATAATAATGATGATAATAAACATAATTTGCTAACAATTATTGTAAAAATAATAATAATGATGATAATAATATCAATTATTATTAAATTAATAATGATGATAATAATATCAATTAAAATAAAAATAATAATGAGGATAAAAATTATTAATGATGATAATATCAATTATTTTGAAAATAATAATGATGATTATAAACATAATTTGCTAACAATTATTGTAAAAATAATAATAATATCAATTATTATAAAAATAAGAATGAGGATAAAAATAATAATAATAATGATCATAATAATATTAATTATTGTAAAAATAATAATGATGATAATAATATCAATTAAAATAATAATGAGGATAAAAATTATTAATGATGATAATATCAATTATTTTGAAAATAATAATGATGATAATAAAAATAACTTGCTAACAATTATTGTAAAAAAAATAATAATGATGATAATGATATCAATTATTATAAAAATAATAATGAGGATAAAAATAATAATAATAATGATGATAATAATATTAATTATTGTAAAAATAATAATGATGATAATAATATCAATTAAAATAAAAATAATAATGAGGATGAAAATTATTAATGATGATAATAATATCAATTATTTTGAAAATAATAATGATGATAATAAAAATAATTTGCTAACAATTATTGTAAAAATAATAATAATGATGATAATAATATCAATTATTATGAAAATAATAATGAGGATAAAAATAATAATGATGATGAAGAAAAATGATGATATTGAAAATAGTAATATCGATTGTTATCAATTATTATAATTATAAGAGGATTATTATTATAAGAAGACAACCCGTGGCTAAGTAACCAAAACGCTTAACTTCAATCCGAAGGGTTTATGGTTAAAATACAATACGTTTTCAAGTTTACTGTTCTGTACAAAGCGGTGAGATATTTACTCAAATATCTCAAAACAGGTAAAACCTGGGTTAGTGCCTTTTTCCATTATTACATAGAAACATTGAGCGACAATAAATTGTCACTAACCGATATAAAATTGTCTTGTAAAAAAGTATCAATTTAATATTAAACCAAATAAAATGAAGGTAAATTATAGTTAATTCAGGTCTGAATATTCATAGTGAGGGCTGGGTGTAGGGTGTAGGGTGTAAGGGTGAAGGAGGAACCTACAGAGTTTCTCAATAAATATATTGCGGTGCTCACCTAGTCCGTAATGCTACAAATAACAATTCATTGGAAATTATTAATCCGGTTATTTAGTTCAGTCCGCAGCACTGCGACTGGGGCTGGTAGTCGGAGACAGGAGTCGGGGCGGGGGGGGGGGGGGGGGGGGGTGTCCATTGTTGGGTGTAGGAATTATAAAGAGTGTTAATTTTGCCGCTCTTTGGGTTATAAACCCAGGGCAGCTGCTTACGGTTGTGCCGCCTTAGTGTGAAAAATATTATACATAACAAACCTTGCCATGAGCCAAAATATTATCTAATATTTTGGAAAGTTTTCTAATATTTTAAATTCTATTATTTATTATCTAATATTTAAAAAAAAGATACATTGAACATTTCAGATCAAAATATATAGGTACCTAATTCTAATTTCAGATCAAAAATAGAGGAATGAAAAATGTTCGACTGAACAGGATAGTCTGATGCAATGTATTTTTTTCGACAGAACAGGATAGTCAGATGAAATGTGTTTTGTTCGACAGAACAGGATAGTCTGATGCAATGTATTTTGTTTGACTGAACAGGATAGTCTGATGTAATGTATTTTGTTCGACAGAACAGGATAGTCTGATGCAATGTATTTTGTTTGACAACAGGATAGTCTGATGTAATGTATTTTGTTCGACAGAACAGGATAGTCTGATGCAATGTATTTTGTTCGACAGAACAGGATAGTCTGATGCAATGTATTTTGTTCCACAGAACAGGATAGTCTGATGCAATGTATTTTGTTCCACAGAACAGGATAGTCAGATGCAATGTGTTTTGTTCGACAGAACAGGATAGTCTGATGCAATGTATTTTATTCGACAGAACAGGATAGTCTGATGCAATGTATTTTGTTCGACTGAACAGGATAGTCTGATGTAATGTATTTTGTTCGACAGAACATGATAGTCTGATGCAATGTATTTTATTCGACAGAACAGGATAGTCAGATGAAATGTGTTTTGTTCGACAGAACAGGATAGTCTGATGCAATGTATTTTGTTCGACTGAACAGGATAGTCTGATGTAATGTATTTTGTTCGACAGAACATGATAGTCTGATGCAATGTATTTTATTCGACAGAACAGGATAGTCAGATGAAATGTGTTTTATTCGACAGAACAGGATAGTCTGATGTAATGTATTTTGTTCGACAGAACAGGATAGTCTGATGTAATTTTTTTTGTTCGACTGAACAGGATAGTCTGATGCAATGTATTTTATTCGACAGAACAGGATAGTCAGATGAAATGTGTTTTGTTCGACAGAACAGGATAGTCTGATGCAATGTATTTTGTTCGACAGAACAGGATAGTCTGATGCAATGTATTTTGTTCCACAGAACAGGATAGTCTGATGCAATGTATTTTGTTCGACTGAACAGGATAGTCTGATGTAATGTATTTTGTTCGACAGAACAGGATAGTCTGATGTAATGTATTTTGTTCGACAGAACAGGATAGTCTGATGTAATGTATTTTGTTCGACTGAACAGGATAGTCTGATGCAATGTATTTTGTTCGACTGAACAGGATAGTCTGATGTAATGTATTTTGTTCGACAGAACATGATAGTCTGATGCAATGTATTTTATTCGACAGAACAGGATAGTCAGATGAAATGTGTTTTGTTCGACAGAACAGGATAGTCTGATGTAATGTATTTTGTTCGACTGAACAGGATAGTCTGATGTAATGTATTTTATTCGACAGAACAGGATAGTCAGATGAAATGTGTTTTGTTCGACAGAACAGGATAGTCTGATGCAATGTATTTTGTTCGACAGAACAGGATAGTCTGATGCAATGTATTTTGTTCCACAGAACAGGATAGTCTGATGCAATATATTTTGTTCCACAGAACAGGATAGTCTGATGCAATGTATTTTGTTCGACTGAACAGGATAGTCTGATGTAATGTATTTTGTTCGACAGAACAGGATAGTCTGATGTAATGTATTTTGTTCGACAGAACAGGATAGTCTGATGTAATGTATTTTGTTCGACTGAACAGGATAGTCTGATGCAATGTATTTTGTTCGACAGAACATGATAGTCTGATGCAATGTATTTTATTCGACAGAACAGGATAGTCAGATGAAATGTGTTTTGTTCGACAGAACAGGATAGTCTGATGCAATGTATTTTGTTCGACATAACAGGATAGTCTGATGCAATGTATTTTGTTCCACAGAAGTCTGATGCAATGTATTTTGTTTGACAACAGGATAGTCTGATGTAATGTATTTTGTTCGACAGAACAGGATAGTCTGATGCAATGTATTTTGTTCGACAGAACAGGATAGTCTGATGCAATGTATTTTGTTCCACAGAACAGGATAGTCTGATGCAATGTATTTTGTTCCACAGAACAGGATAGTCAGATGCAATGTGTTTTGTTTGACAGAACAGGATAGTCTGATGCAATGTATTTTGTTCAACAGAACAGAATACTCTGATGCAGTGTAGTTTTTTGATTCCAGATAGAAAGTGATTGGAAATATTTTTTTTCCTTTTCTTCTTCTTGAATTATGACCGTGAACTCCATACATGTATGTAGGAGTATACGTCGGTGTCAAGTAATGCCCACTTTATAGGATCTCGTTAGTTCTATTCACATATGCCATCGTATCGGCACACTTGAGTTGCCGTGTCGTTAGTTGGTATTTTCAGTATACCAAAAGCTTCTTCTGTAATAATGGCCGTGAACTATACTCGTATATGAAGAAGTATACGCCAGTTTCGAATTATGCCCACTTCATAAGATCTCGTTATTTCTGTTCACATGGGAGACATATCGGCACGCTTGGCTGCCGTCTCCGTAGTTAGTACTTTGGGTGCACTAAAAGTAACTCAGTCTGAGACTTATTTAAAAAAAAGTCTTTTTGCGAACGTCGCACACTTCGCAATATGGATGTTGCGGTCCTGCTTTTACCTCAAAGTGTTCCCTATCTACCCCATTAATCCTCTTTGGAATATCTCGGAGGGGTTTCATTTTGCAAGATCTGAAAGATCCGCCATTGGCTACTGATAACGATGCCGTTCAATTTATCTCGATTGAATTAATTAAACGATACAAATGAAAACAATTCATCGGAGCTGGTTCCACGACTCCAAGGTTCCACCGAGGTACAGTGAAGTCTCGATCGATCGTTCCATGAATAATCCTTTTCCAGTGTGTGTCGTTTATTTCATAGTCCCGTATTTATTCCTTATAAAACACGCAAAAATAGATCGCATTGATCATTTTATAACATGTCCATCGTTTTACAGAAATAAACTGTTTAAAATGTCAATTTTTTAAAATTATTTACTCGAAAGATTGTTTTTTTCTTAATTTAAAAACAATACTTCGTAGCTAATATAAGTGCTCGGTTAAAACTTTAGTTAACTTCAGGTTCAATAAAATTGTGCACTCTACCCCCTTCGATCTGCAACGCTAGGCATCGAATTGTGTAATTGAACAATTATATGTATATATTTCTTCATTATATCCATAATATAACATATGCCATATAAGTCACACTGAATTCCTGTTCCATCTTCTTAGTATAATACTATTAATAAAAGGACAATTTATATAGTACGGTTTAGAGAAAAAAACTCCCCTCAAAGGCGCTCTAACTAGGGATTCGAACCCATTATTATTGACAGATAAAAATATTACAAAATAAATATATCTATAATATAATATTAGTTGAGTATAAGGATTGGATGGTAGTGACTTCGGCCATAGATTATGTACTTCCTCGCATTTGCATATGTCCAGAAAAATGTATTTGGTAAGAAAACCGCGGAAAGCTTACCGAGGGAAGACGGCCTACAAATAAACGACGGTAGACCTTAATTATACTCGTAACATACATTGTTTGCTTTTGACAAAAAAAACTGCTAAAAACAAACGATGATGAAATACTATTTTAATCAAACGCGGGCGCCCGGAAAAAGGAGGCGCCCGAAATCAAAATAAAATACACTTTAATGTGTATTGATTTGATTTTCTGTCTTTATCGTTCGTAGTTAAATTCATAACATTTAAAAAATATTTGTAGATCACTAAATAGACTCCGAGTAGGGGGTGACTAGATAGACTTCTTCTTCCCAGTGTCATGTCAGGTCCCCCCAACGTTGAATATCACCTGAGAGTAAACATCTTTGTCCCCGGAAGCCCGAAAAAGATCTCCGACGCTCTTTATACCAGTCCAATCACGTATATTGCGGAGCCAGGAGATTTTCCTCATGCCAACACCTCTACAACCCTCTAGATAGACGCAGAGTAAAAATGCAGATATTGGGTTTATAGAACGAAAGTAACATTGTTTGTGATTACGGGGCAATGGAGGATTCGCAACATATTATATGCTAATTTGTCCAAACATCATGACTATATGCCCTGGGCAGGACTTGATTGATGCGAATGATGGGATGATCTCTGTTGCTTCTTATTGGACACAAGTCGCATTGTTGATAATTGATGGTCCCGACACGTAAGTGAATGATGCACTATTTTTGTATAGTCCAATAAGCCCATTTAAAGCCGATAGATATAGGTTTCACTGCGTACTGATATTTCCCGCCAATAACTCCGCCGTTTCTCCTCGCCGCGCAGTTTAGCTTATCTCGACACTTCACAGAGGGGATAATAGAATACGAGTAGAATGCTATAGGTATACTCGTATATTATAAAGAGTGATCTTTATTAATGGAGAATAGTTTTGTGTCACTTTTAATTCATTCAATTTAAATTAATCACCTTTCTTTTGTTTATTTTATTGTCATTGATACAATTGTACTGGAAAATGCGAATTCATTTGCTTTTTCCTAAAAGATAAATTGGAAAAGAATAATCAAAAGTGAATTCTCAAACATCAGCTTTACGATGATGACATAAAGTATTTTTTACACTATAAATAAGGGGGGATAACTTTTTTTTGCCGTGTACCGAAACTGGTATTGGGTAAAGGCTCGAGGGTCACACGTCTATTTTTTTTTTAAAAATAGGCATACCAAAATTGGAATGCCTGAAATCGAAATGATGTCACCCGAACGGTGCTTCAAAGTATAAAGTTTTAATACCAGCTCTATCACACACTCTTAATTATTATGATTTCTTGAATTAATTAATCGCATATATGTAAAATAAAATAATTGTTTTTTTAGGATGGTTATACATAATAGTTTAAAGTTTTTTTTGTTCTGTTAACCCTTCCTTCCCTGTGATGTGTAACTAGTACACATTGCTTCTAAACACTTTAATTTCTCTATAAATATAATAAATACTGGGTTCAGATTTTTAGGTATTCCTCCGTAATACATTAACGCATTGAATGAAAAACATAATATTAATAATAATTAGCACTTATCGGCCACATCAGAGATATTTTGTGAAAATCGGGAATAAATTCACAAATAAAATCAAACGTGTGCTAGTGTGGGATGTAGGTACATTCATTCTAAAAAAGCGCTATGGGTGAGGAAGCGATGCTATTCACGTCTCACTCTCATTCTACTTCGTTATATGGGAACGCAAGAAAAAGAATCTCAGTTTGCAGTTGTGCTTCTTCCTTCGAGGTATAACATACACAGTGTTAGTCCATCTCAGGTCTCAGTAACTCACAGGCATCCATTTGAGGTGGTCTCTTCGCCCGTTTTGTGAACGCAGACCGGTGTTTTTTTCATGTTTTCAACAATTGAATTTCAATTATTATCACTTTTGACCTCAAATTTAATTAATTTAAGCGATTGGCTATGAATATTCTTATTTTTCCGATTTTACTCGTAAATCGCTCATTTTTACATGTGTATTGATTGATGTGTATTGAATACACAGCACCGGAACGCACGAATTTTTTAGCATAGGAAGGGAAAGGTTAAAGAATAGATGTGATCGAAGTCATAGGTATTGTTTTACCCCCGAATACTCGATGAAAAAAATACCAGTGTCATTTAAGGGGAGTAGCACATCGCGGAGTTCGTACCGGTTACCTTCTGCACGGCAGTCCAGTGCGTTACCACGCGGCCATGCAGCTTCTAGTAGTTTTTGCACCTTCTAGAGTTTTACATTTATCGTGAGATTTGATAAATGTATCTTCGAACTGATATCTCGGTACCAGTTGGAACAGAATTCAGTCTTGTTTGTGCTCCCTGATGATGAGGTGTGCACCTTGAAACCGGTAGGGTTATACCGTTACAAAAAGTGGAATAAACAGTGTTTGATAAAACAAATTACAATGTCTTTAAACCTCCACAATGTTAATGCCTTAACTATATATAATAGTATTGACTAAGCTTTTAGGAGACCATCCATTATTAATTGCTCCACACATCACTGGTATGAAGTATATAATAAATAAAAATAAATTCAGGTTTATTGATAGCAACATAGTATGTACATAATACCTTTAGACACATTACAAGAACACATTAAAATGAGAATAAATTAACAAACAGAAGCTATCAAAAGGTCTGGGCTCATCTAATAACATCCCCCCGGCCAAGATACACCCCTCCAATATAGGGCGGGCCCAGCCACGGGGACACCAGATGTTTTTCAGCCCACACCCTTGAACACGTAGAACAAGAAGGTAAAAAAACATAGAAAATAAATAGATGACAAAAAAATAAATTGAAGAGAGAAGACATAAAAAGGTCCGGGCTCATCCCACAAACATTCCCCCGGCCGAGATACACCCCACCAATGTAGGGCGAACCCGACCGCAAGGGCATCGGGGGGCTTCCATCCCACACCCCCGCATATCTAGATTAAAGAATAAATAAAATATCGGAGTATTGCTCTACAATTTGGTTCACCAACTACGACTGCATCCATTCCAAAACAATCAAAAGAGACCAGAATAAATGTGTCAATAACAATTTGCTAACGACTGTGACAGTTGCAGATTGAAATTCATCAATAGTTAGAATACAACAATTGGGTAACTCCATGTCTGATATTTTTAATGTAGATGTTGTTGAGCTCAGGAAGGTTGTCATTTTTTCCTCGGTTCTATCTATTTATTGATTCAATACTTTATTATACATTGCGTAACTGTACAATAAAGTATTGAATGCTAACGAGCAATCTACTCCAATCTAGTTGGACTAAAGTACATCAGATGTTGTGATAAGTAATCAGGTGTTATGATAAGATATCAGGTGTTGTGATAAGTAATCAGGTGTTATGATAAGACATCAGGTGTTGTGATAAGTAAATATTTTAAAGTTATCATTGTAATAAAACTAAATTCTATTTCAAGTTCCAATTTACAGCTATTTTTAATATAAGCTAAATATTATAACATACACCGAATCGAGTCACCGTGTTAACAGTAGCTCTGATACTCGTAAGATATTATAAATGGTATCAGGTGGATTTTTCAGTTCATTAATTTGTATGTTACTGAAAATTTATGTGACCGGATGACTAAATTATCTTTGATCCCATTTAATCAAGCCTTCAGGTTTAGCACCATTTGAGTAAACACAAGACAAGATATTAATATTGCACCATTTGAGTAAACACAAGACAAGATATTAATATTGCACCATTTGAGTAAACACAAGACAAGATATTAATATTGCACCATTTGAGTAAACACAAGACAAGATATTAATATTGCACCATTTGAGTAAACACAAGACAAGATATTAATATTGCACCATTTGAGTAAACACAAGACAAGATATTAATATTGCACCATTTGAGTAAACACAAGACAAGATATTAATATTGCACCATTTGAGTAAACACAAGACAAGATATTAATATTGCACCATTTGAGTTAACATAACACAACAGATTAATAAAGCTGGTTAACTGCAAAGCTGGTTAACTGGAAAAAATCTACTCAACAACCCATACTTTTTTTTACAAACTTTTGAGCTGAAGACGGAAGATAATCATGTTTAATACAATATGTAGAAAAAGACATATATATATATATATATATAT